>OY720645.1:3459474-4059474 GCA_963169105.1 Ceriagrion tenellum
GTGTTCCCTAATATTCATGAGTGGCCTCTGAGTAGGTTCAACAATCTCTCCTTTACTTGTTATTAATAAAATAGTTATTGGCGCAATTTCTCATCCATAGATGATATTGTCGGATCTTGGTTTGGAAATCCTTAGAGTACTTATGTATCCGTCTACTAATTAATTCCACTTTTTTTACCTCGTATTATTATTAAATTGCCGTCGAACGATATTCACGAAGTGCTGAGAAGTTGATTTTGCAGTTGTGAAATTAAATTTGGAGAGGAATTAAATATATCTGTAGACCAGACAATATTAAAAAAGAGTGTAATTACATCTCGCGTGCAATACTACCTTTTTTATCCACTGCATTATGATCACTGGGTAGTAAAACCGGTAACACGTGATTATTTACGATCCGTAGACTGTATTTACTTTTGAATTGCCGTCTTTCATCGCTAGACGGCGACTCAATCGAAAAAGTTGTTTGTTTACGGAATTCTGGGCGACAGTTTTTGGCGACGAGTCGAGAATCCATGTATGTACATTCATGGTTGCAGCGTTTCCAAAGGAATCTTTTGCTTTATACCTTGTTTACCCATTTTTCAGTGAAATATTTCAAAGTTTGGATTGAAAACAAACTTATTAATGCTAAAAAGCTTGGGGATAATCAATCCCAATCTTACCGATATAAAAATGGAGGCAGGAGTCTATATATATTTACTGGTATTCCTTATGAGGTGAAACCTTTATCGAAACGATTTATCCTATAAGGTATAATTACATGGAATTTAAAAACATACAAGGCAGCATTGAGTCTAAATAGACAATTTTTATCAAATTTTATGCTTACAAAAACAGAAAAACTTCGAAGAGTTAGTTTATTCATAAAAAAATAACCAAATTAAGGATATTGCTTGGATTACAGCAGAAAAACGCTCATGTGCACGTCATAGCACATTCAAGCTTTAATAAAAACATTTTTTTTTTGCGAGAAAAGTCCTGAAAATTTGAAAAAAGTTAAATATTGGCATATTTACTCCTAATTTTTATGTAATTTGTGAGAACTCTCGTCATTGACGTCAAATTCGCTCTGGTTAGGCCATACCTCGAATACGCCGCGAGCATTTAAGACCCTGGTCATAAAGATTTAACCAAAAAAGGTACTTAAGTACAATTTAAACTGCACGCCTCGTTAAAAACTGCAACAATAGTATATGTAGTGTCTCTCAACTATAAGATGGAATAAGGTGGGAGCCCCTACAGAGACTTGGAGGCTACACGCCAAGCTTAGCTTACTTGATAGAAATTCAGAACTGGTGTGTGCTTCAGAGTGACACACAGAGAATATGATCGTCCTAAGCAGATCATTGCATGAATACTTCGGACAGTTAGTTTCTTATTTTAAAAAATCCTGAATGCAGCTGTTTCATGTCCGCAACAGTTTTCGCCGTTTAGCGGACTCCTCCTCCTTGCCCTGACACCCAATAAGCTGAGCTGTTGGAGCGAAGCGATTCCCTTAAAAGATTTCTCTAATCTCGGAAGACGTCAATGTTTTTCTTCCTCGCTAAGAGTCGGGAAGATCCGTGATCTCTCTTCTTTTGTTTCCCCCATCCACTGCCTCCGACCCCTTACCCTTTTAGAAAGAGAAGGGGTCAGGGTACATGAAGGACGTGTCGAGAGATAAAGGAGAGATGTTTTACTGAACCAACTGGGCAGTTAGCGACGTGATCTCAGTGGAAGGGGTCAGGAGAGATGGAGATATGTGAACGCGGACGAAGGGAACAGTTTTGTAGGCAATCAGAGAAGATGGGAGGAGTAGTAACACACGCAAGGGGTTTCCACTGCTGGGAGGGCGATAAAGATTTTGGATTTATTGGCCCGAGGAGGGATGCTGGATGGGGCAGGGGAGGGTTGCTGGACCATTGGAAGAGTCGGGGGAACGATAGCTAGGGCACAGGATGTTTTAAGGGTACGGGCTAGGGATTTTAGAGCGCTCAGGGTCTCCTTCTACTCACCCAATCCGATGAGGACAAGGAAAAAACAATCTCTAATCGGACAGGGACCAAATGCCCACCACCAACCACGCAAGATTCTTATGAATAACTAACTAAAACATAGTCAACATTCTTTGATGAATGCTGAGCCGTTAACCTGGGATAATACTGCTGTTTACCGTGTTTACCAACTTTCTAAGTGAAGTACCTGTAACTTACTCGCGAAGTAAGCATCATACGGGATATAGACAGTAATATAGTAGGCGGGATAGGAGACTTCTTACATGGACGCGTTCAAAGGGTGGTTTTAGATGGTGTCAGCTCAGGCGAAGTAAAGGTTATATCGGGCGTTCCCCAGGGAAGCGTGATAGGCCCAATTTTATTTCTTCTCTACATAATTGACTTGAATACAGTAGTAAAATATAGCAAGCTCCGTCTTTTTGCCGATGATGCAGTAGTGTATAAGGAAATTAGAAATGAAGAGGACATCCAGTCTCTAGCTGAGGATTTAGGAGCGATTGATGATTGGTGTGATAGTTGGCAGTTAAAATTAAATTTGAAGAAATGCGCGATAATGAACTTTTGGAAAAAGAATGGCTTTCCCCGGAATAATTATTGCATCACAGAAAAGAAAATATCTAACGTAGATTCAATTAAATACTTAGGCGTCACCATCACTGAAGACATGTCATGGGGGAAACACATCAGGGAAATAACTAGTGCAGCAAACCGTAGATTAGGATTCGTAAAAAGGGTTCTAGGCAAATGCGATGAGAGAGTACGAGAAAGAAGCTATTTTACACTTGTCAGGCCTCATTTAGAATATGCCGCTAGTATATGGGATCCGTGCGAAGAAGGTATGATAAAAGAATTAGAGCGTGTGCAAAGGATATCCGCTAGGTTTGTTAAAGGCCGTTATGATAATTGTATAAGTGTTACGAGTTTAATTTGAAGAACTAGGATGGGAATTACTATCAGAACGCATGGTTAAAATTTAGGTTCAACCTTTTAAGTAAATTCGAAACAGAGTTGTTCACAGATGACGTTAGATATATGTATTGAGAACCCCTGCGTATTATGCTAGGTTTGATCATATTAACAAAATTAGAGAGATAGATTGTCGTTCCGATAGATTTAAAATGTCATTTTTCCTGCGTACTATAAGAGAGAACAATAGGCAGCGTAGCAAAGGGATAGGTAGGTGAAATATAGTTAGAGTAGTCTGTAGTTCATGATGCATGAATGAAAACCAATAATCCCTTTCTTATTATGAAGATACTAACTATCTAGCTGCATGTGACCATGTTCTCTAGCATTTCTCCCTTAAATATCCTTTTTGCATGGCAATAGTACATGTTTGGTGATCTTCACCCCCTGCCACACACCCTCGTGGTGTCTCGCAGGGTATTACGTAGATGTAGATGTAGATGCACGTAATTAAATTCCCAGGAATAATTACCTATGAATAATTGAAAGTCAACGGAATTGGAAAAAAATCAACTTATTTCATAAGAAAACCTGAAAGCTTAAGGAATACCTTAAGCTTGGTCATTTGAGGAGTTCGTAATCTACCTTCTACGTTGTGCTCAATGTAGTAGGCACGCTGATCGTTTTCCAGGTAAACGGAGAGATCTACGTTTACATTTACATTACACCCCGCGAGCCGCCGAATCGCCGTGTGGCAGGGGGTGTTAGGTCACCAGCCGTGTAAAGGTGTAAGTTTTTTTGGAGATGAAATGGTGACATGTATTATAGGAGTGTACTTAGTGGAGGTCAGTATTTATTGTGGTCACTTACAGTTCGCGGAAAGAAAGAGTTTTTGTAATATCTATCTGTAAATGACAGTGTATCTCTCTGATTTTATCGCATCTGTCAGGCCTAGAGATGTAGTGAGGAGTCATGATAATATTCTCTATGTGTCGCTCCGAAAAATATCAGTTCTGAATTATATTCAAGCAACCTAACCCTAGCGTGTAGCCTCCGAGTCTGTAGGGGCTCCCAACTTAATCCCTCTAAAATTGTGAGACACCATATGTACGCTTTTTTGCGCAGTTTTTAACGAAGCGCGCTGCTTTCCTTTGTATTTTATTCACTTTTGTATTTAATTCTTACAAATAAAAGCTTCTTCCGGCATACATTTAATGTCGGTTTTTTCCAAAATGGTTTAAAATATGAATGAACATCTATTAAATTTGAGGCTTACAACGAGAAATTCCAGGCCACGTATGTTCTGTACGTGTAATCTTCGCGATATATTCAGAAGTTAAGGAATTTCCAAGATATTTACTGTATATGAAGTTTTATGTTTACTTCACTCAAAATATAGGTATAGATAATCGTTGAATGACCTTGAGGAAATCATATACTCCGTCAGGTACCTGCTGATGGAACCACCGTGTCGAAACATGTCGTATCAAGAAAATTAACCTGTGGAACGAAGGAAAGATACTTCTTCATTTGTGAAATTCAACTTAAACATAGTTGAGACTCAAACTATGAAACTCAAGACTCTTATAATTCCCCCTCCTAAGAATTTCCTCAACCACATTCAACCATAACTTTCTCAGCCTACCTCTGCCTCTCGCACCATTCATTTCAGTCTTAAATAATATCTGTTTCGTTATTCGACTCTCATACATTCTCTCAACATGGCCAAACCAACGAAGCACACTCCTTTCATATATATATGTCCATTACCACTTGGAGCATCTAACCCACATTCATTTATTACCCACTCATTCCTGACCCTATCCATCCTACTTTTGCCGCAAATACTCCTCAGATAACTCATACCCACGGCGTTTAGTACACTCTTATGTCTATATCCTGACATACCCATGTTTCACTACCATACAACAAAGTGGGGAGAAGTACACTTTTGTACACGGCGATTTTCGCTTCCTTAGACAAGCACTCATTCCTTGATATATTAACGCAAATTTTAAACTTTCCCATAGTCAGTTTCAAATTATGTTCAGCCAAGAAGATTTCGCAGGGTTTTCATATACTGAGAACAGGCAGTATACCCTTATTCATGAGGGTAAAATAAAGTCTTTAAAAGGTGCCACTGTTTGCATGGTATAGGATAGTTATTATTAACGCAAATTCTAAATTTCCCATCGTTAATTTCAAATTATGTTCAGCCAGGAAGGTTTCGCAGGGTTTTCATATACTGAGAACAGGTAAAATACCCTTATTCATAAGGGTCAAATGTGGGGAGAAGTACTTTTTTGTACACGGCAACTTTTGCTTCCTTAGAAGACAGGCACTCATTCCTTGACATATGCTCCACATGCTATACCTACCACTTTCCTTCCAGCATTCGCACGTCTCTTTATCTCCTCATTTATCCGTCCATCTTTAGCAAACATCTAACCTAAGAACACAAAATTAACCACCTGTTCATTACTTCACCATACGCCATCATCAGACAGTTATTCTTCCCATTCTCCTCATCAAAAACCTACTGCTTTAGTCTGGGACGCATTTACCCTCAATTCCATTCTCTCTGCCGATTCACAACATCTATTAGCCTATTGGCTGCTTATCTAGCAGCTTCTGTAATCTCTGATTGCTCTATGAAATCAAAACCACATCATCCGCATATAGTAGAACCACATATAAAATATACTTGTGCCAATTAGTTGTTTGTCAGTTGGTAAACAGAGGTATCCCAGAGGTTATATGAGGTTATATGTATAACTATCCCAGAGAGAATATGAGAGGTTATATGTATATATATATATATATATATATATATATATATATATATATATATATATATATATATATATATATATATATGTATAGAACTATCCCAGAGGTTATATGAGAGCTAAAAAAAATCATGTCTTAATGAACAGAATAATTAAAATGTTACAACGTTGTTTTGGACTTGACTCACATACTCAACCCTGAGACACCTAAAAATAGTTTGGGGGAAATATCATTTTACTTAGAAATCCATGAATTTGATCTCATTTCAAAGAAAAATATATCACCCTTGTGATGACATCAAAATGTCAACCCTTTACCACAATACTTTTAAAAATATTTGCCAGAAAATAAATAAAACAGCCCTTTTAACATGAGAATTGGCACGTGTATGCACTCCAGAGAGACATTATTTACAAAATGAGGTATTTCTCACACTTAGATTTAGTAAAAAATACTAACAGCGTGTAGTTTGCATGTTTTCTCTAATATTTTCGAAAATTAATTATATTGTCACAGCATTAAATTCTTCGGGTTCACAAAAAACCGTGCGATTGATCTCAGAAATTTCTCGTTGTAAGCCCCAAATTTAATAGATGGTCATTCATATTTTAACCCATTTTGGAAAAAATCGACATAAAATGTATGCCGGAAGAAGCTTTTATTCGTAAGAATTAAATTAAGCGAATAGGACGAAAGCAGCTGAGCCATATATTAAAGGAATCAATAAAATATTTTTTATTCTTGTTAAAGGTATTTTTAGAGCTAAAAATCATTTTACTTGGAAATCAATAAATTTGTTCTCATTTTAATGATATACATCTCACCTTTCCAATAGTATCAAAATTTTAACCCCTTACCACATTATTTACAGGGATGTTCGCTAAAAAAACAAAACAGCCCTTTTACATGGGTAACGGCACGTGCACGCACTCCAGAGAGACATTATTTACAAAATAAGGTATAAATAACACTTAGATTTAGTTTAAAAAAGACTAACAGTGTGCAGTTTGTGTGTTTCCTCAACAATTTTTTGAAAAATAATCCTATTGTCACCGCGGTTAATTCTCTGGGACCAGAAATAAACCTTCCGTTTTGAAATAGTTTCAAACGCACCGCGTGAGAAAAATGAGTCAAGTTAAGTACTTATTCGGATATTTTCATTTAATTACTTACAAATTTTGTCATACAAAACTATATTATTGCACCATTAATAATGCAATATTTAATTGATGTGTCCTACGGCTGGTGAAATTAAAACGTATAATTCGAATATATGGTCTCTATTTTGACTTGGGAACTATCTCGCTAGGACTACCTTAAATTGTCCAAGTATCTGTTCCATATAATTCCACACTCCACACACAACATTTTGCTTGTCTTTCCCTCATTTCTTTGTTCATCGGTCCACTGAGTGGCTTCCTATTCCTTTCAAATCCTTTGCTATTACTCTTCATATCTCCATCGAGCAATACATATCCTCAGTTATCGTACAACCTAGATGCCTGATACTCTCCCCTTGTTCAATCGATTGTTCTTCAAGTTAAGAGGTTAAGAGACTAAAATTACCAGTCGGTGTCTTTTACCTGCTACATTCTGTAGGATATAATAATGGTTTTTTACACTAGAGCGCCACGTGGATCACTATAAACAGGTGTTCTAAATGTTAAAGCAGGGTAGTTACGGAAAAACATTATGAGCAAGTTAACTATTTCAAATTCAAATAGATAATTAATCGTGTATCCTACAGCTGGTGAAATCAAGACCGCAACACTCCCCTTCCCTCAACGGTAATGCTTTACTAGCAGAGCACTCTAGCGGACAAGCGCTTCCCAATCACGATGACCTCGCCAAATTTAAACCGAAGCACTGAAACCTTTAGCGATAGCTTGCAACATGACCTCTGCATTCTTCCGATATTGGTCCGAATGATTGAAAAATCATGAGGTCTCCTGGTATTTGATATTGTTTCTTAGGTTTTTGTACATAATTTCACAATGAAAAGAAACCAAATGAGATTCACACAAACTTAATTGTGAAAAATGATACTGAAGACACAATTTACATTATTACAAAAACTTCAACATTACATTTGAAACGATGAAGTGGAAATCATTTTCAAACTTGGCATTAAATCGCATAAATCCTCGCACAGCCATACTATAGGACCAGAGGCCAAATTAATTAATTATATGTCAATACAAAAGTAAGAGCAGGCTTCGGTCATAACTGTAAAACATCTAACCATCCTATTCACACCGTACTTACCTCGCTAAATCACTCGGGAAGTTGAAAAATGCAATTTTTTTGTGTAATCTGCAGCCAGAAAAATTATTTGCACCAACTGGGTGAGCAATAATGCCGCCCGGGTCGCATCTCACATTCACGACTAGCCGCCATGTTTGTTATTTTGATACGGACCATGCAGGCCATGATACTTTTTCCTAACGAAATCATAACGTAGTTTTTCGTTAAAAAATTCACTGAGTATAAAAAATTAAATTATTATTGATAAATTAATAACCTATTATCGTCTTATTTAAAGATCTTTTTTAATTTGCGCCTGAAGTAGAAGACGCTAAAGTCACTGCATACGATATATCTCAGCAAGCAACGTAGCCTTGGGTGAAATCAAGAGGTATATATCGAATATGGACTCTATTATGATTGCTAAACTATCTCGCTCGCATTACCTAAAGCAGCCAAATATAGACGTAAGATGCTGAGGAGGCGAACTGACTGCCGGGAGAATTTATAGGACGCCGGAGACGTCTTGGAAGGAGGAAGAGGGTGAGGTGAGAAGTTGGGAGCGTCTTCATATCTGGAGAACTTCCTTCGCAGCGAGAGGAGGTGGAGAGGGATGGAGGAGTGTCTTTGCAAGATAAACTGTCGAAGGTTTGGGGGGGGGGTTGGGAGACAGGTGGCTCCTTCTGACGGCTGAAGGGATGAAGCAGTGCCTCTCAGGCGCTCGAGCCGAAGGGATGTGAGGAGAGAGGTATTTCAGGATTACGCCGCCAGGGGGGCGGAACAGGTGATAACGAAAGAGGAGTGGATTTATACCAGCCTGTAAAGCCCAGATTCACATGCATTTACCGATAGTGATCGAGGTTTTAAAGTCAATACATAATCTCAAACACGAATCACGGTATTTTGGTAACGATTTCTCGCTAAAGACAAGAGACCATCAATCCTGACGATGAGGCGTTTATTTAGTTTTATCGATAGGTATTATATGTGGGCCCCAGAAGTCAAGGGATGTGATATTTTTGAAAAGAATAAGTTAGGTACAGGAATGGGATGTGAAAATATAAATCTTTTAGGTGGTAAAGGGATCCAGGTGATTTTCTTGACAGGTGCTGCTATCTAGGGTAATGCCTCTTAACTACTTAGTGGGTTGTACCAAACATTTTCAACTTTGACTTACGTTTTCTCTTAACAATGGTTTGTTACTCAGACCCCTCGACTTCTGGGGTCCTCATATCTAGTCAGTTGAATGTTCCCATAAAACTTATATCCAATTCTTCTCCCCAGTATGTCACTGTAGTTCAACTATTTTGTTGTCCGTTGCCTTGACATTTTCTATTCTTAATAAAACAAGCAAAAATATCAATAAAAATTATCTTCTACCATTAAAACTATATATATCTCATAGAAGACATATGGAAAAGATGTGTTGCAGGATTACAGAAACTAGGGTTTGTTAAACACATAATAGGAAGGTCGAAATGGATGCAAACGGATGAAAAAGCCAAAGAGAGATGCAACATTTGGCTCTGGTTAGGCCACACTTCGAATAATCCGCGAGCATTTGACACTCTTTGTTGAGGGCTTTCGTAAAATAAACTAGTTTTCGTTAAATACTCCCACTATAGTTAAATACTTGAGCTTTCGTAAAATTCACGAGCTGTCGTTAAATACTCGTACTTTTGTTGAATACTAAACCTTTCTTTAAATTCACGAGATGTCGTTAAATACTCTAGTTTTCGTGAAATAGTCGAGCTTTCGTAAAATAAACTAGTTTTCGTTAAATGCTCGCACTATTGTTACATACTTGAGCTTTCGTAAAATCCACGAGCTATCGTAAAATACTCGCGCTTTTGTTATATACTAAACGTTTCTTTAAATTAACGAGATGTCGTTAAATACTCAACGAGTCCCACACTTTGGTCAAAAATATTTTCCAAAAAAATTAATAAAATACAAAGGAAATCAGGCGCGCTTCGTTAAAAAACTGCAAAACGAACGAAAATATAGTGTCTCACAAGTTTCAGAGGGATTAAGGTGGGAGAACCTAGAGACTCGGAGGCGACATGCTAGGCTTAGGTTGCTTGATGAATTCAGAATTCATATTTTTCAGAGCAATACAGAGAGAATGTTATCATGACTCATCTCTACATCTCTAGGTCTAACAGATGCGATAAAATAAGAGAGATACTCTGCGACTAACAGGTAGGTATCACAAAAACTCGTTCTTTCCGCGAACAATAAGCGATCACAATAAAAATTGAGCTCCACTAAATATACTCCTATAATACATGTCACCATTTCATTTTCAAAAAACTTGTACATTTACACGGCTGGTGAGCTAATACCCCCATGCCACACGGCCATGCGGAGGCTCCCGGGATATTTTGTAGATCTTGAGAAATGTTATTAACGCAAGCATACGGTATGTAACCATGAAGTTTCCGTATGATGTACCGCCGTTACGCCATAAATAGAGGTTTAATGAAGATAAAACCGACTAAAGATCGAGTATCACCTGAGTATCTGGGCCACACCTCGTAACCGAAATTAAACTCACTTTTCAATGGCATAGAGTTCTTAAATATAGTCCATTGACCCAATTCTGATGTTCGTACAGTAATGAATTTAAATTGTGACCAAAGTTATTTAATCATTCCAGTACTAATAGATTATCTTGAGTGTGAGCTGTTTGTCTGAGTCAAATCTTGAAATTAATATTAACAAACTTTCCGATGTCTTACGGGTCTGGAATTTTATCGATAAACCCACCTTTTGGTGACAATCTAGTATTTAGTTGATAGCGAAATTATGTAGCTAATCAACGTATTTACACTAAAGATGAAACATCAAATATGATGCCCACGTTTTCCACTATTTAGTTGATCTATTCATCTGTGTATCAATGAATCTGATCTTTCTTGGTAATGTATTTCGGTTAAATTTCACCATAGATATAAATTTTGAAGTATTTATTGTGCTTCTTCGTGATCCCAAATTTAACGACATCTCGTGAATTTAATGAAAGCTTGTGAATTCAACAAAAGTGCGATTATTTAACGAAAATTTGTGTATTTTACGAAAGATCGAGTATTTAACAAAAATGCGAGTATTTAACGAAAAGTCGTTTAGTTTACGAGAGCTCGACTATTTAACGAAAGCTAGAGTATTTAACGACATCTCTTGAATTCAACAAAAGTGCGATTATTTAACGAAAACTTGTGTATTTTACGAAAGATCGAGTATTTAACAAAAATGCGAGTATTTAACGAAAAGTCGTTTAGTTTACGAAAGCTCGACTATTTAACGAAAGCTATAGTATTTAACGACATCTCGTGAATTCAACAAAAGTGCGATTATTTAACGAAAACTTGTGTATTTTACGAAAGATCGAGTATTTAACAAAAATGCGAGTATTTAACGAAAAGTCGTTTAGTTTACGAAAGCTCGACTATTTACCGAAAGCTAGAGTATTTAACGACATCTCATGAATTTAACGAAAGCTTGTGAATTCAACAAAAATGCGATTATTTAACGAAAATTGTGTATTTTACGAAAAATCGAGTATTTAACGAAAAGTCGTTTAGTTTACGAAAGCTCGATTATTTAACGAAAGCTAGAGTATTTAATGACATCTCGTGAATTTAACGAAAGGTCGAGTATTTAACAAAAGTGCGAGTATTTTACGACAGCTCGTGAATTTTACCAAAGCTCAAGTATTTAACAATAGTGCGAGTATTTAACGAAAATTAGTTTATTTTACGAAAGATCGACTATTTAACGAAATCGCGAGTATTTAACGAAAGCTTTCTAATCATAGGTACCTCAAACATGAGACACCTCCTACTAGGAAGCTGATTTTTTTTCTCATGAACATTAAGACTTTCTTACTTACGTTAGCCAATCGCAGCTTCTTGGAAATATCTCTGTCTTAACCCCCCTCCATCTTCCCAATCCTGGACAGGATGGATGTATGTATATACGTCCGTTTGCTTAATCTTCCCCACTCCATTCGGACCAGAATTTCATATTTCGTCCCCTAACATCCCCTGCCACACCCCCCCATCCGAGACTCACCCCCTCCCCCCTTTTGAGCCACTCATAAGGTCATACATCAACCTGCCATTAATCCCTATTTCGCCCTCGCCCCCCCACCCCCGTGCCCGTATTTCGCCCCATCCCTAGGAAAAGGGTCTTCATCTCCCCCAAAACTCTATCTTGAGGAGGGAACCCCTTGTATCCTTAAAGGGTCTCCACTTTACCCTTAGCAATCTTCTCCCCGCTCGTATCTCTTCCCCTTGCTCTCCGAAGAACGAAGAAATGTCCGACCCTCTCCTTCATCATATGCCCTAGTAATTTTCCGATAGAGGTAGGTGGACAACCTATCTCGATAGGACGATATTCCGATCTTGTTTGGTCTTTTTTTCTTATATTTTGATTTAATCAAAAAAGTCGATCACTTACAACAAAACTTCTACTTCGATATATCAATCTGTTACGTGTAGATATATCGATTTGTTATGTGTAGATATATCGATGTATTATCTCTTCGCCTTTCTTTCCGAACAACGAAGAAATGTCCGACCCTCTCCTTCATCATTATATATCCTAGTAACTTCTTGATAGATGTAGGTGGTCAACCTATCAACCAATAGGACGATATTCCGATCTTATTTGGTATTTTTTCTTATATTTTGATGTAATGAAAAAATCAATCAGTTATAACAAAACTTTTACTTTGATATACTGATTTGTCATTTGTAGATGTACTGATTTGTTACGTGTATATATATCGATGTATTATTGGTTTTCGGTCAGTTATTTAATAATGGAAACGATAATAATGTTTTATTACTCCCAAACAATATAAAAAAACAATCAAGGAGATTAGGAGCTTTAGGTAACCTAGAAGGAGAAACTATTGTGGTTAAATATACTGTAATTTAACATGAAAAAACACAACATTAAAAAAATTACTTAACAAAATATGTCTCCAATATTTTTACAAATAACTAGCCACTATCTTACATTTTTTTCAAAATAATGTAAGGTGTGATGCATTTTTGCAGGAAGAAGGTAGGTAATCGCACGCTTTTGGCTCAATATATAAAATAACTTTGCCTGAACTTGGCCAATTTTTCGTCTATCTGTTAACCTCACATCTGCTGTGATCTGAGGCCGGTTTCTCAGAGATAAAAGTCTACAATTTACAAGTCACGTGACTATTTCTACAAGGCGGATGGGTTACTCAGATATACATAACTGCATACTTCAACCAGTCCAAAAAATGGCGGGCCTAATCAAGACCATGTGTAACTCGTAGTTCTTTTGGTGATGGCGACATATTTTGGGCGTTCAACTTGCAATATATCCAATTTAAAGGTTAATGCAATATCTTTGGGTAAATAGAAATGATTGCATATGTGCTGAAAACTAATTAATTGCCCCTACGTACTTTAAAAGCTCCCAAACGGAGTTTTCGGGATCATTTAACATCCTAAGATATAAAAATTTAGTTAGACGTTCGACTCGATTTCTTTTAGGATGAGATCCAAATGTTAGTAATTAATGAACTTACATGTAAAGTAAAATACCCGAATTATCGTGAAATACTAGCACATTTGTAAAATACACGAGCTTTCGTGAAATACTAGCACATTTGTAAAATACACGAGCTTTCGTGAAATACTAGCACATTTGTAAAATACACGAGCTTTCGTGAAATACTAGCACATTTGTAAAATACCCGAATTTTCGTGAAATACTAGCACATTTGTAAAATACAAGAGCTTTCGTGAAATACTAGCACATTTGTAAAATACAAGAGCTTTCGTGAAATACTAGCACATTTGTAAAATACAAGAGCTTTCGTGAAATACTAGCACATTTGTAAAATACACGAGCTTTCGTGAAATACTAGCACATTTGTAAAATACACGAGCTTTCGTGAAATACTAGCACATTTGTAAAATACACGAGCTTTCGTTTTCCTTTTTACACGCGCTTTTGTGAAATACTCGAGCTTTCGTTAAATTCACGAGTATTCGTAAAATACTCGCACCTTTGTTAAATACTTGAGCTGTCGTTAAATTCAAGAGCTTTCATTAAGTACTCCGGCTTTTGTTAATTACTCGAGGTTTCGTAAATTACACGAGTTTTCGTTAAATCATTGTACTTTAGTTAAATATTCAAGCGTCCGTTAAATTAACGAGCTTTCGTAAAATACACGAGTTTTTGTTAAATACACGACTTTTCGTTAAATTATTGCAATTTCGTTAAATATTCGAGCTTCCGTTAAATAAACGAGCTATCGTTAAATACACGAGGTTTTGTGAAACACTCGAGATTTCGTTAAACTCACAAACTTTCATCAAACACTCGCGCTTTTGTCATTTACTCGTGTTTTCGCTGAATTCTCGCGCTTTCTCCTCCCACGTCTCGTCAAACCCGTTGCTTAGCCAGACGCGACATTATTGGATATACTTGTCTATCTCAGGAATGACTTACTTGACGGATTCCAAGAAAAAAAAGAAATACGATGAGATCCGGACCCTAACGGTTTTTACGACTTTCCCACCAGAGGGCAGCATAATAAAAACGTCTCGATTCTGCGGGGGGGGGGGGTTGGGCGGTTGAATAGGGGAGGGCAAGAATTTACCGACGCAATTAAACCTCGTAATGAGACGGGGCCCGATTTAAAAAGAAAAAAAAATATATATGAAAGCTTTCTCCAACGGGAGAGGAATCTGGAGGAATATCCAGAAAAAAAGACGAATTAATGGTTCGAAAATAATATATTAATGAAACAATATATTATCGCCTGAGATAAATTTAAGCGTTACGTCGGGATTCGCCCTTCTTTAAAAACGTTTTCTGGGACTCGTTAATTGAAGTCGTTTTAAACACTCCTCCCGAGAGAATACTACAAACGTTAATTCATGTATTAGAAAACGCCTTATTCAAAATTTTCCCTAATAAACAAGAAATATGTTAAACATCAGATTGAAGTACATCCTGAATTGTAATATTTACATTGAATCATAAATTCATGAAAAAAATCATCACGAAAATATATTTCTGCGTGAGTCCAGGAATCGCCGGTTAATGAAACTCAAAAAGGTAAAAAATATTATGCATAGCTTTTTCTAAAAATACTGAACAAATCGCCTTCACCTGAAATAACAGCAAGCCTTCGAGTCTATGCTATGAAAAATAATTTTTTTAAATTTTTGCAGCTAATGGTTAATATTTTGAGACTTATTTTTGGATAAATTTCATTTCTAAGGCTCCGCTCTCAGAATTTGACTTCTAAACAGCCTCACGCTACAAAGAACTTGAATATTGAAAAATTTAATTACGATTTATTTAAAAACTGCTGCATTTAAGATCAACTCATTACAAAATTTGATCAACAGAATGTAAAATTTTGTATTTCACACTGTGCAGACGGAAATTTTAGCTAAAATTAAGCAGTTTTTTCGCTATGTGGTACGTTTAAAGTTGTAAATACCGTAAAATCTACTTTATTGTCAATTTTTGTGTTGAAAAACGCCTTATTCAAGATGTTACCTCGTATGTATGAAACATTTACAACAATGGGTAGAAATACACCCTCCACTGTTACATTTTCAAAGAATCATAAGCTCCTGTAAAGAATCATTGCAAAAAATATGTTTCTGCGTGAGTCCAGGAATCGCAGGTTTACGAAACTTAAAAAGGTAAAGAATATCATGCGAAGTTTTTTCGAAAAATATCGATAAGTGCATGTTTTTTAGCACAACAGCCATCTTTATCACCCATTTAATGAAAACAACAATTTTTACTTAAAATTCCTTAGGTATTGGAATAAATTTCGAAAAAATATTAAATTTATGCATAAGTTTCATGTCTAAGGTACTCTTTTGAGGAATACACTTCTTCTTAACAGTATTTTGCAACAATGTGCTTGAATATTGAATTTATGTGTTTCAATTTTTTAATTGTTGCATTAAACAATACCTCATTCCAAAATTTTAATCAAAAGAATGTAAAATTTGGTGGTTTATACCATAGAGATGGAATGCTTCGCCGTAGTGAGAATTTAATTTCAGTACATAATTGCCAAATTGTGATCAAACGTAAGATCTACAAGTCAATTTTGATTAGAACGAGGATTGTTTGAAAGAAAAAATCCGTAGGATTGCAGAAAATTGCTCTTCGAAACATTCTCAGCCTTCAGTTTTTTCATCCCCATTATTAACAGCAAGATTTAGCGTCTATTCAATGAAAAAAAGTTTTTTTTTAATTGGTTAAGAGTTCGAAATTTTTTTTTTTTCATAAATTAAACTTCAAAGTTTCTGCTC
This sequence comes from Ceriagrion tenellum, assembly GCA_963169105.1. NCBI lineage: Eukaryota > Metazoa > Arthropoda > Insecta > Odonata > Coenagrionidae > Ceriagrion > Ceriagrion tenellum. The sequence goes on from OY720645.1 coordinate 3,475,751, forward strand.
TGAGAAATTACCTTCTAAACAGCCTCACGCAACAATGTGCCAGCATATTGAAAAATGTAGTAACAATTTTTTTAAAACTGTTCTATTCAAGATTACCTCATTTCAAAATTTGATCAATTTATTGTCAAATTTGGCAGTTTATACCATAGAGATGGAACGATTTCCCTTAATAAGCATTTTGTTTCTCTACATGACGTTTAAATTTAGCACACCGTAAGATCTACAAGTCAATTTTTACTTTTCTGAGGATTGTACGAAAAAAAATACGTAGGATTGCATGAAAATGCGCTTCAAAACATTTTCAGTCGTCATTTTTTTTCCTTCCTCTCAACTCCACCCGTTTTGCCGGTAGAGGGGGGGGCGTGGGTAGGAGAATTTAGTGCGCCCTACCCGCCGCCAGGAGGAGGAGTAGGCTCCCGCAAAAGAGGATGATGTTCTGATTTAATTGCACATAACTCTTATTCCCTACCGCCAGGCAGCGGGACCTGCACAGCGAGAGAGAACATAACGTATAAACCGGGTGCATCTCTGCCTTCTTTTTTTATTTATTCCCCTCGCCGCCCCCAGATTTCGCTTTAAATACGCATCATCGCCGTCTTCTGTTGCGCTAGTTCCTGGGTCCGTCCGAAGAGGGCAACCCCATTATTATTCGCACAAAGGCCATCTAAAAAAGTAAGATACACTTACAGCATATAATTTTCCCATCCTTTCCTTCATACCTGACAGATATAGCCATTAAATCGGGATCTATATCTCTTCTCATAAATAATAAATTAAAATAATTGAGTAACAGAAACCGTACCGTGGCACAGCCTAAAACATTTCGACCAAGAATTTAGTATTTCATTCGGCAACGAGAAAATTATGTTTTCTTTACAACGTCATAGTATGCAAAATTTTGGAAAAACAAATGCAGAAACAGGTTAAACCTTTGAGTGCGGCATGACGTGTTATCACGTCGTGGTTGTCTTTGCGCTGGTGCTGAAGACGTCATATCACGTCATGGTTACTGTGAGTGTTCCAGCTTTCATTATTGGGCCTATTGAAAGTTTCTCAGTGATAGCTGGAACACTCGCGTTACCCTCGACGTGATATAACGTCATCAGCACCAGCGCAAAGAAAACCATGACGTGATATCACGTCATGCCGCACTCAAAGGGTGAAATAAATTTTGAGAAAATTAACCGTTTATCAAAAGGCAAAATTACGTCGTTCGCATTCCCAACTTATGGGATCTGTGCATAAAATTCTCGCGGTATACATGGAATATATTATGTGAGCATAAAAATTCTTTATGTGCATAGAACTGCGAAAGAATCCATATCTCAAGTGCGTCTTTGATTTAAAGTTAATCTGAACCATACGTTTAAGCAATATTCTCTCAATATTTTAGCTATCAATAGTGTTCTTCTCCCCACTTTTTTGTGTGGTAGTGAAACATGGGTATGTCATGATATAGACATAAGAGTAGACTAAACGCCGTGGGTATGAGTTATCTGAGGAGTATTTGTGGCAAAAGTAGGATGGATAGGGTCAGAAATGAGTGGGTAATCAAATGAATGTGGGTTAGATGCTCCAGTAGTAATGGACATATGTATATGAAAGGAGTGTGCTTTGTTGGTTTGGCCATGTTGAGAGAATGGATGAGAGTCGAATAACGAAACAGATATATATGAGAGTAGAATGAATGGTGCGAGAGGTAGAGGTAGGCCGAGGAAGTTGTGGTTGAATGTGGTTGAGGAAATTCTTAGGAGGAGGAGGAATATTAGTAGTCTTTAAAAACACGAGGGCTTGCATGAATCAGAAGCAGAAGCAGGGCGGGCCCTTGCAACGGGTTACTGTGGAAAAAAATAATAAACAACGAAGGTTTTATGGATCGTGTCTCCTTGAGCGGATGTAAAAGTATTTTTTCTTTTGTTAAATTGCGGAAATATATATTGTTCTGAAATACATCGTGCATTATTATACCCACAAACGTTACAATATTTTAATTAAATGTATAGAAGAAGAAACTGGCCCCCTACGAGCAAATGTTCCTAGGACAATGGACCTTTTTCTATGCTATTCTTTTCCATCCTGTACGGTTTAGAGAGGCTAAGTCACGCTGAGGTGAGAAAAGAACAGATCAAGTGGTTTCCATCGAGTGGAGTGGAAATCGTATGAAAGGAGAAAGAGAGGAAGGCCACCTTACACATGGTGAAGCGGAATAGCCAAAGCCATGGCGGAGAGAAACCTGCAAGAAGGAGATTGGGAACACCGAGAGTGAGTGTAAGTATATACATATATATATACTTAAACTCACTCAATCACTCATCATCACTCGAGTGACGGATATATAAACGGTTTGCCACAGGAAGGCAATCGATAAACACAGGGAAACACAAAAAATGAACACACAGAGTTTCTTGATATTTCGGTGTCACTAGCACCTTGTACGCAAGAACGTAGAGGACTGTAGAGGAACGTAGAGGGTGTGTATATATATATATATATATATATATATATATATATATATACATATATATACATATATATATATATATATATATATATATATATATATATATACATATATATACATATATATATATATATATATATATATATATATATATATATATATATATATATATATATATATATATATATATATATATATATATATATATGTATATATATATATATATATATATATATATCCACTTGGCGAAAAACACTTGTAGTGCACAGATATAAAAAAAGGTCACAGGCGTGACTAGCAGTTACATATAGAGCACAAAAAAAGGTAAAACTCACAGAAATTTTGATATATTTCGGCGGACACAACCGCCTTCGTCAGAATGTTAGAAGGTAGTCACTACCTTCTAACATTCTGACGAAGGCGGTTGTGTCCGCCGAAATATATCAAAATTTCTGTGAGTTTTACCTTTTTTTGTGCTCTATATGTAACTGCTAGTCACGCCTGTGACCTTTTATATATATATATATATATATATATATATATATATATATATATATATATATATATATATATATATATATATATATATATATATATATATATATATGTATATGTATAATTACAATAATAGAGGAAACTTACAGGGGGGGTAAAAAGACGAGAGTAAAAAGAACGTCTTGCTGAAATCGTTTCGGGTGTTAACCCGAAGTAGGTTTGCATTTTTATCGGGCGTGGAGCAGGCAGTGTTAGGTCTTCAGCCGTGCAAAGGTGTAAGATATTTGAAGATGAAATGGAGACGTGAATTTCAACGAGTTTATTTAGTTAGTTTAAAAAAAAAGATCCAAAAGAGTGGCTGCTTGGGCGTGTGGCAGGGGGTTTTTAAGTTACCAGCCGTGCAAAGGTGTAGGGTTATTTGGGGATGAAATGGATCATTTTTTTGTGTAGTGGCTGCAACAATCAGATGCTGGAAAACACAGCGACAAAGGAGATAGACCAAAAGGGAGAGTGGATGAGTGTAAAGGTTGAAACAAAAGAAACCCACAGTGCTCTCCCATTCAAATGGCTTTGAAAACAACAAAGGAGTACAGTGAATGAAAAAAAAAACATTTTTACCAAGGAGCTTTTTTTCAGACTAGGACACTTACCTAAACTAAAACAGCGTCGTTTATACCATGTTATTCTGCTTACTTATAAAATTTTATCCACTCGCAATCCCCTTTACCTATCTTCTGGATTTACCTGGATAAAAGATCTACATACAGTACCCACTAGGAATCACCCCGTAGACCTTCACATCCCTCAACATAGCACACACTTCACGTCACTAAATCCTTCACCGCAACCGCTTCTATAGTATGGAACTCTCTACCATCTAAAGGTAGAAATATTAAATCCATCCATGCTTTCAAGTCCAAGGTGTATGATATCCTAATAAATAATCCTAAAATGTTGTCTGTCTAAAATTGAAACGAAGTAAAATTACTCAAGTGTTAAATTGGGTGCCTTATACATATTGAAGTAGAATTAATCTATTGAACATGAATATATTCAACTTTATACTTGTAATTATTACTGTTATCATTAAATTACCTTTTTCCTCACGGTGTATATGCTAAATCATGTATTTAAATGATATCCTAGTAGTGCTCTCTGCAGTAATATGTACGGCTGTATTACGAATTCCAAGCTTACAATGATTTTTTAAAAATTTTTTGTTTTGTCTGTCATATTTGTATAATTAATTCGATTTTGTATATTGAGTTTCATCACTGTGTTATTAATCTAATTTTTGAATTTCGAAATCGTATTAATTTGAAAAAAATACTCCATTATCTCAGGGGCTGAGAGTAGCCCACGATAACAAACGTTGTTATTATTATTATTTAATTCTTCACTTCTCAGCCTTTTTAAGGGCTGGGAAACATTCACCTATCCCTTGGGTGCAAGGCACCAAAGGGATTAGGCTCAAGCACTGTTTTAATGTTCATTTAAAAATCTTCGTACTATGGAGCACGTGTTAATTATTGCGGTTTTTTTTTCAATTTTCATGTACAAATGATTTTCTATTCCTATTGTTTCCAAGCTTTTGTGCAGGCTTTTTGGTATTGCAACAGTCGCGGATATTATTATTGGTAGAATTTCAACTGTTATTTGGTTCCATATTTCTTTTGTTTCTTCAGCCAGAGGAATATATTTCTGTATTTTTTCATTGCATTTAGCGTCTAAATTTTCTGTATTTGGAATGGATACATCTATTAAGTATGTTCTTCGGTCTTGTTTTAATTTAAGAGTTATTTCCGGTCTATTGTTTGGGCGAGAACGGTCCGTTATATTACTTTAAATATACTTTGACAGCTTCATTTTCTATTACAGGCAGTGGAGTCAATAGGTACCATGGTTTACTTTCATGGGATACATTGTACTTACTAACTAATGCAAGATATATTTGTTTGCATATATTATCATGTCGTTGCGTGTATTCCACGCTTGCTAGTACACTGCATCCACTTGTGATGTGTTCTATTGTTTCTGGCTTGCTATTGCATTTTCGGCATTTGTCATTCACGTTTGGTTCTTTAAATATGAATTTACTGTAGTTTTTTGATTTAATTATTCTATCTTGTATGGCAATCATAAATCATTCTGTTTCTGCAAAGATATCTGATGTTAACCATTTATTTGATGCCTTTCTGTCAATGTGTGGTTAGCAGAAGATGGTTAGCATGCGTCCCATGTAGCGTTTTGGCTCTCCACCTCTCAAGCTTCGAACTGTCAGAATCTTTTTGTATCAATGTATTTCTTTTGCTTAGTTGTAAGGGAGAGTTATCTATTATTATTATTACTATTATTATTACCCCTAGAGCCCCAGAGTTGATAGCTCTGGGGCGGGTACACACCCCTGCTTTCGGAGTGAGCAGGCTAGCTGCCTGCTAGTCTCTATCAAGTATGTAGGATTGGAATGATTACCATAATTATGCTCACAGAAAGATTGAACAAGGGTTGTTTTCTAGGCAGCAGCTAAAACGGCAGAAACAAGAGAGGAGCGAGCAGCGAGATCAGCAGGCTCTCCTCCTCCGTATGGAAACGGAATAAAATAATTCGCAAAGTTTTCCACTCCCGCGTTCCTGGGGGGGAGGGGGTAGGAGGCAGATGACGAGCTCGGTTTTTGAGGGGGTGGGCGGGGGTAAGGGAGGAGGAGGGTTCCGTTGCCATGACGACGGTCGATCGACCACCCCGCCCACCCACCAGAGAGAGAGAGAGAGGCGGGGAAGTTGGAAAAGTGGGAGTGCTTTTCACAAAAAAAAAAAACTTTTTTCTCTCCTCCCTTCCCCCGACTCACCCCAACCGACGAAACTTTTTTCCAGCCCCCCACCCCACCCCCTTTCGCAGTCGTCGACGCCACTAGCAGCAGCGGCAGCGCCGCCGCTCCCGTAGGGCGGCCGGGACGGGAAGCAGCACTCGGTTGGGGTCGGCGCTGGGAGGGGGAGGATGAGGAGGGAGGAGGCGGCTAAAAGTTTGTTCCGTTAAAACTTTCCCGTTCGCTTTATTTTCTCCTCATCCGGGGGAATGCTGAAATGGGGAACAGAAAGTCAGGGAGAGGGAAGAGAGACGGAGTTTTGGAAAGGCAGGAACGGATGAGAGGAAGCTGTGAGGAGAATATGGAGAAAAGACGAGGAATGAATGAGGCCATACATACATACGAGGGTATATAATAATGGTGATATTAATTTATCCTCAAATTCCTATAACAAAGAAAATTCACGCGTAAGTACGTATGGTTCAGTTGCCAGGGGCAGTGATATAGATACGCACCAATAGATGGCATGCAAGCTTCCATATATTTTAAGAGAGAAGACGAGGAATGAACGAGGCCATATATGCACGAGGGTATATAAAGACGGTGGTATTAATTTATCCACGAATCTCATACTACCAAAGAAAAGATCACACGTAAGCACGTATGGTTCAGTTGCCGTGGCAAGTGATTTGGATACGCATCAATAGATGGCACGCAAGCTCCCATATACAAAAAAGTAGAAGACAAGGAATGAATGAGGCCATACATACGCACGAGGGTAATTAATAATGCTGATATTAATTTATATCCAAATTCCAATACCAAAGAAAATGTTACGCGCATGCACGTATGGTTCAGTAGCCAGGGGCAGTGATATAGATACGTGCCAATATATGGCACGTGAGCTTCCATATATAATAATGGAGAAGAAGACGAATAAATGAGGCAATATATACGCAAGGGTATATAACAATGGAAATATTAATATATCCACGAATTCCCATACAAAAGAAAAGATCACGCGTACGCACGTATGGTTCAGTTGTCAGGCACAGTAATTTATGTACGCACCAATAGATGGCACGCAAGCTCCCATGTATAATAAAGGAGAAGACGAAAAATGAATGAGGCCATATGTACATAAGGGTATGTACAATGGTAATATTAATTTATCCACGGATTCCCATACTACCAAAGAAAAGGCCACGCGTACGGACGTATAGTTCAGTGGCCAGGCGCGGTTATTCAGACGCGCACCAATAGATGACCCGCAAGCTCCCATGTATACTGCGTTCTCAACCATAACTGGCGAATGGCGCAAGAGTGTGACTTTTCCAAAATGCACGCATCACAATGGAAACTGCTCAAGTAATAGTTTAGAGCGCTTCATTATAAAATATTTTACACAAAAAATCATTGAAAAATATACAGTTATTATTGATTACCATAGTTACATATACTTTTTATCGACCCTAAAAAAATACAAAAAATATCCGCCTCGTTACACACGAGGTACTCAATTGTCCATTTTGATGCGCTGAAAAAAAGTGAACTATTGAAGGGACTTTCTCAGTGAACGAAAATAAAAATGTAGTTATTGATCGTTTTAGCTCTGATATGGTTCAAGTCACATCCGGTGTTCCTCAAGGAAGCGTGATTGGCCCTCTTTCATTCATTATTTACGTCAATGAGAAAAGTTCTCGAATTAGTTACAAATTAAGATTATTTCTAGACAAAACGGTTATCAGCCATGAAATAGGTAAAAATATGGACTGCACTAGAGTTCAGGGTAGTTTAATAATCAGGGCGTTTGTATTCGAATGAAATTGAGGAAAAAACGCTTTCTGTGTCTCTGTTTCTCACAAACAACTAACTTATAAATTGCTTTCATGCGGAGTTAAAAAAAATAGTGAATTGGATAAGAGACTTACTGTGTGAACGATTAAACAAAGTAGTTATTGAAGGTTTTAGCTCTGATATGGTCGAAGTCACATCCGGTGTTCCTCAAGGAAGTGTGATTGGCCCTATTTTATTCACTATTTACGTCGATGAGAAAGTTCTCAAATTAGTTATAAATTAAGATTATTTGTAGACGAAACAGTTATCAACCATGAAATGAGCGAAAACATGGACTGCACCAGAGTTCAGGGTAGTTTAATAATCAGAGCATTTGTATTCGAATAAAATCCGAGGAAAGGAAATAAGACAGGACAAGGTTTCTCACAAAAAAACTCGCTTATAAATTGCAATCATACGGAATAGAGAATTGGATAAGAGATTCTCTGAGTGAACGAAAATAAATAGTAAATATTGGAGGTTTTAGCTCTGATATGCCTGGAGAGACATCCGGTGTTCCACAGGGAAGTATAATCGGCCCTATTTTATTCATTATTTATATTAATGACCTGAGATCTCGAATCAGCAGTACATATAGATTATTTGCAGACTATAAAATTATCTACCGTGAAATGAACGAAGACGCGGACTTTGAAGCTCTGTCATTTGACTTTAACAACGTTCATTCGTGGTGCCAGGAGTGGGGGGTTAGAACCAAATATTAGTAAATGCACCACAGTCAACTCCCTGCGAAATTCATCACACAAATGCCATACCTATACCGTGGGTGGGGTAAATATAAAGTCTCAGATACAGTAAAATATCTTGGAATTACATTAACTTCTGATACATCGTGGAGAACACACATATAACACATATGCGGCAAAGCATGAAAGAAAGTAGGTTTTGTTAAGCGTATAATAGGGAGGTGCTATAATAGGGGAGGAACAGATGCTATACTTTGCTCTGGTTATACGAGTATTCTAGGTGTGGCCTAACCAGAGCGAAGTGCTGCATCTCCCTTTGACCTTTTCATCCGAGGACGTTATTATTTGGTCGATACAAGACAAAACAACACACAAATTGAGAACATTCTTTCACAGCCGTGATTATCCGTGACCCCATCTAAAACAATAAATTTTTGAAATCACAGCAATACTACCTGTTGCTTGAAATGCAACAATCACATTTTTCAGTAATCCTGGCATCATTCTTTCCCAGAACATAGACAAGGGCCTAAGCTCTAGTTCCACTGTATCCATAATTATTGCCATGGGAATTGGGAATCCTGGATAGCGTATTGATTTGCGCATTGGTTTAGCAAACCAAACGTCCGCGGTTCGATTCCATGCCCTGGTCGAATTTTTCTCAAGGCAATTTCTTTTAAAACGGTTCGTTAAACTCACCGGAAAAATACACCTAAAATTTTGCAGTGGAAAACCTCGCACGCATTGACCGGGATTCGAACCCTGGTTCAACATTTACGATAACAAGGCATAAAACGCACATTGTTAATTGTTTTATCCCGGAAGATAGTTTTACCCCAGCCTCATTTCGTTAAAAAATCAAGATATCAAATCTCGCGAAAATACAATGGATTATGTAGTCAGTGTAGTTTGTTACAGTACACTGACTTCATCATCAAACTGTAACTGACCACAGTTTGATCACTCAGGCCATAGAGTCATCAAACTGTAGCCTTGATAACCAAAATAACAACAATATTGTTTATCTCTGCACTCTCCTTACATTCCTTTGCATAGCAAGACAGAACGGACGAATTAGCGGATGTAGAGCAAGAAAATCCCTCCAAATTGATTGAAATATAAGGCAAATAGTTCCTGAAACATTTACTTGCTACTTAGCGCTAATATTTTCACTCGATTTGACAATAGATTTTATACTGGGATTAAGGATAATTATTACTTTTACTAAATAAAAAAAATATATTTAAGAAAGAATTAGTCGCACGCTGATTTCTAGTCATTCATCAAGGGTAAATAACAAAATATTACAGAATGAGTGTCAGCCAGTAGTGCTGTATGTAAATCGGGGTTGACAAATATGGCGGAAGAAACACGCCCTTGTGACTGCTTCTAGCATTGGCAACCATTACTATCGCCCTCTACGATCACCTCAGTGGAGATAACCGATTAAATCTTCGTTCTTTAAGACACTTTCTTAAATATTTTAAACGGGTGTATGTGATTATGACTTACTCATAAGAGTCACAAAGTAGTCTCGGACGGCCAAAGCCACGATTAACGGCGAATGCTGAATATGAGGAGATAAAGAGACGTGCGAATGCTGGAAGGAAAGTGGTAGGTAGCATGTGAAGCATATCAAGGAATGAGTGCCTGTCTAAGGAAGCGAAAATCGCCGTGAACAAAAGTGTACTTCTCCCCACTTTGTTGTATGGTAGTGAAACATGGGTATGTCAGGATAGATATAAGAGTAGACTAAACGCCGTGGGTATGAGTTATCTGAGGAGTGTTTGTGGCAAAAGTAGGATGGATAGGGTCAGGAATGAGTGGGTCATGAATGAATGTGGGTCAGATGCTCCGGTAGTAATGGACATAGTATATGAAAGGAGTGTGCTTCGTTGGTTTGGCCATGTTGAGAGAATGGATGAGAGTCAAATAACGAAACAGATATACATATGAGAGTAGAATGAATGATGCGAGAGGTAAGAGGTAGGCCCAGAAAGTTGTGGTTGAATGTGGTTGAGGATATTCTAAAGGAGGAGGAATATTAGGAGTCTTTAAAAACAGGAGGGCGTGTCTGAAGCAGTGTATTATGGGGGTAAATGAGGCAAAAGAGGTTTATAGCAAGGATAGGTCAGTATAGAGGAAATTATTGAAGTAGAGTTAGGTGTAGAAATATGTGTTTATGAATGAAAATTTGTGACTCTGCCTACCCCGTAAGGGAACGGGGTGATTGGTATGTATATATGTATGTACGTATGAACTCACCAGTCGGCATCGCTTACCTGTTAAATTCTACAGTAAATAATTGTTTTTTACACTAGAGCGACACGTGGATCACTATTAACGGGCTATTAACTTGAAGAGTAATGAAATTCAAAAGGTGGAGAGTTTCAAGCATGCAAGTTATATGATAATTGAAGTTATATACCGCTCAATGGAGATATAAAGAGTAATAGCATTCGTATAAGAAGGATTTCAAAGAAATAGGAAGTCACTCTGTGGACCGATGAACAAAGAAATGAGGAAGAGGCCAGAAAACTGTTATATGCAGAGTGTGGAATAATATGGATCAGATACTGGGACAATTTAGAATAAAGATGAATGACACTTGAAGCCCTAAAGATGTGGCTAAGGAAGCAGATGAAAAAAGAGGTAGGCCGAGAAAGTTGTGGCTGAATGTGGTTGAGGAAATTCTTAGGAGGAGGAATATTAGGAGTCTTACAAACAGCAGGGCATGAATGAAGCAGTTTATTATGGGTAAATGAGACGAAAGAGGTTTACGGCAAGGATGGGTCAGTGTGGAGGAAATTATTGGAGCAGAGTTAAGCGTACAAATATGTATTTATGAGAGTGAAATATATTGTGAAACAAATCTTTAGAGACAAATCAATAGTGAAACTTAGTGACTCTGCCTGCCCCGGAATGGAACGGCGTGATTGGCATGTATGTATGTAAACGGATTTATGATTTTCGTGATATTTTTGGCAAAGAGACATATATAACTGTTGTTAAAATATAAAATATTCCATTAAGCTCAATGATAATGTGAGCGCATCGCCTTTACAACAGGGAAGTGGATGAAACAATTGAGATATAACAAAGAAACAGAAGAATCAGGCGTAAAAATGTTTTGTTATCTCAACACCAAACTTTTTCCTAAAAAAAAACACTATCACTCCAGTCCCCTCTAACCCTGCATTCCCTGATTCGGTAAAGAGTTTCCTTTTCACCCGTAACACCCGCTGTCGGAGTATCAGGACGGAAAGGATATGGGAAAAAAGGGTACGGAAAGAGAACGACCAGACCCTTTTCCCTGAAACGATTGAATCCCCTCCTCGTCCTCCCAGTGGAGTGCACCCTGAACGCATGGCTGCTCGAATCGGACCCCTTCAGGATTTTCCGCCAAATATATTCCTGAGAGCCGAAGGGATATCCACTCCGTGCACCCTGGCGGGCGTGGCGGGGATCGGGAACCCTGGGATGAGGACAAGAAGGGGACTCTAGTGGACCGTGAAGTATCCGGACATCGATGCGGAAGGGGAAACTGGCCGAAAAAGGAGAATCGGAATGCGGGAAAAACAAACTTCAACATTCTTGACGCGATATATAACGATATAACTCGATAATCGACGATACAGGCCGATTTATTAAGATGATCGATTAGAGGTATCGATTCCACAATTCCCAGGGATGAGTAAGGTTTTAACTAATTTGAGTCTCAGTGGAAAAGACATCAGGTTACGAAAACTTTTCAGTCTGTACAGGTTTTTAATGATTTTATTAGAAATATATAACTTTCTAACTTTCTACTATATATAACTATACTACTACTATATATAACTATAAGAAACTATATAACTTTCGAAAATTTGACCAAAAAGTATAAACAGACCTTTTAAATGGAAAATCCCTCATATTGATTACTGTTCGTTGGTAATGTCCAATATTTCAAAATCACAGATATCCAAACTGCTAAAAATACAAAGCTGTGTAATACGTTAAGAGAAACGATGTAGCATTCAATGAGCATATCACACCGTATTTAATAAGAATTAAAAAATTCTTAAAATTGAACAAAGAAGAAAATTACAAATGGGTGTGTTTTTCACAAATTATTCAAAACTGAAACTCTATCTTACATTTATCAGCCATATATAAGGATAATTTGGTCAAAAAAAAACAAAAAACACCAGAAATAATGACAAATCAATTGTACCCTGCCACAGAACGTCTAAGTATCGTAACTCTTTTTATGTAAATTCATGCATTGCATGAAATTCGATTCCCCAAACGCTGAAGAATATTAAGTCAACCGAAAGATTTTAAAAAATGCTTGCCGTCTTATTATCTCAGTTAGAGTTAATATTTTGTCAAATATGTTGGATTAAATTCATGAATACGCTACCTTTGTGATTGCTACAACGTATTGAGCATGGATTTGTAATATTTGTTGTGTGCAAGTGCTGTGATTTGATAAGATTCTTGTAAATAGTGATATGTTTTCTATGTGATTGTTATTATTTTTTGCCTGAGTTGTAATTACTTATGCCTGCTCCAAAGGAATTCTTTCCTAGAGCCAATAAATCCTGTATTATTATCTTATATTATTATTACTTTCCGAGTAATTTGCCAAACAATACAACAGCCCTTTTTCTTACATGGGAAATGGTCAGAGAATGCACTCCAGAGAGACATTATTCACAAAATTAGGAATTTCTATCACTTAGATGTCGTTAAAAAATCAAGTGTGCAGTTTGTGTGCTTTCTCAACAATATTTGAAGATTAATCATATTGTCACCGCAGTGAATTCTTCGAGATCACGAAATAAACCTTCCGTTTTCATGGAGTTTCAAACGCGTGAAAAAAATGAGTCAAGATAAAGACCAATTTAGATATTTTCATTTAATTTCTTACAATTTCTGTCATGCAAAACTATATTATTGCACTGTTAGTAATGCAATATTTGATTCGTGTGTCTCACAGCTGGTGAAATTAAAACGTATAATTCGAATATGGTCTCTATTATGACTGGGGAACTATCTATAAGAGAGATGTTACACATTGCTATGGTTAGGCCACACCTAAAATACGTCGACAGCATTTGGGACCCTGGTAATAAAACTTTAACCAAAATATAACAAAATAGAAAAAAAAGGAGCGCGCTTCATTGTAAACGGCTACGAACAAACATATAGTGTTAGACAACTTTCATAGGGATTAATGTGGGAGCCTCTAGAGAGACTCGGAGGCTACATGCTAGGCTAATGTTGCTAGATAGATTCAGAACTGATATTTTTCAGATCGACACAGAGAGAATATTATCATGGCTCCTCAAAACATCTATAGGTCTGATAGATGCGATAAAATAAGAGAGATACACTGCCATCAACAGATAGGTATAACAAAAACTCGTTCTTTCCGCAAACAAATTACCAATACTAGGAATAGCAGCCCAATTAACAGTCGGCTAAAAGAAGAAGAATATATCTTATCGTTCGCTGACGTGCAAAGTGACTCCCTGGGGGTTGTGTTTTTATCGCTCAAGTTAATCTCGACCACGTGACTAAGAAGTCACGTGGTATAACAACGCACGGATTGAGACTTAGGTATATTACAAATACAGTTTTAGGAGGGGATAACACAAGTTCAGAACATATGTGGCGCAGCATTAAAGAAAATAGGTATTCTTAAGCGTATATTAATAGAAATAGGTCTTCGGATGAAAAAGTCAAAGAGAGATGCTATACTTCGCTCTGGTTAGGCCACACCTCGTATACGCCGCGAGAATTTGAGACCCTAATTCATAAAAATTTGAACAAAAAAATAATAAAAAACAAAGAAAAGCAACGCGTTTTGTTAAAAACTGCAATACGACGTGGTTTTTCAAAACTATTAAAGGGTTTGAGGTGGGAGCCCCTAGAAAGACTCGGAGGCTAGACACTAGGCTCAGGTTGCTTGAGAAATTCATCTGTCTGGTCAAAACTATAGGTCTGGAAGATGCTATAATTGTCACTAACAGATAGGTACAAAAACTCTTTATTTCCGCGAAAAATAAGCAAGCACAACAAAAATTAAGCTCCACTGAATACACTCCTACAATAAAAATCAATATTTAATCTCCAAAAACTTAACACCTTTACACGGCTGGTGAGCTAACACCCCCTGCCACAGGCCCATGCGGCAGCTCGAGAGGTATCATGTAGATGTAGATGTAATATGGCAGATATTCTTTTAACAAATATCTCAGAAAGTAGTGCGTTAAGGGACTGATTTTTGGATATCTTCTTAAGGGTTAAATGTAATTCTGAAAAACGAGACAAAAAATTCACTGAATCAATTAATGTACAATGATGTTTACTTGAACCAACTATATTATTTGGCAACCTTAAAAGACTTTTCTCGTGAATAATGTCCAACGCTGGGATTTCATCGAACGAAGATTGAAACAACTGTCTTAAGAGGACAAACACACCTTCAAATCCCAATCCTCTCAGAGTTCTCACGTTGTCGAAGGAATAAATTTTCCCTCGTATCCCTTCCGGAAGCAGATAACTCCGGGATTAGTTCGAATATATGTATCGGATTGGATATAAAATATATCTTTCGATACATATTTATGTGTGTGCGTTGCACAAGGCATTAGCTTTGGCCCTTATACCTTGCTTTATGGAGAGCGCGCTAGGGTGTAGCATCTCCTTACCCTGAGAGACACCCTAGGGGTTTTTCCCGACCAGGGTTTGGACTGTCGCCCTTTTGAGACTCGATGCAGTGCAAACACACTTTCCCTTGGAGTGAAGGAGCGGCGTTTCTTAATCTTTGCTAAGAGCTCCAGGGAGGAAGTGGGAGCAGGGCTTAACGGTTCGGATTCTTCGTTTCGCCGTGTCGTCACGCGGTTTCGTTTGGTGGGAACGCGGGACGGTTTGTGATTGGACGCATGACAGTGTGACGCAATAATCTGGGTAAAAATTACCACAAAAAAATATT
Organism: Ceriagrion tenellum; assembly: GCA_963169105.1. Classification (NCBI taxonomy): domain Eukaryota; kingdom Metazoa; phylum Arthropoda; class Insecta; order Odonata; family Coenagrionidae; genus Ceriagrion; species Ceriagrion tenellum. Next base: position 3,491,038 of record OY720645.1, read on the forward strand.
AATAGTTTTAAAAAAATCACGTAAATGAGACTATACTTCGTATGATTTAATCCAAGTGCGCCGAATGCCACACACAGACGACGAGGATTACCCCACGCAGACGAACGAATGCCTACCTTAAGGCAGTCAGAGCGAGATAGTTCCCTAGTCATAAAAGAGTCCATATTCGGATTATTCGTTTTAATTTCACCAGCTGTGAGACGCACAAATTAAATATTGCATTATTGATGGTGCAATAAAATAGTTTTGCATGACCGAAATTGTGCGTAATTAAATGAAAATATCTGATAAGTCTTTAACTTGACTCATTTTTTACGCGCGGTGCGTTTGAAACTCCTTCAAAAACGGAAGAATTTTCAGCGATACCCAAGAACGTACTGTGGTGACTTTAAAAAAATAGTTGAGAGAACATACAAACTACACGCTGTTGATTTTTTTACAAGATATGTAAGTGTAGGAAATGCCTCATTTTTTAAATAATGTCTCTCTGGAGTGCAGGCACGTACCATTTCCCCTGTAAAAGGGCTGTTGTATTTTCTGGAAAAAAATCTCGGCAGGTAATGTGGTAGAGGGGTTGAATTTTTGGCGTCATTAGAAGGGTGGGATATTTTTCTTAAAAACAAGACCAATTTCATTGAATTCTAAGTAAAAAATGATACTTTTTGCTTGCTACTACTTTATGAGATACTGGGTGAAGGGAATTGACCGTTGCCGAAATAAAAAACCCAAGTATACAATTGTAGTGCCCTTAAACAATGGAAAAGACAATGCGCAAACATGGGCTTGCCTGTAGGAGACAAGACCATATACACACTACATTATGCAGATGACAAGGTAATTCTAGCCCAAGACAGAGATGATATTAACTTTATGTTTAGAAAGCTAAAAGAAGCGTATAGAGCATGGGGATTGGATATCAACATACGCAAAACTAAGTATATGTGTATTGGAGGAAAAAACGAAGACATTGTGCTAGAGGATAGCAATGAAATAGTAGAGGTCTGTGATTCATATGAATATTTAGGCATAAAAATACACAGCAGTGGAGGGAGGGCAGAAACGATTAAAGATAGGATTAATAAAGGTAGAACGACCATTAATATGATAAGTTCAATACTATGGAGCAAAGATGTATCAAATAGAAATAAAAGATAAATATACGACACCATATTTAAAAGCATACTTACATATGGGAGTGAAATATGGCAAATGAATGTGAGTGACGAAAAGAAACTTGTAGCTACAGAAATGGACTTCCTCAGAAGGGCAGCCGGGAAATCCAGACTTGATAGAATAAGAAATGAGAGAACTCGAGGAATAATGAAAATGACAACAACCATTCTGGACACGAAATCAAGTCAAAACAACTGCTGTGGTGCGGACATGTTCAGAGGATGCACGAAGAAAGACTGCCCCGCACCATCATGAAGTGGACACCCTATGAAAGGAGAAAGAGAGGAAGGCCACCTAACTCATGGAGAAGCGGAATAGCCAAAGACATGGCGGAGAGAAACCTGCAAGAAGGAGATTGGGAAAACAGAGAGGCCCGGAAATTGGATGCCGTAAAGCGCAAGCAAGCGCTCTAAAGACGGACATATAAAGATTTAAACCATTACATGAAAGCAAACGCATTTTAAGTCAATAAGAATTGCTTTAGGAAAATAAAACAAAGAAGAATCAAAATTCACTAAAAAATAAACGAAAATTATGAAATACAAATGAAATTGAAATTGGTGACGCTACTTCTGTTTCGCTACTCTTTTGTTTGGGTGAAAGTCGATAGTTGTGCGATATGAGATATCAATCGATTCCCTACTTCAAGGAGCTAAGCCACCTTTCTTTATTGCGCATCATACGCGATTTTATAATTAACACTAAGGGCCGTATCGTCAGTCTCTCCTCCTAATCTCTCCTTCACAACAGCGGCCTCCGATTGGGAGGACGATATTACGATCGAGAGATCGACCTTCATGGAGGTCTCCTTCATCTCCCGAAAGGAGGAGGGATTGTTGTCGTTCACGGACGGATCCGTTCTGGTACTTCCAAACCGCGGGCATTTGTAAACAATTAGGAGGAGACCTTCTAATAGAAGCGTTGTCCTTCACTTGTCACTTGTAAAACCTGGTCCCAGGCCTAAAAAATATATCTGAAGATAATTCCACCACATTCTACCATCTATCAAGCGTTGCAACGGTATAAAATCATGGGAATTGTTGCAAATATATTCCAATAAATCTTCGAGATGGTCGTCTGGTACTTCCAGTCCGCGGCCATTTGTAAACAATTAGGAGGAGACCTTCTAATAGAAGCATTGCCCATGGTAACCTTCGATTAGAAGGTCTCCTTAGACTCCTAATAGGAGGAGAAGAGAGTCTCTCGAACTGAAATCTCTCCTTAAGGAGAGTTAGTATGTGAAGGTCGCCTTCAAGGAGGATCTGACGATACGGGCCTAAGAGTAATTACCTTCCAAGATCAACCTTAATAAGCTGGTCTTTAAGTTCCGCTCTTCTTTTATTGGGCGAAGGCCGAATATTTTGTGAAAGCAGAACGATTCCTAGCAAGTCAATTTTCTCTGACATTTGCCGTTCGCTTCAGTCCCGAGTAGTTGATGAATCCAATATTCTTCATGATCTCGTCCAAATATTTCCTCCTCGGCCTTCCTCTCCCTTTCTTTCATAGTATTTTCCCTTCAACAATGTTTGTCACAAGTACACTGTGTCTGAAGACATGTACAATAAATTTTATTTTTCTCTTTTCCATCACCGCCAATAATATTCTCTCTTCTTCGACTTCCCTTAAAAAACTATTAGATTTTTTTCCGTCCAGCTTGTTCTCGTCGTCTTCCGCCGTATCCAGATTTCAGCAGTCTCAAGTCTGCTCCTTCCTAAAATGCCTAAAGTCATTACTTGCGTCCTTATTGCTCATGGAACCTAGTGCGATAACTCAGAGATTTTTCAGTCGTTCTACCCATGAAAAAGAAAGCGATCTAAACATTAGAAATATCGCAATTCCGGAACCAATCAGGTCTCGCATAATTTGACTCATCGATCTTCGCCTGCATATCGACAATCGCAGAGAAGGTCCTTATACTACATGGTTTTTCCTTCGTTCAAATCGGCTTGCGCAATTTAAAGATACAGCATACTCACGGACAAGACATTATACTTTTTCAAACGATTGTAGAACCTTCACTTCCATGCAGCAGCGCAATCCATACGAATGTTTTTTCAAAGTATTTTCTAATACCCATATTCATATGTTTACTGGTTAAAATATTTCCCTTAGTCACAAAAGCCAGTTTTGACAAAGCAATCCGTCTCTTCACTTCCATTAAAAATCGATTGTCCAGTGTGATTACTCGACCGATATCCTAGCAAGTAGCAAAACTATTATGCACGTCTATCGATCGATTCCTTTCTCTCATGTGCTAACTTGTGTTAAGTCGCCTTGAAGTCAATACTTCGATGCACCGAAATTCGACTCGCAAACAAATTGGTAACGCTTTATTAAAGCATCTTTACCTCAAGGTATTTTGAGTGAAATATCATTTCACCTATGAATCAATGAATTTGATCTCATTTTAACCCTTTGTTTACTGAATTATGATTTTTGTATTTAACTGTTGCAGAATATTTTTTTGTCTGCGTTTTGGTATCAAGAATATGACGAATCGATAATATTTTAACAGAAATTTTCATAATTGTTGTTATCATTGCAAAAATTATGTCAAGGGAATAAAAAAATCCCTCGGTTTGGGCTGAAAATCAGATTTTCAATAGAAGGTAGCGAAATGAGGAAAGTTTTTCAAATATGGATAAGATATCTTTTTTATTTTAAAAATACTCAAAAATCAATACATAATATTCTACAAAAACAAATTAATATTGCTTTTAATCCTTTTATACACTATTTTTCCATAAATATGAAGGAAACCACAAGAGAATTACTTGTCCGAGCTAATAAACATTTAGTTTCATCCTCAATAAAACATCGGAAAAGTGATTGAACTCCTTTCACCAGTTTTAACAGTTTTATCAGTTCATTTTAATTCCATGGTAAAAATGAAATACCGCATTCATTATGAATCGTGGTAGCTGAAAAAACAGTTTTTCTTTTCATTAACACAGAGAAAAACTTTGCAATCAGTTGCATTTTGGAATGCGACCTTGAATCTACTTAGTCCTTTGCACAGAACACGCATCTTCCTCTCGTGGATGCAAATTCTGACCAGTGCGCTGCCCTGTTTTGGAGTCGAATGTCATTTGGAACGGAATAATATACACTTGAATCAATATATTCTGTCAATCATAGCAATTCTTTGTTGTGGGACCTAAAAGTGCCGTCAGTAGACAAAGGGTTAAAGAAAACACATCACCCTTCCATTGACACCAAAAATTAAACCCCGTTACCACATTACTTTCCGAGATATTCGCCAAAAAATACAAACAGCCCTTTTTACTTTGGAAACGGTACGTGTATGCACTCCAGAGAGAAACATTATGTAAAAAAATGAGGCATTTCCTACACTTAGATCTCGTCAAAAAATCAACAGTGTGCGTGGTTAGTGTATTTTTCTCAACTCTTTCTGAAAATTAATCGCATGGTTAACGCAGTAAATTCTTCGGGATTACACAATAAACCTTCCGTTTTGAAGGATTTTCAAACGCACCGCGTGAATAAAAATGAGTCAAGTTAAAGACTTATTTAGATATTTTCATTTAATTACTTACAATTTCTGTCTTATCCAACTATATTTGGGGGTCGGGTTGGTGTCGTGGTTAGAGTACTCGCCTACCACACGGGCGACCAGGGTTCAAATCCCTGAAGTGGCGAATATTTTTCAGAGGAACCCGATCCCTACTTGAGTGTCTTGTGGATGGCACTTCAAGTACAGTACTCCGTCTGTCGGATGAGAAGTCAAGCCGTAGTCCCCTTGACCTCTTTCGTTAAGAGCAGGCTGATGCCGACGCCAGGTTTCTATCCACCCTTCCTCCCTTACCTATTCCCTACGGCGCAAATGACCTAAGCCGTCGGTCGCCTCCCCAAATATCCAATCCAATCCAAAACTATATTATTGCACCATTAATAATGCAATATTTTATACCTGTCTCTCACAGCTGATGAAAGCAAAACGTATATTTCGAATATCTAGATCTACATCTACGTGATACCCTACGAGCCACCACGAGGGTGTGTGGCAGGGGGTGAAGATCACCAAACATTAACCATTGACATACAAGTAGGATATTTAAGGGAGATATGCTAGATAATAGGGTCACATGCAGCTAGATGGTTAGTATCTACATAATAACGAAGGGATTATTGTTTGTTATTATATGCATCATGCACTACAGACTACCTATATTTCACCTACCTGTCCCTTTGCTTAGTTGCCTATCGTTCTCTCTTATGGTACGAGGGAAAAATGACATTTTAAATCTATCGGTACGACAATCCATCTCTCTAATCTTGTTAATGTGATCAAACCTAGCACAATACGCAGGGGTTCTCAATATATAGTGAGTTGAAAATATGCAAAATTGTCTCTCTCATAAGTTGAAAATATGCAATATTGTCTGACGTGTCTGACTCTCATCTACATCTACGTCTACGTAATACCCTGCGAGCCACCACGAGGGTGTGTGGCAGGGGGTGAAGATCACCAAACATGCACTATTGACATGCAACTAGGATATTTAAGGGAGACATGCTAGATAATAGGGTCACATGCAGCTAGATGGTTAGTATCTACATAATAAGAAAGGGATTATTGGTTGTTATTACATGCATTATGCACTACAGACTAGTCTAACTATATTTTACCTACCTACCCCTTTGCTACGCTGCCTATTGCTCTATCTTATGGTACGCCGGAAAAATTACATTTTAAATCTATCGGTACGACAATCTATCACTCTAATCTAATATGGTCTCTATTATGATTAGGAAACTATCTCGCTCGCACTACCTTCAAATGGCTCCAACTAACTTCTTACTCATTCCAGTTCTTCTCCTCCCCGAGAAAAGGGAATTCGAAGAAGGAATCGGAGAAACCCACCCTTCCAGTGAGATCCCCCCGCGCTCCCCAGTCCCCCACCCCCCCTGGCGGGAACATCTCGAACCATTGATCACGTGATCGATGGCTTTTTCTCCGACCCACCCCTTAAACCTCTCCGAAAAGGGAAAGAATCTTTTAAACCCCCCTCCCCGACGGCACACTGTACTCCAGCACCGGCGGCGGCGGGCTCCCCCTTCCGAGAGAGGAGGGAAGGAGTACCACAGGGGTGGTAACTGGGACCAGTTTGGATTGTTTGCCTCAGTTGTGCGAGGGTTGGGAGGGGAAGTTGGAGCGGAGTTGGAGGGGAGTTGTTTGGGATGCCATGGTAACGCAGGGGGAGAGGGCTAGGGCAGGGGATGTCGTCCGTACTGTCTCAAACGGAGGAGAATCCGACAGGAAAGACGGAGAGCGAAGGAAAACTTTTTGGTGCAGTTGCAAACTACTGCTAATTCTTTTTTTCCACAGATTCATAAATTATTAATAATATGAATAATAACGATAATTGATTATAATGATTATTTACAAAGACATAACTTAGTGTCAAAACTATACATTAACAAATTGGCAAACAAAAACAACTAATAGACAGACTCAACTCAGAACGCAGGTTAAAATTTAGGTTAAACTTTTTAAGTAAATTCGAAAAAGATTTGTTCACAGATGACGTTAGATATATATTGAGAACCCCTGCGTATTTTGCTAGGTTTGATCAGATTAACAAGATTAGAGAGAGATAGATTGTCGTACCGATAGATTTAAAATGTCATTTTTCCTGCGAACTATAAGAGAGAACAATAGGCAGCGTAGCAAAGGGATAGGTGGGTGAAATATAGTGAGAGTAGTCTGTAGTGCATGATGCATGTAATAACAACCAATAATCCCTTTCTTATTATGTAGATACTAACCATGTGACCCTATTATTTAGCATGCCTTCATTAAATATCCTAGTCGCATGTCAATAGTGCATGTTTGGTGATCTTCACCACCTACCACACACCCTCGTGGTGGCTCGCAGGGTATCACGTAAATGTAGATGTAGATGAATAGATAAGAACTGTCCTCCATATTTTAATCCTGAGTCCGGACTTGAAAACAAAACTTTCAAACTATATTTTGATCGTGCTATCATTGCCGACAGAGGAATACAGCACAATAGACCAGACATCACATTGGTAGACAAATTGAATAAATCTGTGTACTTCATAGATGTAGCAATTCCTCTGACAGAAAATATGGAAAGGACCATACTGTAGGAAAAAGCAAGTACCAGGATTTAACAGCTGAGGTTTTAATATTATGGCAAATGAATACTCTTAGTAGTTTCAGCCACCTTAAAAATACCGAAACAACTTCGACAAAGTCTGAAAAAACTGAATTTACATTACAACATATACATCCAAATCCAGAAGTCTGTCGTTATAGCAACATGCCGTATGATCAGAAAATTCTTAAATTTTAGTGAAAAAACTGAATAATGCATTTCTGGGAGTACCTGGGTATGTTATCAGTACCCTAGAATAACCCAGCACGAATGGGAAATGAAATTGAGGAAAATAAAATAATAATAATTATTTTTTATTGTTCACGGACTTCATATCCTTCGGAACGAAGTTCAGGTTATCAGAAAAAACTGTAATGTGGCAAATGTAATATTTATCGGGACACCACAGTTTTACAAATATGAACATTCAATTAGCACATAGAACACGTGCACCCAAAGATATAATTAATCATACATTCATTCATACAATAATATTGAAAAGTATTATGATGCAAGATGATAAAATATTTATAAAGAGTTAGTAACGTTGAGAGGGATATTTATAGAAATTAAAAAAAATAAAGAATACAATGAAATTCGCACTGCGCAAAAATGATATCTTTTATGCAAGAAAGATTATATATTATGACGAAATCGTCCGTATTTTTGTATAATACTACGAGAATGGCGTTCAGAGAAGTTTGAGCCATCGGATTTTGAGTGCCGCAAAAATAATAATAATAATAATAATTTATTTAACACATACAGGTAACCCCAATTACATGTGTTATAATAAAAATACAATAAAATAAAATAAATGCATACATAAATCAATCAGGAAAAAGAAAAACAACTGTTTGGGTTCTATTAAAAAATACGAACATTTTCTTTTTTAGGGACACTAAAGGGTCAGAAATAAAATCAGCATCTTTATAATTATTCAAAAATTCATTAGCCGTGCGCATCATCCTAGTTAGCGGTTCATATTTACAGACATCCACCCGACTAAAGTGGCATCTGAAGAGTGGAGTGTGTTTAGTTCTCCTTGGAGGCGCATTCAGGTTGATTTAGCCAAGTACATGGCTGGAATCCACATCACCCATCATAATTTTACGCAGAAAGATAGCATCTGAAACCCTCCTTCTGACTCCAAGTGGAGTGAGCGTAAAAAATTTAAATAAATTGGGGTATTCGGGTGCTGTATAGACCATTATCCAGCGAACACAGCCATTTCACAAATCCAAATCCACAAAGCCAATTGTACCATTTAAAAAGATTGTAGGCTTTCTCGGTGAATAATATCAGTAAAATCTTCTCGGATTTGAATCCGGGTAAGGCTATTATAAAGGCCAACGTTACAACAAGAAACTCTTTCACCCTCATCAAAGCTAAGAATCAAACTTTGGCTTATAATACCCTCACCCAGTGCTAAACCCGATAAGATTTTACCTATTGTACCGTTTTATAAAAATTAAAACATCGCAAAAGTTCAGGTTAGGATTAAGATTGCAAAAAAAATTCTAAATAGCGTAGAAGATCGAAAAAATCCGGAATTTTAAACAACAGAAACATATAAACAAGATGAGGTTGTCGGGTATTTAGAAAGCCACATTTTTTTACGCCCAGCCATGGCAATGACGGCTATAAAGCTGTTGAAAAAAGCAAACTTGAAGAATTTTTATGCCATTATTTTCAAGCCTGTGGATACCGTCTACGGAAGAGGAACAGCGCTAATAAGAGAATCGAATGGTGCGGGTTGATGTGTTGGCTAGAGTACTGTCTAACCATACGGACGGCCAGGGTTCAAATCCCTGCAGAGGAAGATGTTTTATATTGGAAACCCGATCCCTACTTGGGTGTCTTGTGGAGGGCACTTCAAGTACAGTACTCAGTCTGTCGGATGAGACGTTAAACCGTGGTCTCCTTGGCGCCTTTAGTTAAGAGAAAGCTAATGCCCACGCTGGGTTTTCAGACACCCTTCCTCCTCTCTTACCTATACTCTAGTTTCTTGTGGAGGGCACTTCAAGGACAGTACTCCGTCTGTCGGATGAGACGTTAAACCGTGGTCCCCTTGGCGTCTTTCGTTAACAGCAGGCTAATGCCGACGCTGGGTTTCTATTCACTCCTCCACCCTTACCTGTCCCCTATGGTGCAAGTGACCTTAGCTGTCGGTCGCCTCCCCAAATATCCAATTCAATCCTCACCCAAGATAATCGCTTTTCTCGCTGAGAATCCATTCGTTTGTGACGACTCAAATGGTAATTTTTTAAATCTTATGATGTTTAAAATAATTATGGTATTGTGAAAGTTTCTTTTTCTCATTACTTGCGTCCTTATTGCTCATAAAATTTAATCCGATAACTCGCAGATTTTTCAGTCGTTCTGCCCATGAAAAAGAGTGCGATATAAACAATAGAAATATCGCAATTCCGGAACCAATCAGGTCTCGCATAATTTGAGCCATCGATCTTATTTATCTATTTATTTATCTTTACTACCCCGAATACGGCACAATGGGCCAGTTTACGTCGGGTGAATAACAGTAACAACGTACGAGACACAAACACCCATGTCCTGGGCAGAAAATATTCTACCCAGGCGGGACTCGAACCCGCGACCCTCGGGTTGGCAGGCGAGGACTTTACCCCGCCGTCACCGGGGCCGACGAAAATCTTCGCCTGCATATCGACAATCGCAGAGAAGATCCTTATACTACATGGTTTTTCCTTCGTTCAAATCGGCTGGCGCAATTTAAAGATACAGCATACTCACGGACAAGACATTATACTATCAAACGAAAGTAGAACCCAATGTAATGTTCTACAATAATGAATTATGTACAAAAAAAATTTCATAAAGAGCGAATGTAACATCTGATACATTGTTTCTGCATAAAATACATATATTTCTCCAAAAATACATTAAACATTCATTTTAAAACCAGGGATATCTTAAAATTATTCTTCTTTCTAAATGTGGAAACGAATTTCTGAAAGTACATTTGTAATTATTACGTGTAATGAACGTTACGCAGTTCTGATCATGCAGCAGTAGATACAGAGCGGTTAGCAAAAATTCAATTTATAAAAAATACGTTAAAAATTAAAGATTCTTTCTGTTGAACACATACATGTTACATAAATGTAATTTTTTATCAATAAATACAGTTGAAATATTATGTGTTTAACTGAAAATTTGGATTCAATAATATAAATTTTATTAACCCTTTGAGTGCGGCATGACGTGATATCACGTCATGATTTTTTTACGCTGGTGCTGATGACGTAATATCACGTCATGTGTACCGTGAGGGTTCCAGCTTTCGCTAGGGGCCTTGTGAAAGTTCCCTAGTGAAAGCTGGAACATTCACGGTACCCTTGACGTGATATCACGTCATCTGCACCAGCGTAAAGATAACCATAACGTGATATCACGTCATATGCACCAGCGTAAAGACAACCATAACGTGATATCACGTCATGCCGTACTCAAAGGGTTAAACACTGATTTTGTAACGGATAATAAAAGATTTATTTCCCCCACATAAAAACCATATAATCGTTTATAAAAAATTGAATGACGTGCAATATGTTTTATCATTGTTGAAAGAAATATTTCCATTGCATGAAATCCACAGAAAATGCGTGTTGTTCATAAATTTAATTATGATATAAAAAACGGAATAGATATATTATTGATAAGCTATTTTTTTAACAATGAGAGGCTTAAGGATTGCTTGCCCAAGCTAAGGGGAATAAAATGAGCCTCTTATCATTCTTCGTCTGTTTGTGTAGGGGAGAAATACTTAAAAAAATGAAGGCTTTCGCAACGCAAAGAAGTCTCCGCTGACATAATTTGTCGCGTTCTTTCGCTTAATCGGATTAACTTCTCGTTTCCTTACACAATTTAAGTTCTTAGTTCCCCCTTTCTACAGAAAGAGGGGGCTTAAAAACCGTGAGAGACAAACGAAACATTCCCTCCTGGAACGCACCAATCCGTTTAGGCAATAAAATAAGTAATATTTAAGAAGTCTAAATAAAGAAGAAGACATTAAATTCTCTATCGTTTCATATTTTTTCCGGGCCTACAGAGCCCCAATTTCTCCCTTAGTCTCCACCCACATCAAGCGTGCGTTTCTCGAGTGTTATCTGTTTCCCCTCATCCGACATTCCCGCCATCTGCGCGACAACAAAACGAAACACTCGACGGTCGTAAGCCGTCTTAAGGGATTCTTTATTTTTTTTTTTTTAACAGTTGTCGGGTCGCGCGTCGTGCGGATACAAAGGGACGGGGGCTGATGGGAAAACAAAACACTGCGGCGCCGCGGGGAAGTCGATTTAAATGAAAAAAGAAGAAGGAGAGGGAGGCGAAATCATTAAGTCCTCTTTACGAAAGCAAACACGTTCGAAAAATAATAAATGTGTGTATTAAAAACGCATTAAGAAGCACGCCCCACTTCCCCAGAGTTTATTTTTCTCAAAGTCGCTGAAATATCAAGGGGAAGAGGAAAATGAATGTCGATAATGCGATTTGTGAAGTATTTTCATTCTATTCCTTAAACAATTTCATCGCATCAATAACGCGACATTTGGCAAGTTATCAATACCGAGATATAATGAGATGAAATAAAAACCCAAGCATCAAAACTCGCATTGATCTTATAAAAAAATGAAGCATTTTTTTGAATTTGGAAGAACATGAGTTACAAAATAACCGAATTTGTACGGCTGTCAAATTGGTGCATATTATGTAATCGATATATTTTTTTACAATCATACATTTTATTACAATAAGATTTTACAGTAGTTTATTACAAGTTAAAAAGTGTACCTTAATATAACAGACAATAACAAAAAAAAGAAACAAGAAACAAGATAAAGGGAAAAAAATACACTCAATAAAGGCATGAATGTTAAGAGTAATTTTGAATTATGATTTTGTGGTCCTGCTAACAAGGGGAGTGTCAGATAGCCGGGTCTCAGATTTTATTCAAACTTAGTAGTTGTACAGACAGTTGTACAGACAGTTGTACAGTAGTGTATGTGGTTTATGAATCACCCCACATATAGGGTTGTATAACCAACAGTTTAAACGAAAATGGCCTTTAAAAATTTCAAAATTCCCTTTTATACGGGCCGCCCACATAACTGACAAGCTGGACGGGTGGCTGACGTGCTCGTCTCCGGTCTAGAGACACGGGTTCGATCCCAATACGGGGTATGTTTCTTCCGCTGCTTTTTTAGTGTTTCCATTACGGCATCCTAAAATGCGCTCGAGATTTTTTTAATTTTTACTCGAAATATTAATTTTGCGCGGGAGCAAATTTTTCATTTGCATGCACGACGTCAGGCTTAGTCTCTTTTTTTCGGTCGAAGGCAGCCTTCTCATTATGTCACTTCCTTATCTTTTCTCAACGTATTTCCATCATTCCTTCATGCACATGATTTCCATTTTCTATAATTATTTTATAATATTGTCTTCATATTTTTACTATTCAAGCATAATTATTATTAATGTTCAAATTGTTCGTAGCTTGTCAGTTATGTGGGTGGCCCGTATAAAAGGGAATTTTGAAATTTTTAAAGGCCATTTTCGTTTAAACTATTGGTTATATAACCCTATATGTTGAGTGATTCATAAACCACATACAGCGGTCTGTACAACTACTAAGTTTGAATAAAATCTGAGACAATGGAGAAATATATCCATAGCTACTAGCTTATATATATATATATATATATATATATATATATATAAGCTAGCAACAAGGCGTTGAGGGTGGGGATGGATAGATAGGTATATCAGTGGACACTCACAGAAAGGCGATCCATGGCGACACCGGTGAGTTGTGATTTTCTCCCGCTGAGGAAGGGTTCTCACCCGAAAGCTTCCGAGAGCAGTGGACACCGGTGTCGCCATTGATCGCCTTTCTGTGTGTCCACTGATATGCCTATCTATCCATCCCCAACCTCAACGCCTTGTTGCTAGCTTATATTTCTAAATTTATTTCCTTTTTCTGTAATATATATATATATATATATATATATATATATATATATATAAATTATTTAATATTAATGTATTTCGGGGAGTTTAACCCAATACGCGCATGCTTCTCGCAAAAAAAAACTAAATTTTTTACGCATTTAATTCACAATTTTTACTGGCTTTTGAGCAATCTTTGCCGTGGATTTTAAGAAAATACGTCAGTATTTATAACCATATCTCAGTCATACATAGTGAATATGTTAAATTATTTAATAAAGATTAATGTATTATTGTAGGTAGGTTCTAAACACATTTTTTATTAAATTTTAATGCTTTTTTTTACGAAGAAAATTCCCCAGTCGTGAGGATTGGCGGAGAGGGGTTGGAAACAAGTCAAGATATCGAGTCGGAGATTGCAGAGTTGGGTGAATCGGTATCCCAGTCCTTTCAATCTCTTCGTAGAAGAGGATTAAGGAGAGGCGACTTAAGCCTCTTTCCCACTGGTTTTTCTGACTCCGCTGGAGAATGGCTCGGGGAGAGCGACCAAGGCCCCTTTTTTTCCGCCCCTGGCTCGTTTTCAAGCGGCAGACGTACGAATCAGGGGCACCCTGAGTGAGTCTTGCGGCGAGGAAACCCCTAGGGGTACGGGGGTGGGATGGCTGAGGGCAGTGGGGTGTTTTCTGGGGAAGGGAGGAGAATGCGAAGGTTTTGGACCGTGGGAAAATTTGCAAATTGCGCGGATCCGAAAGAGAGGGAGATAGAGAATGATGAAAACCGCTGAGGTACAGATGGATGGATAAGAGGGCGCTCGCTGCTGTGGTTAATGCTGGAAGCTGTGACCACGTGGGCGTGGCATGTCCGCCATCTTTGTAAACCCTGAATTTCCAATGGCCCATTATTTTTTAATAATACTTTTTAGTTATTTTGCATTTTTACAATGTTTTCAATCGATAAATTACTAAAAATCAGCATGCTTTTACGTCGTTAATATGCTATCTTCTTAAAAATGTTAAAAATTTATTATTATTAACCATATTCTTAATTTTCGATAAAAAATTTTGGAAAAAACGTGTCTAATCCAAAATAAAAAGGTAACAAATATATGTTTTAAGAGAATTATGCATTGAATTTTGAACAGATTTTTTTAATGAGTATATATGAATGCCTTTATTTGCATTAAAAAAACTTGGTCCTTCTAAGCCATAGGGCTTGTCAGAAGGTTCCATTATTATATAACATAGTGGCATATTACAAGAATAACATTTAATAGTATAAATAAAAATGTTTTGATAAAAATAAATGGTTTGATATTTAATAATACTTTACATCAGCTGATTCGTCGAACTCAGATTTGTAGAACCTGAAGATTTAATTTTGCCTTTTTGCTCCGTTTTTCATCGATAAACAGAGCAAAATCGCATCGATAAATTTCACCAGCTGTACAGACAAGTCAATGAAACATTGTATTGTTAATGGTGCAATAATACAGTTTTTAATGACAGAAATTGTAAGTAGTTGAATGAAATTATCCTAATGAGTCATTAACTTGACTCATATTTTTAAAATAATAATATTTAGTAATTTTGCATTTTTACAATGTTTTCAATCAATAAATTACTAAAAATCAGCATGTGTTTACGACTTTAATATGCTATGTTCTTAAAAATGTTAATAATTTATTAAAATGAACCATATTCTCAATTTTCGATAAAAAATTTATGGAAAAAACGAGTCAAATCCACAATAAAAAGGTAATCAATATATGTTTTAAGAGCATCATGCATTGAATTTTGAACTGATGGTTTTATATTTAATACTTTACATCAGGTGATTCGTCGACCTCAGATTTGTAGAACCTGAAGATTTAATTTTGCCATTTTGCTCCGTTTTTCATCGATAAACAGAGCAAAATCGCATCGATAAATTTCACCAGCTGTAGGACACGTCAATCAAATATTGCATCGTTAATGGTGCAATAATACAGTTTTTAATGACAGAAATTGTAAGTAGTAGAATGAAAATATCCAAATAAGTCATTAACTTGACTCATTTTATTTAAAATAATAATTTTTAGTAATTTTGCATTTTTACAATATTTTCAACCAATTAATTACTAAAAATCAGCATGCTTTTACGTCGTTAATATGCTATCTTCTTTAAAATGTTAAACATTTATTAAAAAGAACCATATTCTCAATTTTCGATAAAAAATTTGGAAAAAAACGTGTCAAATCCACAATAAAAAGGTAACCAATATATGTTTTAAGAGCATCATGCATTGAATTTTGAACTGATGGTTTGATATTTAATACTTTATATCAGCTAATTTTTCGACCTCAGATTTGTAGAACCTGAAGATTTAATTTTGCTTTTTTGCCCTATTTTTCATCAATAAACTACTTTAAAATAGCAACTTTTTACATATTTCGTACGCTTTCTCCTAATAATTTTATTTATTCATTTATATTAATCATAATAACCGTATTCGAAACAAATTAGAGAAAAATCATTTAGATTGCACAGCACTGAGTAGCCAAAATATATAAACTTAATATAATAGAATAGAATAGAATTGAATTTGAAAATAGTCTTTATTGTTCTGGGACTTTAAGTCCCCTGGAACATAGAAAAGAAATAAATGCATGCCATAACATAAAAGATTACAAAAAACTAAGCGATTTTCCATAGGTAATCAGTCATGTTTCTCTTGAACATAGAAATTGTCATTTCTGACATTTTCAGGTAAACAATTCCATAACTTGCGGGAGGAAATTAGTAAAGAGTGCTCAAATAATAAGGTATGGAATTTAGGGACTAAAAATAACTCAGCGACACGAGTTGATCTTTTTCCTGCATCTACATTACATATAAAATTTTCACACAAATAGGTGGGGTTTTTGGATTTCAGAACCTTAAACACGTATAAAGCCTTAATAGTTGTGGGCGTAACTTTGTGGAATTACTACTGACATTATTAACCCTTTGAGGGCGGCATGACGTGATATAACGTCATGGCTGTCTTTACGCTGGTGCTGATGACGTCACATCACGTCAAGGCTACCGTGAATGTTGCAGCTTTCACTAGAGAACTTTCACAAGGCCCCCTGGTGAAAGCTGGAACACTCAAAGTACCCAAGACGTGATATCACGTCATCAGCACCAACGTAAAGACAACCATGACGTGATGTAACGTCAGGCCGCACTCAAAGGGTTAAAAAGAGAGAACTCTTAGCGTTTTCCACACTTGAAACTTGAATTCCCGACCCAGGTATCGACTGCCTAGCAATCATTTTCAAAGGTTCATTATACATACATGGTATGCGAGTTAATGTATAGATCTGGGGAGGGGTGGGTGAAGAAGTGGTTGGTTGACGTCAGAGACGTGCGTCATGGTCAGTGGGAGGTGGTGGGGGGAAAGGTGTATGGATAATAGGGGAGAGAGTGGGGAGGGAAAAACACATTAATTTCGGAGATTATCTATTATGTTCTTGGCAGCACTCAAAATTTCGAAATGTTCTATGTAGGCCAATTTGCCTCCTTTCTTCTCAACATGTACCACTTCCGGCAAAACGTCACTTGAATGGTCCTCTTCGATTAAATGTTTGGCAAAGGCTGTTGAGACATCTCCTTTTACCCAACACGCTCTATGTTCTCGAGCCCTTACTGAGATGGCTCGACCGCTTTGTCCAATGTATATCGAAGCACAACTGGGAGTAGTACATTTAAGCTTATATACACCACTTTTGTTCGCAGGTGGGTCAATCCATACCAAGTGGTCCAAGTTGGTAGCTCGGCCATTTAAAAAAAAAAACATTTTTTTGAGGGCAGATAGCCTTATGTTTCGACAGCTCAAAACAAGTTATATTTTATTTTTAGTTTCCATGGCAACCAAATAGCGGCCATCTTTCAATCTCGATGCAGAGCTTTTTTAGCATTTGCAATCTTTGACATTAACTTCTGCTACTCAGCTACCATCGGTTATAGGAAAATTAAATAAATTTTTATGCAATACGCATACATGGAACTACAACTCTGTGTATGTCATAACGTGGAATTGTTATTTCTTCGTGATCATTTTAACAGCCAAACTTTAAAGTAAAAAAACGTAAGGTTTCGTATATTTCGGAATTTTTTTGGGGAAGAAGAAATGTTCTTCGACCCTTAAAAATTATTCATAATATACGGTGACATTAGATCTCTATAATAAAATAATTTGAAGTCAGAAGCTTGCATATTTTTATTTTTACAGAGCCGGCAAATTGTAACTTTTTAAAATTTTGCAATATTCCAAGTTCAATATCTCTGGTGGGCAGTTGTTTAAAAATTTGAAAATTACAGAAAATAAAGATCTGTACATAATTCAACTGTGATATAAAACTTGACTTGGAGACTTTTCTAGTTACGCAGATATAGGTGAGTGAAAAAAGAAAAAATTCAGCATTTGCGAAATGATGTAAATGCATCATTATCATGCCCATTATTACACATCTGAAGGCTTGAAATAATATTTTTTTTTAAATTTAGATGATTGAAAAAAAGAAATTTAATATAATAATATGGTGTATAGAAAAATATTCCATAATTAATCTCTCCACAAAATTGTTGACACTTATGTACCAATTGTATGGTACTTAAAAATAATTCACCAAATATATCGAAGAAAATTGAAAGAAATATTAGGTCAGTTATTGATACTATAATAGTATTCATCACCTTACTTGTTTAATAGCATTGTAATTTATCGGTACATTGCAATGAATGTGAAAATATAACACTAACAATATCAAAGTAAACTAAGTACCATACAATTGGCGCCCAAGTGTCAACAATTTTGTGGAGAGATTGACTGTGGACTATTTTCCAACAAGTCCTTCGAGTTGAACAACAGTTTGCCCAAAGTTTTTTGGGGTGTAAAATGAAACATTAAACTTGTTCTTTGGGAATGCGTCAATTAATTTATAAGACATGTTCCCCCAGAAAAGGGAAGTTCACACCATCGTTTGAGTTGCTCGTCATGTTCGTAAAAACTGAGTGAAGTGATTAATTTAATAGTTTTTTTTTTTTAGTTACACGTTTTAATATTTTTTCAATTAATTCTGTCTTAAAAATACATGTTTAAAATGTTATTCGCCTTAAATTTCAAATACATATGGTTTGATATATATATGCAATGCATTACATCTGCTATGTAATGCTGCCATTCTCGTCTCGTGTTCAATCCAAAGAGAAAGTAAGGAGAGAGAAGGGATAGAATAAATGGTTGTTTTGTCGGTTGTCCTGGTTACAGTTTGATGACGTAGCGTCCTGGCCATCAACCTGAAAGGTGAAAACGAATACACCTACTGTTTCTGAACGCCCACGGGCATTTCCGTTTTGGAAACACTCTTGAAATTCGCCCTCCTTATAGCAATAAATATTGCTTCAATCCAAATAATTTTAATAATGATGTAAAAAGAAAAGTTTCTTTTTCGTGTCAGTCCAAATGTTTCTTTGACTATGACCCCAAATGACTTTAATTGCCATGAATGGTCCTTGAACATTAACGATAATTTGCAATGAATACCCCTCTTCGAACGAATTCCCTGAAAGGTACTAGATTAACACGACTTAGGGGCATAATAAAAAACGGTCAACATGCGCGCATCACACCATTGCTCATAGCAATATTTTTTTTGTGAAAATCCTCTCATTTCTATTGGTAAGTTTAAAAAAACCTTCAATTCAAGCCTCAAAATCATTTTGGGGATAAACAATGACACGTTATTTTCTTAATATTTATAACTCAACCCCCATAATGTGCATTGAAGTTTCTTACTGACATAAATCGGCTGAAAGGAATTATATTTGCATTATTACTGAGCACGCAATGCGACAAAAATCAGCAAATTAATTTCCTCGTACTTGCACTGTTCATTAGCACCAATTATCTGAGTCAATTCATAACACCATGGTCTGAACGTTTCGTTGGCCAGGACAATGGGGATCGCAACGTTAGGTTTTGCAGTTTTCATAAACTAAAGAAGGGTATAATGCCCGAATTTATTAGGGCAACACAACTATATAAAACAGGAAATGTCCAGGAAGTCGATGCCAAATTTTCAGTGCAATTTCTAAAATTTTCCTCAGTTATTTACAAACATTTACCAACCACGAAGATTTTTCAGGGTTTTCCTATAATGAGAATAGGTGGCATACCTTGATTTGTTCGGGCAATGCAAATTCACCAAACAGGCGCGTATATCGCTACAGTTCACGAGGTCGAGGTCAATTTTTTTAGAGGAAATTCTAAAGTTTTCCATGGTTATTTATTTACAAATACCGACCAACCATCAAGATTTTCCAGATTTTTCATAAACGGAGACCATATAGCATGATCTTATTCGTAACCATAAAACAAGAACACATGACAGGAACGCATAGCGCCGATCTCCACGGGATCGATCTCAATTTTTAGTGCCATTTCCAAAATTGTTCCATTGTCAGCTAAAAATAATGATCACATGCCAACATTTTTCGGAGTTTATATCACCTGAAGACGAGGAGTATACCCTGAATTATAAGGATAAAATAAAATCATTTAAAGCTTGGCTTTACGCCATTGGATTTACTCCGTGAATTTAAGGCTTGGCGCCAATCTCCACATGGAAAAAGCAAGTTTCTTTAACGCAAATTGTAAACTGGAGAAATTGCCATGAGAAAAATTCGGCCTGGACCGGGAATCGAACCACGGACCTTTGGTTTGCCGGCACAATGCGCAGACCTCTACGCTATCGCCATGGGAATCAGGAAGCCTGGATAGCGTAGTGGTCTGCGCATTGTTCCGGCAAACCAAAGGTCCGTGGTTCGATTCCCGGTCCAGGCCGAATTTTTCTCATGGCAATTTCTTCAAAAAAATTGACTTGCCACGTTTGAATATTTGTAAATTGGACTTGTTTACGGGCTGTGACCAACAAGTAAGATTTCACAGCTCTTTCGTGAAATAAGAACTGGAAGCATTTCCAGATTCGTCAGGATAACGCAAATTCCTTAAACAGTCGCGCATAGTACTTCAGTCCATTAGGTCAAGGTCAATTTTTTAGAGAAAATTCTGAATTTTTCCACCGTTAGTTAAAAATAGTGACCATACACCAAGATTTTTCGGGTTATTTATCACCTGAAGACAAGTAGTATACCCTGATTCATAAGGACAAAAGAAAATCATTTATTGAGCGCGCATGCGCCGCTCTCCCCATGGTAGTGGTCAGTTTTTTAAGCGCAAATTCTAAAGCTTTCAACGGTTAGTTTCAATTAGTAAACAGTCACTAATGCTCGTATTCATAGTCGTATTCTTAGGGGTTACCTGGGTATCCCCTGGCCAGGTAACACCTAGGGATCCCCTACGCTGAGCGATTCATAAACCTTACCTAGGTAACACCTAACCAGGGGACGCCTGGGTAAGAGATTTGGCAACAATCCCGCCGAAAAATACATATGAACGGTTTCGCTGAGTGTTTCTCGATATTTCCGATGCTCATCTTTCTCCGTAACCAAGCACGCTATAAACAATAATATAGTATATTGTTACACGATGCTGATGAGAAATGATTGAGGGAATATGAGAGAATGTTTACAACATTAATTACATATTTATGTACTTTGAATGGTGAGGAATACGAGAGTGGGTCAATATGTACACGTGTTTGTAAACAGAAGACGTTGCTATGGAAAGTTGTTGATATTATCGAGTACTGCCATTAGTACAGTAGTATCAATTCGTCCCACGCGTGGGCAGCAGTACTGCGTTAGGGGAGCTTTGGGTAAGCTTCATAACTTACCCAGGAAATCGACGGCCTGTGGGAGGGTTAGTGGACGACAGGTCCCTGGGTAACGACTGTGAATACTATTTCTGAGCCAAGGGGTTCCCCTACACCTGTAGGGACACCCAGGTAACGACTATGAATACAGCCCTAAGACTTGACAGGGTTTTTATTAACCTTTGACAGGTAGTACACACCTTGATTCATAAGAGCAAAATAAAACACATTAACGGTTGCACATGGCGCCACTACCCACGTGGTAGAAGTCAGTTTTTTAGCTGAAATTCTAATTTTTTCAAAGTTAGTTTTAAATTATGTTCAGCCACGAAGATTTCGCAGGGTTTACATGAACTGAGAACAAATAGCATACCCTCATTCATAAGGGTAAAATAAAGTCCTTAAACGGTGCCACTGATTGCATGGAATAGGGTAGTTATTACATACATACATACATACCCATCACGCCGTTCCCTTCCGGGGTAGGCACAGTCAAAATGTTTCACTCGTTAATACATAATTTCCCTCCTAACTCTGCTTCAATAATTTCCTCCATTCTGACCTATCCTTGCCATAATCCTCTTTTGCCTCATTTACCCATGATACACGCCCTCCTGTTTTTAAGACTCCTAATATTCCTCCTCCTAAGAATTTTCTTTCAACCACAACTTTCTCAGCCTACCTCTACCTCTCACACCATTCATTCTACTCTCATATATATCTGTTTCGTTATTCGACTCTCATCCATTCTCTCAACATGGCCAAACCAACGAAGCACACTCCTTTCATAAATATGTCCATTACTACTGGAGCATTTAAACCACATTCATTCATGACCCACTCATTCCAGACCCTATCCATCCTACTTTTTGCCACAAATACTCCGCAGATAACTCATATCCACGGCGTTTAGTCTACTCTTATGTCTATCCTGACATACCCATGTTTCACTACCATACAGCAAAGTTGGAAGAAGTAAACTTTTGTACACGGCAATTTTCGCTTCCTTAGCCAAGCACTCATTCCTTGATATGTTAACGCAAATTTTAAACTTTCCCATAGTTAGTTTCAAATTATGTTCAGCCAGGAAGATTTTTCAGGGTTTTCATAAACTGAGAACTGGTAGTATACCCTTATTCATAAGGGTAAAATAAAGTCTTTAAACGGTGGTACTGTTTGCATGAAATAGGCTAGTTATTATTAACGCAAATTCTAAATTTCCCATCGTTAATTTCAAATTATGTTCAGCCACGAAGATTTCGCAGGGTTTTCATAAACTGAGAACAGTTAGTATACCCTTATTCATAAGGGTAAAATATAGTCCATAAAAAGTGCCACTGTCCACATGGAAGACGAGTTTTTACTTACGCAAATCATAAAGGTTTTCCGCGGTGAATTACCGACAGTGACCAGCCAGGAAGATTTCTCAGGGTTTTCATCAACCGGGCACAGGTAGCACAAACCCTGATTCGTAAGCGCAGCAGGTATCTCGTCAGGGTTTGCGTTAGTTGGGGGGGGGGGTGGGGAAGAAGGAAGTGTGAACCCTGGGTTTTAAGTTTTTGAGGTGGCGGTTTCCTGTGATTGTTCTGGGTTGGTTTGGGGGTTAATAACAGACACACCCTTCCCTCTGCTCCATTCGCACATAACCCTCCCCCATACCCTGGCAACCGACGTCTGCGAAATGGTCCAGGGGCACATCCCCAGCCCAATCTGCGCCGGTGGGGAAGGGAAGCCGTTGCTATCTCATCAGCATTAATCTCAGGGATGAGGAAGAGGACGTGCGGTGGAGGGGGGCATGGGGAAGGTAGACTAGACCCTCTGCGGTGATGTTGGCTGAAATTATCAAGACGTGAGCGTCGCCGAAGGAAGCTGAGGGATATCGACAAACCTGCGAATACCTGCGATAAAAATGCTTATAACACAGAGAAAAGTGACGGTAAAAAAAAATAACCCCACATTTTCAACTAAAACTTAACTTTTGCTTTTGTTTAAACCTTAAAAAGACGAGCGGGTTGAATTTTTTATGTTTGAAAAAATAACTTTAGCCATATTTCTACAATTCAAATTCGCTATTATCCTGAATGCAGTATTATCTTAAATATCAACAAATGCACCACAGTTTACTTCCTGCGAAAGTCATAAAAAAATGCCATACTTACACCGTGGATACAGTTAATAAAAAAATCTTGATATACAGTAAAATATCTTGGAATGACCTAAACTTATGATATATCGAGGTGTATACTCAAATAGAATATGCTGTGCGTGTAATAAGAAGGTCCTCAGATGAAAAAGTAAAAAAAGATGCTATACTTTCCTCTGGTAAGGCCACATCTCAAATACGCCACGAGCATTTAGGACCCTGGTCATAAAGATTTAACCAAAAAAATTAATTAAATACAAAGAAAACTATCGCACGTGGTTGAAAAACTACAATGCAAGCGTACACAAATAGTATCCCAACTTTTAGAGGGATTAAGGAATGAGCCCTTAGAGACTCGGAGGCTACACGCTAGGCTTAGGTTGCTTGAATATAATTCAGAACTGATCTTTTTTGGAGCAACACAGAGAATGTTATCACGACTCCTCTCTACATCTCTAGGTCTGACAGATGCGATAAAGTAAGAGAGATACACTGCCATTAACAGATAGGTATTACAATAACTCGTTCTTTCCGCGAACAATAAGCGACCACAATAAAAACTGAGATCCACTAAATACACTCCTATAAATCATGTCACCATCTCATCTCCAAAAACTTACACCTTTACACGGCTGGTGACCTAACACCCCCCTGTCGCACGCTCATGCAGCGGCTTATGGGGCATCATGTAGATGTAGAATGGACAGCCATTAAGTTATTATTTTTAATTCTAACATGTTACTCCAGATATAGGTGATTATTATTCGAATCTCTTGAAATATGTCTTAGTTTTCCTGACTGAGTAAAATTTAGAATGATTAAAAGGGCGGACCAATTAACTAATTGCTCCTACTACGAGCACTGGTACCAACAGGGAATGCACTCCCTATTGTATCGCATAGAGAAAGGCAATAGAACTTGAGGTAGTCCAAGCGAAATCGTTGTCTAGTCATAATAGAGACCATATTCGAATTATACGTTTTTATTTCACCAGCTGTGCAGACACGTGAATTAAATATTGTATTGTTTATGGTGGAATAATATAGTTTTACATGACAGAAATTGTAAGTAATTAAATGAAAATATCTAAATAAGTCTTCAACTTTACTCATTTCTTTCGCGCGGTGCGTTTGAAACTCATAAAAAAAGGAAGGTCGTTTTGTGATCCAGAAGATTTTACTCCGGTGACAATATGATTAATTTTCAAAAATAGGAGAAATAACATACAAACTACACGCTCTTAGTTGTTTTACGATATGTAAGTATTAGAAATACCTCATTTTTTTTTTAAATACGATCTCTCAGAAGTGCATACACGTACCATTTTTCATGTAAAATGGTTGTTGTATTTTTTGGCCAATATCTCGGGAAGTAATGCAGCATGGGGTTGAATTTTTGGTGTTATTGGAAGTTTGAGGTATTTTTTTTCATAATGAGACAAAATTCTTTGATTTCTAAGTAAAAAAATATTTCGCTCAAACTACCTAAAAGGATATTACTCGGAAAAAATTGAGTAAAAAGACAATGCATAATTATTTCATGTACGTTAGTAATTTTTTTAGTTAATATTAATTAAGAAAAAAATTTAATCAATACTTTAAGGGCAACCCTAGTAATTCATTGCATGGCTACCAACCTACATGAATCGCCATTGGCGTTGGTCGCCAAACTTTTTGATGGAACTGTACAGTCATATTTGTACTTTGAATCCTATACAAATTCAACATTTGATCCTTCCCTTAAATTCTAATGCCAATGTGTTTGCAAGTGGATGTTTGTCCACGAAGATCTTATTTATGTAATTACTTAAAAATGTAACAGAAGAAATCTGTAAAAAGTCAAAATGTCAATTCTTTATTGGTAAAATTGAATTTTTCTCCTTAGGATTTTAGTTCAATATTTAACTCTCTATGGACGAGCGAGATATGGTTGTCACGTTTAAAAAACATTAAAATATCTGCTTTTTAAAAGGCTTTTCCATTCAGTTGTCGCAATAGACAGGACTGGTGTGCTTCAGATCGACACAGAGAATATTATCATGACGCCTCATTACATTTCTAGGTCTGACAGATGCGATAAAATAAGAGAGATACTCTGGCGAACTGATAGGTGTTGCAAAACCTCGTTCTTTCCGTGAACAACAAGCGACCACAGTAAAAACTGACACCTTCTAAAGGCGCTCCCACAGAACATATCACCATTTCACCTCCAAAGCTTTTACATCTTTACACGGCTGGTGACCTACCACCGCCTGCCACACGCCCACGTGGCGGCTCGCGGGGTATTATGTAGATGTAGATGTAGAATTGTAACGTTTAACAGATTAAGTGCGTCAAAAGTAACCTCTTTCGGCGGTTTGTCGAATAATTTGAAAAACAGATGAATGTGTAACGTTATTTACTGACGATGTCGTGCCTTGGTGGAGCTCTGAGATAAACAGTTTCATCTGTCGTGTGAAGAAAATGTTGGGAAAGTTAATAATAAGGTAATGTTAAGGTACACCTTAGGTGAGAATAAATATAAATGTATTTTTATATTGAATTCATGAACAATACTAATACCTCACGTTTTAAAAAAGTTTATCCAATAAATTTAAGTTATTTTTTCGTAAAATGCTAAAATTGCACCTTTAAAAAACTAATATAGAAGCAGTTTCTTTATCAACAAAGTCTAAAGTGGTTTATTTAACAAAAACAAGTTTCAAAAATATCAAACAATACACACTCTCACGTTTATACCGACGCTCAGCTCTACCGTTTAGCGGTATGAACTATTACTCCCGCCAAAATCCCAGAAGAGGCACGAAATCATGGAGATTATATAAAGAAACAAAAGCGAAACGTAATGAAACAAAAGAAACAAGGAAAGCGCAGCGCAAAGGATATGAAGAGAGGTGGGTAGAGTCGGAGAATTCCATGGTGTGGCTTGATGGCAGGAGGACGTGTTTTTTCAAGAGGGACCACTCGGGTTGGGGAAAAAAAAAGAAATACGAAAAAATAAGATATAAAAAAAGAATAAAAAAATGGCAGAAGGCATGAGGTGGTTGAGGGGGGGGGGGAGAGGGAAAGAAGGAAGGAACGGAAGGAAAAAAGAAGAGAGGGTGGAATTAGTGCAATTTGTCAGGGCTTTATCAAGGGCAGGGCCGGCGGCTGGGAGGCGCTCACAAGGGGCGGCAGGAGGAGGAAGAGGTCGAATGAATGAGGGGTGGTTCTTCCCTCTTGCCAGGGAGATAAAAGTCCCACTCGTCCCGTGGAACTGGAGGCAGTTTTGTGAATGGGCAGGCCAAGGGGGGGCGCAGGGCCGAGAGTTATATTAATGGTGATTATAAGCGTGGGAGTCACAGAGGAAACATACGTCTCCGTTAAGTTGGCACTCATTTCTAAGGTGAGACCTGGAGTGGCGCTGCGACGCAAACACGCCCGGGGCTTGAAGTGTAGCAACGCCCTCTTTACAGCGGCGTGAATTACATTAAAATCTAGTACAAACTCTAGAGGGTAGTTTAGTAATCAGAGCGTTTGTATTCGAATAAAATCTGAGGCAAAAAACGCTTTCTGTATCTCTGTTTCTCACAAAAAACTCACTTATAAATTGCAATCATGCGGAGTTAATAAAAAAATAGTGAATTGGATAAGAGACTTACTGAGTGAACGAAAAAACAAAGCAATTATTTATAGTTGTAGCTCTGATATGGTCGAAGTCACATCCGGTGTTCCTCAAGGATGCGTGATTGGCCCTCTTTTATTCATTACAGGCTGAATTACCCGGCGTTGCTCGGGATCATACTTCCTTCAAAACTCTTTATATAAGAGGTGAGGAGATAGTAAGCAGTTGTGATAACAGACTACATTTCAAGTAATTATTTTATTAAATTAATATTTTCTTCTGCAGAGCATCTATACAATTGTGAGACAAAAGTAAGTAAACAATGTGACAATATCTCCCATAAACAATCATAATTATAAGTCAAATGACTGAAAAATTGACGGAATGATGAAAAATAACACGGTAAAATAAAAACAATGAAATTTGTAAAACTTGTTTAATACAGAGTAAGAGAGACAATTTTTTTGAAACCCTTTACTGTAATCATACTACCTGCACAGCCAGGCTAAAAGAACATTATAGTTTAGTACATAATTCGAGTACTTACTTGTTGAGTAGCTATTCAGAATTTCATTTTCGTTAGTAAAGATTTGATTTAATGTTTATTTTTGTTTGTTTATTTGGTCGTCAAGGAAAATGCGTAAAAGAAAATCGATTGAAAAAGAGAGAAACTTCATTCTTTCGGGCATGATACCACTAATTTTAGTAGTATAATGCTTTCGGGTATGCGATAAAATGAATTTCAAGTCTCTATCTTTAGTTAAAGTTGTTTTAAAAAGCGAAATAATTAACCGCTGCACAAATTCCAATGCTTAGAATTCCTAATCGGCTCAACTATGCAATATGAATTCCAACAGCATTGACCGAAATCTGGTATAAAATCCGAGGAAAGTAAATAAGACAGGACAAGGTTTCTCACAAAAAACTTACTGATAAATTGCAATCATGCGAAGTTAATAAAAAAAATAGAGAACTGAATAAGAGATTCTCTGAGTGAACGAAAACCAATAGTAAATATTGACCAGTAGTATTGGTGGTAGTTGTAAATAAAACAGTTTTTCTTCTCATTAACGCAAAGAAAAACTTTGCAATCAGTTGCATTTTGGAATGCAACCTTGAATCTACTTAGTCCTTTGCAAAGAACTCGCATCTTCCTCTCGTGGATACAAATTCTGTCCAGTGCGCTCCCCTGTTTTGGAGTCGAATGTCATTCGGAACGGAATAATATACACTTGAATCGATATACTTTGTCAATAATAGCAATTCTGTATTGTGGGACTTTATAGTCCCGTCAGTAAACAAAGGGTTTATGTCATGGTATCTCTACCTCATTTCATGGCGACACAAGTATTACACCAAAACTTTTTAACCCTTTGAGTGCGGCGTGACGTGATATCACGTCATGGTTGTCCTTACGCCGGTGCTGATGACGTGATATCACGTTGTATGTGGCGTGAGCGTTCCAGATTTCACAAGGGCGCCTGGTAAAAGTTTCCCAGTGAAAGCAGGAACACTCGAGGTACTCTTGACGTAAATTCACGTCATTAGAACCAGCGTAAAGACAACTATGACGTGATATCACGTCATTAGCTACAGCGTAAAGACAACTATGACGTCATATCACGTCATGCCGCACTCAAAGGGTTAAAACAAGCAGTACTTATATTTAAGATGTTTCTTATATATCGGGATCCAAAAGTACACAATCCACTGCTTCTTAGCATTAAAGTTAAAAGCGTCAATTCAATAAAAATGGCCACAGAATAGTTATTCACTCAGCAAGATGCAGAATATCCATTTTATTTCGTTCTGTATGGTCACTATAATTTTTTGTCGAAATATTTGCCCGATAATTAGTTCAAAAGGTTACGTGTACCATACTCCTTTACAGTTATTTCTCATAATGGCCTATTATTACAGTGAAGGTAGTCTCAACTAAATTTATTTTACAGGCTACGTAAAGATTATCAACTTAATTAACCAGGAAATTGTGATTTGAAAGTTGTATTCTGAAAAAAAAATTGTATCATGTTATCACAGAAATTACTAGCGGAAGGTACCCGTTGAAATTCAACGGGTGATAAAAAATATCGAACAAATTTTATACTTTCGATAGCAATCGAAATACATCGATATAAATCGCGAACAATGAATTTTATATCGATAATTTGGTTTCTTCTTTTTCAATTGATTCGATCTGGGCCAATATTTTCCGCCATATATATCCACATGAGGTTCGGCTTCAACAATGCTATCGGTCGTCACGGGGATACCAGGCGTACCAAAAAACGCTGAGTTTTCAGCACTTTTATTGTTGTTTTTACAAAATTTATAGTAAATCAGAATGAAAACAAATATTTATTGCAAAGATAAAAATAGATATTTATTTTTCTATTGAATGGTTTTTGTGGCGAATTTTTATGGCCATTATTTCTATTTTAAATATGCAAAAGAAAAAAGGTCTGAACGCCAGAAAAACGAACTTCACAAGTATTTCTTATGGGAATGCTTTTACTCGTCTGGAGTCGAACCGGAGAACATTTGGTCAACATAAAGGTGCCATAAACCTTTAGAGTGACATAATGAATCATGTCACCATGTTTCACGTCATTCCATGCGGTGGTTTGGTATTTATGAGCGACCGAAAATTCACACTTTCTTATTTTATACATAAGAAAGAAAAAAAAAGATAACATCATTTTTATTAAATTAATTGCATCTCAAAATTTAAGAAACTACAGACATGGCTGAAGTCAGTAAGAGGTAGAATCGTGGAAATGGCGCTGAAATAGGCAAATTTCAAGCTATCCGGGACCAGCCGCGGAGTTCCGCTTCTACGGAGTCACCCGCAATGCACACATGTGCGAATTTCCACAGAGGAAAAATCATCCGCCTTGACCGGGATTCGAACCCGGATTCCTCGATTTATGGCCGAGTTAAGCTACCGTCCTCTTCCCCTGTGGATTTTGTGACCTTTACGGGACTAGATGTTCTCGACTGACGGACATACAATGTAACAATCAGTCTCTTACTGAGCGCTTAGCGCCACTGCCCCACGAGGAAAGATCGTACTTTGAACAACACAGAGAGGAGTTCACTCTTATTTGACAAGTTTTCAAGCTATCCTTGACTAGCCACAGAGTTTTTTACTTTTACGGAGACACCCGCAATGCCTCACCCGCAAAAAAAATCCAGTAGCTTATCTGGCTAAAGCACTTGGCCGGAAATTGAGGGATCCGGGTTCGAATCCCGGCCAAGGCGGATGAATTTTTCTCTGTTGAAATTCGCACGCGGAAATAGGCTCTCAAGGCCGGCCACATGTGGTTATTGTAAATTTATTCGAGGTGCAATCAACGTTTGATTCGTCTTTTTAAAATTTTGCTCTAAAAAGGGAACCTATCTCAGTAAAGAAAGCAGGGTTTTTTAAACATTTAAATTCTACTGAGCGATTGAACATTTTTTTGACGTAGTTTGAAGTGGTCAAGCCAGGTCAATCTTAATTCT
Source organism: Ceriagrion tenellum (assembly GCA_963169105.1). Lineage (NCBI taxonomy): Eukaryota > Metazoa > Arthropoda > Insecta > Odonata > Coenagrionidae > Ceriagrion > Ceriagrion tenellum. The sequence goes on from OY720645.1 coordinate 3,521,388, forward strand.
ACATTAAGAGTACAATCTCATCGTGGCCACTATATTGTAGACATTCAGCATCACTGTTCCGTCACGTCACATCACGAACAAACAAACGAAGAACGCAGCTCAAAGTCTAACCCCTCCATCGCACAGACGCGAGTGAGACACAGTGGCGCCATCTATATGTATATTTCCGCATTACGCATACGGACGCGAGCAGTCTTAATCCACCCTCCGCAGGGTTACCCCTTAGCCTCTATACAATACCCTCCACAATCCCCGCGAACCGTGGCGGCCATAAATACATATATTCAGGCTGTTTGCTTAAGGAGAGAATTCTTATGCAAATCTTTGAAGATTTTCCCCTCCCCCCCTTCCGAGGCACGGTGAGGAAGGGGGCGGAAAGGAAGTCTTTTTTTTTCCTCGGGGAGCATTCAAGGAATATCGCGCATTTTTTTCATTTTATTCCCTTTTTTTAAGGGGTTTTTGGGCTGCACTATACGTCTCTCAGGAAGCAGGGGGATAGATATGGGAGCTCCCGGGGATTTTAAAAATGTAAAAAATTCGGGACGATGTTTTTTATTGAATTTTTTTTCCTCCTTGGATTGGGTCATATACACGCATATATATTCGCGTTACTGAGAGTTGAAGATTGAAAAAGAAGGGGTAATTTCTGGTACTTTGGACGACCCTGAATGGAAACGGGGGTTCTCATTTCGAATTCAAAACGGGGCAGGGATCAAGGAAAGGGTACATTTCCTTTACTTCTTGAAATATCCTTCTTTTGTGGTGAACAATGAAAGATCTAGGCATTCGAGGAAGCGATTGGTATAGTGATTGAGTTATGATGACCTAATTTCCAGGCAACAATCCCCTTGACGTCCTGGGAGCACTTCCTTGAGTAGTCTGCTCTGAGCTCGTCACCATAGCAACGAAAATAATAGAAAAAAAATGGCCGGAGGGCAAAAAGTCCAAAATAAAAACATCCTAACTGAAAAGCTCAAATTCTACAAGGTCCAAAACGAAAAAAATACAATTCTTCAAATTTATTTTTGATGCGAAATTGTACCTAGAAACTTCTCATAACTCACAGCATAGCAACGAGAATTTGTCACCTAATTCAATGTTTATTTCATGAACGAATCCCAATGTCCGCCATTAATTCACGCGACCTGGCGCGTCGCGAGCCAAAGATGTATAAGTAAAAATGGGACATTGTAAGAAAAATAAAGTATTCTGCATTCTGGTCGGCCCCGGTGGCGGTGGGTTAAAGTCCTCGCCTGCTAACCACGAGGGTCGCGGGTTCCAGTCCCGCCTGGGTAGACTATTATCTGCCCAGGACATGAGCGTGTGTGTTCGTCCAGTGTTAATGTTAAAACACGCGATGTGAAAGGCCTTTGTTGTGCTGTTTTCGGGGTTGTGAGTATAAATATAAATAAATCTTTTGTGAAGTATTTTTGGATAGAGTAGGTGATAACGCATCAAAATTCGAAGATCCTGGACCGTTATCACGCACCTTTTCTGTTGGAGATAATATAAGAGAACGCTCAGGTAAGGTATGCATTCTATTAATAATCGATAGTCAAATGCGCGTTAACTTTAGAGTCGATTACTTAGAAGACTGTTGCATCGATTGTAATTCAAAGAACTAGACACATCCGGGAACTAGGGTTATCCTGGACAATAAATTCAAATGGAAACACCATGTAAATTGCCTAAATAAAACACTACGGCATTGTATCTCAAATTTATACTTCGTACGAAACAAATGTCCGTTGTATTTTCTAAAAGTTATCTACTCGGCACTGGTTCAGTCAAGATTAAATTATGGTTTAATTTGCTGGGGAGGAGCTTACAGAAATGCAATAAACCCCGTACTATTTCTGCGAAAGAGGATGGTACGTGTGATAATGCAAAAAAACCGTTTCTCTCGTGCATTCCCACTCTTCTTAGCACTGAACATATTGCCTATCAGGTAAATGTATTTGTATAAAGTGTTGAAGAATTTCTATCTAAGAAGTGGGGACGAAGCAAATCTTTTACCTTGCGAGAAAGGAATACGATTCCTCTACCCAAGCCTAATTTGACTTGGTTTCAAAGATGCTTTGCGTATATATCCCGAAAAAGATTTAACGTCCTTCCGAACCACATTAAGGAAGAAAAACACGAAGGAAAATTTCTTAAGAAAGTAAAAACTTGGTTTTTACGTATAAAAAACATCGAGATTTTGTTTCGTGATTTACATGAAATATTTATCGAATTAAATGCAATGAACTAAGTGATATTGTAAAATCATTGTAGAAGTAAGTTTGCCCGATCTTGTAGCCACTATTTATATATGTATATCTCTGAGTCTTTTTTTTCTATTTTGAATTAATTTCTTCACTGTATTGTAAACGTTTTGTCGAAAATTGTAAACCATTTTGTTTTTTGCTATCGCTTTTTGGATGGTTAATTTGTCAGTAGCCCCAACACAGGTTATTCCTTAGGGGCTGTCTATTGTACTACCACTCTGTAATTCCCGAAAAGGAATTAAATTATTATTACATTATAATATGAGAAAGTAATTTTTGTTTGAAGGTAAATATATAAATTCATTTGTGATTGTTATATTAATGAATAATTTATGACCAAAAAATAAGTATAAATATTCCTTGTTAGTTGTAACATTTTTTTGTTACCCATCCAAAGGGAAATTACAGCGTGTAAAACTATTTGTAAATAAATTTATTATAATATTATTATTATTACTATTATTATATTATCTCCGGAAAGTAAATACTATATATTTAAGTAAAAATTTATTGAGAAGTTGTCTATATATGCGATTTAAAATTGAAAATCATGGAAATAGGAGTACTTTGATCCGCGAAATATAATTAAATTTTGTTAAAAGTTCACTCATTCCATGAGATTCCATTAAAAAATCTATTACAAAGCGTAACTCACAAAAGTATACAAAAAAACTGATACGTTTCTGCCGATATTCGCCTATTTTTAAATTTTATGGACCTATTTGCACTAAATAAAATCTATTCGCACAAATTTTGCAAAAAAAAATTCGCAAGTCTTCCCATTTAATGGGAAAATTCAACTCTTTTGGCATCAATTTCGTATCCAGCGACACCGAAAACATGCATGCGCCAAAATAATCTTGATCTGAGAAAATATTTTCATGTTGCAGAAAATATATAGGCCGAGGATCACTGCGCGAGCGTAGGCAGTTAAACAATGGTCAAGTTCGCCCGCTCGTATCCAGGCGACCGAGAGGGGAGCACTTGATTTGAGGCTGCGCACGATATGCTCCGTTTACTTTCATATAAAAAACGCCTACTTGCGAACCCGGCTTAGTTCGTGGATTACGGTTTCCATCTTACAAGTTCATCATAAAAATCGAAGAAAAACTTTAGTATTTTTTCGCATGTACTGTGGAGAGCTAAAAAGTGTAACCATTTTTAAAAAAAAACGGAAGATATACGAATGCTTCATATGTAGAAATAATGATCCTATATCTTTAAGAATGCTCAGCTGATTATTAAAAAAACATGTGAATATGTAATGGTAACGTAGCGGTTCATTTGAGCTCTTGTAAAACTTGTAAACCCCTCGCAAATAAAAAACAACAGTAAAAAAAGCTCCAAGCATCTTTCCAATAAGAATTCTGAAAAGATATTTTTTATGAATGTTTTTTTAATTGTAACGAATATTAATTTAGAAAATATTTTTTTGAATAATGTATTCTGATTCTATTTCTGCTCCGACAAAGTGTTGATAGGTAGACCGACTAGACAAGCGATCCATTCTCCAACCCGCTGTAGGATGTCTGTAGTTCTTTACCTTATATAAATAAGATCCTTTATATAAGGTAAAGAACTACAGGCATCCTACAGAGGGTTGATGAATGGATCGCTTGTCTAGTCGGTCTACCTATCAACACTTTGTCGGAGCAGAAATAGAATCAGAATACATTGTTACTTTCTGTCATAACTTTCTTTTGTAAAATGCACATACACGCAGATATTTGTTACATTAACCCTTTGAGTGCGGCATGACGTCATATCACGTTGTGGTTTTCTTTGAGCTGGTGCTGATGACGTTATATCACGTCAAGGGTGCCGTGAATGTTCCAGCTATCACCAAGAAACTTTCAATAGGCCCCATAATGAAAGTAGGAACAGTCACAGTGCCCATGACGTGATATGACGTCTTCAGCACCAGCGTAAAGACAACCATGACGTGATAACACGTCATGCCGCACTCAAAAGGTTAATATTCGTTACAATTTATAAAATGTTTATTATGAAATATATTTTTTAGAATTCATATCGAAAAGATGCTTGGAGCTTTTTTACGGTAGGTTTTTTTATTTGCGAAGGTTTTTGCAAGTTTTACAAGAGCTTAAATGAACCGCTACGTTACCATTACATATTCACATGTTTTTTTAATAATCGGCTGAGCTTTCTTAAAGATATAGGATCATTATTTCTACATATGAAGCATTCGTTTTGAATTCTTTAGAATGGATTTTCACAAAGTTAAGCCAGAATTAATCGAGTTTATCATTTTTTAACCTGATAATTCGACCTATAGGAATAATGTCAAGCACCGGGAAGGCCATGATTAAGGAAACAAACATTTTACACGCAAATAAAGGCTAATTTTGGAGTATTTTTCAAAATAGATAAACCCTTGAATATGCATCGTGGATTTGAATGTCTGGAATTGTGTTGCCTGGTCAGCGTGTTGCAACAATTTCCACACTTAGTTCACTCAGTCCTTGGAAAAACGTCTTTTCATGCATATTTGTGAGACAATAATGGTTACTTTGTAAATCTCCTGGGTTAATTTGATAGCCATTACCATGAATATACATACTGGATTCAAAAGTTTGGAATCGTTGCCTAGGATACGTATTGTCTTAATTTACACATTAAGCTCACTCAGTCACTTATAAAAAAGTCTTCTCAGTCGACTCGTTAACCCTTTGAGTGCGGCATGACGTGATATCACGTCATGGTTGTCTTTACGCTAGAACTGATGACGTGATATCACGTCATGGGTACCATGAGTGTTCATGCTTTCACTAGGGAACTTTCACTAGGCCCCCTAGTGAAAGCTGTAACACTTACGGTACCCTTGACGTGATACCACGTCATCAGTTCCAGCGTAAAGACAACCATGACGTGATATCACGTCATGCCGCACTCAAAGTGTTAATGGCCGTTGTTGATTGTTGTTAACGTGTGACTTGTGAATATTCGATAACGATTGAAGAGACATGTAATGCTTGATGCTGTGAATAATAGCTGGCTATTTTTTTAAGACCCAACAGTTACTTTTTAAAAGCTAGAGAGGAAATATCTACTACAGCAAGTGTGTAAGAGGCATATGAAGCTTTGATCGTGAGTATTTTTTCTGCCGCGTGGATCTTTTGCTGTTAATTTACAGCTGTATGTTTAGGATTGCAGGTGATGGTCCGTCGAGAGGCTAACAGGGAACCAATAAGTCGCCATAGTCAGATTTATCACTCTTTATTACGTCAGCGTCGTACAAGTCTCCGAACAGCTCTCCCCGAGACTTCGTAGCCTCGGAGTTCTGTCACCTCGCCTCCGCGTCACCGTGTGATCGCTGGTGGCGACCGCCCATTGGGTGACAACAAGCACCTCCTTAAAAGGCGCTTCTAGAGGAGTCTATGAAGTGCTGACATGTTATAGTAAGCTCTTTGGGTGGGAAGCGGCCGGATGTGGGCGGAAAGGGGACGGGGAAGGAAAGTGCAACTTAGGAGTTAAGCGCGGGGCGCGGAAAGAGGGGAAAGGAATGCAAGGGGAGGTGGGACTAGGGATTGGAAATTCAAATCCAGAATCGATTTTCGATTGATCGAATTTCGATTTCGGTTTTAAAAATCGATTGTCTAAAAATTCGATTTTTTTGTCCAATATAATCGAATAATCGAAATCGAAATTTTTAAATAGTAAAGTAATTTTCTGCTGAAATACGGATGTGCTGTTCTAACAAAATTCTTAATATGGGTTAATGGAAGCACTAGGGATAAGAACTGAATGCGGTTAAATTTATTAATACAATATATTATTTTAAAGATATTATAAGATAAGGTATGCAGGAAAGTAATAATCCATACCAGATACTTATATACATATAGGTAATATAACAAGCAAATTATATATAATTTAGTAGCCCATGCGCAGAAGACGATATTCAGACTGGGCGAATCTATTTTGAAGAAGACGAGTGCTCTGAAGCGATTTATTGAGAGAACGCTTACAAAAAAGGCACAATGTCAACGTGTATTGTCATTTCAAATCTTCGTCTCGCGGTCTACAATGTATTACTTCCGAGCGTGATAGACTAGAATTATTGTAATAAAAATCCGCAGCACCTACAGTTGGCAACTCCGACCTGCCGGTGTCCGAAGCACTTTGCCTCCCCACCGAGGTGCAGCGGTTTAAAGCGAGGCGGCAAAATTCAAATGCTGTAGCAAGCTATAAATCGATCGGCTAGAATCGATTTCGAACGATTTTTCAAAACAAAAAGTCGACTACGATTAAATCGAAAATCGGAGTGTGATTATCGATTTTCGATTAACATCGAAATCGATTTTCCAATCCCGAGGTGGGACGTACGTGGCTGCCCATTACACAGCTGTGTTTTATTGGTTTATTACCTGTTTGAGAGCCTTGGGAATCAGAAGGTAAGATCTAGATAGGTTGATGTGGATGTTAAATGTGCAACCTACTATTCATGTGTGGCCTAGGAGTAGAGTAAACAATATCTCCATTCATTTGTTATTGAAATGATAGTCATTGGCGCCATTTCTCATCCATAAATGATATTATCGGATCTTGGTTTGGAAATCCTTATAATGATTGTATCCGTCTTATGATTCATTCCACTTTTTCCATCTCGTATTATTATTAAATTTCCGTATAGCGATATTCACGAAGTGCTAGGAAGTTAATTTTGCATTTGTGTAATTAAATTTGGAGAGGGATCAAATATATCTGTGGACCGGACAATATTTAAAAAAGGGTGTTATTACGTCCCGCGTGTATTACTAAATTTTTCGTCCACTGCGTTATGATTGCTGGTAAGTAAAACCTGGTAAGACGTCTCTATTTACAAACTGTAGACTGTATTTACATTTGAACTGCCGTCTTTCATCACTAGGCGGCGACTCAATCGAAAAAGTTGTTTGTTTGCGGAGTTCCTCATTTCCAACCCGAACGAGTCCCTCCCACTTTTTCATGATCATGAATGACCTTACTTCCTATTATCCCCTAAATATGCTCTGGTAGTCTTACCAGAGGGCAATGTGGGTAAAAATCAGCGGATTTCCTTGGTGTTTGGCATAAAAATTAAACAGTAAGTTATAAACAAACTTCGTATGATACCTACTTATGTTGTAGATTTCCGACGTTTAAAAAATGTCGCCAAATTATCTAATGATCCACTAATCCGTCCCTCATTGGGTGGGATCCTAATCGCGGAACATCGGAAAAAGGGTCGGGAGGGGATTGCAAAGGGTCTTCTACCTGCTCTGCCCCTCGAGGCGGAAAAGGGGGTCTGGCCTCCTTCGAATATTTCCCGCAAACAGCGGAAGACTTGCGATCTAGCAGCCGCAGCTGAAGGGTTGATTTTTAATACAAAAGGAATTTAAACGGTTGTATAGTAAACTGAAAAGGCTGAAATATAACTTTTTCTCTTTAAATCAATGCAATAAACTTGATCTAGGGTTTTTTGACTTACTCAGTCGCCGAGAATGCTCCTTAAGATTCCCTGTAACGGGGGAACGGATCGCGGACCCACAGTGTCGTCAACCTTAGCACACTTTAATACTGGAGTTCAAAATCAGGCAAATAGACTTGATCTAGGTTTTGTTTTGACTAACTCAGTTAGAGTGGATACTCCTTAAGCTTCTGTGTAACCGGGGAACGGATCGCGGACCCTCAGGGGCGCCAACCTTAGCACACTTTAATCCTGGAGTTCAAAATCAGGCAAATAGACTTGATCTAGTTTTGTTTTGACTAACTCAGAATGGAGACTCCTTAAGCTTCTCTGTAACGGGGGAGCGGATCGCGGACCCTCAGTGTTGCCAACCACAACACACTGTAATCCCGGAGTTCAATCCTCACGCTCGGTCCCCCTTTTGCATTCATATTCAAGATTTTATGCGTCCCCGAAGAGGACATAAAAACTTTTAACTGCCGCCGCTGCTGCCCCCTCGTTTCATCTCCCTGAAACACCTCCATCCCCCGCCTCGCCGACTCATTTTGTGACGTCACTCCCCTCGCAACTGTCTTAATAATCTCCGAGAACGCAGGACATGCTTAGCGACCACTCTACCTACAACCTACTATGCTTACCTATGCGAACCCCCCCAAACGCAAAAAAAATTGGGAAATAAAAAAATCTTAAATTGGCCGAAAAAAATAAGGTTAACTCGTCACCCCTTCGTTGGATACGGAGTCGTAACAGTTGACTCAACAATTTTTACAACGAGTGTACATAGCGACGCCAGTTATAACGGGGGAATCAGCACTTTTAACAATTAGTGTACACTGTGACTATAATTACGACAATGTACTTGACAATTCTCACGATGAATAAACGTAACAATGCTAATAATAAAATGACACTTAAAGCTTTTACAAACCCTAAAAAAGTTTTATAATAATTACGCAAATAGACTTGATATTTTATTTGAGAATGAACATTAACAAGCCAATAGCAACCGAGGATACTGCAATTGTCCAAACGGCAGTACGATTTTTTGCAATTACAAAAAAATTGTTCCATATTTTTGACAGCGATTGTGTATGGAAACGTTTATGACCGGGTGAACTTGGAACTTTTTCTAACGAGTGTACATAGTTCTTTAAATTGCGACTGGGATTCCAGCATTTTGACAAGAAGTGTACAGTTATGGTAATTACGAATACTAGCTCACTATTATTAACAGCGAGTGTGCATGGAATAAAGTAATTTTGTTGACTCGCCACTTTTTCAAACGAATGCACACAGTAATTCTAATTTCAACTGAGATTTCAGCACTTTTTTCAACAAGTGTACAGCTATGATAATTACGAAAACTGGCGCAAAATTTTTTAAAGTGAATGTTAACGGAAAAGTAAACCGCCAGGTGGACGAGTGAACATAGTTAAGTCAATTACCGCAAGGGAACCAGAACTTTTTCCAATAAATGTACTCGGTAATATTAGGACAAAGACTTCACACTTTTTACGACGAGTTTTCAAAACGATCGTAATAATTACGATGGGCTGAAAGCGATTTCCTTCACTGCTTCGTACTCATTTCGACTTATTCGAGTTTCGACTATCGACTCGATATTTTCATTCTTGATTGAACAGAGAACTGCCGATCATAATCGAGGATTTAGCTTTTTTTAATATTAGGACAAATACTTCACACTTTTTACGACGAGTTTTCGAAACGATCATGATTATTACGATGGCTTGAAAGCGATTTCCTTCACTGCTACGTACTCATTTCGACTTATTCGAGTTTCGACTATCGACTCGATATTTTCAATGTTGATTGAACAGAGAACTGCCGATCATAATCGAGGATTTAGCTTTTTTTACCAATAAGCAAAGCAATGCGATACCTAAGTTCGATAAGTGCCATCAGTGAAGCATAAGTAAGTAATGAACATATTAATAGTTCTGGACTCCTCATCGCAAAATGACTATTTTCGCTTAAAAATAAGGCGTTGACTTCTCCATCATGAAACGATAAAGTGTCTGTCGATGTTGATTGACGTTCAACGTTCAACGAAATGACTATCAACGAATTCAACGATCGTTGCATAAGTATACCCTTCAATAAGCAAAGCCTCTTCATTGCACCCAACCCAACCCAAACATCACTATTTAACTATTGGTTATATAACCCTATTTGTGGGGTGATTCATGAACCACATATAGTGGTTTGTACAACTACTAAGTTTGAATAAAATCTGAGACCCGGCTATCTGACACTCCCCTTGTCAGTTTAAAACCAAATAAAGTCCCTATGGTATCTGCTACCCAAACACCACTAACACCAGCGTGATTGGTCTTCATCAATGTGCTAATCTTAATGATCTTCCGCGCTGCTTCTTCAAAGGGATGGTGCAATTCGGAGCTGAAACCCCCCTCCCCCTTGATGATGGAGGACAAGTTGTTCTCCGAAACGTTCGGCCCCATAGACCTGCTCGCCCGCGGTGGAAGACCCCTAGAAACCTCTATCAACCAAGACATATTTATTGGGTCACTATTGCTATCGCCAAGATGGCTGAAAATGTGAAAATGGAAGTTTGTGGATTGGAAAGTTTTCCACCATCCGACGTCTTTTTTTTTAATTTTCTATACTTAATGCTTTCCTTGTTAACTTAACAAACAAGGCAGCAATGTGCCTTGTTTATTGAGTTCAGTCGTAGTTTAGTATCTGCCCAAAGTTTCCCCGTTACCGCATATTTTGCACGATGCACACTATTTTGGACCACGGGTTCCTCCTTAAAGAAAAATAAGTAAACCAGTCGCTCAATGATTACACCGTTCAGCGTTCACCTTTGTCAGGAGGTTATTGGACAAAAGCATATCGTAATGGAAATAGAACATTCAGAGGGGATGAAGAATAGATATTATTAAGTGACCAGGAAAGAGATACAGATGTGGCAATATGATTCCAAATTTCCATTGGCAGAGGTTTTCTGTGAAGCATAAATAAGTAATGTATATATTGATAGTTCTGGACTCCTCATCGCTAAATGACTATTTTCCGTTTAATAATAGGCGTTGACTTCTCCAACATGAAACGATAACGTGTCTGTCGATGTAGATTGACGTTCAACGATCGTTACATTAAAACACTCTTAAATAAACAAAGTCTCTCCATTGAACATGACAACGCAATACAATCAAGTGTTTGGATAATTTTAATTTTAAAACGACACTCATGTCTGCATCACGTGATGGTTACATCAAGCAATCCAGACGAGACCAGAGATCTTCAAAAACCTGGTGCTGAAGGAGGATGCTGAAGATAGAGTGGACGTAATAAATAAGAAATTATGAAGTGTTCTGAAGAGTAGAATATGAAAGAACCTTTGAATGGGACACATTGAAGAAAATAGAAATACAGATGTAGCAATATGAATGAAAGACCTTCATTGGATGTCTAGAGATCTTCAAAACCTTGTGCTGAAGGAGGATGCTGAAGATAAAGTGGACGTAATAAATAAGAAATGATATAGTTCACAGAAAAGTTGGAAAGGAAAAAACCATAAGGATTGTACAAGACCTAAGTGACAATGGGTTTATGAAGGACATAATTGAATGAAAAATAGAAGGAAACGTCCCCAGATAGAGGAAGACCCAGGAATGAGTTAGTGGACCAAATAAAGAGAAAAACACATGAGAAAGCGATACCAGGAAGTGTAGGGAACTAACAATAGACAGGAAAGGGCTGTGGTCAACCAATCGAAGAATTGAGCAACCAATGGTGTGTCTCTCATCGTACTGGCACAGTATTTACTAGTCACAGTGTTATCTTGGGATTACCTTAACTTCTGATATAACGTGAGGAACACACATAAAAGGCATATATGGAACAGCATTAAAGAAACTAGGTTATGTTAAGCGTATATTAATAGAAATAGGTCCACGAATGAAAAAGCCAAAGAGAGATGCTATACTTCGCTCTGGTTAGGCCTCACCTCGAATACGCCGCGAGCATTTGGGACCCTAAGTCATAAAGATTCAACCAAAAAAATTAATAAAATACAAAGGAAAACAGCGCACTTCGTTAAAAACTGTAACACGAGCGTTTCCGTCTACCGAGCTAGAAACGAAAGAAAAACATATGAGTAATTAATAAAGGACTGAATGAAACAAATGAAACCTGAAATTAAGACTTTATTGGCGCCTGTGGCTACCTTCGTATGCGCTGTGAGATTTGGAAAGTGAAATTACATTATTTTTCATCCATTTCGTTGTCTGGAGATTCGTTAGTTTTTAGTTTTCGGGGTGTTTAAGTTTGTGTCGGTGTTCTGGGATTTAAAATGGTTTTTTGTTTAAGTGTACTAAGTAGAATTTTTCTTTTGATGTCGGGTGTTGCTTTGCGAAATTCTAGAGAATTCTTTCAATTACAGACAAAATACTTGCCGGCCATGTTCGCCACTTTTCAACTACTTCCTTGGGTACGAGTTTCCTCGTACGACGCATGCAGCGCTTTGCATGATGGGAAATTCAATATGGAGGCGGATTTAGGATAAACTCCATCTACCCTAAATTTCACCCCCGAGAAAGGCACCTAAATCCACTCCCCCCCATGATGCCTAACGAATTGGGACACACTTCAAGATGGCGTCCTCCCTAAATCTGCCGATTTGGCTGCCTAAATGGCGAATTGGGACACAGCTTCAGTGAAACCTGTCTTAAGAGGACTGTTATTTCAGCCATTATTATACCCTACACCACTGCTTGGTCAGGGTTGCTTCAAGTAGAGTAAAATATCTTGGAAATGCCTTATCTTCTGATCGGTATATCTTGGGGATAACACATACGAAGCATATGCGGCGCAGCATTGAAGAAACTAGGTTTTGGTAAGCATATATAAATAGAAATAGGTCCTCGGATGAAAAAGTCAAAGAGAGATGCTATACTTCGCTCTGGTTAGGCCACACCTCGAACACGCCGCGAGCATTTGGGACCCTGATCATAAATATTTAACCAAAAAATTATCAAAATACAAAGAAAAGCAGCGCGCTTCGTTGAAAACTGTAATACGAGCGTACATATGGTGTCTCACAACTTTTAAAGGGATTAGGGTGGGAGCCCACAAAGGGAAACAGAGGCTGCACCCTAGGCTTAGGTTGCTTGAATAGAATTCGGAACTGATATTTTTCAGAGCTAAGCGGAGAGAATATTATCATGACTGCTCACTACATTTCCAGGTCTAACAGACGCGATAAAATAAGGGAGATACTTTGCCATTAACAGATAGGTATTACAGAAACTCGTTCTTCCCGCGAACAATAAGCGACCACAATAAAAACTGAGCTCCACTAAATACACTCCTATAATTCATGTTATCATTTCATCTCACGAAAACTTACACCTTTACACGGCTGGTGACCTAATACCCCCTGCTACAAGCCCATGCGGTGGCTCTCAGGGTATTATCTAGATGTAGATATATTGATTGATAAAATTCTCTTCACAGGGCATCAACGATCCCATCCGCTGAGTGATGTGAGCAAAAGTTCGACTACTTCATTAGTCCTCCCCCCTCGTCCTCCATGTAAGTTATACGGGAAATCCTCGGAATTAGTAGTCAAGGAAACCTATTCAGGAAGCCCGCTGAACCGCGATCTCAACAGTCATTTTCTGGGTCGGCACACTCAATTGTTGGCTGCGCTCTCCGACGATTTCTCATCTTCTCCGCCTGCTTCCGACGCGAGCATATATATAACTCCTCCCTGTGAAGAAATCTCTCGCGACTCGCTCACTCTTATCCACGCAGCCCGGAAGGCTGAAGAGGGAGTTTGTTAGTAATCTCGCGCATTTGGAGTGATGAGATATCGCGACAAGAAAGGAGAAACCATTTGGGGGAGGCAATCCGTACGGTCCCGCGGAGCAGTTAAAGGTCGACGCTTTCGGAGAGAGAAAAAAAATTCCCTTGCGCTCCCACGCCCTTCTTTTGTCCCGCGTTGCCGTGACGACGGCGAGGGGGTGGGGGACGTTATCTCTTCGCCGAAAGCGGGGAAAGGTGTCAGAAGACTCTTCTTGAGGAAAAAAAAATGAAAGCAGAGGCGTCTTCAACGCCGGAGTTGAATCTGATTTATTAAAATTTTTTACATATTTATTTATTAGCCATCGATCAAACTGAAGGAATTGATGAATCGACGGGGGGAAATCATTTTTTGCCGTCATCGCAGAGATCAATCATTAATCAAACAAAATATTTAAATCACCCCCCTAGAGGAAATGGCTGAGAAGCGTTGGAAAGAAGTATGAATATAGGTATACATATTATTTATTTGGATGTTTGGCATAGTTGCCTAGGTTACGTGTTGCCTAAAAATCCACTTTTAGTTCACCCAGTCCTTGGCGCCACTTCGATTAGAGTCTTTTCTGTTGCTATTGTAAATAGACGTAGTTAATTGTTGCTAACGTGAGACTGTGGTGAATATTCAATAACGATCGAGGATATATTAATTACTTGATGCTTTGAATAATATCTTGCTATATTTGTGATATGAAAGTTACTTTTTAAATGCTAGAGAGGAAATATCTATTACAGGAATTGTGTTATGAGGTTTATAAAATGCCAATCGTGTGCCGATTACGATGTTTGCCATAATCCGATTCTAATTTGAATGCTTTAAGCCCGTTCGGCTTAAATAAAGAATTCAGAATGCCTTGTTTAAACAGAAATTGCCTCGTACCAGGCTGCAAAACAGGGTATGCGTCTACGAGGACCCAAAACATGAGACGTGGACTGAAAAATAAGAATCTGTTCTAGGCGGCGGTAAGTGTCTTCATTTGTTCATTTCTTATTGTACATTAACGTTGTTAATTGTTGCTAACGTGATACTGTGGTGAGTATTCAATAACGATCGAGGAGATATGAATTACTTGATTCTCTGAATAATATCTTGCATTTTTGTGATCTAAAAGTTACTTTGTAAATGCTAGAGAGGAAATATATGTTTAATAATGTGTAACATAATGTGTTAAGAGGTTCATGAAACGTCCATCGCTTGTCGACGGCAATTTTTGCCAGAGTCTGATTCTAATTTGAATGCAATAAGCCCGTTCGGCTTAAATAAACAATTTAGAATGCCTTGTTTGAACAGAACTTGCTTCGTACCAGGCTGCAAAACAGGGTATGCGTCCACGAGGACCCAAAATAGGAGACTTGGATCGAAAAATGAGAATCTGTTCAAAGCGGCGGATAGTGCGTTGAATGTAAAATCACTGCCTTCATGATTCGGAAGTAGGTTTGGATTTTATTCGGGCGTGTGGCAGGCGGGGTTAGGTCACCAGCCACGCAAAGGTGTAGGATATTCGCGAATGAATGAAGTAAAAGGTGTGTATTTAGTCAGTTTGAATGAGATCCAATAGATCGGCTGCTTGGGCGTGTGGCAGGGGGGCGTCAGTTGAATTTGAATAGGTGTCACCGGCCGTGCAATAGGTGTGGGGTTATTTGGAGATGAAATTGATCATCTTTTGGGTTGTGGCTGCAACAATCAGATGCTGGGAAACACGGCGACAAGGGAGAAAGGCCAAAAGGGGAGAGTGGAAGAGTTTAAAGGTTGAAACAAAAGAAACCCACCGTGCTCTCCCATTCAAATGGCTTTAATAACAACGAAGGAGAACAGTGAATTTAAAAAACTATTTTCACCAAGGAGCTATTTTTAGATTAGGACACTTCACCCCCTGCAGGTACACACCCCTGCTCACTCCTAGCTCACTCACTTGCTAGCTGCCTGTCAGTCGTCTGTTTTTTTAAAAATGGTAAGTCAGCCGTTACCTCCCCGTCCGTATGAAACGCTGATGGGACACGTTAAACTTAATTTTTTTTCGCCCAGAAAAAGAAATTTAAGCTGTGTCCCAATTCGCCATTTAGGCAGCTAAATCGGCAGATTTATGGAGGACGCCATCTTGAAGTGTGTCCCAATTCGTTAGGCATCATTGGGGGGAGCGGATTTAGGTGCCTTTCTCAGGGGGTGAAATTTAGGGTAGGTGGAGTTTAGCCTAAATCCGCCTCCATATTAAATTTCCCGTCATGCAAAGCGCTGAATGCGTCGTAAAAGGAAACTCGTACACAAGGAAGTAGTTGAAAAGTGGCGAACATGGCCGGCAAGTATTTTGTCTGTAATTGAAAGAATTCTCTAGAATTTCGCAAAGCAACACCCGACATCAAAAGAAAAATTCTACTTAGTACACTTAAAAAAGAAACGAATTTAAATCCCAGAACACCGACACAAACTTAAACACTACGAAAACTAATAACTAACGAATCTCCAGGCAACGAAATGGATGATAATAGTGTCATTTCACTTTCCAAATCTCACAACGCATACGAAGGTAGCCACAGGCGTCAAAAAAGTCTTTATTTCAGGTTTCATTTGTTTCATTCAGTCCTTTATTAATTACTCATATGTTTTTCATTCGTTTCCTGCTCGGTAGACGGCAACACTAGCAAAGGATGTCCCAAATCAAGCTCTCTTAGCGAAAGGCCTCTAAATATTTAGGTAGCTAACCGCATCCTCCCTAATGCCTAACGAATTGGGACACGGCTTTAAATACCTTTTTAATATATCTCTCTCTGCGATCATGGAGAAGTTTCTCATCACTACGATATCTTATTGCTCCTGTAGTTTATTTATTCGTCGCCGTGGCGACATAACTTCCTTTAGGTTCCGCCCCATTGTTCCCGGCCATTAAATCCCCTTCCTGATCTTATTATTTATGCCCGACGGCCATCTTGTTTTCGCTTCCTTCCGAGCGATAAATCACGACCGCCATTTTGTGCACCGATATATCTCGATCGTCAGATGAGTGGAAATTCGAAATTTTCCGCCATAACTTACCCACAACGTCCACACCTGTGTGAATTTGACCGAATACAATCCTGCCGTTATGCTTATAAATCTTCAATTCCAGAGATGAGAATGCTTTGAGCAACTTTAAGTGTTTATTTTACCTAACAAAACCATAACGGTTGCTATGGTAGTTTTTAATTGTCTGTACTACGATAAAAGAATATATTTTACGATTCGGAATTCATATTATCAAACCGCTTTGGTTGAAATATTCCTTCACAGCTATCAGCGGGACACGATTTCGAATCGAAAACATTTTGCGTAAAAGTTTTAAGTAGTGGCAAAACTTCTACGTTAATCCAAGCATAAATAAACCTGAGTAAAGTTGAGGGTTGACATTTTTCTTCCAAATAAACGTCTTAATTCTAAACTTTATCAATGTTAATTAAAATCCAGTGGATTCATGGGTATTTCCATTTATTTTATGACGGAAAGAAAATGCAAGGGTATATCTGGGGAATGAGTACCAAATTGTATACCATTTTTCATCAAACTTGGATGGTGATTTATCGGTCCATGAGGCTCCTGAGCCATTCTCTACATCTTTCTTGTTTGGCACATCACGTACCTGAGTGCAGGTTACCATGGTAACCGGTTCATCTGTTCATCTATTATAATGAAACTTAGAGGGCACTGATTTCCGATCTTTGCACCACAAATAATCTGTCAAATTCGACATTTTTTGGTCAAAGAATAATCATTTCATCAGCTGATTCGTTATAATTAAACAAAGAGGGCACTGTTTTCAAGCCTTAGGGTCGCAAAGAAACCTATGAACAGCGACTTTTTAATATTTTAATAGGTTTACTAAATATGTCTCCAAATATGTGTGTGAAACTCTAGTTGACACATAGGACGCCCGGACTTTACGAAATCATTCAACGTCCAAAATTGGACCATTTTGACCCGCTGTAGTTAATAAACAAATTCCCCGATTTATACCGATGGATTAACATTTTTTAATACTTTTTAAACGAATTTTTGCTCAAATAATTCAAATTCGTCGTTGTCTTCAATTAATGACCGACAAAGTTTGATAGTAATTATTAATTTATCGATGATTCATCTTTCAGATTTGTAAAAATGTTATCGTATCTTTAACTAAATTACATTTTCCTTGTTTGTTTTGTTGCTATGCTACGTAAACTCAACAGGCCTCTCACTTTATCGAAAAACATTAACTCATTACATACATACCTACCCATCACGCCGTTCCCTTCCGGGGTAGGCACAGTCAAAATGTTTCACTCATTAATACATAATTGTACGCCTAACTCTGCTTCAATAATTTCCTCCATACTGACCTATCCTTGCCATAAACCTCTTTTGCCTCATTTACCCATAATACACTGCTTCATACACGCCCTTTCTGTTTTTAAGACTCCTAATATTCCTCCCTCTCCTTAGAATTTCCTTTCAACCACATTCAACCACAACTTTCTCGGCCTACCTCTACCTACCTCTCGCACACCATTCATTCCACTCTCATATATCTGTTCCGTTATTCAATTGTCATCAATTCTCTCAACATGGCCAATCCAACGAAGAACACTTCTTTCATATATATATATATATATGTCGATTACTACTGGAGCATCTAACCCACATTCATTAATTACCCACTGATTCCTCATAAATACATACTTGTACACCTAACTCTGCTTCAATAATTTCCTCCATACTGGCCTATCCTAGCCATAAACCTCTTTCGCCTTATTTACCCATAATACCCTGCTTCATACACGCCCTCCTGTTTTTAAGACTTCTCATATTCCTCCTCATAAGAATTTCATCAACCACAATTTTCTTGGCCTACCTCTAAGTCTCACACCATTCATTCTACTCTCATATATATCTATTTCGTTTTTCTACTCTTTGAACCCTTTTGAGCAGGGAATTGAGAGGATATTGGTTGTATCCTACGAGTCATGTCCAATATTTTATCCCCCCCTTACTGAATTTCAACAGGTACTCTCTACTGAATTAATATAGAATGATCATACACGACCACTGGTGGTGGAGAGCCCACGCTGATTGTAATCGCGCATTCACCAACACAGCCGTGATAACTGTAAACACACCAAAACGAAAGAAAGCCTATTTTCCACCTTCGCCCGTCTTGCTGGTTTGGATGCTTTGGCGACCTTTGTGGATACATCTCTCTCGAAGACTGATGACCGATTAAAACGTACTGACTCCTGCTTTCAGGGAGTTATTTTAAGTTTATGCGGGGCATGGCTTTATGTTCAACCCTCGTCATTTCTGTTTTATGGGAAAAATCAAACTAGAATCGGATACTATTCCTAATCCAAGTCTACATAACACCGCCATCACCCAACTGCCACCGTCATAGATATCCCTATCTCAAATTATATCATTAAAATACGTTTTCCTTCAGAAGTAAATAAAATACTCGAACATCATTTATCAAACGTCATTTATCCCAACGATGCCTTTCAGTTACATGGTTAAAACACTTTGAAATCGCCATAGCAACCACAATTAGCACATAATCAAATCCATAGCAGCCACCATCATCGTATAAACAACTCCATGGTAACTGCGCAACATAATATGAAAAATATAACCTTCAATTTACAAAAATATTAGCGTAATTACTATGAAGAGTCCATGGAAGTTATAACCAAATCTCTTAAAGGTGTAAATGGAGCCTTTTCATTCTAAAGGCGTAGCGAAGGTAAATGGACTATTTATTTATCTGTACTTAGACGAGCATAACTGTTCTTGATTACATATTAATATAAGAGGGATACAAACCAGAAACAAAATCTATATGAATATAATTATTCACTTTCAAAGAAGATTGGCATAAATAAAAATCAGTCTTTGATTTAATTAATTATGCGAATCAACAAAAATATCCCAACTCAATAAAGTGTAATTAATAAAGTCCATTACAATATGAATCAATTATGGGAACACAATAATGTCTTTATAATCACTTAATCTTAACACCATATTAATATACCCTTCCCAGCAGTTTTAAATGCGCTTCCACATCAACATCCACGAAAAACCGTGCAAGCCACCACTAGGGTGTGTGGCACTGGGTGACTCCACAACAGCTCAAGCAGCAATCATCCCAGTTCAAATCAGAACAGCGCTCGTTCTCCCGGAATGCCAGGCGCAGGCCGAAAGCAGTCAGGGCAACGTGTTGCGGTCATATCACAAACCAGCAGAGTGAAACGAAGAAGAACATGCTACCATGCAGCATACTACTCAAGATATAACTGCTGGTTGGTTTTATTAATGTGACAAATATACAGCGCTACAAGGTACTGAGACATGCAGGAGTTTGCTTGCGAAATTTGTATCTCCGATTCATGTGGAGATATTTAGTACGACTGGAAAACCCTTTTTAACCTAGTCAGTATCCTAGAACTGATCTATCACAACTAGTATGGTCCCTTATTGTACGTGGAATGATTGACATGTTAAATCTATCGGTTTTGCAATCTATTTCCTTAATCTTATTCCCGTGATTGTCCTACCATAATAATTTGGCTCTAGCAAATTATTTTGACCGTCTGACAAAAAATAGTCTACATCAAACTATGGTAAAAGATTTTACCCATATTTCTCCCTTCGAACGGATAGAGGTTCCCAACCCTAATTCACTCAGCAAACTAATAACACTGCTACGTTTATGTTTATGTGAAAATTATACGAGTGTGAAAATAAATGAAGGTGTAATAGGAAAAGTGAAAAGCTACCGGTGCCTAGGAACGATGGTGACAACACGACTGGAGAAGTATTGCATAAATAAAAGCAAGGATAGCAATGGCGAAAGAGGCCTTCAAGCAAGAAGAAAAACTTGTTATGTAATTAAAGCCTGGATCTGGAGCTGAGGAAGAGACTAGCTAAGTGTTATTCATGGAGCGTTTTACAACTTTTAGAGGGATAAAGATGGGAGCCCCCAGAGTAATTTGGAGGCTACACGCTAGGTTTAGCTTTCTTGAATATAGATTCAGAACTGGTGTTTTTCAGAGCGACACAAAGTATGTAACCATGACGCCTCACTACATCTCAAGGTCTAACATATGCAATATTATAATGTCATTGAACTGTTTGATGTGGCTTCAGCTCTCCGATAGTTAGGTCACCTTAGTTTAAAATTTAAACCTGATCCATTATATACGTCACAAGGGGTCGATTTTTTTGACGAGGTCCGCAAAATTTCACTATACCCGACATACCGCGGTAGATTATATAGTTAGTATAGAACACAGATTATCAAGGGAATGAGGGAAGGTTTCCCATGTCATTAATTCCGCGAACGATTATGGATTTTGAACAAGATTGCTATGCAATAAAGGCCTGGATCTGGAGCTGAGAAAGATATTAGCTAAATATTACTCATGGAGCGTTTACATGTATGGATGTGAAGCGTGGACATTAGGTAAGAGGGAAAGGAATAGAATAGAAGCTTACGAAATGTGGGCGTGGAGAAGGATGGAGAAATGAAATAAGATGAGAAATGAATAGGTATTGAGCAAAGTAAAAGAAGGAAGATCGCTCCTAAAGGAAATAAGGAAATGAGAAAAGGAAACTGGTTGGGCCATGTGATGAGAGGGAAGAGTATATAATAACTTGAGGCACTTGAGGGTTGGCAATTGAAGGAGAGAGAGAAAGAGAGGAAGGAGAAGAATCGAATTGGTGGATCAGGTGAAGAACATCAGCTGTGATGAAGCAAAGGAGGAAGCTCGGGACAGAAGAGGATGGAGACAGCGGTGGAGTACGGGACCTGCCAGCAGGCAGAACACCAGATCATGATGATTTTTATCATAACAATTTAAAAAAATGTTTTCATCGTCTGGCACACACGCGCTCTGAAGATCTACAGCAGGTAATACATTCCGTGTCCGACACAATCTTGGAAATAGGGGAATAGTGCTGATATTTGGTACTAGCAGTATATTCCGTCATTTCCCGTGGACAGCACCATATTAATATAAATTAAAAGCATTATTTTTTTATGATTAGAGGCAATGAGGAGGCATGGTCTAAGTATGAGTACAAAAATTAATACATTTGGCCTCTCAATTTTTTTCAGAGAAATCACAAACCAAAGAAAACCCTAACCCTGCACTACCGCGGTGTTTTAAGGATACGTCGCTAGGTGGTGCTGTGGATCGGGCGTGAGGGGATCAACAGGAAAGTTATGGCTTGTTTCTTTTTTATTTTTACTGTTTCTGCGGGAGGAGAAGGGAGAGAAAGAGAAAGAAGACGTGGAATTCCGAAATTTCTCTTAATGGTCAAAGTTTCCTCGTCGTGAGGGAAGTTTTCTGAGGCAAGTAGGAAAGGGGTTTCGAAATGACTGATGCAGGGGGGTGGGTGGTGGATGGAGTAGAATGGGGGAGGGGGTTGAAGGGAGGGTAAGTTAAAGAGGGGGATGGGAGACAGGTCGCATGTTAGAGGACGGATACATTCAAAGGAAGGGTTTTTTTTTTCTCTGCGGGGGTGGGGTTGGAAACGTACTCCCAGGGTTTTTTCAGGGTATTGTCCTGCGACGGAGACGGGGTTGGGTGGGGAAGAGAAGATAAAAATAATCGAAATCGAGCAGAGGCGGGTTGCCATGGGAACGCGTCGCGAAGGTAAACTCCCTCGAAACGACTTTGTTGATCTGGAATAGCATTGCAAATCTTCAATTTGTTTGGAAAACAACCGTTTAACATTGCATTAATTTCTATATGATCGAGCGTAATTACATTCATTTCGATATAATCATGCAATATTGCATTCACTTCGATATGATCGTGCAAAATTGCATTCATTTCGATATGATCGTGCAAAACTGCATTCGTTTCGATATGATCGTTCAAAATTGTATTCGTTTCGATATGATCGTGCAAAATTACATTCATTTCGATATAATCGTGGAAAATTCCATTCATTTTGATATGATTAAGAAACTTGCATTAATTTCGATATAATCGTGCCAAATCGCATTTATTTTGATATAATCGAGCAAAATTGCTTTTATTTTGATATAATCGCGCAAAATTGCTTTCATTTCGATATGAACGAGCAGAATTGCATTCATTTCGATACAACAGTGCAAAATTGCATTTATTTCAAATTTATCTTACAAATGGCATTTATTTCGATGTGATCGAGCATCGATATTGCATTCGTTTCGATACAATCGTGCAAAATCTCATTCATTTCGATATGATTGAGAAACTTGCATTAATTTCGATATAATCATGCAACATTGCATTCATTTCAATATGATCGTCCGAAATCGCATTAATTTTTGATATAATCGAGCAAAATTGTTTTCATTTCGATATGGCCGTGCAGAATATCATTTATTTCGATATAAGCGAGCAAATTTGCATTAATTTAGAATTTATCGTGCAAATGACATTCATTTAGATATGATCCAGCAAAATTGCATTCATTCCGATAAAATCGTGCAAAATTGCATTAACTTCGATATAATCGTACAGCATGGCATTTTTTTCGATAAAATCGTGCAACATTGCATTCATTTCGATACATGCGTGTAGCATTGCACACATTTCGATGTGACTGTGATACATTACATTTGTTTCAATAAAATGGAACGACAATGCATTTCCATTCAGATGCAACCGTGCACACATTGCATTTATTCAGAAACCAGCGAAAAAGCACTGCATTTATTCGATGCAAATCCCGTGACCACATAAAATATATATCTCTTTTCTTTTGCATTTTAGGTCAACGTCTAAAATTCTAAACAATAAAACAGATAAAATAGCAACAAAACCCATCATTCAACCGTTTTAATGCAATGAGAGCTCTATCCGAGGTAATATGGAAAAAAAAAAACTTTATATTCTGTATAATTTCTTTCTCCACCTTTGAATCCGTGAATCATGAACTCAATATATTTTTACATTAGTATTTTTCTAATAACTAACAATATATTGGATAAAAAGTAGTACATAGATTTAAAAAAATGTTTTGACATAATTTATATAATTTTCGCTATACATTACACCAAGACAGAGCAACAATTTTCAACGATGTAATACGCAAAATAACTAACTGTATGAAATATCATATTTTTATTCATGACCTCAAGGTATTACTCGCAATCATATGGCATAATTTATGCCAATAGCGTTAATATAATTATAACCAAAAGCTCTGGTCTGGCCACATCTCGAATACGCCGCGAGCATTTGGGATCCTGGTAAAAAAGATTTAACCAAAATAAATTATTAAATTACAAAGGAAAGCAACGCGCTTCGTTAAAAACTGCAACACGAGCGTACATTTAGTGTCTCAAAACTTTTAGAGGGATTGCAGTGGGAACTCCTAGAGAGACTCAGAGGCTACACGCTGGGCTGAGTAACTGTTTGATAATTTCAGTACTGATATTTATCAGAGCGACACAGAGAGAATATTATCATGACTCCTCACTGCATCTCTAGGTATGACAGATGCGATAAAAAAGAGAGATACAATACCAATAACAGACAGATATTACAATGACTCGTACTTTGAACGCGAACAATAACCGATTACAATAAATATTAAGCTCCACTAAATACACTCCTATAATTCATGTCACCATTTCATCCCCAAAAAACTTACACCTTTACACGGCTGATGACCTAGCACCCCCTGCTACACGCCATTACGGCGGCTCGCAGGGTGCTTTGTAGAGGTATATGTAAATATATTCCTATAACTGCTTAGTATTTTTACGAATTTTCAAGAAAGTTCTGTACTAGTTGATATTTGAAAAAAAACTTCCCTTATTCATTTTTTCTTGAGAGATGGTTTATTTTTTCGTTAAATGTATTTGAACTTCTAAACAAAAGTGATGTGTAACACAATGTAAACATACCATGTGAACGCTTTGTTGATATAAAAATAAACTGATAAAAAGTTCAAAATGTTAACCAAAAAAACTCAACATTCGATAACAAACATTCAGAAAAAACTTCATAAAAATTGAAAAACATTGAAAATTGGACTATATAGCGATAACTTCCTTCAAAACTGTAAGACTCCATACACTTAGGTATTGAGAAAGTATTTTAAAAAATTATCAACAAAATTTATGGTTTAATTTTACCAAATTGAACAGCCGTTCCCGTGGGTATAATGCACGAAGTAACTAATTGCGTGAAAGACAATTTTTACTTCATGACCTCATGGTATTTCTCGCATACAAGTTACATAATTAATGCCAAAAGCTTAAATATTTCTTCTAGAATTGCATTGTACTTTTACAAACACATAAGAGTAGATATATTTTTGCCTTCAATTTATGCCTGTACCAGTTAATATTAGGAACAAAAACATGTTTTACTTCACCCATTAACCTGGAAACATGGTATATTTTGTTGTAACAATTATACGTTCGTCTGAGCACAAAACACTCAGGTCGCAATGCAGAAGAAATGAAAGAAAGCCATATTTTTTTTCATGCGATGAAGGTCACGAAACTTTAAACGACCCGTAATATGATCTCAGGAAGTTTTAAGCTTTCGTGTCGTACACAATCGAAATCGTAATCCCATATCGCGTGCGAAATCGAGTCTGTGCACGGGGGAATCCGAAAAGGTTTGTGCCCAAAGAAAACGGAACGTGAAGTGAGAAGAGAAACGGCCTTTGGACACGAGACCTCCTGTTGAATATCGAGGACATAAACTCCTTAATAACTCTATCCGTTATGGGAACCAATTTCCCTCAGGGAGCAGTGGAACGCACACGGAATCTACTAAGCGACGTGCATGAATAAACTCAAAAAAGTACAATTTACCCACAGAAGCATTGTAAAAAATGATTATATTCGTGGAGACACCGAAAAATCTGCATTGAAATTTGAGGAATAAGTGGTTTTACAGGATTAAAAATATATATCTGCAAGTACAGTCCCGTCAAAAAGTGTCTCGACAAACGACAGTAGCGTTCCACGCGGGTTGACGGCTGAAGCACGAAGTACGTCGGCTATCTTGACCCATATCACGTGACTAAAACATAATCTCCTTAATGACTCGATCTTATGGGAACCCCTTTCACTCATAGGGTAAAAAACAACGAATTCGTTTGATTGGCATCCATGAATACAAAAGAAAGCATTTACCCACAGAGGCATTGTAAAAATGATAGATTCGTTGAGACATAAAAAAGCAATACTACGTTAAAATTCAAGGAAAAAAATAAGCGCAGTGTTTTTACAGGGTTCAAAACATAAATCCGCAAGTACAGATCCGTCAAAAAGTGTCTCAACAAACGACAGTGGCGTCCCGTGCGGGTTGACGGCTGAAGCACGAAATACGTCTGCTATTTCGACCCATATCAAGTGACTATAAACATAATCTCTTTAATGACTCCATCTAATGGGATCCACTTTTACTCATGGGGTAAATCACAACGAAATCGTTTGATTGGCTTCCAAGAATGCAAAAAAAAGCATTTACCCACAGAAGCATTGTAAAAATGATAGATTTGTTGAGACATAAAAAAGCAATTCTACGTTAAAATTTAAGGAAAAAAATAACAGGATTCAAAACATAAATCTGCAAGTACAGACCCGTCAAAAAGTGTCACTACAAACGACAGTAGCGTCCCACGCGGGTGGACGGCTGAAGCACGAAGTACGTCGGCTACCTCGACCCATATCACGTGACTACAAACATAATCTCCTTTATACCTTAATCTCATGGGAGCCACTTTCACTCAAGGGGTAAAAAACTACAAAATCGCATTATTGGCCTTCAAAGAATACAAAAAAGAAGCGGTTATTACCCGGGACCTAGTAACAATGTGAGATTCGAGGTAAAATCTATAGGAAAAAGTATCGGAGTTGAGACCTAAGTTAAAACGCCCACAATACAGCTTAAAGCATTGGATACCGTAGCAAGTCCTCTCCCTCAGAAGATTTCACCTCGTTGTACCTCTGTTTATCACGCCTTTAGATGTACCTAGTTGTGTCTTTTCGCCTCTTTTGCGATTGGGATCGAAAATATTTTAATGCCCTACCAGAATACATCCCTTTCTAAAAGGTTTGACGTGTTTGTACGTCATGGTTGTCCTTAAGCTGGTACGAATGACGTAATATATCATCAAGGGTGCCGTGAGTGTGTCTGGCTTCATGAGAGAACTTACACTACGTCTTCTAGAAAGATCTGGAACACTCACCCTAGCCATGACGTGACAACACGTCAACAGATTAGCGTAAAAAAACACCAATACGTGAAATCACGCCATGCCGACCTCGGGGGATATTAAAAGAGAACGGAAGGAGAGAAAATTCTTGAGCTTGACAAAGGCATGGATATTGGCACATGATGTCATAGAGATTTTTGATTAATAATTTTTTTAATATCATAAACTCATTAATCATGTAATCAGGTTGAAGTTATCTGTATTTATATGTTTTTCTGTTCATAATTTGTGCAAAATAAAATGGTATTATGTAAGTTTATTGTATATTCTCGACAGAAAAAGCTGTATTTTTTAGCAGCAATGCTTTCTGTGTATGGAAGGCAGCTTCCCCTCAGGAGTGTGATCTTTTAGGCTGCCTAAAGCTCCATAATTAAAAAAAAATTAGTACACTGTACAACATGCATTTATGGAGTTATAAATTTTATATTACATACGAGTTTTTTGTACTTCTCAGCCTGATGGCTGGGTGCAAGGCACCTATCCCGGGTGCCGGGCATCAAAGTGATTAGGCTCATCTATTGTTGTTTTTAAATGTTCACTTAAAAAACTGGGTACTGTGGAGCGAATATTAATGATCATGATTCATGAATTTTCATGTACACATGATTCTATATTCCTCTTGTTTCCAAGCTTCTGTGCAGGTTTTTCGGTATTACACCTGTCGCTGATATTATAATTAGTACAATTTTAACGAATTTTATTCGTTTCACATAATTATTTTTGATAAAATTTCATTTTAACGGATTTTTTATATTATAAATTTTATGCTATTTTTCACTCAGTTTTCCTCAGTGCTCGCTGAGTTTAAAGTAAAGAGTGAGGGTTTTACTAAAGTAACTCTTTACTGTTCTGCGTAGCTGAGAAATAGCTATCCGTTTTATCTGTTTTCCTTACAGTTAATATCTCCCAACTACAACCAATTGACCAGTAAAGTTACGTAGTTTTGAATGCGATCAACTAAAAAGTGAAGGTCAAAGCAGGTGTAGTACAGTTGACTGTTAAAGGTTAAGGAGATTAATTTTATCTTTGAGAATTTCTGGTGTCAAATCATATTCTATAATAATTATTTTCATTATCGTTTCGTCATTTGAGAATTTAGAATACATTTAGGTCCACATTTCAGAATATAGTTAATATATTTTGAAATGTATTTAAATATATATATGTAATAATGAAATATGTATAAATATATGAAGTATATACATTTAAGAATGCAATATAATATAATTATTATTATCGTTACGTCATTTGAGGATTTAGAATAAATTTAGGTCCACATTTCAGAATATAGTTAATACATTTTGAAATGTATTAAAATATATATATGTAATTATGAAATATGAATAAATATATGAAGTATATACATTTAAGAATGTAATATAATTATAATAATTATTATCGTTACGTCATTTGAGGGTTTAGAATAAATTTAGGTCCATATTTCAGAATTTTATATATTTTGAAATGTATTTAAATATATATATATATATATATATATATATATATATATATATATATATATATATATATATATAATAATGAATACGTATACATATATGAAATATATACATTAAAAATGTAATATAATTATTATTATTATTATCGTTACGTCATTTGAGTGTTTAGAATAATTTAGGTCCACACTTCAGAATATATTTTATATATTTTGAAATATATTCATATATATATATATATATATATATATATATATGTAATAATGAAATATGTATAAACATATGAAATATATACATTTCAGAATGTAATATAATATTAATTATTATTATCGTTACGTTATTTGGGGGTTTAGAAGTTTAGAATAAATTTAGGTCCACACTTCAGAATATATTTTATATATTTTGAAATATATTCATATATATATATATGTAATAATGAAATATGTATAAACATATGAAATATAAACATTTAAGAATGTAATATAATATTAATTATTATTATCGTTACGTTATTTGGGGGTTTAGAAGTTTAGAATAAATTTAGGTCCACATTTCAGAATATATTTTTTACTCCAACAGTCGTAAACAAGACCGTTTTTAATTTTAAAAAGGAAATGAGACATTTTCCCAGGGAACGGGACCGCCCGCAGGGGTATACGGAAAATTGTCTCCGAGACGAAGGAGGGATGAAAAAGAACACGCACGGGAATTTCCTCGAAGGTAGGAACGGGGTGAAAAAAATATTTATATCGATTCCATAATATATTACATACACGCGGAGGGTGGATCTTAAGTTTAAAGGAGGGGGAGATTTTCCCCAAACCCTCAAAGCTACATAAGGGTAAGGATAAAAGGCGCAGCCAGGGTATCAGGGTCTGAGAAGATTAGTCAGTCACACACGTCATACCCTTACCCCCCTTTAACTGACGACCCACTCAAAGCCCTGATTGATACTTCTCGTCTGCACCCGACAGATGTCACTAGGATCGTCTCTGACGACCTCACCACTCCCCGTATCCCCGAGAAACCTCCCCAATCTTATCCAGAGGCTGTAAAGTGGTCCAGAGTCCTCATTTTTCAAAGTCTTCCCCCCCCCCACGTGAAAGGAATAAGACGTTCCCGCGAAGATCGGGAAGATAAGAAGAGATTGTTTTGGATAGGAAGCGTAAAAATAGTCATTTCTCAAAGGAATCTCCAGAGATTTTACCTCAATTTTGATTGAAGAATCTAGCATAAACGTTAGTTTAGCCATATATTACGTCAAAAAGCATATATTCATAGTCATTAATGGAGCAAAACCCAGAATCATTGAAAAATCGTGAAATATTTTGAACATCGAGCATTACAAAATTCACACAAAACGGGTAAACGTGTGAGGTTACATCTGCGTGTTAAGATAGGATAATACAAGATTTAATGGCTCTAGGAAAGAATTTCTCTGGAGCAGGCATAAGTAGTTACAACTCAGGCAAAAAATAATAACAATCACATAGAAAACATCTCACTTTTTACGAGCCTTATCAAATCACAGCACTTTCCCACAATAAATATTACAATTCCATGCTCAATACATTGTAGCAATCACAAAGGTAGCATATTCATGAATTTAATCCAAGATATTTGACAAAATATCAACTGTCACTGAGATAATAAGACTTTTAAGAGAATAAATAAGAATTTTTTAAATCTTTCTGTTGACTTAATATTTTTCAGCGTTTGCGGAATAGAATTCCATACAACGCATGAATTTACATGAAAAGAATTATGATACATAGACGTTCTGAAGCAGGGTACAATTAATTTCTTATTATTTCTGGTGTTTTTTGTTTTTTTGACCAAATTATCTTTATATATGCCTGATAAGTGTAAGATAGAGTATCAGTTTTTAATAATTTGTGCACAAACACACCCATTTGCTATTTTCTTCCTTGTTTCTGACTTAATTTTGGGAATAAGAAGATATTTTAATTACTTAAAAGAATAACTATTTAAAAGTTGAAGCTTTTCTGCAAACAATTTCGTTCAAACGGGCTCACGTATCATAATATCCTTCTCCTTTTCACTAAAATATATCCTAATCGTGAAATTTTACACCATATTTGTGTCACGCGTTTTGATCAATCGAACTTGAGTGGAATATCGACGTGTCAAAATAAATCAATAATCGATCGAACCCGCGATTCTCCTTTACTCTTCAGCAATACTTTACAGAACGTTCATTAATTCATCGCATTTTTAAACACTTGCAGTTCAAAAGTAGAATAGGAGATATAGATACATATTTTGAATAGTTTTGAATACGTAAGTTCGTATGTCAGATGTTTATCCGATGCCAAGGTATGCCGGGATCTCAATGCATTAAATATTAACAGAGTTTTATTGAATTTACGTTGTTTTTTACTAAACTACCTAAAAAAACGTAGTTTTGAACAATAAAAAATCAACACCAAGGAGTATGGGCAGATTAAAAAGTAAATTAACAGTAACAATACTTTTGAAATTAGACAGACTAGGTTTGACTAGGTTTTTTTAAAAATTAGACAGACATCAATGATAAGACATAAAAAATCCTACTGTAAAATTACTAAAATGTAATAATTTTTTAATTAAAAAGAATGTATTTAACTTAAATTTTGAACAACTGCCATATCTTAAAAGTGTTAAGGGACGCATGTGTTTGGGGGGAAAGCGTAAAATATACATAAATCCATCACTCAAACTCATAGCGTAATTAAAACGTTCATTCACTGAAAAAAGAGGTTAAAAAAACCAAAAACATTATTCGCAAACGATACCGAGGGCTAAAAAAATAAATCTTTTAATTACCTTGCTCATTTCGTGTATTCACAGCTCACTAGCGCCGACCAGCGTCGGGCCCTGGAACGAAAAACATCGCGTCAAATACTTGTTTGCAGTTATAAAAGTTATATGTAAGTACACATAATATTATCGATGAAATTAATTAAACCAAATCTTTTATTGAAGAAAATGCCATGAGAAAAACTCCGCCTGAACCGGGAATCAAACCACGGACCTTTGATTTGCTGGACCAATGTGCAGACCACTACGCTATCCAGGCTTCCTAATCACCATGGCAATTATGGTGGATGCAAGGCGACCAGATCTTAGGCCCTTGCGGTCCATCAAAGATGGCAACGCAAGGGAGAAGAGGACTTCAAAGGAGAAGCCACAACCAGGAGTCAGTATCCTTCACCAGCACATATGCCGTGCTTAGCCATTTGAAAATATTCAAACATGGCGGGTGATTTATTTTGAAGAAATTGCCATGAGAAAAATTCGGCCTGGCCCCAAATTTGGTCCGGGATTCGAACCACGGACCTTTAGTTTGCCGGACCAATTCGCAGATCATTTCACTATCCAGGCTTCCTAATCACTATGGCAAATATAGTAGTAGCACAAAGGCAACTTTGAAAATATTCAAACATGACGTGACGTGAATTTTTTTGAAGAAATTGCCATGAGAAAAATTCGGCCTGGATCGGGAATCGAACCACGGACCTTTGGTTTGCCGGAGAAATGCGCAGACCACTGCGCTGTCCAGGCTCTCTAATTCCCATGGCAATTACATTGGCTACAAGGCAACCTTTGAAAATATTAAAACATGGCGTGTGAATTTTTTTGAAGAAATTGCCACGAGAAAAATTCGGCCAAGATTGTGAATCGAACCACGGACCTTTGGTTTGCCGGACCAATGCGCAGGCCACTACGCTATCCAGGCTCTATAATTCCCATGACAGTTACAGTGGATTCAAGGCAACCTTTGAAAATATACTAACATGGAATTTGAATTTTTTTGAAGAAATTGCCATGAGAAATATTCAGCCTGCACCGGGATTCAAACCATGGACTTTTGGATTGCCGTACCAATGCGCAGACCACTACGCTATCCAGGCTCTCTAATTCCCATGGCAATTACAGTGGATACAAGGCAACCTTTGAAAATATTAAAACATGGCGTGTGAATTTTTTTGAAGAAATTGCAACGAGAAAAATTCGGCCAACACCGTGAATCGAAGCACGGACTTTTAGGTTTGCCGGACCAATGCGCAGACCACTACGCTATCCAGGCTCTATAATTCCCATGGCAATTACAGTGGATACAAGGCAACCTTTGAAAATATTAAAACATGACGTGTGAATTTTTTTGAAGAAATTGCCATGAGAAAAATGCCTGGATAGCGTAGTGGTCTGCGCATTGGTCCGGCAAACCAAAGGTCCGTGGTTCGTTTCTCGGTCCGGGCCGAATTTCTCTCATGGCGATTTCTTCAAAAAAATTCACACGCCATTTTTTAATACTTTTCAAGTTTTATATACTAACAATTTGGAAGATGGAATCGTTCATCTCGTTCCTGTGCAAAAGCAACTGAAACCAAATTAAGGGTGGAATCTTTTTAAGACGCATTATCGGTTCAAAACGCTCGAAAACGAATTTTAAAAAAAGCAGCCGGGGAACAGGAAGTATTCTTCAGAAATAAACGAAAAACAGGAGGCGGATTTCGGAAAAATAATTAAAATGTTGATTCGTGGAAGAAGTAGGGTGCGCGGTTCAGAGGTTGAGAATGCAAAAGGGGGGGAAACGTTTATGAGAAACTTCCGGAAGGAGGGGAAGAACACTCTCTCATGAAAGAGAGAAAAAAATTGCGAATCTAATAGTTATTACACTCCACTCTCCGGAAGGGTGTGCTCGTGAAGGTTTCCTGACTCAAGTTTTTTTTTAAAGTCTGAAGGGTTCAACCATGAATATATATATATATAATGGATTTAAATGTTTGGAACTGTTACCTTGGCAACGTGTTGCAAATTTTTCCACTTTTGGTCGACCCAATCCTCGGCGCCACTTAGAAAAATATCTCGTTAGTTGAATCGTAAATAAACGTAGTTAATTGTTGCTAAGGTGAGACTGTGGTGAATATTCATTAACGATCGAAGAGATATGAATTACAAGATGATTTTAATAATATTTTTCTATTTTTGTGTCCTAAAAGTAAACTTTTAAATGCTAGAGAGGAAATATCTATTACAGGAAATGTGTTTAGAGGTTTGTAAAACGTACATCGCGTGCCGACGACGATGTCTGCCAGACTCTGTTTCTAATTTGAATGCATAAAGCCCCGTTCGGCTTAAATAAAGATTTTAAAATGCCTTGTTTAAACAGAAATCGTACCAGCAGATGTCACTTAGAATTATTAATTTAACTTACAATCACGTTAAGAACGTGATTGATAAATGAATTTATTTGAAACAACAAGATGGCGGAAGGAACAAAATGGCGGACACACTAATGCGACGAAGAATCCGCGACTGCTTGCGGATCGACCGCAAGATGACGGTCGGAAATGAAAAGAAAGAAAGTCGAAGAACGAAAAGAGTACAAAAATCGAATACGAAAAAGGCAGGTGGGCAAATAAATGAAGGCGGTACTTGCGCAGGAAGGTCAAAAAAAGGAATAACTAATTATCACGTGAATAGTTCGATTCCTCGCGGAGACGACAGTGTTTTGTTGTCAAATCAATTAAATGATTTTAATTTAATTCAGAAAACCACTTTCTGAAAGATGACTTCCACGGAAAGATTGAAATTAATGATCACGTGATCAAAAAAAAGAGTGTATGGACCAATATATCAGGTCAAAATGTGAATTACAAACGAATAAATTAAAAAAAAAAAAAAACAAAATGGCGGAAGCAACAAAATGGCGAGGACAATATGGTGACCGAAAATCCGCGACTGTTTGCAGGAAAACCGCCAGAGGAGAGTCAGGAAATTGAAGAAAGGGGACGGAATAAAAGTAGAGGAACGAGAAAAGGACAATATAAAATAAAAGAGAAGCGGGGAAAGAAATAAACGAAGGCGGTATTTGCGCAAGGAGGAGGAGGAAAAAAAGAGAAAAAGTTGAGGAGCGGAAAGCGGAAAAGACTACGGGAGATTTCGTGAGCGTGTGTGGCCTTGGGAAGAAGAAGCGGCGCGTCGCGTCCTTCTTTTTTTTCCGCTTCTCCTTCCTCCCGAGATCTTTTGTGCGAGCGAGTGAGTGAGTGGGAACGCTCTTCTCTTTTTTTTTACTCCATGGATCACACCCCCATTTCCGAGGGGCAAAAAATATAAGGGTCCCCATTTCCCCAGGGTGCGTTATTTACCGAGCGGTAATTGACACGGACCCTGAGAATGGAGGGGTAAGGGTTTGAGGGAATGAGAAAAGGGTATGAGGGCACAGAGGAGGCTGGAATTGGTTGAAGAACGGAATGCTCGAATGGGCGGCAAAGAAGAGGATAATCGCGAAGGAAGACGAAGAAAAAAAGACTGATAACAAGCGAAGGAAAGACTGAAAAACTTGGCTGTGAAATGGTTTTTTATTTTTAAATTTTCCCCGACATTATCGAAGCTTATTGTCCATCGAAAGGTCATAGATTTGGCCATTTTTGATTGAACCGACGCTCATAAACGCTCGTTTGTTTGGGATTTTCCGAATATATCCATACCGCAATGTATATTTACGAAAATATTTTTAAGGTTGTCCGTCCGCTAGTAAAAAAATGTCAAATTAAATACTAAAAAACTTCCTAACCAATTTTTTTTCTCCTGTATTGCATAAATATTTATAAAAATCATCCTGTTTTCACTGATAAAACGCGCAACCTAACGAAAATTAACATTTAGGCACAAAAATGACATTAATTCTTGAAATTTTATCAAAATGAACGTATTATTGAAATGGTTTTTTATTTTTAAATTTTTCCCGACATTATCGAAGCTTATTGTCCATCGAAAGATCATACCTTCGGCCGTTTCTGATTGAACCGACGCTCATAAACACTCATTTGTTTGGGATTTTCGTAATATATCCAACCCGCAATGTATATTTACGAAAATATTTTTAAGGTTGTCCCTCCCCTAGTGAAAAAAATGTCAAATTAAATACTAAAAAACTTCCTAACCAATTTTTTCTTCTGTATAGCATAAATATTTATAAAAATCATCCTGTTTTCACTGATAAAACGCGCAAACTAACGAAAATTAACATTTAGGCACAAAAATGACATTAATTCTTGAAATTTTATCAAAATGAACGTATTATTGAAATGGTTTTTTATTTTTAAATTTTTCCCGACATTATCGAAGCTTTTTGTCCATCGAAAGATCATAGCTTCGGCCGTTTCTGATTGAACCGACGCTCATAAACGCTCGTTTGTTTGGGATTTTCCGAATATATCCATCCCGCCATGTATATTTACGAAAATATTTTTAAGGTTGTCCGTCCGCTAGTGAAAAGTGTCAAATTTAATATTAAAAAAGTATCAAACTAATTTTTTTTCTCCTGTATTGCATAAATATTTTTAAAAATTATCCTGTTTTCACTGATAAAACGCGCTAACTAACGAAAATTAACATTTAGGCACAAAAATGACATTAATTCTTGAAATTTTATCAAAATGAACGTATTATTGAAATGGTTTTTTATTTTTAAATTTTTCCCGACATTATCGAAGCTTTTTGTCCATCAAAAGATCATAGCTTCGGCCGTTTCTGATTGAACCGACGCTCATAAACGCTCGTTTGTTTGGGATTTTCCGAATATATCCATCCCACAATGTATATTTACGAAAATATTTTTAAGGTTGTCCGTCCGCTAGTAAAAAAATGTCAAATTAAATACTAAAAAACTTCCTAACCAATTTTTTCCTCCTGTAGAGCATAAATATTTATAAAAATCATCCTGTTTTCACTGATAAAACGCGCAAACTAACGAAAATTAACACTTAGGCACAAAAATGACATTAATTCTTGAAATTTTATCAAAATGAACGTATTATTGAAATGGTTTTTTATTTTTAAATTTTTCCCGACATTATCGAAGCTTATTGTCCATCGAAAGGTCATAGATTTGGCCATTTTTGATTGAACCGACGCTCATAAACGCTCGTTTGTTTGGGATTTTCCGAATATATCCATACCGCAATGTATATTTACGAAAATATTTTTAAGGTTGTCCGTCCGCTAGTAAAAAAAATGTCAAATTAAATACTAAAAAACTTCCTAACCAATTTTTTTTCTCCTGTATTGCATAAATATTTTTAAAAATCATCCTGTTTTCACTGATAAAAGGCGCAATCTAACGAAAATTAACATTTAGGCACAAAAATGACATTAATTTTTGAAATTTTTTTCAAAATGAACGCTTTAATTACAAGAATAGTCTCCAAATGCACTGCCATTGCTACAGAATAACCAAATATTGTCTCTAATTTCCAAAGTAATTAGCTTATGACTAAAACAAATTATACAGCGTGATATAAATGTTTCCATTTCAATGAATTAATTGGGAGGTTTTCATGAAACACTTTTCCTGAAAATTAAAAATTTTGGCTACGATTTCCGCGGTTACTGGCCAATCACTCAAGAAAATAAGACTTTAAAATACGTCTTTTTTCTTTAAGATGAGTTTTTTGGGAGTTGTAGCTTGATAAAAACAATTTTTCGTGAAAAAAGTAGTCATTCCAAACAGAAAAATCATTATTTTTTCAGTGTTTGTTCCATTTTTTCGTGGATCGCATCCTGAGAATGGACGGGTAAGGGTTTAAGAGAATGAGAAAAGGGTATGCGAGCACAGTGAAGGCAGGGATTGGTGATGAAACGGAAAGCTCGAATTGGGGCAAAGATGAGGAGAATCGTGAAGGAAGACGAAGGAAAAAGAGAGATTGAAAAAAAGCAAAAGCAAAATTGAAAAAATCTGCTGTGAAATGGCTTCTCTTATTTTTCTCAAAATTTCCGAAGAATTTGGTCCATCAAAAAAGATCATTGCTTTGGCCATCTCCGATTAAAATATAATACTTAGGCACAAAGAATGACAATTTTTTTATTAAATATACTAAAAACCCACGTTTTATTATCACCATTAACGGAAATGATTGTTGAAATGATTCATATTTTTTTACTTTTTAATGTTTCAGCCCATAAAATTCATTAAAAAGTTGGGATGACAGTTTTATATAACATTTTTAAGTGAAATCAGTAAAAAAAAATTGAGGTCGATCACAAACATGACAACGTAAGACCGCAACGCTTTGTTGAAAAAACTGACAGAACTTTCGCCAGGGATCGACTATCTGTAACAGAAATATCAATTGTTTTGATCGTTTTTCAGTACCTGAAGTATACAATAACATGAGTAAGTATTCAAAGATGGAGATAGAATCAGCCACCTTTGTTTTTAACGAGAAAATATTGTCTCGCAAAACCAAAAAAATACGCAAATTTATGTAAAAGAACCGCGCATAATCTAGCTTCAAAGGTAGTCTCAGCGAGATCATTTCCCTAGTCATAATAGAGACCATATTCGAATTATAAGTTTCAGTTTCACCAGCTGTAGGACACAATTAAACGTCGCATTATTAATGGTGTAATTATATAGTTTTATATGACAGAAATTGTAAGAAATTTAATGAAATTTTCTAAATTAGTCTCTAACTTGACTCATTTTTTTCGCGCGATACGTTTGAAACTACTTTAAAAACGGAAGGTTTATTTTGTGATCCCGAAGAATTAACTGCGGTGACAATATGATTAGTTTTCAACAATAGTTGATATAACATACAAAATACACGATGTTTGTTTTTGGCGTCATCTAGGAGTTAAAGATAGGTACCTAATTATATAAATAATGTCTCTCTGGAGTGCATAAACTGACTGTTTCCCATGTAAAAGGGCTGTTGTATTTTTTGGAAAATATCTATGAAAATAATGTAGTAAGCTGTCTATCTAATTGTCTGTAATATCTAATTAAGTCCTGAATTTGACTCATTTCTTTTCTTTCGGTGCGTTTGAAACTCTTTCAAAACGGAAGTTGTTTTTGTGATCCCAAAGAATTGACTGCGGTGAAATTAAGATAAATTTTCAAATATAGCTAAGGAAACCTATTAACTACATGCTGTTAGTTTTTTTTACGAAATCTAAGCGTTATAAATACCTCATTTTGTAAAAAATGTCTCTCTGGAGTGCACTCACGTGCCATTTCCCATGCAATGAAAGGGCTGTTGTGTTTTTTTGCAAACGTCTCGAAAAATAATGTGGTAAAGGGGTTGAACTTTTGACGCCGTTGGATTGGTGAGATGTATTTCATTAAAATGAGACCAAATTCACTGATTTCCAGGTAAAATGATTTTTAGCTAAAAAACTACCTTTATCAAGAATAAAAAACATTTTTTTTGTTTTCTTTAATACATCGATCAGCCGCCTTCTTGCTATTCGATTTATTTAATTCTTGCAAATAAAAGCTTCTTCCGGCACACATTTATTATCGATTTTTTTTCAAAATGGCTTGAAATATGAATGAGAACCTATTAAATTTGAGGCTTACAACGAGAAATTTCAGAGATTAATCGCACTTAAAAATCAGGGGCACTTCAGACGTTTAGGTGCGGAAAAAAATAATCCTTAAGGAATAGCTAACAGTGACAAATAGTTCTATACAAGTCACATGTTCCAAATTAAGTAAAATCGATTGCGAGCATAAATTTCACAGCAAAAAGTGAAAGCTTCGTTAAAAACATTAAGGTTCCCTGCCAAAAAAAGGATCACTAATTGCGTCAAAGCTGAGACGTTCTCCAAAGTAATTAATAATAACACTTCAGGGTTCCTCCTTTAAAATTAAAAGGGTGGGGGTCGTAATAAATTGTTTCCTCCGTTACCCTGACGGACGCGGGGCATCTCGGCGTAAATACGCGACAAAAACTCCGTGAAAAGGGTTGAGCCGCCGTTAGGGGATGTCATAAAAAAAGGATATTCCGAGAACCGAGAGGCAAAAGGGGCGTCGTAATAACCTTGTAAGCCTTGTATTCATACATACGCGTGTACAAGATGAAAAAAATGATTAACGCACCTTCTCACAAGGTGTCCTTCTTTGAGAAATCTTCCTCACTCTCGCGAAGGAGAGATTTTTGAGAAAAAAATTTAGAAAAAGAAAATCTTTTTAATCTTTTTTCGTCAAAAACGTTTCGCAGAAAACTTTTCGGTACACAAAACTTAATTTTTTTCAAATCTTTCATTTCCACCCCCTTCTTTCACTCCCTCGCTAACTTCTCCGGGGTACAGGGTATAGGAGACGGCTTAACCCTTTCTGAAGCTTAAAAGTACAAAAAAAGTCTTTCAGGAAAATAATTTTTTCTTTTGAAAAATTATTTTTTGGTCAAAATTCTTCCATTTTTTCCACCCCTTCTTAATTTCCAGGAGAAATCCCTTCTCCGAACCCCTTAAGGGGTTCTTTAACCCCTTCACCGAAAAGGCGAAGAATTTAAAAAAATACAGGGTGAGAAAAAAAGGGACTGGAAACCCTTTCTCGTTAAAAATATTTTTGTATTTTTTCCTTTTTTCCATATTTTTTCCCTCTCCTTCTTATCCCTTATCCTTGGAAACCCTTCAGGGTACATTTGAGTCCCTTTTTTTCTCCGCTCGCTACTTCCACACCCTTCACTCTCTCCCTCCTCTTGTGAACTACACTTGCGAAAAGTTTTATTTTTCAGGGTTCCCTTCGAGAACCCTTAAAGCAGTCACATGCGCGGAACCCTTCTCTGAAAAAAAACCCTTTATTTTTTCTTCGGTTTCCTGCCAAGTAGTTTTCACCCCTCTCTCTCTCTCTCCCTTAGTCTCTCTTGCCCTTTTCCAGCCGTCCGAATAACCCTTACCCCTTTTTCCAAAACCCCTAGCACACAAAAATCCAGAATATCCTACTCTCTTCCCCCCCTCCTACTCCACCGAGACAGAGAGAATGAAAAAGTATTGAGTGAGCCGGTGGTGTGAGTGAAGCCTTGGGGCCATTTTAATTACCCCCGGAAAAGTCAGGGGTGCGTCGAGGGGTGCAGCTCCAGTAAGGGGCGGTCCAAGTTTGGATTTTTGCCCCTGTTGGGAATGCGCTGAGGTACGAAGAACCCCCAAATACCTCACTGGACCCCCGTCCCCCCTGGTCAAGGAACGGCCAGTCGAGAGATATCGACACGGACTGTAATGTAAATTTGAGCATCCTAACAGATGATTGTTGGTTTTTTTTGGACAAGATTGAATCCGACTGGGGCATCACTCCGCATGGGCTCCTATAATTGACTTAGATTAAGAGGGCTTTACGTCATTACACTGTAACCTGACAACCGAAATAACTACACCACATTGTTTGACCCTGTTCTCTCCTTACATTTTCTTGTATTAGAAACGACAATATGGACGAAATAACGGATGCAAAACAAGAATATCCCGCCATCTTTTCGAAATTTAAGGCAAGGAACTCTTGAAAAACATATATTTTCTACTTTCTGCCAACGATTCTACTGGTTTGTACGAGAATGTTCACCGTAAATGACGATAATTCTTAATTGCATTCATACATCCATAGTAATCACGCCATTCACTTCCGAGGTTCACTAAGTTTCGCTAATAAATTCATAATTGTACACCTAACTCTGCTTCTATAATTTCCTCCATACTGACCTATCCTTACAAATCTCTTTTGCCTCTTTAACCCCCATACACTGCTTCATACACGCCCTCCTGTTTTTTTAAGAATCCCAATATTTCTCCTAATAATTTCCTCAACCACAACCTTCTCGGCCTATCTCTGCCTCTCGCACTATTCATTTCACTCTTATCTATGTATATCTGTTTGGTTATTCGACTCTCATCCATTCTCTCAACATGGCCAAACCAACGAAGCACACTCCTTTCATACACCTATAATATCACTCACTATCAACAGTATGCATCAAATATTAGTGTTAAGCCTTAACAACTGATGATACATGCCGATCACGCCGTTCCTTTCCGGGGTAGGCACAGTCACAAAGTTTCACTCATAAATACGTATTTGTACACCTATCTCTGATTCAATAATTTCCTCCATTCTGACCTATCCTTGCCATAAACCTCTTTCGCCTCATTTACCCATAATACACTGCTTCATACACGCCCTCCTGTTTCTTTAAGACTCGTAATATTCCTCCTCCTAAGAATTTCTTCAACCACATTCAACCAGATCGTTCTCGGCCTACCTCTACCTCTCGCACCATTCATTCTACACTCATATATCTGTTTCGTTATTCGATTCTTATCCATTCTCTCAACATGGCCACAAACCAACGAGGCACACTCCTTTCATAGATATACGTCCATTACTACTGGAGCATTTAACCCACATTCATATAGTTAACCACTCATTCCTCATAAATACGTAATTGTACACCTAATTCTGCTTCAATAATTTCCTCCATACTGATCTATCTTTGCCATAAACCTTTTTTGCTTTATTTACCCCTAATATACACTGCTTCATACACGCCCTCCTGTTTTTAATACTCCTAATATTCCTCCTCCCAAGAATTTCCTCAACCACATTCAACCACAACTTTCTCGGCCTACCTCTTACCTCTCACACCATTCATTCTACTCTCATATATATATATCTGTTTCGTATTCGACTCTCATCCATTCTCTCAACATGGCCAAACCAACGAAGCACACTCCTTTCATATAAATGTCCATTACTACTGAAGCATTTAACCCACATTCATTTAATTACCCAATCATTCGTGAACCTATCCATCCTACCTTTATCGCAAAGACTCCTCAGTGAAGAAATCCAATTGCTCTACTTTATTCTCTCTAATCTTCAGCATCCGCCTCATACTTCAGTTTATTCAGTCAAGATTTCATCTCCCAAAATCTTTTTACATGTATACGGCTGGTATCATTAATCCCTCTGCCACACTCCCCCGTGGCGGCTCGCAGGGTAGTATAAAGATGTAGATATCCCTCTTATAATTGAAAACATTCTGTAGGAACTACTGTGTTTGCTGATGTAAAAAACACAAAATACATAAAATCCTAATTCAGGTTAACTTACTCCAGGCTGATTCAAAGAAGTTAAAGTTTATGTCCCAATGAAGTAAAAATTATATGAGTGTGAAAATAAATGAAGGTGTAATAGGAAAAAAGATAAGCTACCGGTACCTAGGAACGATGGTGACAGACGACTGGAGAAATATTGCATAAATAAAAGCAAGGCTAGCAATGGCAAAAGAGGCCTTCAAGCAAGAAGAAAAACTTGCTATGCAATAAAGGCCGGGATCTGGAGCTAAGAAAGAGACTAGCTAAGTGTTATTCATGGAGCGTTTTCGTGTATGGATGTGAAGCGTGGACATTAGGTAAGAGGGACATGAAATAGAAGAGAAGCTTATGAAATGTGGGCGTGGAGAAGGATGGGAAAAGTAAGATGGGTAGATAAGATGAGAAATGAAGAGGTTTAGAGCAAAGTAAAAGAAGGAAGATCGCACCTAAAGGAAATGAGGGAAAGGAAAGGAAACTGGTTGGGCCATGTGATGAGAGGGAAAAGTATATAGTAACTGTGGCACTTGAGGGTTGGCAATTGAAGGAGAGAGGAAAAGAGAGGAAGGAGAAGAATCGAACTGGTGGACCAGGTGAAGAACATCAGCTATGATGAAGCAAAGAAGGAAGCTCGGAACAGAAGCGGATGGAGACAGCAGTGGTGTACGGGACCTGTCAGCAGGCAGAACACCAGATCATGATGATTAAGTTAACGCTAACCAGGCATTACAAAACCAAATCATAGTGAGCGACATATAAGCTTCAAACAGTATCAGTTCGCACTGAATTTTCGCGAGTAGAATTGTGGTTATCTGAGCTGTGGGCATTTTGAACCCTATCGGAGTCAAACCTGCGTTAGGTATTAATTCCAAATGCCTTGTCCGTTGAAGCGAAACAGAATGGCTGAATAAAACACCTCCCTTGGAGACATGGAAATGTCGAAATGCACCCATCACGAAAACAAAAGAAAGAGGGAAACCGCACCATTTCAAACCTAAACTGTAATTAAAGGTCGCCTTTAACTAAAAAAAAAAGAAAGAAAACTGCTCATTGTCGGCAATAAGCAATCAGCACCGACTCAAATATTCCACCAATTCATCCCCTCCTGTCCGCACCTCGCGGTTTATTTTTATCGCCAGCGTTTTAATTACCGTTCTTCGGCATTTTTTCTTTCTACGCCTGGGTCGATTATCGTTTCTGGCGTGAAAGGAATATTGCCTCTACCTAATACCTATATGTGCCATACGATACCCACAATATAGGTAT
This sequence comes from Ceriagrion tenellum, assembly GCA_963169105.1. NCBI lineage: Eukaryota > Metazoa > Arthropoda > Insecta > Odonata > Coenagrionidae > Ceriagrion > Ceriagrion tenellum. The sequence continues at coordinate 3,564,786 of OY720645.1, forward strand.
GACAAATGCTAAACCCGTGGTTGGAGTAAACATATAAATCTTCAGATACAGAAAATATCTTGGAACAACCTTAACTTCTGATATATCGTGGGGATTACACATACAAAAGATATGCGGCACAGCATTAAAGAAACTAGGATTTGTTAAGCGAATCATAGAAATAGGTCCTCGGATGAAAAAGAGAATGAGTGATGCTATACTTCGCTCTGGTTAGGCCACACCTCGAATGCGCCGCGAGCATTTGGGACCCTAAAGTCATAAAGATTTAACACAAAACATTAAAAAATACAAAGGAAAGCAGCGCGTTTGTTAAACACTGCTATGAGCGTGCATATACTGTTTCACAACTTTTAGAGGGATTATGGTGGGAGCCCCTAGAAAGACTCGGAGGCTACACGCTAGGCTTAGGGTGCTTGAATATTATTCAGAGCTGATAATTTTTGAGCGACACAGAGAATATTATCTAGACTCCTCACTACATCTCTAGGTCTGACAGACGCGATAAAATAGGAGAGATATACTGCCAATAACAGATAGGTATTACAGAAACACGTTCTTTCCGCGAACAATAAGCGACCACAATAAAAACTGACCTCCACTAAATACACTCCTATAATACATGTCCCCATTTCATCTACAAAAAACTTACACCTTTACACGGCTGGTGACCTAACTCTTGTAGTTGTAACAAGAAAGAGTGAGACTTTTACAATAATAATCTCTATTAAAATCAGAAACACATGTGATACATAGGAGTATATTACCTGTGACCCATATTTAAAGTAAACAAAACAGTTTTTATGTACATAACACATCCAAGATACATGTATATAATTTCATTCTCAACACTCCCTCTCAATCTGTACACATTTTCGAAATCTAAGATTCTGCGTAATACTGTCGTAGTCCAAGTTCTTTTCTCAATTTGAAAAACTGTTGTCCTTTTTAGATTCTTCGTTAAAATATCAGCAAATTGATCTGTAGTACAGATACACTTCATTTCTCCTTACCGTTTCTTTGACTAGTTCTTGAGTATAGTGAAACTTTACATCAAGATGTTTCAGTTGCTTGTGTTTTCACCGTCTTTATTCATGAGTTTGGTTTCTTGATTTCAGTTGTTATGAGAAAGTCTAGTGCCCGTATTCATAGTCGTATTCCTAGGGGTTACCTGGATATCCCCTAGCCAGGTAACACCTAGGTGTCCCCTACGCTGAGCGATTCATAAACCTTACCTGGGTAACACCCAGCCAGGGGACGCCTGGGTTAGAGATTTGACAACAATCCCACGCAAAAATACATATGAACGGTTCCACTGAATGGCTCACGAGGTTTTCGATGCTCATTTTTCACCGTAACCAAGCACGCTATGAACAATAATATAGTATCCTGTCACACGTTGTTGATGTAAAATGATTGAAGGAATTTGAGAAAATGTTTACAATATTACTTAAGTATTTATATAATATGAATGGTGAGGAATACGAGGATGGTTCAATAAGTACCCGTGTTTGTAAACAGAAGATGTTACCATGGATAGTTGTTGATATTACCGTGCACTGTCTTTAGTACAGTAGTATCAATTTGACCCACGCGGGGGCAGCAGTACTGCGTTAGGGGAGCTTTGGTAAGCTTCATGCCTTACCTAGGAAATCGACGGTCTGGGGGAGAGTTAGGGGACGACAGTCCCCTGGGTAACGACTATGAATACCATTCCTGAGCGAAGGGGTTCCCCTACACCTGTAGGGACACCCAGGTAACGACTATGAATACGGCCCTGAGACTTTTACAACAATGAACTGTATTGAAATCAAAAAAACATGAGATAAATTCGAGTATATATCAACTATAACCCATATTTAAGGTAAACAAAACAGTTGCTATGTACATAACACATCCTAGATACATGCATTCTAAAAATTCCATCACAATCTTTTTGAAATCTAAGATTCAGTTTGAAAAACTGTTGTCCTTTTCATATTCTTCGTTAAAATATCAGCAACTTGATCTGTAGTGGAAATACACTTAATTTCTCCTTACCGTTTCTTGACTAGTTCTTGAGTATATTGATACTTAACATCAAGACGTTTCAGTCGCTTGTGTTTTCACCTTCTTTATTTATTGAGTTTGATTTCTTGATTTCAGTTTTTATAAGAAAGAGTGAGACTTTTACAATAATAAACTGTATTGAAATTTTAAAAAACATGAGTTACATTCGAGTATATCAACTGTAACCCATATTTAAAGTAAACAAAACAGTTGATATGCATACATGGTGTCCCATAAATGTCACACGCCACAGTGACACATGGAGGCCTTAGGGCAGCCTAAGAGGAACCGAACCAGCCTAATATGACCTCAGTGAAAGTTGCACGGTTTTCGAGATATTGCCAAATTAAAGCTTTTTCGAAAATTTCACTTTTTTTACATTTCTAGTCGCAGAATTCACTTGAATAGCTCTCAAATTAAGTTTTTTTTTAATTGTACGATATCATCAATCGGTTATTAAGCTGACAAAAGGGTTATTTTATTGATAACTAATGTAAAATGAGGAAAAATACTGCATTAATCTTGACTTAACTTAGCAGCAAAAAAAAACAACTTCGACTTTAACCGCCTGCCGTGAAAAAGAAATACTAGAAAGTAAATGAGATGGTAACTTCAAAAACTTGCGTATGTTATGTCGATTTTAAAATGGTATGAGTAGGAAAAGTAGCGTGATTTTATTTAGTAAGAGACATATATCATACCATATCACATCGTAGATTCATGCATATGATTGTATTCTCAACACTAACAGCCCCTGCTACACGTCCATATGGTGGCTCGTGGGGTATCATGTAGATGTAGATGTACCCGGGAATATTAGTTGAAAATATACCCGGCCTGCGGATTATAAGATTACCTTTCTACGTAATGATTTTCGTCTTTCTCTAAAGATTTCCTCTCAATAATTTAACACCCTTAATTTACGTATTTCCTCTCCTCCTTGCTTCCTCCAACCATTCCAAAAGTCCGACTGACATGTTTCAGGGTGTAAATACACATTAGCGCATGGCAACCGCCCCTTCCTCCCCCGCCAATCCCTTAGAAACCACCCACAGAGACCTCATCAGACTCCAGACTTCCTCACGGGGACCGCCAGGGTATAAATATTCATTTTTAAATAGGCAAGGGGCTCTCTCTTAACAGCGGAAGAAACCCTAGGGTTAGTCCGTCTCCCCCTAAGGATACGAGAGAGGGTCCCCGACGTGCGTTATGTACAGTGGCGGGCGTAATAAGGTAACCCGGGCGACGAGAAACTCCAGGAAGTCCCCGTCAGGTGTCTCTGGGGACGGAAGGAGGAAGTTAGGGTGGTTCCCGCGGGGCGGCGTCACAGTCGGAGAGAGATGGAGGTTGTGGGGGGGGGGAGAAAAAGTTGAAGGGCGAAAATAATTTCTGCGTTCCACTCCGTCTCTACATCTCTCACTCCTGTTGGGTGAAAATGGCGGAGGAGAGATTTTTTTAGAGCCACTCGCCACACGGCTGCCTCCCTTCGCTCCAGGGGATTGAAGAAGACGAGCTGGCAACATCGCGAGGCGCTGTTGCCAGGTGGTGATGGCTGCAAGTTTGCAGAAGTGGTGAAAACTAAATGTTTCCCCGTTTTATTTATACAAATTTAGTGAGCTATATCTTTGGTAATCTTTGGGATAATTTTTTGTATTATTTTTTGCGATAGTTTTGCCATGCTCTGCTGCCGGCTTTGTCGGGTTTTATAAACATTATTTTAGTTAAACAAGCCCGATGAAGCTGGAAGCAGAGCACGGCGAAAGTGTTGCAAAAAATAATTAAAAAAACACTCGCAGAACATAAAGATCATCTACAAAAAAAATCTACAAAATAACTTCAGCGAGAAATATTTTTTATAACTTAAATTCAGTGTTCTACGTTTTGAAATCGGATTTTCAACGATTTCCACGCGCATAATCGATTGTAGGATTCGATATCACCTCTGGATTACTTAGAAGGGAGGAATTTTTCATTGAAATCGACCGTTTTCACACTGCGTTACGTGGAAAACAAAAAAATACAGGAATCAAAGTCCTATAACTAAAGAGTCACATTCAAGATATCAATAAAAAAACTTCATAAAAAGTCAGAGGATAGTTTTTTTGTGAACATTACGATTTTTTTGGGCGATTAATTGAATGTTTTTTAGAAAGATCGAATAAAAAATTAAGAGTAAGCGTAAAAATTCGCAGCCAGATTTAAAATTGTTCGATATTTTACTTTGACTTCCATATTTTCACACACAGAAAACCATCTCGTTTGCCTTCAATCGATGAATTGGAAATGTTGTATCGATTCCTGATATTAAGAGCTGATTTTGACAAGCGTAGTAGGCAACACATGCAACATCTGCTAAAAAAATATTTAAAAACACGTATCTTAAGCCTACACCGTAAGAAATATCGCTTCCATGAATGTATATTATGCAGATAAATGTTTGGAATCATTGCCTAGGCAATGTGTTGCCTAAATTTCCACTATTAGTTCACCCAGTCCTTATCGCCACTTTGAAAAAAGTCTCTCCAGTCGACTCATTAATTGGCCGTTGTCGATTGTTGTTAACGCGAGACTGTGTTGAATATTCAACAACGATTGAAGAGATATTCACTACTTGATGCTGTGAATATTAACTGACTATTTTTTGAGAGATAACAGTTACTTTGTAGATGCTAGAGAAGAAATATCTATTACAGGAAGTGTATACAAGAGGCATATGAAACTTCCATCGTGAGTCTTGTCTCTGCTGTGTGGATCTTTTAATGTTAATTTACAGCTGCATATTATTGGTTTATTACCTGTCGATAGAGCTTTAGGAATCAGAAGGTATGATCTAAATAGATTGATGAGGATGTTAATGTGTAACCTACTATTCGTGTGTGGCCTCGGAGTAGGTTCAAAAATCTCTCCTTCATTTGTCATTAAAATGATAGTTATTGGCGCAATTTCTCATCAATGGATGATATTATCAGATCTTGGTTTTGAAATCCTTATTGTACTTGTATCCGGCCTCTAATTCATTCCTCTTTTATTACCTCGCATAATTATTAAATCGCCGTTGAACGATATTTACGAAATACTTAGAAGTCAACTTTGCATTTGTGTAATTAAATTTTTAGAGCAATCATTAATATCTGAGGACCATAGATTAGATATCTAGATTATCTGTTATTAGGTATCTGGACTAGATGTAAAAAATCACGCATTACCGGTTTTACTCACCAGTAATCATAGTGCAGTGGATAAAAAATGTAGTACTACACGCGGGACGTAATCACACACTTTTTTATAATAATGTCCGGTCTACAGATACATTTAATTCCTCTCCAAAATTTAATTACACAAATGCACAGTTAACTTCTAGGCACTTCGTGAATATCGTCCATGGTCCAGGAACATCTGTACCGAGGGAGGTGGGAGAAGAAGGTTACCGTTATGATAATTGTATAAGTGTTACGAGCTTAACAGAAGAACTAGGATGGGAATTACTATCAGAACGCATGGTTAAAATTTAGGTTAAACCTTTTAAGTAAATTCGAAACCGATTTGTTCACAGAGGACGTAAGATATATATTGAAAACCCCTGCGTATTATGCTCGGTTTGATCATATGAACAAGATTAGAAAGATAGATTGTCGTACCGATAGATTTAAAATGTCATTTTTCCCGCGTACTATTAGAGAGAACAATAGGCAGAGTAGCAAAGGGATAGGTGGGTGAAATATAGTTAAGAGTAGTCTGTAGTGCATGATGCATGTAATATCAACCAATAATCCCTTTCTTATTATGTAGATACTAACCATGTGACCCCATTATCTAGCATATCTCCCTTAAATATCCTAGTTGCATGTAAATAGGGCATGTTTGGTGATCTTCATACCCTGCTACACATCCTCGTGGTGGCTCGCAGGATAGTACGTAGATGTAGATGTAAAAGGAGTAGGTTCATGCTGATTTATGGCACTTGTATTTACAAACGATGTGGTACGAAGTTATATAGATGACAATTTTTGGTTCATCCACCGCAGCCTTGGCTTTGCAGGCACGACTTCGTCATGTGTGTTACAAAGTAGACTTGAGTAGTGAACATCTCGTTCCCATAAACCCCCCTGCGGAAATTCGCCTTGAAGGAATCCGGCTTGGTGGTGTGAGTGGCCAACACACCTGATCGACAATTGGAATAACCCGGTTCGAATCCCGGTCAAGTCAACTGATTTTTTCCATGATGAATTCCAACCCTGGTGATTTTTAGCACGTTTTTGAAGGAAGACATCTTAAATTTGGGAAATTAGTGCGTTAGCCCGCAAGTTCAATAGGGATATGCTGCTCAACGAAGAAGGACTGGCTATTCCGCTCCTAGCAACGGTTTAGCTCAGCTAAGTGACCTCTCCATTAATACCACAGTGGATCCAACACTCGCCCTCATCAAAGCACGCGACCGTCGTTCCGTGCCGTGTCCGGCAGATGGAGTCACCGTCCTTCCCTACCCTCAGTCTACTTCCAAACTTCCCTCTCTACTATCTCACGCCCTCTCTACTCAGCACAGGGGTAGAAGGGAACCAACCCCCGACCACCCCTCGAAAAAAATACCAGCGCGCACATGACCTAAGGCAAACCCCACCCTGCGTCTCCCTCCTCCATCCCCCAAACAGATTTTCCCCAGCTTTTCCCCATGGCTCGACCAAAGTCGAATTTTTTACGCCACCGATGCCTTACCCTTACGAACCCTAGAGCTAAACGCACACACACACACACACAAACCCCTCCTCCCTCTCTCACGCACAGGGTACGCCGAAACCCTTACCCCCCGCACAAACCCCTGGCAAGGGTCTCGCATCCTGCCTTAATTAAATCCCAGGGCTTCATATGTACGAGGCCACCTGCCATGAGCAACCAGATATTATTTCCAAATCCATAAAAGGGTGCTGCTGCACCCAATTCCCTCCTCTCTTCCTTCCCTTTCCCTCCGCACACATTGCCCTCCGCGTCCTCGCGTCGTAACCATGACGACCGTCCTCCTTGTTTATCATACGGGTCGCGTTTCCACTGGCCACGGACGCGAACAAATAAACAACGAAATTAATGTGTGTCTGAGTGGGGTGTTGGTTGGGGAAAAAATACATGACGGGGGAGGGGAGTAAAAAACGTGCTGGTTTGAAAAAATTTAAAAAAAGAAACAATTTTTTCTTTATTTTTCATTTCGATGTTTTTTTTCATCAAATCTTACCCAAAAATACTTAATTTTCATGTATAAAGTTCTAAAAAAATCGGTTGAAAATTATTTTTTCCCAAAATTGTCACGTTGAAGTGAATCGGAAAGTGAAAGGGGAAAAAATATGACGAGAAAAAACGTTCTGGCTTAAAAAGTAAAAAAAAATATGTTTCTTTCTTTCATTTCTATGTATTTTCCATTAAATATAAGTCCAAATAATTAATATACATGTATAAAGTTCAAACAATTGGTTAAACATTATATTTTCCCTAAATCGTCGCGTTGAGGTGAATGGAAAGTAAAAGGGAAAATAATATGAACGGAAAGAACGTGTTTGAAAAAAATATGAAAAAAAAATTTTCATTTTTTTATTTCGATGTTTTTTCTCATCAAATCTTACCACGAAATATTTTATTTTCTTGTATAAAGTAAAAAAAATCGGTTAAAAAGTTATTTATTCTCAAAATTTTCACGTTGATGTGTATTTAATGTAATTTGAATGATTTTAAGAGAACAGTTCACGTCCTTCCGTCAAAGTTTCGCCAAATATTTTTTTTTGATCTTACGGTAAAAAACGAATTATTTTCACTGGAGGGAACGTGAGATATTTTGCATCTATCATCAACTGAACACAATCTTTAGCACCTGTTTTCACCAGGAGTTAGTTTTTTCCTACATATATCTCTGAGGTACATCGTTGATTTTTTTCTATTGTAATACGTTATGAAGTGAGACTCCTCTAGAGAAGATTGTGTTACGAAGTTATTTTGGGATCTACATTGCTTGAAAAATGCTTCAATCACCAATTTGGTTACCACATGATAGATCATGAATTATCTTACATACAAAAAGGAAAGTGTGAATATACGGTCTCTTATAACGACCAAACCACTACACAGAATGGCGTAAAACTTCGTAACATGACATCTTAAGTCACTCGAAAGGTTAATGGCTACTTTTTGTTTACCTAATGGTCTCCGGTTCGACTCCAGACGAGTAAAAGCGTTTCCATTAGAAATACACGTAAAGTTTGTTTCTCTGGCGTGTAGGCCTTTTTTCTTTCGCATATTTAAACTTGTAATAATAGTTGTACAAAGTTGCAACAAAGACCATTGGAAAGAAAAATAAATAAACATTTTTATTCATTCAATCGATTTCTGTTTTCAAATTGATTTACTTGTCATTTTAATAAAACGAATCATAAATTTAGCTGAAAATTGGTACGCTCTCCCATCGACGACCGATGGCATTGTTGTAGCAGAGCCTGATACATTGAATGTAATAAAAATATATGACGAATACAGGCCCTGAACGTATCTATCGAGATAGAAGAACACGTATTATCCATAATGAATACATAATACGCGGTATATTTTAATTGATAGCGATACTGTAACATAATTATGAAAATGGCTTTAAAACTCTGTTGGAAATGAAAGATTTCATATGAAAAATTGTTCATAACATGTTTCCTCAGGCATTTTTCGCTGATATCGGTAATTTTAATTGGTATATGATCGTTGTATAAATGTATGTTTAAACAAAATGTATTTTAATGAAATATTTCTTTCATTATACAGTTTTGACACATTTTTTGGATATGAAAATAAGTTTTTCTGGGACTAACTTTTAAGTTATTAAGTCTTTATTATCGCATATCTAAGTTTTTAACTGAAATATCAAGTTTACTTGTAGTTTTTTATAACTTTTATCACTTTCAATGTATTTTTTAATAATATTTTACTTGTTCCTACGCTAGTAAATGGAGAATATCTCAAGAGATTTCAACGGAGTACCCTAACCAAGCAGGATAATTAAATGCATCCCGGATATATTCTTTCTTCAGTATATTGGCCTCAATTTTCTTGTACAATTTAATTTAAAAGTAATAATTTTGCCATAAAATATTTTGAGTAAACATTATTTTCTTCTTGATGTAGACAGGGTGAGCTGTTTCCCATTATTCCCTAGCTCGTGCTCGTTCACAACAATTCAACCTTTTGTAACCATGACGACAGGGTACATTTTGTCCATCATTGTCGCGTTCTCTTAATAATAGACGGGAACAATTAGAGAAGAAAATAATTTTTGCGTGAACAATAACAATGGTTTAGTATTTGCAATAACAGTATGTTGAGAAGTTAAACGAATTCTGGAGCGGGTTGTGTAGTAATGCTATTTCAGAATTAATATTGCGTGAAAAATGCTTCCATTACCCATTTCATTGTTTTGGAATGTTGCTCAAAAACCATAACCTTATGTATAGTAACGAGTTGTTTACCTTAACTTGAGCGGTCATTGTTGGTGTATTTCTTAAAAAGGATTGAGACGTGTTTTTCATTACTCGCTCCGAAATCGCACAATATCTTCACAGGTTATGGGCCCAGGACGTCGAGTTACGTAAGGAACGGTCCGCGGTACGATTTAAGCCGTGTACATGGCCGTATCCGCTGCCTGCCAGGAAGCACTGTGGCTGTATACCTTAGCTTGAGACTCGGAGCCCTCCTCAGTGTCGTCTCCAACCCTTATTTTCAACGACAATAAAGGGGCGATTGATCTGTTGAAAAACCGAGGGCACAGGCCAAGAAACGAAGCACATAGACCTTCGACATCATTTTACCAGGGAGAAGGTGAGAAAGTAACATATTATAATATTTCATCTTAAAACTAGCAACAGAAGAACAATTTTTTATGTTTTTGTGCAGGGTGTTCCAGAGATGACACGCAGTGACCAAGAAAGAATTTTGGAATTTCGTTGTGTGATGACTAGGAAAGTGAAGATACTCAGGATAACATCTCGTGCACATATCCCCAGTGGAAGTTTTCACGGAAAACATGTCGAATAAATATTCAGGGGATTTTTCTTGAAATAAGCAATACAAGTAGAATCCGAGGAAATATTTCCTTCGGGTTTTAACATCGAGCCATCGTAAGTTCATTGTGGTAGGGGGGGGGGGTCACGTGGACATCTCTGCGAAGTTTAAAAATGAACCTAATGCATGAATTTAGAGCAGGTAGTAGTGTGGTGTTATCTTCTTCATTTAAGTCGTTGTAAACTAGACAACAGTGATCAATAACGGGAAAAACCATCGATGAAATGAGCATTTTCCTAGTGTCTTGAGGAAGAAACTTAGAATGCAATCTAAGTTGATATAGAATGGTGTTGATTTTACGAGATATTTTATTAACGTGATTACCGTGAACATGGGCATAACATTCTCATAGATAATTTTTCCATGTAAGGGTGTTGGAATGTTGCTCGAAAACCATAATCTTATGTATAGTAACGGGTTGTTTACCTTAGCTTGAGAGGTCATTGTTGGTGTATTTCTTAAAAAGAATACAGACTTGTATCAAAAGCATTGAGACGTATTTTTCATTACTCGTCCCGAAATCGAAACATATCTTCACACATTATACAAATGAATGTTCATGAATCAAACAATGTGATAAACTATTAAAAATCTATTGGCAGTGAAAGCTTTTATATTAATCTTTGTTCATAAAATGTATCTCTCCAAAATGTATCATTATTTCAGAAAAAATTATTCGAACATAAATGTCCCGATTTCTTTCCTTCCAAAATGTCTCCGAGACAAAATATTTCTAATCGGCAAGAAAGGAAATTTTGCTGCTCCCTTCATTGAAGTAATTAAGCCTTTAATATCGCTTATCCAAGCGTCAAACTGAACGGTCGAATTTTCTTTCAAAGAAAATGTCTACCAATATTTTAGCTTTCTATAAGCAAGTAAATGAGAATGTTTCAAGAGCTTTTAATCAAGCGACCAAGTCATTTCGCAGCTGCCAAAGTAATTAATTCGGGATATCATTGTCTTTTCTTATGTTTTATTCATAATTTTTCAATCAAAGTTTGATTTTACAGATTTGACAAAATGTATTTTAGTGAAAATATTAGTTTTTTCTTTATTTAGACAAAGAAACCTATTTCCTTTTCTTCCCCAGCACATACCACTCCACAGCAAGTCCACCTTCCATCACCATGACGACGGGGCACAGATTGTTTATCATTATCGCGTACCCTAAATCATGGACGGGATTAATAGGCGGGGAAGTTCTGTTTGAGTTGATAAAAAAACGGTGGTTAAAGTATAAAAAACGAGTTGTTTTCAACGTTTTTTGCTCATTGACCAGTCAGCTCTCGGTTACTTAAGGTTTACCGTTGAGTTAAAATAAACATTTGACGAAATTTATTGCATAATTACGTCAAATTAACAGTTGCGAATATTGACAGTCAGTTGACCTTTCAGTTGACTCAAGTTTCCCAACCACCGAGTATGGCGACGGTGTGTACAAAGGGTTAAGCTCGCTAAGTGCTCTTTCTTTTGTCCTCAACCGCTGTGAAGAAAAGACAATCGCGGGACTTAAAAAGACGCCCTTACGCTCTCGGGAAGAAAAGATGTTCTCTCGAGAAAAAAAAAATGCAGAAAAAAAATATGAAGAGGTGAAAAAAGTGACTCGCGAAATGATTTTGAAGAATAAAGATTCTCTGGTTTGAGACGGAAGGGAAGAAAAAAAAGACGAGCGCGGGGGGAGAGAGAGAAACGGGGGAGATAAACAGTTGACTGCTTCCTCCCCCCCCCCCGCGACTCTCATTGACGTAAAGAGAGGGAGTAAGAAAAAATAAAAGACGACGCAAGAGCGCTTCACCCCTCCTCATACACATTCGAAGCGCAGCGGGAGATTAAGCGATAGTCTTTGCGGAGTTTCCGAACGAATGCCGAAATGAGACAGGGGGGACAACCGCTGTGAGAATAGATTTGCAAATTGATTGAAAAGTCGTCACCGAAAAGTATTACGAAACGTTCAGGGTGTTGTTTCACGACGAAGTAAGGGGGTATTACGATTGACGTTCCCTGACGTGTCGGGAACGGACGGTGATGTCCACAAAGTTTGTTAATCGTACTCAATTTGAGCCAATTACGATATCTGGACGTTAACGAAGTCATCAATTTACGATTCGCAAAGTTTACCTAACTTCGGCATCATGAGCCGCCGAAACATACTACAAGACGTTCTGGGTGTTGTTTCGCGACGAAATAAGGGTAGCATTACGATCGACGTTCCTTGGCGTGTCGAAAGCGGCCGGCATCTACATCTACGTAATACCCTGCGAGCCACCTCGAGGGTGTGTGGCAGGGGGTGAAGATCACCAAACATGCACTATTGCCATGTAAGTAGGATATATAATGTAGACATGCTAGAACATAGGGTCATAGTTTATTAGTTACTACAGTACATTATTAGTTGTTGCAAGTAATTGCAGTAGTTACTAAAATAGAATATTAGTTACTACGGTATAGTACAGGTTAAAATCTACATAATAAGGAAGGGATTATTGGTAGTTATTACATGCATCATGCACTACAGACTATTCTAACTATATTTCACCTAACTATCCCTTTGCTACGTTGCCTATTGTTCTCTCTTATGGTACGCGGGAAAAATGACATTTTAAATCTATCGGTACGACAATCTATCTCTCTAATCTTGTGAATATGATCAAACCTAGCATAATAGGCAGGGGTTGTCAATATATATATCCAACGTCATCTGTGAACAAATCGGTTTCGAATTTACTTTAAAGGTTTAACCTAAATTTTAACCTACGTTCTGATAGTAATTCCCATCCTAGTTCTTCTATTAAACTCGTAACACTAATACAATTATCATAACGGCCTTTAACAAACCTAGCGGATCTCCTTTGCACGCGCTCGAATTCTTTTATCATACCTTCCTCGTACTGATCCCATATACTAGCGGCATATTCTAAATGAGGCCTGACAAGTTTAAAACAGCTTCTTTCTCGTACTCTCTCATCTCATTTGCCTAGAACCCTTTTTAAGAATCCTAATCTACGGTTTGCTACACTAGTTATTTCCCTGATGTGTTTCCTGATGTATTTCAATAGTGTTATTCATAATTCCTAATACTTAATTGTAGGAAGGATTATACGAGGAATAAGAAAAAAGATAAGCTACGAATGACGAGCGAAAAAGTGATAGAGTTCCTCGAATTACGAGGATATACGCATCCGAATCTTAATAACATCTGAAGATCGGAAAACGGAAATAAAAGAGCAGCGATATCTTCCCGATACGGATAACGTCTCGGGGAGGTAAGATAAGAAAAGGGGGAAGATTGGGGGTTGGAATATAATGGAGGAACGTATTTATATCCTCTTCGGAAGAAAGAGGGCGGCTCGAAGGAGTAACAGTTACGAGATCTCGCTAGAATTGCTTGTTAAATGGAGAGGTCTTCCTCTTTCCCTCGCTTTTACGTTCCCTCGGTCAACGCAATCGTAAATCGAAAACCCCCGCCCGCCCCAAACCCTCGCTACTACGAAGAAGAAAAAAAAAACTCGAAAACTTTCGGTTAACGGAGTCTAACGGTTAATGGGTTGGCCGGATCCTTGGAGTGGGTGTATCCTGGAGAGGGGGATTGTCTGTACCCTTTTGGATATAGGGTAAGACCCTGCCCCTTTTCCATCTCCGTCAGCGTGTGTATACATATCGAGGGTGGGCATTCCTTGATGGGGAAGGGCACAAGGGGTCAGACGGAATGATGGGAAGGACATTATGAGCTCTCATGATTGGCTGACGGCAATATCTTATGCCCTGGTTCTTCCAATCGTCTCCCCCCTCCCCCCCGAAAAACGGTTAAGGCATGGAGTGACTTCTTCAAATACCATGCAGCAGAAAAACAAGGTAATATATATATCCCAGTTCGATCTGAAGGGCTCAGCGGATTGAAGTGTTGGGAGAACTTTCCCGAAGAAGTTATTGGGGGACGGGGGAGGGGGGACAAGGGGATGGAAATATCGATGCGATTTTATTTATAAAAAATCGATATATATTGCAATTCGATACTTCGATTATCGATACATTCTTTTCGATTCGACTGGATAACGATCGGCGCATGAATTTCAATGCGTGACATGTGATTAAAGCCGTGTCCCAATTCGTTAGGCATTAGGGAGGATGCGGTTAGCTACCTAAATATTTAGAGTCCTTTCGCTAAGGGAGCTTGATTTGGGACATCTTTCGCTAGTGTTGCCGTCTACCGAGCTGGAAACGAATGAAAAACATGTGAGTAATTAATAAAGGACTGAATGAAACAAATGAAACCTCAAATTAAGACTTTTTTGGCGCCTGTGGCTACCTTCGTATGCGTTGTGATATTTGGAAAGTGAAATTACATTATTTTTCATCCATTTCGTTGTTTGGAGATTCGTTAAGTTTTTAGTTTTCGGGGTATTTAAGTTTGTGTCGGTGTTCTGGGATTTAAATTCGTTTTTTTTTTAAGTGTACTAAGCAAAATATTTCTTTTGTAGTCGGGTGTTGGTTTGCGAAATATTAGAGAATTCTTTCAATTACAGACAAAATACTTGCCGGCCATGTTCGCCATCTTTCAACTACTTCCTTGCGTACGAGTTTCCTCGTACGACGCATGCTGCGCTTTGCATGACGGGAAATTCAATATGGAGGTGGATTTAGGATAAACTCCATCTACCCTAAATTTCACCCCCGAAGAAAGGCACCTAAATCCACTCCCCCCAATGATGCCTAACGAATTGGGACACACTTCAAGATGGCGTCCTCCCTAAATCTGCCGATTTAGCTGCCTAAATAGCGAATTGGGACACAACTTTAAAACGCTAGATACCGCTGTTCTAAACATCAATAGCACAGACCAACGAGTGTACCCTTTTTATATTATAAAGGCATTTTCTTTTTGTGCGCTGAATCTGAATCCCTTGACGAAAATTGCCCATCACGTCAGGGTTCTACATCTACACCTACATAACTACCCTGTGAGCCACCTAATGGGCGAGTGGCAGGTGGTGATAGGTTACCAGCCGTGTAAAGGTGTAAATTTTTGGAGGGGTAATCGTGACATGTATTATAGGAATTTATTTAGAGGAGCTAAGTTTCAATTGTGGTCGCTTATTGTTCGCGGAAAGAACGTGTTTTTGTAATACCTATCCGTTAGTGGCAGGGTATCTCTCTTATTTTATCGCATCTGTCAGACCTAGAGATGTAGTGAGGAGTCATGATAATATTCTCCCTGTGTCGCTCTGAAAAATATCAGTTCTGAATTTCGTTCAAGCAACCTAAGCCTAGCGTGTAGCTTCCGAGACTCTAGGGGCTTCCACCTTAATCCCTCTTAATGTTGCGAGACACTATAAGTACGCTCGTAGCAGTTTTTAACGAAGCGCGCTGCTTTCCTTTGCATTTTAATAATTTTTTTGTTCCAATCTTTAAGGACCAGGGTCCCAAATGCTCGCGGCGTATTCGAGGTGTGACCTACCCAGAGCAAAGTAGAGCATCTCTCTTTGACTCTTTCATCCGAGGACCTATTTCTATTAATATACGCTTAACAAAACCTAGTTTCTTTAATGCTGCGCCACATATGTTCTGTATGTGTCATTCCCACGATATATCTGAAGTAGGGGTATTTTCAAGATATTTTACTGTATCTGAATCTAATTGAAACTTCTAAAGTGATTCGGTCACTTAAATGTGAGATGTCAATCATTAACAGCAACTCCTGCGGGGAGATGAAAAAAACAGTCTTAGAAAGAGGCAATCGGCTACGAAGACCGCGACAAGGCCTGGCCTTTTGAGTGACGATGACCGCTCTTCATTTGTTATACGCATTACTACCATGTGAATAGTGGGGGCAGCACTGAGTTTGCGACAGTCATGCGCATGCCAGGTTACATTCTCAAAAAAGAACGTGAATTTCCGTTTTAAGTGAGGAAATTCTAAGTCATCCTCTCCTCTTCTTCCTAAAACACTTTTCCTTCAATTATGTTCTTGATGAACTCTTTATGTCTTATTAAGTGACCAACAAGTTTAGTTTTCCTGGAGTGAATTTCTCGGAGAAGCCTTCTTATTTCGCCAACTTCTTTCGAGACTTGCTCATATGTTTTCCTCGTGACCCAACTTGTTATAGTCATTCTCCTCCAGAACCAAATTTCATCTGCCTAGAGCCTGGAGATGTTAAGAAAAGGATCACCCTGGCCAAACAAGGTTACCAAAAGGAAGCGTAACCTCTTGAAAAACAACCATATCTCAATTGATACACAGAAGAGATTTGTAAAGACGTTCGCGTGGGGTATACTCTCCTATGGTTGCGAAACATGGATATTAAACAGGCAAGAAAAATGAAGTGTAATCGAACAAAATAAGGAACGCCAAAGTCCCGACACGAAGACATTTCGTCAGAGAAATGTATGTAATATGATGTTCTCCTACGTTCCCTCTCACAAGTTAGTTTAATCTCCGTACTCCTCCCCTTATCACGTTGCCATAACAACAACGAATAAATAAATATGACCCAAAACCTTGTACTTGACGATGCAGTAAAGATCTGAAACGCGTCCTTACAAATTAATATGCTGTATTAATTACAGAGTATAACTTTTAATAGACCACTGACACTCGGCTATTGTTATCACGTTACCATAACAACAATTAATAAATAAATATGACCCCAAAACTTGTACGTAGCGATGCAGTAAAGATCTGAAGAGCGCTCTTACAAATTAATAAGTTGTATTGATTCAAGAGTATCATTTTCAATAGGGCACTGACACTCGGCTATTGTTATCAAGTTACCATAACAACAATAAATAAATAAATATGACCCGAAAAATTGTACTTGACGATGCAGTAAAAATCTGAAACGCGTCCTTACAAATTAAAAAGTAGTGTTAATTACAGAGTATTATTTTCAATAGGCCACTGACACTCGGCTGTTGTTTTCACGTCACCATAACAACAATGAATAAATAAATATGACCCCAAAACTTGTACTTGACGACGCAGAAAAGATCTGAAAAGCGTCCTTACAAATTAATAAGTTTTATTATTTACAGAGTATTATTTTCAATAGGGCACTGACACTCGGCTGTTGTTTTCACGTCACCATAACAACAATGAATAAATAAATATGACCCCAAAACTTGTACTTGACGACGCAGAAAAGATCTGAAAAGCGTCCTTACAAATTAATAAGTTTTATTATTTACAGAGTATTATTTTCAATAGGGCACTGACACTAGGCTAATGTTATCACGTCACCATAACAACAATGAATAAATAAATATGACCCCAAAACTTGTACTTGACGATGCAGTAATGATCTGAAACGAGTCTTTTCAAATTAAAAAGTTGTGTTATTTACACAGTATCATTTTCAATAGGCCACTGACACTCGGCTTTTGTTATCACGTCACCATAACAACAATGAATAAATAAATATGACCCCAAAACTTGTACTTGACGATGCAGTAATGATCTGAAACGAGTCTTTTCAAATTAAAAAGTTGTGTTATTTACACAGTATCATTTTCAATAGGCCACTGACACTCGGCTTTTGTTATCACGTCACCATAACAACAATGAATAAATAAATATGACCCCAAAACTTGTACTTGACGATGCAGTAATGATCTGAAACGAGTCTTTTCAAATTAAAAAGTTGTGTTATTTACACAGTATCATTTTCAATAGGCCACTGACACTCGGCTTTTGTTATCACGTCACCATAACAACAATGAATAAATAAATATGACCCCAAAACTTGTACTGGACGATGCAGTAATGATCTGAAACGCGTCTTTTCAAATTAAAAAGTTGTGTTATTTACACAGTATCATTTTCAATAGGCCACTGACACTCGGCTTTTGTTATCACGTTACCATAACAACAATGAATAAATAAATATGACCCCAAAACTTGTACTGGACGATGCAGTAATGATCTGAAACGCGTCTTTTCAAATTAAAAAGTTGTGTTATTTACACAGTATCATTTTCAATAGGCCACTGACACTCGGCTTTTGTTATCACGTCACCATAACAACAATGAATAAATAAATATGACCCCAAAACTTGTACGTAGCGATGCAGTAAAGATCTGAAAAGCGTTCTTACAAATTAATAAGTTTTATTAATTACAGAGTATTATTTTCAATAGAGCAGTGACACTCAACTTTTGTTATTTGCAATATGATTCTTTTCTTGAGAGATGCAAGACATTACGATCTAATTACAAACAAACCAAACAAGTGACTGCAAAGCCAGTGACACTTCTCCTCTACAAACTGTTTGATTTAATAATGAACATCTTAAAATGTTTTTCATTGATTTTTAAGGGTGTTTTTTTTATCTTTTGGAACATATATTTGGATGTTTTTTTATCGTTTGGAATATGCGATTGAAGTGTTTTTATAAAGTTACACCTGCACTTATTACCAAAAGAAATCATTTTTAAATTCTTCTAAAGAAACGTTTTCGTTACCCAGGATTGATGTAAAATAAGAATCTGGGAATTTCAGTCAAGTTTCCTCCAATGCGTTTGTCAGAAGCCATATTTGAAATTTCTTTGTCAAAAAATAACTTTTTCTACCTAAAAAAAATCCTTTTCCTAAGCTCTCCTGCCAAGCCTCACTAAAGTTACTTTTTCTCGACGTCACCCCATATATTACGTTATTATAATAAAGATTATTACATGAATTTTATGCTTTGTGGCTTTAATTGTAGAAAATTTGGACATACCAATCATTAAAGGTGTGAATACCGTCGTACAGATTATACATTTGTAGAAAATGCCCATAACATTCATCGTAATGCGAATTCTAACGTTAAGTAGTTCTACATAGTAACGCTAGATGTCGTAAAGTTTATCGGTGTTTCCGGTTTATAAATGGTTCCCTACGCGTCGATACGATGATTGCAAATAGTCGTTCGATTGCACTGGAGTCCCCATTATTGCGAAAGCCATTCCCCAATCTTACCTCCAGTAATAATTGAAGGATGGGACAGAGGAGAGCGGAAGTTTTCCAAACTTGGGGGCGCCACTGTCTCCGTCCCCGGAGAGGGGTCTCAAAAAGGGTCGCGGAATGGGATAAGGGGTTCGTGCGAGACGAACCCTTGAACCCTTCCTCTGGAGATATCCTTTCCCGACTCTCTCTCCCTCTGCCTCCCTTCTCCGAAGGAAAAACCTTTTATTGGACCCTTTATCTTATCTGCCACGTCGTTAACCCATTAACTCCCAACTTATTACCGAGAGGGTAGCACCGTCGATAATAAGATTGCCCGTCCACCCCTTCTCCTTCCTCTCCCACCCCTCACCCCCTCTCTATTCCCTTCCCGACACTCCACGCGCGCCTCTTCGCGACTACGTCACCCGCGTTCGCAGCGACGGACGAAAATTCGGCGATAGTTCGGATGATCACTTTCGACACACGTCGAACACGTGAAAACGAGAGATGGTCGACTTCCGTATCGACGGAAATTTCGGCGATGGATCGACTGATCGCTTTCGACATGCGTCGAACACGTACAAACGAGAGATGGTCGACCTACGTATCAACGGATATTTCGGTATTTGATCGGTTAATCGATTTCAACATACGTCGAACACGTGAAAACGAGAGATGTTTGACTTCCGTATTGACGGAAATTTCGGCGATGGATCGGCTGATCGCTTTCAACATACGTTGAACACGTAAACACGAGAGCTGTTCGACTTCCGTATCGACGGAAGATTCGGTAATAGATCGGTTGATCACATGCGACATACATCGTCTTCTCCTTCTCTTCTAAAGGTTCTCCTGGCTGTTGCAGACACGACTTCAAACATTTATTCTTTTTTCAGCCTTCCACTTCATTTCATTGTACGAGGTGCACCCCATTTCCATCGACAATACATTTAGGTACGAATAAACTCCACTTTCTCCGGCGAGATGCTGTAGAACAGCATATTGAAAAATGATACTCAAACGATATCGTACTGTCTACCAAATTTATTTCCAAACTCTCACAACACGCGTTTCAACTGTCTAGCAGTCATCATCAGGTAAGACTAATCTAACATGAACAGACGAGCTTATATATTAGAAGTTACATTCTTTTTTTAGGTACGAAGTTCGCGGTCGTCATCTCTGTCTTTTGGCTAGAATTTTTTCCTCCACAATAAGTTGTCGTGCCTGAATAAGTGTCCGATGAGCTTTGCTTTTCTCGTTTCAATTGTTTTCAATAGTTCTCTTTCTGTATCGATTTCATTTAGTACTTTCTCATCAGTTCTTCTGTCACCTAGTTCTTGTAACCCTCATCCAAAACCACATTTCTGCAGCTCTAAGTTTGGTCGATTCACTTTTTCTCAGTGTCCATGTCTCGCATCCACACGTTAGCAAATTCCGTACAAAGCTTTTCAGGAATTTCTCCCTGGTCTCAATACTGATGCTCTTATTTACGAGGAAACTTTCTCAAATTGAAAGGCTTTCTCGGCTAACGTCATTCTTCTTTTGACCTCAGAGGAGCAGTCGTTATGATTCTCTAATATGCTACCCAAGTAGCGACATTCGTTTAACACATGAAAAACGAGATATTGTCGACTTATGTATCGACGGAATTGCTGGCGACACGTCGACTGATCGAATTTGATTTACGATGATTGCGTAAAACTGAGAGATGATCCATATTTACATCTTAAGAAATGCTGGCGACATCTCGAAATATTTGCATTCCATCGGCGGCCATAATACAAAATTGAGAGAGATGACAAATGTCCATATCAACAGAAATGCCGGTAAGGATTGATTCAAAACTATATATGAGTGTTAGAAATTTTCCACTTTAAAAAAAAAAAAGATTCCCCTGGTGTGCATATTCACGGACCATTCCTCATTTCTTCAATGGCGAATATATATTTCGAGGAAAATGTCGCAAAATTATTCGTCAAGGAGCAGATATTTTGGCGTATTTAAAAAAGTTGAAGATTTTTCCGTCGAATGAGACCAAATCCATTGATTTCTGAGTGAAACGATATTTCGCACAATCTACCTCAAAGATTTTAATAAATGTATTATCACCAGGGTTGCAATTCGCCATGAAAAAATCAATCAAATTGACCGGGATTCGAACCCGGGTGTCCCAACTGCCGGTCAGGTGTGTGTTGGCCAGTTACACCACCAAGCCATCTTCCTTCAAGGCGAATTTCGAGATGGGGGTTATGCGAACTAGATGTTCAGGCCTCAAGTCTACATTGCATAGCACATTGTATATGAAGTCAGGCTTACAAAGCCACTGTCGCGGTGGATAGACCCAACATTTTCGTCATTAAAGCGACCAAATTGACAAATTTACAAACATTGCATTTAACAAATGATGTGGTACGAAGTCACTCGCACGGGTGCATATGAATACACCAGGGTTGAAATTTGCTATGAAAAAATCATTTGACTTGCCCGAGATTCGAACCCAGATCTCCCAATTGCCAGTCGGGTGTGTTAGTCAGTTATACCACCAAGCCATCTTCCTTCAAGGCGAATTTCGAGATGGGGGTTTATGCGAACTAGATGTTCAATATATTATCATTTATCATTTTAATATATTTTCATTTAATCAATTCGTCTATCAGTCATACGGATCGATTGTTTTGCCGGAAATATAGCACAGTTTTAACCTCACGCTTCTCTCAGCTGCTGTAATTACAGAATAGTTTTAGAACGTGTCTCTGTGATGACAAGGGGTATAAAGTTTGTTCACACTGCTCGAAACTATGCCTCCGCTTTGTCTGATACTGTGGGTGGATTATTTAGGGCCAATTGTACGATCAACCACGCAGACTTCAGTTTTGTCAGGCCATTTAGAATTTCAACTGAGTTTTCAATATTTGCTGAAGCTATGAAATCGATTAGTTTTATGATGCTCGTTTCTTACTCTGGTTCAAAGTTCTTACAACACTTCTCTTGAGTTTTCTTTGTAACTTTTGTATCACTGCGCAATTAATGTCCCATTTTCGAGAACCAAATAATGGATTTAATCAATACTTTCAATCAGCAATAACTTAATTGCGATGGGCAAAATCGACCCCGTGACCCCTGGTATTCCTCTTTGGATGATGAGGTCATCCCTTCCAGGAGGCAAGCTCGTCTCCGTGCGCGATAAGCCACTCGCCTTTGAATAGGTTACGACTGACCTCTCCTCGGACGCTGTGTGCAGTCCATTAGCCGTCGTAATGTCCGTTAAAACCTCACTGAAGGACCTCGTCGAAAGGGGAATCCGGGCTTGAATGTTTGCTCGGAGTAAGGCTCCTGTTTCCAATGGACGACTCGTGTGCATGAGTTAAGCTTGAATCTTCATTTTTAAGGTGTTCCTAATTACCAAGAACCTGGTTCGCGTCGGAGAACATAGCCCATGATTGCAAATAATGGATTGTCGACTCATCGCCAAAAACTGTTGCCTAGAATTCCGTAAACAAGTTAATTTTTTAATTGTGGCGCCGCCTAGTGATTAAAGACGGCAGTTGAAATGTAAATACAGTCGACAGATCGTTAATAATCACGTCTTACCGGTTTTACACACCAGTAATCATGATACAGTGGATGAAAAACGTAGTACTACACGTGGGAAGTAATAACACATTGTCTCACGTTGACAACAATTAACAACGGCCATTTACAATTCAACTGGAAAGACTTAATTGTAAGCAGCGCTGAGAACTGGGTGAACTAAATGTGGAAATTAAGGCAACACGTAGCCTAGGTAACGATTCCAAACATTTAGATCCATCGCGCAGTTTCATTACGAATGTGTCAACGTTGCCAAGGAAAATGCCTGCTGTTTACCTTGTTTACCAAATTTCTCAGTCTAATACGTCAAAAGAAGGTATTTCCTGTACTGTTTTAGTTGTTTTAAGCCTTAAATGTTACACACCTTTCTCCCAGTCGCTCAAATTAATGAAAAAATCATTTAAAAATGACTGAATCACATCCTACGTGGTATCAATGGAGGCTGGAGTCAGTTTGATTACCAGCTTTCGTAACGAGGCAAAAGCTTCCATTCAACCCTTTGTCCCACGAGGTTTTAACCGACGCACTATGTAAATGGTCTTTTAAAAATATACTTGGCAGCATTTAGCCTAAATTTCCTCAATGCAGGGAAGTTTATACATCCTTAAGAAAACATTACTTCAAAGGACAGGTTTCTCGTTAACTCTTTGAGTGCGGCAAGACGTGATATCACGTCACGGTTTTGTTAACACTTGTGCTGATGACGCGATATCACGTCATGGGTACCTAGAGTGTTCCACCTTTCACTTAGTGGGCCTAGTGAAAGTTCTGCAATGAAGGGTGGAACACTCATGGTACCCATAACGTGAGATCAAGTCATGATTGTCTTTACGCTGCTACTGATGACGTGATATTACGTCACTGCGGTGAAAATGTTATTTTTCCTACGAAATAGTCGAGGAAAGACATAAGCACAATGGTGAATTTTTTTGTCAACGTGAGAAAATGTGTCATTACGTCCCGCGTCAAGTACTACGTTTTTCATCCACTGCATCATGATTACTGGTAAGTAAAACCGGTAAGACGTGGTTATGTACGATCTGTTGACTGTATTTACATTTCAACTGCCGTATTTCATCAATAGGCGGCGCCACAATTCAAAAATGAACTTGTTTGCGGATTTCTAGGCGACAGTTTTCGGCGACGAGTCGACAATCCATTATTTACAATCATGGGCTATGTTCTCCGACGCGAACCAGAGGACAAGTGTTATTTAAACCTTGACACTCGTGTTTATATAATCGAAGAATTTAGTCGAAAAAATATTTTGGGTACCTCAACATCCAGCACATATTGTACAAGTTTTTGAAAAATATTATACAGGCGAAACTTGAGGAGAAAAAAGTAATGTGGAGAGATACCAACGCACTTCCAATAATGCAGAGAATAACGGGGTAGAAATTCATAATTTAAAAAAATCCAAATATTTTCGTTAATTAACTGATTACCGAGTCAATTTTTTACACAATTAGAGGTAAAAAACCTTACTGTATGATGTGCGTAATATAATCAAGGTTGGTAATTAGGAACACCTTAAAAATGAAGATTCAAGCTTAACTCATGCACACGAGTCGTCCATTGGAAACAGGAGCCTTACTCCGAGCAAACATTCAAGCCCGGAATCCCCTTTCAACGAGGTCCTTCAGTGAGGTTTTAACGGACATTACGACGGCTAATGGACTGCACACAGCGTCCGAGGAGAGGTCAGTCGTAACCTATTCAAAGGCGAATGGCTTATCGCGTTCAGAGACGAGCTTGCCTCCTGGAAGGGATGACCTCATCATCCAATGAGGGATACCAGGGGTCACGGGGTCGATGTTGGCCACCGCACTTTGGAATGGACGCTTTATTTGAGGGGAGGTCATCCTCGCCAAGGGTTCTAGGGGGAAAAGGGTCACAGAAAAGAGGGGGGTCGACAAGCGATTGTTTGCGGAGTTGGTTTAGGGACTTCTGGGAAGGGTATCATGAATGGACGACCCAACCAGATCGTTAAAGATCTTCGTTTTACGACACCAAGTCAGCGGAGCTGGTTAAACACACGAAAATCTCACGAAGGGACGGGAACATAACTCATGTATCAGGAAAATATATGTAGGGTCTTTGTGGGACACATAGTCAAGAGTATTCAGGAACCTAACTTAAACTTTTCCACTTCAATAGGAGGCGTTTCCATAAGAAATGCCGTTAAAGTTTGTTTTTCTGGCTCGCAGATCTTTTTTCTTTTGCGTATTTTAATTAGTAATAATGGTTGTAAAAAGTCGCGACAAAAACCTTTGAAAAGAAAAATGTATACAAATTCTTTTTCTATCAATAGATATTAGTTTTCTAACTTATATACTTTGAATTTTGAAAAAAACCATATTCATAATTGCTGAAAACTAAGCGTTTTTGGTACGCTGTCCCCTTGAAGACCGAAAGCACTGTTGAAGCCAAACCTTATATAGATATATGATGAATGTAGGCCCAGAATGTATCAATTGAAATAGGAGAATCCATATAAACCATAAGAAATACATTGTGCGCGATACATATCGATATATTTCGATTGCGATCGACAGTATAAATATAGTAATATAGACAGGCTTTTTTAATAAAACTGAAAGAGTGTCTATTTCTGCATGTATGTCAGACCCAAACAGGCGTGGTCTATCCGCCAAATTAGTTAACCCCGAATTGCATCAAGTGCTCGAGGGCTGGCAGGTAAATTTTGTAAACTTACGACATTTTCCATCAACAGTTCACAAAAAATCAGAAGTACTAACGCTCTTCACAGGCATTCTCCTACATATGTTGTTTATTCATTTAAATCAAAAGTTAGAAAGATGCATAGGTGAGATGCTTAGGATGTAAGGTAGGTAGGTAAGGTTAGGTTCTTAGGTAAGATGTTTAAGACGCTAAGGTAAGATTTTTACAAAAGATGGGCGGATAGATGAGAAGATAAAAAGACGAGCGACTGCTGTAAGGAAAGTTGAGAGGTATAATAAGTGGAGCATATCAAAGAATGAGTGCCTGACTTCTGATAAAGCGAAAATTTCCGCGTACAAAAGTGCACTTCTCCCCTAATTGTTGTCGTATGGTAGTGAAACATGGGTATGTCATAGTAGACTAAACGCCGTGGGCATGATTTATCTGAGGAGTTTTTGCGGCAAAATTAGGAGGGATAGAGTCAGGAATAAGTGTGGTTTGATGCTCCAGTAGTAATGGACATATTGTATGAAAGGAGTGTGCTTCGTTGGTTTGGCCATGTTGAGAGAATGGATGAGAGTCGAATAATGAAACAGATGTATGAGAGTAGAATGAATGGTGCGAGAGGTAGAGGTAGGCCGAGAAAGTTGTGGTTGAATGTGGTTGAAGAAAATTCTTAGGAGGAGGAATATTAGGAGTCTTAAAAACAGGAGGGCGTGTATGAAACAGTGTATGGGGGGGTAAATGAGGAATAATAAGGTTATGGCCAGGATAGGTTAATATGGAGGAAATTATTGAAGCAGAGTTAGATTCACAGATATGTTGAAGAAATTGACATGAGAAAAATTCGGCCTGAACCGGGAATCAAACCACAGACCTTTCTTTGGTTTTCCGGACCAATGCGCAGACCACTACGCTATCCAGGCTTCCTAATACCCATGGCAATTTTGGTTGATGCAAGGCAACTGGATCTTTGGCCTTTGCGGTCCATCACAGATGGCAACGCAAGGGAGAAGAGGACTTCAAAGAAGCCACGACCAAGAGTCAGTATCCTTCACCAGCACTTAATTCGTGCTTAGCCATTTGAAATTCAAACATGGCGAGTGACTTTTTTGAAGAAATTGCCATGAGAAAATTTCGGCCTGGACTGGGAATCGAACCACTGACCTTTGGTTTGCCGGACCAATGCGCACACCACTACGCTATCCAGGCTTCCTAATTCCCACGGCAATTTTGGTGGATACAACGTGACTTAGTGATTCTGCCTACTCTGGAAGGGAACGGCGTGATTGGTATTTATGTATGTATGTATATTAAAAATAATCATGTTTCTTGTAGAGAACTATAGAAAAATCAATACTTATACTGAGTTTTAAGTAACAAATGTATGTTTCAACAATATTTTTCCATGAAATTCAAACGTATATAAGCGTATCAGGCTCTACTTTGTGGAAGCGATATATATCCATTTCAAAATGAAAAAAAAAGTGTAACTTTCCACACAGAATTTTTTATCTTTGTTGACCATGGTTTCAGCACCTAGTGCCATTATAAAGTACCTTGATAGTGTCACTAGGTGCTGAAACCATGGTCGACAAAGATAAAAAATTCTCTGTGGAAAGTTATAATTGTTTTTCATTTTGAAATGGATATTCAAACCGGTTTTTTTTTTCAAATAGAATTTTATTGCACATTTGCAGTAGGAATTTCACATTTCCAGTTGATCAAGGTGCATAAAAATCGTAAAAAAATAGACAAGACAGCAGGAAAGATTAATCACATGATCAGTTTTTGAAATATGCCATTACATGCAGCTAGTTTTTATGTCTTCATTAGGCGCAAGTCCTCTGTCGAAACACTTTAAGATTTATAGGTAACTCATTGAACACGTCACAAGACAATGTGTTTCAGAAACGCATAGTCTTCGCAATAAAGGATTTTCTTGCCCTGCTGGAGAGTCACCCTCACCTTAATCACCATGGAACTGAAAATGTGTATATATTGTGGATTGTTGACTCGTAGCCAAAAGTTGTTGTCTAGAATTGCGTAAACAAACCACTTTTTGGATAGTGGTGCCACCTAGTGAAGAAAGACGGCGGTTCAAACATAAACACATTCGGCAGATTGTAAATAAACACATCGTACTGGTTTTACTTACAAGTTATCGTAATGCAGTGGATAAAAGATGTAGTATTACACGCGAGAAGTAATTACACATTTTTGGAATATAGTCCTGTCTACAGATATGTTTTATTTCTTACCATAACTTCTTATATATATTGGATATTACACATGCATAATATACGCGGCACAGCATTGAAGATACTAGGTTTTGTTAAGCGTATATTAATAGAAATAGGTCCTTGGATGAAAAAGTCAAAGAGAGATGCTATACTTCGCTCTGCTTAGGCCGCACCTCGAATACGCCGCGAGCATTTGGGACACTGATAAAATATATCTAACCAAAAACTTTGATAAATTACAAAGGAAATCAGCGCGCTTCGCCAAAATCTGCTTTATGAGCGTACATATGGTGTCTCACAAACTTTTAGGGTTTAAGTGGTAGCCTCATGTACGCGGAGGCTACGCGTTAGGCTTAGGTGGCTTGAATAGAATTCAGAACTGATATTTTTCAGAGAGACACAGAGAATATTATCATGACTCCTCACTACATCTCTAGGTCTGATAGAGAATCGATAAAATAAGAGAGATACACCGAAAAGAACTGAACATACACTGAATAAGAAAAGAACCAGTTAGGGGATGAACTTGAAAATTTGAGATTTCTCATTTTTTGTAGGAGAAGGGCATGGTTTACACTATCGAAAGCTTTACTAAAGTCTAACAGGTCCAATATTGTCACCAATTTTTTATCAGTGGTGTACCTAATACCTTCAGTGACTTTAATTAAGGCTGTCTGTGTCGAGTAGTTCTTACGAAAACCCGACTGGGAATATATGCGAACCCGACTGGGTAATAAGAGAGATACACTGCCATTAACAATTCATCAACTTGTGTTCTGCCTGCTGGCAGGTCCCATACAGCACGGCTGTCACCATCCGCTTCTGTCCCGAGCTTCCTTCTTTGCTTCATCATAGCTGATGCTCTTCACCTGATATCAACAACAGTTCTTCACCTGATAACAGCAACAATACCTTCATTGACAGATAGGTACAAAATCTCGTTCTTACCGCGAACCAAAGGCGACCACAATGAAAATTGATCTCCACTAAATACACTCCTATAAAACATGTCACCATTTCATATCCAAAATACTCCCACCTTTACACGGCTGGTGACCAAACACCCCCTGCCACACCCCCATGCGGCGGCTCGCGGGATAGTATGTAGATACAGTATGTAGATGTAGACGTAGACCTATCCGGAACCTATCGGACTCCCTAATCTAATCTCTCCTAACATTTACGTCATTAGTACACCGGCGCCTCTCCCGGCGGAGTTATCACCGATGATCGCATCCCATTCCTCTAAGCATCCCACGTGTTCCTCCCGAACAGCAGTGCCCTCCGATGGGTGGACTGGGAGTTAAAGGAGGGAGCGTGGGCATGTAAGATCTTTCACAGGCATCGCAGATTCCCGGACCCGACGCGGGGAGGCGCTGGGTGGAAGAGGGCCGTGGGAGAGGCGAAATCTCGCACGCACACATGGCTACCACATCATAACTTTTAACTGCAGTTTGGAAACTTTCTGAATCGGACGAAAGGGGGAAGAGTTTTCAGATTGTGCCCTCAAAGGGTGGGAGGGAGGAAATAGGAGAGAGATAAAGTCTTGCCAACTTGACGGAAAGTATAGCTTCCACGAGCTGTCCTTTTACAGAGATGAAATTTTAGTGAGATAATACCTGAGTACTTATTGGAATAAATAAGACATATTTGTGAGTAGTGTTTTTTTTTCATCCCCCAGTATGCATTTAGAAAAAAAATGCATAAATTAAACTCATTATCGATAATATTTAAGGTAGTTTAAGCTAAAAAAATCATTTCAATCAAGAAATGGATGATTTTGGTCTCGTTTTAAAGAAAAAATTATTACTCCTCCGTTGACACCAAAAATTGAACCCCATACCACATTACTTTCGGAGATTCTTTATCAGGAAATACAAACAGCCCTTTTCACACGGGAAATTGTACGTGCTTGCACTCCAGAGAGACATTATTTACAAAATGAGGTATTACTAACACTTAGATGTCGTCAAATAATCGACAGTGTGCAGTATGCGTGTTTTCTCACCTATTTTCGACAATTAATTATATTGTTCGGCAAGAAATTCTTAGGGATCACAAAATAATCGTAAACAGAAGGCGAAAGGAGCATTAAATGGGAGACTAGAAGCAGTAAATAAGAAACAGATGGATTGGACAGACTTCAGAGGCAGAATAGGTTAATATGGACATGTAATTGAAGTCAAAATCGAAGGAAAAGTCTCCAGGAGAGGAGGTGGACCCAGAAATAAGTGCATGTAGACCAATTAAAGAAAAGTACAGTTGAGCACCCCTAATCCGGAAATCCCTAATCCAGGAACACCCGTAATCCGGCAATATTTCCAAAGGCGTACTTCGCGGAAAACAAACTACTTGCCGAATCATTTACTTCGTAATTCCTGAAACTGTAACCCATTCTAACAAAAATTCTCCCATTCAAGAACGAGTATCGGAAGATTTTTTGCATACAATGTTGTCCATATTACTTATTGTGCGTAATGAAGGTGTTTATTCAGCAAATTGAAGACATCACTACAATGTACGTCGTTGCCGAGACGCGAGTGTGTGACGTCACGGAGTGGACATGTCTTAACTTGCATGGCGCGCGCATTTTTGCTTTGTACAGAGCGTTGACGGCGCGACGTAGACAGCAGACAGCTCATTGAATCGTATTAAACACAGTGGAATATGGATTGCAAGGAAAATTGGAAGCGATGAAAAATTTTTACTTTCTACTGTTTACGTATATACTCTTTGATGTCCAGCAACACGTTAATATGTTATACGCATTCCTTTCACTCAGCCGTTTTGCGAGACTGCCGGTTGACTGATTTTGTTTTTGTGAATTTAGAAGAAGTTTATTTCTTTTTTTTTCGAATTACTTGTCGAATTATACAGAATTTATTCAAACTTAATTGAAGTTGGTATAATTTATCGAATTCCCGCATTATAAATATCGCGGACCCCATAATTATGCTGGTTACTGCCACAGCACCCGTAGTCCGGCAAAATCCCTAATCCGGCATCGCTCGAGTCCCGACCGTGCCGGATTAAAGGTGCTCAACTGTACATAGAAAGAGACACCAGAAAGTGAAGGGAACTGACGTCAGATAGGAAAGGATTAACTGACTGCTGCCTAAACCCTTACGTAGGCTTCACAGGTGTGGCCCGCATCAGTATTATAATTCTAAAAATGTTGTTCGTTTGATATACATACATCTACACACACACAATACCCCGCGAGCCGCCACGTGGGCGTGTGGCGGGGGGTGTTAGTTCATCAGCCGTGTAAGGGTGTAAGTTGTTTGCAGATGAAATGGTTACGTGTATTATAGAAGTGTATTCAGTGGAGCTTTGTTTTTTATTGTGGTCGCTTATTGTTCGCGGAAATAACGAGTTTTTGTAATACCTATCTGTTTAATGGCAGTGCATATCTCTTGTTTTATTACCTCTGGCAGACCTCGAGATTTAATGAGGAGTCATGATAACTTAGATAAGACTCTTATATCTCCCTAACGCAGTTGCGTTGTTCAATAGTAATATATTTTCTGTGGAATTTGTGCCATACCTATTCTCTAGTCGACGTTGGATGAAACTACATCTACGGATACATAAGACCCTGCGAGCCGCCGCAATGGACGTGTGGCAGGGGATGTTAGGTCACCAGAACTGTGTAAAGATGTAAGTTTTTGGGAGATGAAATGGCGACATGAATTATGGTAGTGTATCTAGTGAAGCTCAGTTTTTATTGTGATCGCTTATTGTTCGCGGAAAGAACGAGTTTTTGTAATACATATCTGTAGATGGCAGTGTATCTCTCTTATTTTATCGCATCTGTCAGACCTAAAGATTTAGTGAGGAGTCATGATAATATTCTCTCTGTGTCTCCCTGAAAAATATCAGTTCTGATTTTATCAAGCAACCTTAAGCCTAGCGTGTAACCTCCGCGTCTCTATAGTGGCTCCCACCTTAATCCCTGTAAAAGTTGTGAGACAATATATGTACGCTCGTGTTGCAGTTTTTAACGAAGCGCGCTGGTTTTCCTTGTATTTTATTAATTTTTTTGGTTAAATCTAATTGACCATGGTCCCAAATGCTCGCGGATTATTCGAGGTGTTGCCTAATCAGAACGAAGTATAGCATATCTCTTTGACTTTTTCATCCGAGGACCTATTTATATTAATATACGTTTAAAGAAGCATAGTTTGTTTAATGCTGCGCCACATATGTTTTGTATATGCAATCCTCACGATATACCCTTAAGTTAAGGTAATTCTAATGTATACGAGAGTAATTTTTTTGAGAAAGAAAGCACTTTTGCTTATCGAACGTTTGCAACTGCAAATCACGATTGAAAACCCAAATTAAGGAACAAATGTGCCTAATTAATTGACGAATATATTCGCAATGAACACTTGTTAGTTATTATATTATAACTTAAACAAAAAGGCGATCAGAGGCATCTGGCTTATGTTCAATCAAGTTCACGGAATTTTTAGCTCATTGAAAACAATTTTTCGGGAAGGTGTCGTTTGTTATATGGAGAGACAAAATCACCATGTCTCCAGGCGCTTTTACCAACTTCCATGGACCACCATGCAACCTCCGACTTTATACGCGAGAGAATAGAGCAAAAGAAATTGTTTCTGTCGTTCACATATACTACAGGGATAACTTATCTATGAGTATCAGGAATATAAAAAAATAATATGTATTTATGTTGGATAAATGCTTCTCGGGTATTCCATTGGGTGAGTAGGTCCGTGAGTTTCAACGTTTCGATGAACGACGTGTTGTCTATCTTCGGGGATTCTAAAAAAAACCCCTGAAGTCTCGAATCCCTAAGTCGTTCTCCTATGCGTCGAAACTTATGGACCTACTCACCCATCGGAACACCCGAGAAACATTTATCCATTAAATACGCCGAGAAAACCTAAGATGTTTAATAAATTCATGTTATTTCTCGGAAGAGCAAATTTTAGTGAAATGTGAACTTTTTATAGTATTTTTAATACATTTACTTAATAAATAAACTGCAACACAGTGTCTCACAACTTTTACAGGGATTAAGGTGGGAGCCCCTATAGAGACGCGGAGGCTACAGAGACTTTATATCACGTCAAGGGTACCGTGAATGTTCCAGTTTTCACAAGGTGGACTAGTGAATGTTTACTAAGGAAACCTGGAACACTCACAGCTCCCTTGACGTGATATAACGTCATCAGTACCGGCGCAAAGACAACCATGACGTGATATCACGTCATGCCGCACTAAAAGGTTTAAACGTATAATAGAAATATGTCCTCGGATGAAAAGGTCGAACAGAGATGCTGTACTTCGCTCCGATTAGGCCAAACCTCGAATACGCCGCGAGCGTTTGGCACCCTGGTCAAATAGATTTAACCAACAAAATTAATACGATACAAAGAGAATGAGCGCGCTTCGTTTAAAACTGCAATACGAGCGTCCATATAGTGCCTCACAACTTTTACAGGGATTAAGGTGGGAGCCCCTATAGAGACGCGGAGGCTACACGCTAGGCTTAAGGTTGCTTGATAAATTCAGAATTGATATTTTTCAGAGCGACACATAGAGAAAGTTATCATGACTCCTCACTACATCTCTAGGTCTGACAGATGCGATAAAACAAGAGAGATACTCTGCCACTGACAGATAAGTATTACAAACACTCGTTCTTTCCGCGAACAATAAGCGACCCTCAATAAAAACTGATCTCCACTAAATACACTCCTATAATACATGTCACCATTTCATCTCCAAAAAACTTACACCCTTACACGGCAGGTGACCTAACACCCCTCGCCACACGCCCACGTGGCGGCTCGCAGGGTATTATTCAGATGTATATGTATGTATATCAAACGAACAGCATTTTTAGAACATCCGAAAAGGAGAAGAGATTAATTTTCAAAATATATGACTCCGATTTGGCGTTGTTTGCAATCCGCCGAAAACATGAGAAGCCTCAAGAAGTCGACGATAGAGGGGAGGCGTGCCCACGACTCGTGGTTCCCTTCGATGATTGCCATTGGGGGAGAACAGCTGACAGCCGGAAGACATCCAAAATGGTTAAGAACACCCCCTTTGCGTTAGCTCTTCCAGAAGATACTAGAAAGGTAAGTTAATTACAGTCCAGAATATCAAGTGTCAATCATCGGATGCGAGTTTCAGGGGTTTTGGAGCGAATGATAATAACAACTACTCCTATACGATGTTATTTTAGCGTTTTCGCAGCTGTGGCAGCTCGGTTTCCATGGTAATGGATCGAGGAGATCTGATTGCCGGAACGACATCATTCATGGCGGACTTGTAAATAATTTTCTAGCCATGAGATGGCACCACCGAGTGGGGACTGAAATTTCAACTTATTCATTTTATGGTAGTCCGAGCGAAATATCATTTCACTTAGAAATCAATGAATTTGGTCACATTTT
Organism: Ceriagrion tenellum; assembly: GCA_963169105.1. NCBI lineage: Eukaryota > Metazoa > Arthropoda > Insecta > Odonata > Coenagrionidae > Ceriagrion > Ceriagrion tenellum. The sequence continues at coordinate 3,598,787 of OY720645.1, forward strand.
AAAGAAAAATATCTCACCCATATAATGACGCCAAAAATTCAACCCCTCACCACATTACTTTCGGAGATATTTGCCGAAAAAATACAACAGTCCTTTTAAAATGGAAAATGTTACGTGTATGCAAGCCAGAGAGATATTATTTACAAAATGAGGAATTTCCAACACTTAGATGTCGTTAAAATAACTAACGGCGTGTAGTTTCCATGTTTTCTCAGCTATATTATATATAAATAACTAACGGCGTGTAGTTTCTATGTTTTCTCAGCTATATTTGATAATTAATCATATTGTCACCGCAGTAAATTCATCGGTATTACAAAATAAACCTTCCGTTTTGAAGGATTTTCAAACGCATCCGCGTGAAAAAAACTGAGTCAAGTTAAAGACTTTTTTAGATATTTTCATTTGATTACTTACAATTTCTGTCAAATAAAACTATATAAATGCACCATTAATTATGTAATGTTCAATTCGTGAGTCACACAGCTGGTTAAGTTAAAATGTATAATTCGAATATGGTCTCTATTATGACTAGGGAACTATCTCAGAATACCTTTAGGACATCTATAGAAAATTGTGTCCTCTTTTACGTATTTTATATAAAAAGTATACCGTTCTGCGCTTATTTATCCACAAATCGAACTTAAATTTACAGTCAAAGTTAACGACATTTATAAAATTCAATGACAGAATGGAGGAAACACTACAAAAAATGATGTTTTTCGACCAAATGTAAAATTTAATGAAAAAATACCATTTTCATTAAAAACTGATTGATGTAAAGTAAAATTTCCAGAAAATTGATATGTAATGATGAAGGCACATCATACCGACCTCTTGTATGAGTAAATACCTGATTTCTGGGAAAACCGTTGTCAAAATATGTTATTTTCATAGAAATGACGCAAAAATCGACATAAATAACTTTTTAATTAAAAATCTTATTCGAGGAATAGTTGGAACTTTTTTTCTTTAACTTTGGCCTTCAATAGCCAACTAATTCCATCAGCAAAATGGGTATATTTTTAATCATAATTTTAATCATTAAAAATAAAATATATTCTTTGTGTTGACCCACACACTTCCAGTGCAGACCACTTAAAGTAACACCCTTTGTGGAGCAGGGAGAAAATCCGCTTGCTTTGGTGGTCGATGCTAAAAGCAGTTAAATATGCGTACTCTACCACCATCTTAGTTAACCCAAATATGCCTTTAGCGCCTATTGGCTGACGCACAACTTTTGCAACAATGCAATGTCCTCCATCGAAAACTTACACACAAAAAACTAAAATTTAAAAAACTAAAAAACGCAAAATACAAAAAACTAAAAATCAGCAAGTATATACTTCCTTTATGTGGATCCTCCTAACCGTGAATATACTTATGGATTGTTGACTCGTCGCTACAAAAAAACTGTTGCCTAGAATTCCTTATAGGAACAACTTTGTGGATTGTGGCGCCGTCCGGTGATGAAAGATGGAAGTTGAAATGAAAATACAGTCGATACTTTGTAAGTAAACACGTCGTACTGGTTTCTCTTACCAGTAATCATAGGTCTGAGGATAAAAAAATGAAGTAATACACGCGGGACGTATTTACACTCTTATTTAATATCGTCCGGTCTACAGATATATTTAATTCCTCTCCAAATTTAATCATTCAAATGCACAATTAACTTCTTAGCACTTCGTGAATACATCTGTCTGTCTGGCAACCGTCGGCGTCTGCTCACGATGGAAGTTTCATATGCGTCATATCCACACTTCCTGTAATAGATATTTCCTCTCTAGCATTTACAAAGTGACTGTTATGTCTGAAAAAATAGTCAGTTATTATTCACAGCATCAAGTAGTTAATATCTCTTTAATTTTCGTTGAATATTCAAAACAGTCTCACGTGAACAACAATCAACAACGGCCATTTACGATTCGACTGAAAAAGACATTTTTTTTTCTAAGTGGCGCCAATGACTGGGTGAACTAAATGTGGAAATTTTGGCAACGCGTTGCCCAGGAAACGTTTCCAAACATTTGAATCCATAATGTATAATCGTATTCCTCACACACGTAACTGTCCACGTGTAACTGTCTCGTAACTAACCATGTTAAGTGTTTATAAAATATAGCTTGGTGTATTGTAATAAAAAGAAGCGTGTAATTTCCTTTGTTTTATTCATTTCCGAAAGGTTTTCTTACCATTTGAGAAGAGAATGTAATGTGTATGTCTGTAAACCTAATTTAACATTGTATGAAAGGTCTTTTCTGTACGTGGGTGCAAAGGTTTTCAATGCACTGCCTGAAATTATAAAAAGAGAAAATGTTTTCACAAAGTTTCTTCGTTTAGTTAAAACTTGGCTGTTTACACAAAAAAAAACATTGATACTCTATTCTAAGAATTAATAATTGACTGCTTCTGTTTAATAGAGACCAGTATATATAATCTGCTAAACGCATAGTGGTATTTTTGTCTTCTGTTGCTGTCCATTAGAGACTGTATTACATAATGTCATGTGCGCATTGTGTTTTGTTCAATTTTTTGTCTGGGCAACGCATGTTTTTGTTTTTGAAGGTAGTCTTACCTCAGAAATAACCTTAAAGACTATCAAAATCTTTCATATTCGATGATAATGTAGTTGTGTACATTATTTGATGGAAGAATTTACATTATTTCAATATTTAAATATTAAAAAATTGGCATAAATGATATGGTCCTTATTTGTACATATGTTCGGAAAAATTTAGTTTTCTTTTGTATGTATTACATTAACCAGCAATTGAATGTATTTATTTACAGAGAACAACCTCGATACAGGTGCTTGTACCTTTGAGGCTGCCTAAATCTCCAATTTATTTGTACTTAAGAGATTTGTACTTGTATTTCAAGAGGAGCAATAAATTTATCTTAAATTTATCTCATCTTATCTTATTTTCCTCACACATGAACGCATATTTTTACGTATTTAAATCAATGATAGCCCGCGTCCTCTCTGTGATCGGTAGACTTCCTTGTCACCTTACACGTGGCTGTATGCTGATTCCGCGCACTCCCGAAGTTGTGCCCGTAGACACCGAAGATTGGGTGAAATTAGGGTGACATGCCAGCCAGGAAATTATTTTCCGTCGATTGGACTCGAACCGGCGACCCTCGCAGCTGGAGCCGAACACGCTGCCACTAAACAAGTCAGTTTACGTTGAATAGAATCCTAATACTGAGTAACAAACATATGCTTCAATAATTACATGCCTTAACTCTCAAACATATGGTGAATATTATGTGGATATTTTGCAGATATTCTGAGGATATTCTGTAGATATACTGCGGATATTCTGAGGATATTCTGTGGATATACTGTGGATATTCTGAGGATATTCTGTAGATAAACTGTGGATATTCTGAGGATATTCTGTAGATATACTGTGGATATCCTGTGGATATTTTGTAGATATACTGTGGATATACTGTGGATATTCTGTGGATATTCTGTGGATATTCTGTTGATATACTGTGGATATTATGTGGATATTCCGTGGATATACTGTGGATATTCTGTGGATATTCTATGGATATTCTGTGGATGTTCTTCCTTTACTGCCGCTAATTCGTCTGCTTTAGCGAGTTAATCAACAGAAAAGTAACGAGCGGGCAGGGAGGCTTAGTGCAAGTTTCCTAGTGAAAGCTGGATCACTCACAGTACCCTTGACGTGATATAACGTCATCAGCACAGGCGTTAAAACAACCATGACGTGATATCACGCCATACCGCACTCAAATGGTTACACAATATGGCTGTTAAATTTTACTGTATCAGGCTGGACTTATTAGAAGTTGTTTTAACTCACGCTGAATAAAAAATGCATAATCTGTGGAAGATTACCAAGTGTTTTTAATTCAGCAGGAATATGGTTGTTGCTTCCGTTGCCCGTTTACAGTCTTGAAGACGTATTGCCTCCTCCTTTCGCCTCCGCGGTAATAGTACCTGAGACAATAAATACATCTTCTGAGATGCATTTATCCTCGCGTTATACTCGGCTAGGAGCCTGCCATACGCCTCTCGAGGCAAAATTTCTCCTTTCCCTCCTCAAGCCGAAAGCGTTGCGCCCTCTAATACTAATCTCTTCCGCAGCTCGATCTCTTCACAGCATCCTCCCACCCCCCCCCCATCTGGACCACCGTCTCCTCTCCCGCCGTCTTCCTGCTCAACCCCCTGGGGTGGCGCGGGAACCCTCACCCCATACTCCTTCGACTCGGCACATCCCTCCCTCCCCTCCTGAACCCTTAAAACCCTCGCTGCCACTGACAGCCGACGTAATTAACGAAGATGAAGGGAAAAGACCCTGGCGGAGCCGCGCTTATGCGGAAGTGTAAGGAGGGGGGGGAGGGAAGGGGAATATATCTAGGGTATGGGGCACCCTAGGAGGTGGGGGAGCGCAGTCAAGAGAGGGGGAGCCCTGCCAGATGAGGGAGGAGGAAAGACAGGGTACGAGATATGTACCCTGGGAAGATTGCGTCAGGACAAGAGTTATTCATGCACATGTGTACGTATTCCTGCGAAGTTTCGACGTAATATGTTCGAAAATATTGGTTACTTGGTTATTACTTATAAAAAATATCGAGATTTCGTTTCGTAATTTACATGAAATATTTGTCGAATTAAATGTAACGAATTAAGTGATATTGTAATATCATTGTTGAAGTAAGTTCGCCCGATCTTGTATTTGTGTCTCTCTTTTTGTAACCATTATTTAATTATGTATATCTCTGAGTCTTTTCTATTTTGAATTAGTTTCTTCACTGTATTGTAAACGTTTTATCGAAAATTGTAAACCATTTTGTTTTTTGCTATCGTTTTTTGCATGGTTTATTTATTTGTCAGTAGCCCCAACACAGGCTATTCCTTAGGGGCTGTCTATTGGTACTACCACTCTGTAATTCCTGAGAAGGAATTAAATTATTATTATATTATAATAAAAAAAAGTAATCTTTGTTTGAAGGTAAATATATATTTTTATTGGTGATTATTATATTTATGAATGATTTATGACCAAAAATAAGTACAAATATTCCTTGTTGTTGTTGTAAATGCGCCGAATCAGGGAGTTAAAACACAGTTTAAGGCTCAGAGTGAAGCATTTGCGGATGCCAATCGGTAAACAGATTGAAACTATTGAAAACAGGTTCTAACTCACTACAAGTAACCTCAGTCGGGTTTTAAAACACTCTTGGAATATGTTAAATAAATCACTCATGGAATTTGGGAAGGCAATCGACAGCTACCACTACATCTACATAATATGTAGAAGTAGTGGTAGCTGTCGCTGTAGTGGTAGCTGCTGTAGCCGCCACATGGGCATAGAGAAGAAGGTGTTAGGTCACCAGCTGTGTAAAAGTGTAGGATTTTTGGAGATGAAATGGTGACATGTATTATAGGAGTGTATTGAGTGGAGCTCAGTTTTTATTGCTGTCACTTATTATTCGCGGAAAGAACGAGTTTTTGTAATACCAATCTGTTAATGGCAGGGTATCTCTCTTATTTTATCGCATCTGTCAGATCTAGAGATGTATTGAGGAGTCATTCTCTGTGTTGCCCTGTGTTAACATTCTCTGTGTTGCTCTAAAAAAGATCAGTTCTAAATTATATTTAAGCAACCTTAGCCCTAGAGACGTATTGAGGAGTCATGATGACATCCTCTGTGTCGCTCTAAAAAAGATCAGTTCTGAATTCATCAAGCAACTTAAGACTAGCGTGTAGCCTCCATGTCTCTATAGGGGCTCCCACCTTAATCCCCCTGAAAGTTGTGAGACACCATATGTACGCTCGTATTGCAGTTTTTAACGAATCGCGCTGCTTTCCTTTGTATTTTATTAATTTATTTGGTTAAATCTTTATGACCAGGGTCCCAATTGCTCGCGGCACATTCGAGGTGTGGCCTAACCAGAGCGAAGTACAGAATCTCTCTTTCACTCTTTCATTCGAGGACCTATTTCTATTAATATACGCTTAACAAAACCTAGATTATTTAATTATGTGCCGCATATGTTTGTATGTTTGTTCCCCACGGCATATCAGAAGTTAAGCTAATTCCAAGATATTTTACTGTATCTGAAGATTTTACGTTTACTCCACCCACAGTATAGGTATGGCTTTTTTTGTGATGTCTTTCGCAGGGATTGAACTGAACTGTGGTGCATTTGCACCAAATTTCTCTTCCGGCAAAGTTCTCTTCCTGAGTCGATACATGAGTGCGTATTCCTGTGAATTTTCGATATAAACTTGTTCGAAAATGCGCCGAATCAGGGAGTAAAGCTAAAAGCCGAGAGTGTACTGTGAAGTATTTACGGATACCAATCGATAAAGAGATAAAAACTGTTGAAAACAGGTGCTAACTCATCATAAGTAACCTTAGTCGGGTTCTAAAACACTCATGGATTGGGTTTTTAGGAAGGTTATAGGACAACTGGTTATCCCCGCCGATAAATGCTTGCAGTAGGCAATTTCTCGCGCGTCTTACGGACAACCCTCTGACTGGGCAACAGAGCGTGCCTCTCCCTTCTCTTCCGGGCATGCTACTGGCAGTTCAGCGCGCACTTTTCCCAAAATAAATGTTAATCAATATTGATTAACCTACGAATTCGTTAAAGAGTTTATAAGAGGATTCGTGATGATGAACTCAATAGCTTGATGAAGGTCCAAATGGCGGTTTTCAGGAATGCGCGGAACGGAAAATAACGCATTCTTGCAATTTCATCAATAACTAAAAGATTAATGCACTAAATAATATGAAACTTCGTGTGATTGTTAAGAAAAATCTTTACTACAATATTTGTGAAGGAAATTCCGATATCTTGATCCGTGTTGATATTGCGAAGCCGTTAAGGCAACGAATCTGTCCGGTACTGGGAAAAATGCGCTAACATTCAGTTTTTAAACACACCCAGAAACCAATATAAACAGCAAAAAGTTTTGTATACCTTACCTAAATGCAGAAATAAACAAGCTTTGATTTGATGTACTTCATGTTAAAATCGCTAGAGCCGTCTTTGAGATATTAGTCTTCAAATTCGGGTGATGGAATTTTGCAACGGATAGTAGCCATACCACACCAACCCGAACCCCCTAAAACGCTCATATTTCATCGTTACTAAATCAATCAAGTTAAGTTAGTTTTATAAATATACATTTAAGTATCTGTTATGTATGAATGAAACGATTTTGAGGTGTATTTAATTTAACTATCCCCGCGTTAGAATTTGTATGAAACGTCGACAATTAAATACGGCGGTTCCAGTGAATTTTCTATTGAGTTCCCCAGGGGTCGACATGGGGCCACCTAAATTTCTTGACACCTTTACGGAAGATGACTCACTTGGGTGACATGAGTCTTTATGCTTTTCAAGGCAAGGACAACTCAAGAGCTTGAGTCGAGCGTTATACTCGTTACTCGTACTGTAGGGGTAAACAATATGGTGTTCATTTGGTTAGCACAGGTGCAGTTTGATGACTCAATCCCCTCTCCATCTGCCCAAATAGTTATACTAAAGTCGATGAATTAACCTTTTAGTAAAAAAAATAAGAGGCTTGTTATGCATGATTTTACACATTCCCGGCGAATTAAATTTGTGTACATTCCTCGGGCTCGCCACCAGGTAAGATATTCATAGGCAGCCGACGTTTCGGCTTCCGACTCGTCACCCATTCTCAAGGCTACTGATGCGAGCTTGAAAAGACCGTTTAAATTTGGCGCTAGGCGGGGCGGGATTGGTCGAGTCCCGATTGTTGTGGTGGAGGACCGTTGACCAGCGGGGACTTGGCTCTGGCGTTCTGAATTCTTCTCAGAATTCTATTCCAAGAGCTGCTGATCGTTTAACCAGTATCCCGGTTGAAATTCTTCCTCTCCAACCTTATCTCTATTGCCTATTTTGTTAAGCGATCCCAAAATTGGCCGGATCGCCAAAGAACAGTCGTGTCATCCCAAATGCTCTTATGGTCCCGACTCAGGCTATGCTCAACTACTGCTGATTTTTCCGGTTGACCAGGCCGGAAATGCCTACGGTGTTCCTTCAGACGAGTGGATATAATTCGCCCAGTCTCTGTTACGTAGTGCAGTCTCTCCCATGTGGTGAAGTGAAGAATTCTGAGAAGAATTCAGAACGCCAGAGCTAAGTCCCCGCTGGTCAACGGTCCTCCACCACAACAAGCGGGGCTCGACCAATCCCGCCCCGCCTAGCGCCAAATTAAACAGTCTTTAGGAGCTCGCAGTAGCCTTGAGGATGGGTAACGAGTCGGAAGCCGAAACGTCGGCTGCCTATGAATATCTTCCCCAGTGGCGAGCCCGAGAAATTTACACAAATTTAAGAGGCGTTTGATCAATAAATTTCAAGGAACTATATCTTATAAAGTGACTTATCGTGGGTCAGATTTTAACGAATTCAAATTGAACAATAGATATTATTGAAAAAAGGGATAAAAAAATAAAATTTATCATTATTTAATGTAAAAAACTATTATACTTTCTATAATATTACTGAGGTACTTTATATTTGAATTTATAAATGTTATAAAAATATTTTTCAAGTGCAAACACTTCCATTTCACCGTTTGGCTTTCATTTTCAACAATTTACACCGTCTCATTATTTGTCAAACACGACGATGGTTAAATACGTCGATTTCAACAGTTATTAGATTGAGTTCATCAAGAATCAACGGAAAAACAACCCAACTTTCTTAACCTTTACCTTCCTGGGTTTTTCCATAGTCGTAAGCCTTGCTGGCCAGGGTTTTTAAAATGACCAGTGTTTTTTAAATGTCCATCAATTTGCCAAAGGAACACGCTCGACAGTCTAGGGACACAATTTTTGTGCCGGAGAGACACGCTCGGAAGATAAAGGTTAAACACGTTGACAGCAAATTACCTGCGTGAGTAAAGCAAGTATTTATGCTTTTACAGGAGGAATGGCTAACAGTTTGAGTCGAGAATAACTGATCTTGTAACACAACTGAAAAGTTTCATTTTCGTGAACGATTTTCGGAGCGATTCCCGAACTAAACTCGTTAATTTTTCCTTGCACGGCGAGCGATTTGGTCGGAATACATCAAAGAGCGTTGGACAAGGCTGAGAAAAATACAGGCAGCGTTTGAAAGTCTTGTATCCTTGAGAGGGAAATTACATGACGAAGTGCAAGTATTTTGCGTCCACGCGACTCAGCGTCTCGAAGCTTATTCAAGAAAACATCAGCTGAACGATAAAGAGTTGGACGAAATCAGAAATTTGGGCATAAGAACTTAATTTTTGGGCTAATTTTTAAATACAATAACAAAAATCACCTGAAAGATAGTATCTGATGTTAAAACGATTAAACATTGCTGTACCTATTCTAAATTAATTTTTTCATGTAGCTATGTTTTCGTTTTTTTAATAATTAGGGAAACTTACTTTCTGGATGCACCTTGTAATTGATAATATGAGTGTTGGCATTACACAGTGCGAGTATAAAATCAAAGGGAAAGGCCTAGTATCTCGTTAGTGAAGTAAGCACAGTTCTCTGAGCAAACCTTTTTTTTCTCTTCGCTTAGCGCTCTTCATTTGATTTTTCTCCCCGCATTTCAATCCCCACTCACCAGAGGTCGGGGTCGCACGGACTTCCCTTTTCCGGGTCCGCGTGGAGGCATTCTGTGGCCGAACACACTCCCCCCCTTGACCCCTTCCGGGATTTTCCGGAACGGGCGGTTTCGTTATTAAAGTCGATTCGACGAACCGCGTCGACCGCAATGGGTTTTGGAGGCGAACAAGCGAGCAGCGGAAACCGCCCTCCCGCGTCATCTCGGGGAAATGCCACGGGGGAGAAACAAGACCCTGATTATTTGCGCAACTTGGTAGAATATAGGGTGGCGGAACAAGATCCTCCACGGCAAGCAGGGGACCGTTAATATTATTATTATTATAATTATGTATACTACCCGTAAAGGTTGGTTTTGTTGTATGTCAGAGAATCCGCTCCCGGTCTTTTACACATTCGGGGGCCTATCTCCTCCTCTACTGTATGCGGCAGAAACGTGGACCCTCAGAAAGGAGGACGAGAACAGGTTGCAGGTATTTGAGATGTGGGAGTGGAGAAGGTTGGAGAAGGTTAGGTGGACGGTGAGGAAGACTGACGAGGAAGTGCTGGAGATGTTGGTCGAGGAAAGGAAACTTCTGAATGAAATTCTCTTGTTCTCTTCTCTTCTGAATGAAATTCTCTAATGACTCTAATATATCCTTTTCGCCACTGCACAAGATCTACCCTCCTTCATCCCGTCAACAAAACCTATTCTCTTTCTTCCCCTTCCTAGTTTGGCCAACATCCTCTCCTCTATCACACTCTTCAGCAACCCATCACCCTTCATTACATCCTTCAGCCACCTAGCACTCTGCCTATGCCGGATTTCATTCAGAAGTTTCCTTTCCTCACCCAAAATCTCAAGCACTTTCTCGTCAGTCTTCCTCACCATCCACCTGACCTTCTCCATCATTCTCCACTCCCACATCTCAAATACCTGCAGCCTGTTCTCGTCCTCCTTTCTGAGGGTCCACGTTTCTCCCCATACAACGCTGCACTCCATATCAGGCTTTTCACCAGCCTCTTCTTCACATCCTTACCCATTGTCCCCGTCTTCAGCTCCCTTCTTTCACTAAACGCCTCCTTAGCTAGTGCTAATCTCTTCCTTATGTCTTTGCAACTATGTCCACTTTCTTTCAGCGTACTGAGTAAATAAATTGCTCTACTTGCTCGAGTTTTTGTCCCCTAACTTTGACCACCATCCTCGCTTACTTTGTCCCGGAGAATCTCTTTATTTTTGTTTCCTTATGATTTATCTTCTACTGACTTTCCTTTCAGTAGCACAAAGGACCGGATAAATTTGCAAATGAAAAGCAAGAATATCCACTTATTTTTTCCCCTTTGGTTACAGTTAAAGTTTTCGTTTCAAGTATTCTACTGGTTAAGGTAGGTTTTTCTGAACTTCAGAGAATCTCCACCCGGTTTTCTACTCTTTCCACTGCTTATCTCACTCTAGTGTATCCTTTTCCTTCTCAGGCTACGATCTACCCTTCTTCAACCTGTCCATAAAACCTATTCTCTTTCCTCCTATTCCCCACTTACCCAACATACTTCCCTCTATCACACTCTTGAGCAACCCAGTGCCTAACATTCCATTCTCCAGCCACTTACCACTCTGCCTATCCGGAATGTCATTCAGAAATTTCCTTTCCCCACCCACCATCTCAAGCACTTCCTCGTTTGTCTTCCTGACCGTCCACCTAACCTTCTCCATCCTTCTCCACACCCACATCTCAAATACCTGCAGCATGTTCTCGTCCTCCTTTCTGAGGGTCCACGTTTCTCCCCATACAACGCTGCACTCCATATCAGGCTTTTCACCAGCCTCTTCTTCACATCCTTACCCAATGTCCCCGTCACCAGCTCGCCTCTATTATTAAACTCTTCCTTAGCTACCGCTATTCTCTACCTTATGCCTTTGCTTCTATGCCCAATTTCCCCTACCGTGCTACCTAAGTAATTTAATGTTCTACTTGGTCTAGTTTGTGTCCTCCAAATTCGACCACAAGCTTTGCCTTCTTTGTCCTAGAGAATCTCATTACTTTTGTTTTCTTATGATTTATCTTCATTTCGAATATCCCGCACTGCATTTCTAAAGCAAGAAGACCGTATTAAAAATTTAAAAAATTTTGGCGTCATCTCAACTAGAGCATTTACTTACTGACTGTAAAAAAAAGCAAGATATTCGAGTTTGAGATTCTCCATCGTCCAAACGAGGAAACCGATTTCGAAGACAGGTGCATATTAACCTGCGGCATGACGTGATATCACGTCATGGTTTTCTTTGGGCTGGTGCTGATGACGTTACATCACGTCAAGGGTACCGTGAGTGTTCTAGCTATCGCTAAGAAACCCCATAATGGAAGCCGGAACACTCACAGTACCCATGACGTGATATGACGTCTTCAGCACCAGCCCAAAGACAACCATGACGTGATAACACGTCATTCCACACTCAAAGGGTTTATTTCATGAGTGTTACGTTCTATTAAATCTAAGGAGTAGCTTCAGTGTTGAAGTAGCAAAAGGAAGGGAAAAATTTCATGATTTATTGACAATTTCCGATCAACACTTCAAAATTATTTTGTTTTTTTTTTAATTAAATAAAATTCATAAGAGAGCTCGTTCTTTTCTGCGTTGGATAAAGTACTTTAAAAAATCCTCCACCCGTTAGTATTTCCTTTATTTTTTCTCAGAAAAGTACCCGTTTTCTACGCGTAAAACCCAGTTGTCCAACTTTGGCGCTCTTATATCAAAATTGCAAGTTATTGGAAGGAAAATTACGGGTAGGAATCATGAACTGAGTGCCTGTCATCTAAGGAAGGAAAAATTACCGTGTACAAAAGTGTACTTCTCCCCACTTTGTTGTATGATAGTGAAACATGGGTATATCAGAATAGACTAAACGCCGTGGGTATGAGTTATCTGAGGAGTTTTTCCCGCAAAAGTAGGATGGATAGAGTCAGGAACGAATGGGTAATAAATGAATGTGGGTTAAATGCTCCAGTAGTAATGGACATATTATATGAAAGGAGTGTGCTTCGTTGGTTTGTGGCCATGTCGAGAGAATGGATGAGAGTCAAGTAACGAAACAGATATATATGAGTGTAGAATGAATGGTGCTGAGAGGTAGAGGTAGGCCGAGAAAGTCGTGGTTGAATGTGGTTGAGGAAATTCTTAGGAGGAGGAATATTAGGAGTCTTAAAAACAGGAGGGCGTGTATGAAGCAGTGTATTGTGGGTAAATGAGGAAAAAATAGGTTGATGGCCAGGATAGGTTAGTATGGAGGAAATTATTGGAGCAGAGTTAGGTGTACAGATATGTTGAAGAAATTGCCATGAGAAAAATCCGGCCTGGACCGGGAATCGACCCACGGACCTTTGGTTTGCCGGACCAATGCGCAGACCACTACACTATCCAGCTTTCCTGATTCCCATGGCAATTATAGTGGATACAAGGCAACTAGATCTTAGGCCCTTGCGGTCCATCAAAGATGGCAACGCATGGAGAAGAGGACTTCAAAGAAGCCACAACCAGGAGTCAGTATCCTTCACCAGCACTTATGCTGTTCATAGCCATTTGAAAATATTCAAACATGGCGGGTGAAATTTTTGAAGAAATTATCACGAGAAAAATTCGGCCTGGACCGGGAATCGAACCACAGACCTTTGGTTTGCCGGATTACGGATATCTCAAGCGTTCAAAAATACCACAATGAAGATTGAGCTCAACTTAATATACTCCCATAATACATGTCACCATTTCATCTAAAAAAATTACACCTTTACACGGCTGGTTACCTATCACCTACTGCCACACGCCCAAGCGGCGGCTCGCGGGGTATTATGTAGATGTAGATCTTGAAAGCCAACAGCTCATTTTGCTCTCAGTATCGGAGGTTTCCACGTCGTTCCTGTTCCTGAGCTCAAAGTAACGTAAATCTGAATCAATATTTTTCTTGCGTCAGCCAATATATCCTTAAAACTCTAGGAATTCTTTCACTGTACAGATTTGCGTGAACTTTGCACGCGTGGTGTGATTAGCGATATGTACAGATACAGGTAAATTAACATAGCAACCCAACCGATTTGATTTTTTTTGGCCACTCAACAATATGTCATAAAAAATGTTTAACCAATCAATTTAATGGTTGATTTTTGCAAAACCAAAGTCAATTAAAACACACTTCCCGGGTTTTTTTTGCGCCATAGCGTCAACATAAAACCTGAATATTTCGCTAAAGCGTTAAAACCCGTTTCGCTCACTGGTTTATGAACAATATATTGGAGGATATCGAGGTTAAAAAGTTACATAAAAAATTATTGAAGATAAAATTAAAAAAAAAATTATTTTAAAAATAGACGCCATTACGGCTAGGTATTTATTTATTTATGTAGTTTAACGTTTGCCCAACAAAATAATTACAGGGCAAACAAAACAAAATAGAAGAAAATACAAAACATATTGGAATCAATTGAAATTTACGGAAATTTAGAAACATATCAAGAAACTATATTATTTATCAATTTCCAAAAGAGACTTCTTTTTTGACATAAATCAATTATATCGCAGGATATGTTAAAAGATCGGCTTATTCTATTCAGTGGTGAGTTTTCACAGTAGTTTGACTTTACCATGCCCAACTTAAATTTCCTTGATAACCTCACATTGATACTAGGCACTAAAAAATTAATTTTTCTAATTAAGTCACTATTTTCTCCAGTATTAAGTAAGTTATAGAAGTAAGATGGATCACACATGATTCTTCTTTTTTGCAAATATTGAAAATCAAACACTTTTACCAAAGTTTCGTAGCTGACATAATTTTCATACATTGGATAAACATTATATTGGGTATAATATAGATAAAGTAAAAATCTTTATTGTATCCTCTCCAATATTGGAACATGTTTCTCAAAATGAGGATTCCATACTACAGAAGCATACTCCAACTTACACCTTACAAAGGAGAAGTACAACATTTTGGCGTATGTTTTGTATTTTCTTCATTTTTGTTTTGTTTGCCCTGTAATTATTTTGTTGGGCAAACGTTAAACTCTATAAATAAATAAATAAATTAATTAATTAATTAATACCTAGCCTTAATGGCGTATTACAGCGTTAAAATTCATCTTTTTGTAAACAGTATATCTTCCTTAAATAACTGATGACCTGGTAATATGTTTGCATCATTTGACAGTAAAAGTCTCAATTTTTACAGATGTAAAAATCAAGGTACACTGTATGGAATGTTATTGACAAAAGTTCCTCCTTAATGATCACAAAGATTTATTCATTAATTTATTTTTCCGACTGAGCGATTTCCCAAAACTCTTAAGACTACGAAGTTTTCTGCTTTGTTTTAAACTTGAATGCAAGAAGTGCACAGTAAACTCAGCCCGACTTTAAGGCGGTTTGAGGGAAGTATCATTTCACTTAAAAATATAATGAATACGGTCTCATTTTGAATAAAAACATCTCACCACCCTTCAGTTGACATGAAAAAAATTCAACCCCCAAACTGCATAATTTTTTGGAGTCATTCGCTAAAAAAAATACCAACCATTTTAACCCTTTTGCTGCGGTCAAACTGCATGGACTCTCCAGTCCCTGTGCGGCGAAAATGTGAATGGTCATTCACACGATGACGAAAGTCATTTACTTTGGCACGGAAATTATTGTTCTCGTTGCACTGGCGTCTAGTTCCCGGTGCAGTTCCCGGGAAGGGATTAGTACAATGCATAACAATGAACTAGACAAATGTTAATGAGACACAATAATAACATCAATCTTGATAATATTTGTATTTGTCCAATACTGGATCAGGTTCAAATATATACTTATCTCGGCGTGATAATAGATGATCATTTTAAATTTCCTTTTCACGTTGATAAAATTAACAAAAAAATTCGAATTGTAGCTTATCAAATATTTATGTTAACAGATATTGTACCTATTAGTATAAAATTAATGGTTTATTCTGCATTGGTTGAGAGTATATTAAAATATGGAATCACAGTCTGGGGAATGGCATCAAATACTCTGTTAAACACAATTGTCAAGAAGCAAAAGAGAATATTGAAATTAACTGATGCGGATGGTTCCAAGCATTGTTGCAATACTGACCTAAAATCCTTGTGTACTAAATATAATATATTAACTGTGGATAAAATGTTTTAATGGCTTATTTTTATGGAGAACTATTTCTAAAAAGAGCATGAAATACCATGTAACAATACACATTGTATGTAATTGAATCACAGTGAAGACGTGAGTGATCGCGATCACTATGCGGTGGTGAAAATGTTAAAAGTTTTATCTCTGGCATGGCTCTATTCCTAAATCGTCGGGGAAAACCTGGAATCACTCATGGAATTTTGAAGATCTGGAAAAGTCAGGGAATTCTCGTAACGAGCTCTTGCGAGGGAATGGTTCCTCGTGCATCTCAAGTGTTAAAATTTTCGATTACGTGTCACTGATACCGTTTTTTGTTTCTGATGATAATTTACTTTACACGCGCAAAATTAAAATGTGTCGAAAATGAATTTATTTAGGTTCCATAAACCATTAGATCATTCATTTTGAACGTTTGTCTTTTGTTATTTCGATCTGTACACTATGTTTTGGGCATTTACATTCATAAACTGTGGATAAAATGTTTTAATGGCTTATTATTATAGGGAACTATTTCAAAAAAGAGCATAAAATACCATGTAACAATACACATTGTATGGATGAACGTAACAGTCCTTTGTTAGAAACGTATTACTACAAGAATACGTATGGCAAAAGGTTGCTAAAGTATGTTGTACCTCACACCTTTAATTGTATGCCTAAGACTCTGCATAATCTAAAATCATTGGCCGAAATTAAAACAAAAGTGAAACAATGTTTAATTAGCGAAATTGTGAATATGTAATGGCTCATAACAACCTGAAATTTATAAGTAATAATAATTTTTCCTATTTTGGTTTCAATATTCCTTATAAATTTAAATATTACGTTATTGTCATTGAATTATTTTTATGAAATTAAAATTATAATGTAATATAAATGTAATGTAAGCAATATACCAGTAGGGTAATTTTTATTTAGACTATTAAATGTTATGCTTGTAATATGCCACCGTGTAATGTAATATTGGAACCTTCTGACAAGCCTTATGGCTTAGAAGGACCAAGTTTTTTAAATGCAAATAAAGGCATTCATACACCCAAAAAAATAAATAAATAAATAAAAATTCAAATATTCGTAGAAAAAGAGAAATTTCGCAATCGTGGGTAGGAACGGTAAGAAAAACCACTAAGGTCAACGGAACGTATGAGCTACGTTCACAGCAGCGATAGGTTTAAATGAGAAATTGTACGTTTATGGACTCCAGGGAGACACAATTTACAATATAATGTGCTTATAACACTTAGATGACGTGAAAAAACTAACAGCGTAAAGTTTGCACGTTTTATAGACAATATTTGAAAATAAATCATGTTGTCACCGCAGTAAAATCCTCAAGATCACAATAAACCTTCCGTTTCGAACGCACCGCGCGAAAAAAATGAGTCAAGTCGAAGACTTATTTAGATATTTTCATTTAATTACTTACCATTTCTGTAATATAAAACTATATTATTGCACCAGTAATAATGCAAAATTTAATTGATGTGTCCTACAGCTGGTGAAATTAAAACGTATAATTCTAATATGGTCTCTATTTTGACTAGGGAACTATTTCGCACGGACTACAATAAGTCACAGAATATTGAAGTTATCCTTCAGTCACACTGTGTGACCTGGAGGAAACATACAGAAGACTTTATTATTCGACTATAATTAGGTTTATTAACGTGTTTATGCCTTGGTGACATCAATATTTTACAGCTTGGCAACGGAAATACCTCTCATTCGTAACTTTTAGCTCCTGATTCGCCCGCAAGTGGGGGCAACATTTGAAATGACTGCATATGGTGGACGAATTGATGGGTGAATCGGTGTATACATCAAACTATGGAAGAGACACTGACGACCACATCTCTATAACAAAACTGGGAGTCAATCTTGCGGCGATACACGAGTTTCCCATTACGTATCGCATCGGTCAACACCATTGAAATCCGTCAGCATCGATTGTATTGGATTTTAGGGAGGCGAGCAACAGCTGAGGTCATTTGCGCCGTAGGGGACAGGTAGGGGAGGAAGGGTGGATGGATACCCGGCGTCGGCATTAGCCTGACCTTAACGAAAGGCGCCAAGGGGACCACGGTTTAACGTCTCATCCCACAGATGGAGTACTGTACTTAAAGTGCCCTCCACAAGACCCTAGGGGATAGGTAAGGGAGAAAGGGTGGATGGATACCCGGCGTCGGCATTAGCCTGGTCTTAACGAAAGGCGCCAAGGGGACCACATCTTAACGTCTAATCCGACAGACTGAGTACTGTACTTCAAGTGCCCTACACAAGACACTAGGGGGCAGGTAAGGGAGGAAGGGTGGATGGAAACCCGGCGTCAGCATTAGCCTGCTCTTAACGAAATGCACCAAAAAGGATAGGGTTTAACGTCTCATCCGACAGACGAATTTCTATGCTTGAAGTGCCCTCCATAAGACACTAGGAGACAGGTAAGGGAGGAAGGGTGGATGGAAACCCGGCGTCATAATTAGCCTGCTCTTAACGAAAGGCGCCAAGGGGACCACGTCTTAACGTCTCATCCGGCAGACTGAGTACTGTACTTTAAGTGCCCTCCACAAGACACTAGGGGACAGGTAAGGGAGGAAAGGAAGGATGAAAACCCGGCGTCGGCATTTGCCTGATCTTAATGAAAGGCACCAAGGGAACCAGGGTTTAACGTCTCATCCGACAGACTGAGTACTGTACTTGAAATGCCCTCCACAAGCCACTAGGGGACTGGTAAAGGTGGAAGGGTGGATAGAAACCCAGCGTCGGAATTAGCCTAGGTTTAACGAAATGCATCAAAAAGGAGAAGGGTTTAACATCTCATCCGACAGACGAAGTTCTGTGCTTGAAGTGTACCTCACAAGACACTCAAGTAGGGATCGGGTTTCCTCTGAAAAACATCCGACTCTGCAGGGATTTGAACCCTGGTCACCCGTATGGCTAGCCATAACTCTTGCCACCACACCAATCCGAACACAGACTTATTTAGAAATTTCTATTTGATTACTTACGATTTCTGTCACATAAAACTATATTATTTCACCATTAGCAATGCAATATTTAATTCATGTGTCTCACAGTTGGTGAAATTAAAACGTGTAGTTCGATTATGGTCCCTATTATGACTGGAGAACTATCTCGCTAGGACTACCTTAAGTGAATGAAAAATAAAGTTAACTTTAAATCACTAGTCATCAAACAATGGAAGAAACACTGACGATCACTCTCTAAAATACACATCTCTGAACACAGCACCAAAATAAAACTGCGTCTTTATCGGCGACTCACGAGTTCATCACTACGTATCGCATCGGTCAACACCATTGAAACCCGTCAGCATCGACATCGACACCGATACGTATCGGGGCGACCTCAGGAAGTAGGAATTCCACATTCATCTCTCCGCTGCTCTCTCCGACCCTTAAGGGCATGAAACCGCAGATTGAACCGCAGAACGCGAAACCGCATCAGGATCCACCGTACTCAGGGCACGCACCCTTTCTGCGTACCCCCGGGAATCCTGGAAACGGAGGAAAACCCTGAAATGCGCCTCTCTTACCTCAAATATTTCCTCTCTGTCGAATCGGGGAACGCCCCCTCCACCCCTCACACAGCAAGACGACCGAGTTGGAGGGAAATAAGTCGAAATAAAACTTTTTTAAAAATAAAAGAAAAGACTTCTCTTTCTCCGTTTGTAAGGCAAGAAATCCCTCTGATGTGCAACCCCACAGCGGATTCTTTTGCTCACCCTGGAATTTACTCGTGGAAAAACTCCGAAGAGGGTGGAAAGGGGCAGCACACAGGGTTAAACTCCTCTTAAAAAGGGTCTCCGAAGAACGAAGAAATTCCTTGTTTCCTCCTTGTTTTTTAATTAATTACATTACTGGAATTAAAATCAGGGGGTGAAACAGAGGAGGAGGTAAACCCTTGTACGGTTTTGTACCTCTTGGTTGTCAATGTGAAACCCATTCCAGGGAAAGCATACGTCTTTCATAACTTCAACACTCGGACAAACAAATGACCCCTAACACTGTTCTTTGCATAACCCGATGGGATTTTAGTGTAATTGACCAAGTAGACAATTGCAATCATTTCTATTTCTCTATACCCTTGTTTTTATAATTATTGCTGTTCTAACATTCCTTATTCTAAACTCTTTTTGGGTCTCACTTGGAAAAGAAACCAGGGTTTGTTAAACGTATATTAGGAAGGTCCTCGGATGACTAAGTAAAAGAGATATGCTACTTCGCCCAGGTTAGGCCACACCTCGAATACGCCTTGAGCATTTGGGACCCTGGTCAAATAGATTTAACCAAAAAAAATAATGAAATGCAAAGAAAAGCAGCGCGCTTCGTTGAAGACAGCTAAAAGCGAACATATAGTGTCACACAAGTGTATGAAGGATTTAGTTGATAGCCCCTAGAGACTCGGAGGCTACAAACTGGGTTTAGGCTTCTTGATAAATTCAGAACTGGTGTATTTCAGAGCGACACACAGAGAATAAAATCATGACGCCTCACTACATTTCTAGGTCTGACAGATGCGATAAAATAAGAGAGATACTCTGCCATTAACAGATAGGTATTACAAACACTCGTTCTTTCCGCGCACAATAAGCGACCACAATAAAAACTGAGATAATGACACCTTTAGAAGTCATTATGTGACGAAACCAGGGTCGTAAAGAATGTATCTATTAAGTGGACCATTACACGTATATTGGGAAGGTCCTCGGATGAGAAAGTAAAAGAGAGATGCTATACTTCGCTCTGGTTAGGCCACACCTCAAATACGCCTTGAGCATTTGGGACCCTGGTCAAATAGATTTAACCAAAAAAAATTAATAAAATGCAAATAAAAGCAGCGCGCTTCGTTGAAGACAGCTAAAAGCGAACATCTACTGTCAAAAAACTGTTTGAGGAATTTAGGTGGGAACCCTTGAGAGACTCATAGGCTGCACGCTAGACTTATGTAGCTTGATAGAAATTCAGAACTGATATTTTTCAGAGCGACACACAGAGAATAAAATCATGACGCCTCACTACATCTCTAGGTCTGACAGATGCGATAAAATAAGAGAGATACACTGCCATTAACAGATAGGTACAGAAACTCGTTCTTTCCGCGCACAATAAGCGACCAAAATTAAAACTGAGACAATGACACCTTAAAATATCATTATGTGACAAAACCAGGGTCGTAAAGAATGTATCTATCAAGTGGACCATTACTTGAATACATATTTTGATTTTCAATAGGGTCGTATATGCTGACAAAGTTAGTCGGTTGGTACTATTGAGGTAGTCTGAAGTAGGCTTCACATTATCAAACTGCAGCCTAATATACTGTAGACCCACGCTTCACGATATTAATTCGTTCCGGAGGACCGATCGTAAAGCGAATTCCATCGTATGTAGAATCGGCATCATTAGTAAGACATCATTAACAAGATTAATAAGGCATAGTTAGACTAGGAAACCCGATCCCTGCTTGAGTGTCTTGTGGAGGGCACTTCAAGCACAGAGCTTCGTCTGTAGGATGAGACGTTAAACCCTTCTCCTTTTTAGTGCATTTCGTTAAGAATAGGCTTATTCCGACGCCGGGTTTCTATCAACCCTTCCTCCCTTACTTGTCCCCTAGTGTCTTGTGAAGGACACTTTACTAGATTAGATCTAGAATCGGTTTAAAGAGCATCAGTGCCAATCCACTCAGAGTACGCGACAGAGCCGATGCATACGGAATATACTGGATTTAAATTATTTAAAATATTACTACACCAATATCTAAAACACTTATCGACACTTTTAGCTGTTTTCACTCGTAGGTGTTATGGTAAATAAAATGCTTACCTGGGATGAACACATAGCACATATTTCTAATGAATATTTCCACGTTCCTTTGCGGGGAAAAGATGTCCCATCCACGGTTTGATGTGTTTCTAGTTTTTTCTACGAGTGGAAGGATGGATATTATTTTCCACAGTGAACAACTGTATACACAGTAAATATTCAAGTAGTCAAACATTTTCACGCAAAATATTAAGAGGGATGCAGCTCAAAAAATTTGTTATTGGACAAAACTGTCCCGTCCGCGGTTCTAGTGTTAGAGAAAAATATGTCACCCTTCTAAGGACACAAAATATTCCACCCCCTACCACATTAATTTCGATTTGGGTGTTACTGTAAATAAAACGCTAACCTGGGATGAACACATAGCACATATTTCTAATAAATTCATTAAAAACCTGTGCAAACTGAAAAGTTTACGTAACCTGATGTCTTTTCCACTGAGACTCAAATTAGCTAAAACCTTACTCATCCCTCATATTGATCACCGTTCATTGGTAATGTCCAATATTTCAAATTCACAGACATCCAAACTGCAAAAAATACCAAACTGTGTAATACATTATGAGTGCGATGTAGCATTCAATGAGCATATCACACCGAATTACTATGAATTAAAAAATTCTTGAAATTGAACAAGGAAGAAAATTGCAAACGGGTGTGTTTATGCACAAATTATTGAAAACTGAAACTCCTTCTTACATTTATCAGCCATATATAAAGATAATTTGGTCAAAAAAAACAAAAAACACCAGAAATAATAACAAATTAACTGTACCCTGCCACAGAACGTCTATGTATCATAATTCTTTTTTTATGTAAATTCATGCATTGTATGGAATTCGATTCCGCAAACGCTGAAAAATATTAAGTCAACAGAAAGATTTAAAAAATGCTTGCTGTCTTATTATCTCAGTGATAGTTAATATTTGGTTAAATATCTTGGATTAAATTCATGAATATGCTACCTTTGTGATTCCTACAATGTATTGAGCATGGAATTGTAATATTTGTTGTGGGAAAGTGCTGTGATTTGATAAGATTCTTGTAAATAGTGACATGTTTTCTATGTGATTTTTATTATTTTTCCCCTTAGTTGTAATTACTTATGCCTGCTCCAAAGGAATTCTTTCCTAGAGCCAATAAATTTTATATTATCTTATCTTACATAACGATATAACACGATAATCGACGATATAGATCGATTTATTAAGATGATCGATTAGAGGTATTGATTCCACAATCAAAAAAATATATATATCAATATATTTATATAGTGTAGAGCATGGAATTGTAATATTTGTTGTGTGCAAGTGCTGTGATTTGATAAGATTCTTGTAAATAGTGACAAGTTTTCAACGTGATTTTTATTATTTTTTGCCTGAGTTGTAATTACTTATGCCTGCTCCAAAGGAATTCTTTCCTAGAGCCAAAAAATCTTATATTATCTTATTTGTAACAAATTCGGAGAAATTTTAAATGTTAAAAAGCGCGCGCAAAATCAGCTCAGATCGTGAGTCGAAACAATCGAAAGTCGAACTCATCGTAAAGCGTGTGTCAACTGTTTAATAAATTCTCAGGCTTAACTTGGTGGAACGAAATTGCAATGGTTCGTGAATAAATTCACTTTTTAATATTCTACGACGGTTTTTATTATTCCGACCTAGGTTTTGACTCAAGTTAGATCATTATCATGGTCTCTATTATGACTAGGGAACTATCTCGCTCGGAATACCTTGAGAAAGAGAGAGACAGAGAGGAAGAGTAGGAGGAACGTTGGATAAAGCAGGAGGGAGTGGAAGATGGGGGAGTTGGGTAGGATCCTAAAGAGCGGTGGGGTCGTATCTGAAGGACGCAATGGTTCCCATGGGAGCAGTCGGCTTGTCGAGGATGCTGCATCCAGTTGACAAGGCAACCCATCCATCGCGAGCTCCCTTTACCCTGCTTGTCTCTCTGGCTCCTTCTGTTCCCTGGATTCCCGAAGGAGCAGATTGGTTCTTCGTGCCCAGAATCACACCCAACAGCCCCTCTGGGACATAAAGAATGCATTGGAAAGCCGGGGAAAAGCTTCAGTAGTTATAAACGTATAGACGGTTTGTTTGTTCCAATAAGGGGAGGATTGTCCCGACAACTACCTATAGCCGCTACAAGGCACATGCAGGATTCAGTTCGTTGTACGGTCGCCGTGTTGCCATGGTTTCACCTGCGCCTGTTTTTTATGTCCACACTCTCCGATGTTATAGAGCACAATTATCATATATATTAGTTCTCAAAGGTGTTTTTTGTCACAACGCCATTACTCCCATAATTATTCATCAAAATTAATGATTCAAACATCGTTTTAAAGTTTATGTTCCCCGCTGTTGACGATAAATAGACAAATGGTTTAAAATAAAAGTTTATTTCAAAAAATTTTAAATCAAAGTTTTGGTTAAAAAATGATACAGTGCCATCTGTTGACAATATAATCAAATAATATGTTGGCTATGGTTACATCGTTTAGTTAGATTGTTTACATTCTACATGCAAAAAGTGTGACCGTTTACCGTTTACGTTTACGCAATGTATCTTTAACACAAACATGAAATTGTCCATGGGAAGAAACAGGGAGAGGAAAAGGAAGAAAGAAGGAAGAAACAGGAAGAAGCTGCTTACTGAACGAAATATTCGACAGGTAGAAAACAGGAAGAAATAAGAAAGAAACAGGAAGAAGCTGCATACTGTGCGATATATTCGATAGGGAGAAGGAAAGGAAGAAATAAGGAGGGAGCTGAATACTGTGCGATATATTCGACAGGTAGAAGAACAGGAAGAAAGAAGGGAGAAACAGGAAGAAGCTGCATACTGTGCGATATATTCGATAGGGAGAAGAACAGGAAGAAATAAGGAGGGAGCTGAATACTGTGCGATATATTCGACAGGTAGAAGAACAGGAAGAAAGAAGGGAGAAACAGGAAGAAGCTGCATACTGTGCGAAATATTCGACAGGTAGAAGAACAGGAAGAAAGAAGGGAGAAACAGGAAGAAGCTGCATACTGTGCGATATATTCGATAGGGAGAAGGAAAGGAAGAAATAAGGAGGGAGCCGAATACTGTGCGAAATATTCGACAGGTAGAAGAACAGGAAGAAAGAAGGGAGAAACAGGAAGAAGCTGCATACTGTGCGATATATTCGACAGGGAGAAGAACAGGAAGAAATAAGGAGGGAGCTGAATACTGTGCGATATATTCGACAGGTAGAAGAACAGGAAGAAAGAAGGGAGAAACAGGAAGAAGCTGCATACTGTGCGATATATTCGATAGGGAGAAGGAAAGGAAGAAATAAGGAGGGAGCCGAATACTGTGCGAAATATTCGACAGGTAGAAGAACAGGAAGAAAGAAGGGAGAAACAGGAAGAAGCTGCATACTGTGCGAAATATTCGACAGGTAGAAGAACAGGAAGAAAGAAGGGAGAAACAGGAAGAAGCTGCATACTGTGCGATATATTCGATAGGGAGAAGGAAAGGAAGAAATAAGGAGGGAGCCGAATACTGTGCGAAATATTCGACAGGTAGAAGAACAGGAAGAAAGAAGGGAGAAACAGGAAGAAGCTGCATACTGTGCGATATATTCGATAGGGAGAAGAACAGGAATAAATAAGGAGAGAGCTGAATACTGTGCGATATATTCGACAGGTAGAAGAACAGGAAGAAAGAAGGGAGAAACAGGAAGAAGCTGCATACTGTGCGATATATTCGACAGGGAGAAGAACAGGAAGAAAGAAGGAAGGAGCTCAATACTGTGTGAAATATTCGCACGGGTCAGCTAGTATTTTATTACTACATACCGATAGTTACTGGTGTACTAGGGTTTATAAATAAAGTTTCTTTCTCCTTAATTACATGAAAGTAGGTACATGAGAAGAGATAAGAGTTACCATAGGAGGGGAAAGACTGGAACAAGTAACAAGACATGAGTATCTGGGGACGGAATTTAGACAGGACTGGAAAATGTGACAAGGAGTTTGAAGGTAGATTTGCAATGGCCAGAGATGCTTTTATCAAAAAGGAAAGGTTGTTGCGTAGCAAAATGGATATTTCACTCAGGAAAAGGTTGGAAACGTGTTATGTCTGGAGCGTCTAACTGAATGGTTGTGAGACTTGGACGGCTTTGAAAAAGGATACGAAACAGATTGAGGCATTTGGAGAAGTGGATATGGAGAAGAATGTTGAATATTAGCTGGACAGACAGAGTGAGATATGAAGAGGTATTGACCAGAGTGGGGGAAGATAACAGGACTGATAAAGACAATTAAAACAAGGAAGCTAAGCTGGCTGGGACATATGTATTAACCCTTTGAGTGCGGCATGACGTGATATCAAGTCATGATGTTTTTACGCTGGTGCTGATGACGCGTAATCACGTCAAGGATTCAAGGATGCAGTGAGTGTTCCAGCTTTCACTAAGGAACATTTATTAGGCCCCCTCATGAAAGCTGGAAAACTCACGGTACCCATGACGTCATATAACGTCATCAGCACCAGCGTAAAAAAATCATGACGTAATATCACGTCATGCCGCACTCAAAGGGTTAAGAAGAGATTGTTTAATGAAGGAGGTATTAGAAAGGATGGCGGAAGGAAAGGGTAAACGAGGAAGAAGAAGAAGAAGAAGAAAGGAAATGAGGGATGATTTAGAAGAGGAGACGCGGAGGTGAAGAGGAAGGCACAAGACAGGAGTTATCTGGAGGAGAGGCTAATGAGGACCTGCTAAATAACAGATTACCAATTATGTTGAGGGTTTTAAAAATGTATAATGGAAATAGGTCCTCGGATGAGAAGGTTAAAGAGAGGTGCTATACTTCGCTCTGGTTAGGCCACACATCGAATACGCCGCGAGCATTTGGGACCCTGAACACACAAGATTTTAACCCAAATAATATATGATAGAGTAATGACTTTATTTAGAACCTGGGTTCTCATGTTCCTTAGCTTCAAGTAGGTAACACCAAATATACGTAAAATAATGACCGGTTACATAATTAGTGAATTCCTTGATTAAGGCCTTGATAAATAATGACAAAAACAAAGGAAGACTTCATTGCACACTGATACAAAATATACAGTGTTTCTCAGCTTCGTAATCTCATGTCTATACGTTTTCGGAACATTTTTATGAACAATTTATTTTATAGAAATTAATTATTACTGTTATCTATGCCTTAGCCACTTCTTCCGTGTTACATCCTGCTTAGACTACACTGCCAGTATTCGGGATTTTGTGATTGGATCGGCTTTTTTTGGAGGCAACCGTCAGCTATGGTCATTTGCGCCATAGGGGACAGGTAAGGGAGGAAGGGTGGATGGAAACCCGGCGTCGGCATTAGCCTGCTCTTAACAATAGTCGCCAAGGGGACCACGGCTTAACGTCTCATCCGACAGATGGAGTACTGTACTTGAAGTGCCCTCCACAAGACACTAGGGGACAGGTAAGGGAGGAAGGGTGGATGGAAACCCGGCATCGGCATTAGCCTGCTCTCAACGAAAGGCGCCAAGGGGACCACGGTTTAACGTCTCATCCGACAGACGGAGTACTGTACTTAAATTGCCCTCCACAAGACACTAGGAGATAGGTAAGGGAGGAAGGGTGGATGGAAACCCGGCGTCGGCATTAGCCTGCTCTTAACGAAAGGCGCCAAGGGGACCACGGTTTAACGTCTCATCCGACAGACGGAGTACTGTACTTGAAGTGCCCTCCACAAGACACTAGGGGACAGGTAAGGGTGGAAGGGTGGATGGAAACCCGGCGTCGGCATTAGCCTGCCCTCAACGAAAGGCGCCAAGTGGACCACGGCTTAACGTCTCATCCGTGAATCGAACGCCTTTTCGATTTCATTGTTGCGCACGAACGAAAGGCGCCAAGGGGACCACGGCTTAACGTCTCATCCGACAGACGGAGTACTGTACTTGAAGTGCCCTCCACAAGACACTCAAGTAGGGATCACGGTTTCCTCAGGGAAAAACATCCGAATCTGCAGGGATTTGAACCCTGGCCGTCCCCAT
Source organism: Ceriagrion tenellum (assembly GCA_963169105.1). Classification (NCBI taxonomy): domain Eukaryota; kingdom Metazoa; phylum Arthropoda; class Insecta; order Odonata; family Coenagrionidae; genus Ceriagrion; species Ceriagrion tenellum. The sequence continues at coordinate 3,626,442 of OY720645.1, forward strand.
GGTTAGCAAATATTCTAACCACCACACTAAGTCAGATCCCTTTGGGCGTCCAGAGAATATCAACAAGATACATACAAGGCCGTAAAGGTGGTTTCGCGGGTGTTGCCGATCTCTTGCAACAACTGGGGTGGAATCGCTTTCAGATCTTCCATTAAAAAGTAGACTAAATCCTTTAAGTAAATTCAAAACCATTTTATTTCCAGAAGAAGCTATTTACAGCTTGCGAAACCGGATATACTACGGAAGATCAGTTGATTTAAATAAAATTAGGGGAAATATACTGCTGAACAGAAATATTTAATAGGTTGCTTCTCCCCTCGATCGAAAAGAGGTGATAACAGCTGCCAATGGGAGTTTGAAATAGATTAGTTGACAGGTAGAGAGTAGCTGTTTGGTTGATTAATACCCTAATACTCCTTCCATAACCTTAGAAATAACATCACGTTTCGCATGATTCCTTCAAGATTCTAATATCTCCCTACCGTAGTTGCGTTGTTCAAAAGTTAAATATTTTCTGTGAAATTGGTGCCGTACCTATTCTACAGTCGATGTTGGATGAAACTACATCTACGGCTACATAATACCCTGCGAGCCGCCGCAACGGACGTGTGGCAGGAGGTGTTAGGTCACCAGCCGTGTAAAGATGTATGTTTCTGGGAGATGAAATGGTGACATGAATTATGGGAGTGTATTTAATGGAGCTCAATTGTTATTGCGGACGCTTATTGTTCACGGAAAGAACGAGTTCTTGTGCCTATCTGTAGATGGCAGCGTATCTCTTATTTTATCGCATCTGTCAGACCTAGAGATGCAGTGAAGAGTCATGATAATATTCTCTATTGCGCTCTGAAAAATATCAGTACTGAATTTTCATCAAGCAACCTTAGCCTAGCGTGTAGCCTCCGAGTCTCTAGGGGCTCCCACCTGAATCCCTCTAGCAGTTATGAGACACTATATGTACGCTCGTAATGCAGTTTTTAACGAAGCGCGCTGCTTTCCTTTGTATATTATTAATGTTTTTGGTTAAATCTATTTGACCAGGGTCCCAAATGCTAGCGGCGTATTCGAGGTGTGGCCTAACCAGAGCGAAGTATAGCATCTCTCTTTGACTCTATCATCCGAGGACCTATTTCTATTAATATACGCTTAATCAAACATAGTTTCTTTAACTCTGTGCCGCACAAGTTTAGTATGGGTAATCCCCACGATATATATCAGAAGTTAAGGTAATTTTAAGATATTTCACTGCATCTGAAGATTTTATGTTTACCCCACCCACAGTACAGGTTTGGCATTTTAATCCTTAGGTGGCCTTTAGGGAAATATAATGATATGAAGATTCCGGCAAGGAATTTGAAGTTTCAATGTTCTTACAGGACTGGGTATGAAAGTTTTGCAACAGAGGGTATTTGTGCGGAAACAAATATGCAATCTTTGGCGCACATCCATTAGATGCCCTAACAGAAACTTCTCCGGTGATGTATGCATCACGCAGTGATTGTTGTTGAACACGAAGCATCTTGCCAGGATGAATGCGATCATGCATCTAAATCTGCACCAACCCTACGAGCTAGACGCATGGGTGCAATTCCTAGATTATGAAATTTATCTAAGGGCTTCATGTTCATTCCACCCACAACGTAGATGTGGCAAATGTGTGATGATTTCCACAAGATGTGTACCTACTGCTGTGTATTCACCAAGGTTTAGGACTAGCACTTACTTCTGGCGTCACGAATGCACGATTTTTAGGTCCGCTGATAGAACTATAAAGTCCTCGTCTTCGGTAATTTGGCAGTTAATGACCGATGAATAATTCTGTTGAAAAGTGTCCGGGTGGACTACACAAAACTGAGCTCATCTAGGATAAATCCGAAATGATTTGTCCCATGAATAGGCAACCATAAGATGTTAATTGTTGAACAGGTTGAGCTCACCAATCCTGAGGGAACATTGATCAATTTTTATTCCCAAATAAACCAAGTGAAAAGTTGATATAATCATCAATACCTTCTTTCATAACCTCCCAATTTTCTGGGATCCGTTTTGAAAAAATGAAACTTGAAATATTTCGTCGACAAATTTTGAAATAACACGATGAAATCATGACGCTCGTCAACAAGTTTATTTCGACAGAATCTGCTGATAATTAACACAATACCTAAACTGAGTCAAAACTTCAAAGGTTTTCTTATTTTAGTCAATATAGTCGTGAGGTTTACTGAGAAGTGTCACTATGAACACTGACGAAAAAAAGTTTTTCACCCAGGCTATCTTTAGCCCTACGTTCACTTGTTCCATAAATTGTGAAACTTTCATTTGGCAACTCTGAGGTGCGTTTTTTTTAAACTGAGATTAAAGCAATGGTGATTCCAAACTTGATTGATTGATGAAACCGTGATTCATCCATGAGTGGTAAACTTTTAACTTGGTCTTTTAACCCCTTGAGTGCGGAATGACGTGATATCACGTCATGGTATTCATTACGCTGCTGCTGATGACGTGATATAACGTCAAGGGTATTGTGAGTGTTCCAGCTTTCATTAGGAAACTTTCACCGGGCCCCCTAGTGAAAGCTGGAACACTCATGATACCCATGGCGTAATGTCACGTCATCAGTACCCGCGTAATGACAACCATGACGTGATATCACGTCATGGTATTCATTACGCTGCTTCTGATGACGTGATATAACGTCAAGGGTATTGTGAGTGTTCCAGCTTTCATTAGGAAACTTTCACCAGGCCCCCTAGTGAAAGCTGGAACACTCATGATACCCATGGCGTAATGTCACGTCATCAGTACCCGCCCAATGACAACCATGACGTGATATCACGTCATACCGCACTCAAAGGGTTAAGAAGATTTGCAAAACTTTAGCAGGAAAATGTCCATTTGAACGCGTATGCGTGCATGAAATTAATTATGATTAAAACTGTTCGCAAGGAGCTAACGTTCCCGAAAAACTGAATCAAAAAAATTTAGGAATCTTGTAACCTATTTGTTCAAGTTTTAAGCGAATCACTACCGTTATTAAATTGATAAAATGAATAACATACACAAAGATGGAAAGCCATCACAAAGATGGGGTGAGTTTCTTACGGCTAGGGAATGAAATAAAAACAGAAAATCTCCAAAAGCCGTAAACAATTGGCACCCTTCGTCAATAAACACCAAATTTGCTGTCTTGGTATGCTGGGAAAACCACAGCAGAGACCAACCACAGCCTCTCAACCAAGAATACCCTCCTGTGTTGGTTTACGGGAAAGTTACTTCTTCGCCAGGGACCAAACACAGACGCACACACACAACCAAATACGATCCTTTGCAAGGGCTAAAGGGGCCCCGCTAAGGATGTTTGGGTTTTGACCTGGGATCCTTCACGGGGCTAATGGGACCCCGCTAAGGATGTTTGGGTTTTGACCTGGGTTCCTTCACAGGGCTAATGGGACCCCGCTAAGGATGTTTGGGTTATAACCTGGGATCCTTCACAGGGCTAATGAGACCCCGCTAAGGATGCCCGGTTATTTACGCAAGCACACTCACAAGCACACAAAAACACTCACTCACACACGCAAATGGGCCCAACTTCTGGGAGAATCAGCTCAAAAAGAGCGTGGTCAAATCGACAAAACAGGACGAGGGTGTGGGTCGAATACGCGTATTTCGGCTACAAAGTAGCCCTCTTCAGCGAACCGAAGGTAACGCGTCACCTCAACGTAGGGTTGAAGTGAGGAAGGGTCAAGACATCCTAGTTGTTAATAAAGGTGAACTGAGGAGGAGGGGGGGAGAGAGGCAACCAATAGGGAAAGAGAGAGGGGGAAGGACGAAAGACAAAAAGATGCACAGAGATGGCGCAGCAATCCACATTTAATGGCTAGACATATACGGTCATTTACATTAATCGTCGTGGTCTAACCTGCATAAAATTTGTATTTTAAATTTTGTTTTTCAATAGAAAATCCATATTATCAGGGAAAGCAATATTGTTTTAATGCCAATCGAAAATAAAAGGGTTATTTTATATTGGTTTTGACTCCAGCGGTCAGGCCAGAGCCACCTTAAGGAAGACCCTAGCGAGATAGTTCCCCAGTCATAATAGAGACCATATTCGAATTATATGTTTCAATTTCACCAGCTGTAGGACGCATCAGTTAAATATTGCATTATTAATGGTGGAATTAAATGGTTTTACATGAAGTTAGAAATTTTAAGTAATTAAATGAAAATATCTAAATAAGTCATTAAATTGACTCATTTTTTTCACGCGTTTGAAACTCCTTCAAATCGGAAGGTTTATTGTTGTACCCAAGGACCTACTGCTGTGAGATTATGATTAATTTGCAAACATAGTTGAGAAAACGTACAAACTACATGCTGTCAGTTTTTTTAACGACATAAAAGTGTTAGAAGTTCCTCGTTGTGTAAAAAAAATGCCTCACTGGAGTGCATACGCGTACCATTTCCCATGTAAAAAGGGCTGTTTGTATATTTTGGCAAATGTATCTCAGGAAGTAATGGGGTAAGTGGTATAATTTTTATGTCATCGAATAGGTGATACATTTTTCTTTAAAATGAGACCAAATTCATTGATTTCTGGGAAAAATTATTTTACGCTCGGACTACCCCACGTTAATATTTTTATGTCGTAACTGATGAAGATGGAGGAAAGTCTTGTTTCTACGACGAATTCTTTTCATAAAAAATATTAATCCAGTTATGGAATGAATTTTGTTACCGCGATCGGCCCAGAAATGAACGCAGAAATAATGGGAAGGGATATATATGTATCCGTCGCTAGGCAACAGTCGTCAGGGGAGGGGTTGGATTTGCACATCAAGCCTCATAATGGGCGCGCAACAATGAAATCGAAAAGGGTGTCGATTCACATTCGGCATTTCGGCCATGTTAGCCCCGCCGTCAATGGCGACGATACAATAATAGAAAATGCGCAAATCCACCGAAATAATGCACCATTTTTCCACGGGTCAACAATGCTCCGATTGTTGCGGGGTCACAATGGACTTCCCCGCCCTTCTCCCGAATACTTTCCTTTCAAACCGGCGCACTGTTTTCTTTTATCAACCGAGGCAAACTTTTTCCATTCACTTCGCGCCTCCGCCATCTTGATTTTTTTTTTTCGAAAAACTCTTCGCTTCGCACCCCTCTCCCTTTTCGATCTTCTTTTGTTCTTCGTAACGGACTCGCTCTCCCTCTTTTCGAAAAGGGCTGCGCTCACTTCCGCCAGTTATTCCTTTCATCATTATTATTATTATTATCCTCATTTTTCCCCCGCACGGCGGCGCTGCGTTCGTCTTTTCTCGCTCCCCGTTCCGTATGTATATATGTGTGTGTGGGCGCCCGGCATTCTTCAATTGTTTCCCGCTCGGCATTCTTCGATTGTTTTCCGTTCCCCCTCTCTCCCCCCACCGCACCCCAATCTCTTCACCTTTTCTCCGAAACGTACGCGTTACGTATGTGTGCTCGGGCTCGTTTTCCGTTCAGCCATTCTTCTCCTTTTCAGTCCCACAGTTCGAACTCAGCACATAGGGATGCATTCACATATTTACACGTATATATGGCGCTCCGATATGTGAACCGTAAGCGTTCAAAATTCCATTTTCATTCAGTGCCTCGCCCCTTTCAAGGGGTCTTTCAAGGGAGTTTAAAACGCTCCCGATTCAGGCAGGGCATTGAGCGAAAAACGCGTCGCAAAGGACTGTGGGAAACCCTGAATCCTTAACGATTGTATCTGGTTCTACGCTTCTCAGTACTGCACAACATAAACGCACCACACTGAGGGAGGATTTTTGCGCGAATATTTTAACAACAGAAGTCACACGTACAGACATAAATTAATGATCTTCGTCGAGAATAAAATAAGATTCGTTAGTTACTTTACTTATTTACCAATAGGTACTAGCTTTGAATATTTGATCTAATCTCCCACCGCCGGATAAAAGTTAAGAAAGTTTAGCCTATGAATAATGGATAATGCACATTATAATTAGTCAGTAGGAGTAAACAAACAGGTCACTTGTCTCAAAACAACTCTTTAATCAATTAATTAAGACTCCAAGCGGTCCATTGCGCATCCGCCATCTTGTCTTCTTATGGAACTCATAACTCCATGCCATAAGTTATGAGACCAATGAATTTGTTGAATGTTTGTGCAACACTTACTGAATGGTTGCCATGGCTTATGGGTCCCATAACTTTATGGAATACATATGTTACGTTCCTGCAACTGGCTATAAGAAGGATAAACTATAGGTGATAAGAATTTGGACAAGGTCCTGTCACCGAAAGTCAATTAACAAAAAAAATCAAATCCAGTGACAATTCCCTGACCTTTCCCTGACGGATTTACCAATTTCCCTGACCAATCACCAAAAAGGTCTTCTTCTGTCATTTAAAATATCCTTTTTTCCGCTGAATTGAATGTTCTACGGCAGCTTTAAATTTTCTAATCACTGTCTCATATTTTTAGAACTGCAAGTATGTACTTACTATCAGCTTGCGTGCTCCAGCTACTTCTCGTTTTGTCAATTCCTGAGCATTATGGAACGGTTTTACAAAATTAAGAATGAAACTATTGAATAAGTTGAGTGCCCCACCATTTAAACATTAAAAAATTCACTTTTTTCAAGGAAAATGGCTCAGTTTTATGAAGTCTGTTTCTGGCACACCAAAATATTTTATTTTTTATCTTCCTCAAAATTGTAAACTGTTTACAGGGTGGCTACTGATATAAAATTATCAAATTCCCTGATTTTTTAAAACCTGACTTTTCCCTGATGGATTTGCCGGTAAAACTGCTGCATAACTAGATTTTTAGAACTGTATAGGCTAGAGTGCTTCGGCTACCTCTCGAGTCTCAGAAGTTAAAAAAAATGACGTAAAATTTTCCGAACAACATAGCCTCAGATTCTTTGTGATGAGCGTAATACATTGTGATCATGATTTTTGACACAACTAGGCAAATATCACAATGAGGATATACAAAAGAGATATACATTGTCCGTCTGATTCACAACTAAACGACTGTAAGCGGTCACCTTCAGGGTCCGTCGAGGGTCAATTAAAGGGAACGACACTTCTTCGGAAAAAAAAGGCGTTTATTCTTTCCTTATTCACCATTTCCATTTCCACAACCGCATCTCCAACTCGCCTCCTCCAGCCTGCCACTCATCTGCTTCGTCGTCTTCCTCGTGACCCAGAAACCATGGCTTGGCGTCTCCATGTGACCATCCTGTGTCCATCTCATTGGTCACCAACTGCATATTGCCAAAGACGACTCCAAGACCCCAGATCTAAATGAAGCCCAGTGAGCTCAGCAATATTAAAAACTAGATAACAGCCTCCATAGATGAGCACCCGCACCATGGCCCAAGGAACCAACTGTGCTCATTTCACTAACCTAAATGACCTCATGTCATTCCTTCCTTGGGGGAGCAAATTAGCAGATAAATCTTATGGAATGGCTCAGCCCAGCCATGGTCTCAGTTCACTTAGAAGTTTCACTTACAAAAACATATTAAGGCCTGAATTTCTAATATTCATTCATATTTTAAGAAAAATTACATAGAAAACTTTGACAAACAATTTTGCGCATAAATTTTACTGAAAAAATTTGAGGTTATCGAATCTGAAATATCGCAATGACGCGGGTTTTAAAGTTCTGTCATCGGACCTTAACAACGTTCATTCGTGGTGCCAGGAGTGGGGGTTAGAACCAAATATCAGGAAATGCACCACAGTTCACTTCCTTCGAAGGTCAGTACAAAAATACCACGCCAATACTTTGAGTCGAATAAACATAAAATCTTCAGGGAAAGTAAAATAACTTGGAATTACCCTACCTTCTGATATATCGTGGAGAACACATAAAAAAACTTATGCAGCACAGCATTTCAAGAAACTAGGTTTGGCTAAACGTGTATTAATAGAAATAGGTCCTCGAATGAAAAAGTCAAAGAGAGATGCTATACTTCGCTCTGGTTAGGCCACACCTCGAATACGCCGCGAGCATTTGGGACCCTAAGTCATGAAGATTTAACCAAAAAAATTAATAAAATACAAAGGAAAGCAGCGCGCTTCGTTAAAAACTACTACGAGCGTACATATAGTGTCTCACAACTTTTAGAGAGATTAAGGGTGGAAACCCCTAGAGAGACTTGGAGGCTGCACGATAGGCTTAGGTTGCTTGATAATTTCATAATTGACATTTTTCGGAGCGACACACAGAGAATATTATCATGACTCCTCACTACATCTCCAGGTCTGACAGATGCGATAAAATATGAGACATACACTGCCATCAACAGATAGGTACAAAAACGCGTTCCTTATGTGCACAATATTTGACCACAATGAAAATTAAGCTCAACTAAATACACTCCTATAATACATGCCACTATTTCATCTCCAAAAAAAAAATTTACACGGCTGATGACTTACCACCCCCTGCCACACGCTCATGCGGCGGCCCGTGGTGTATAATGTAGACGCAGATGTGACATATCGACTCCTGAGACATGATTTTTTATTAAATAAAAACACTCAGGATACACTTAGCAATATAAGTGCCTTGTAACTGAATAAATTGATTAAGAACGCAGAGAGAGATCACTTTCAAAATGTGTTTTTTAAAGGGCGAATGCCTTATTTTCGTACTCAATTTTGAAACACATAAAATGTAAAACGTTCGGAGAGTTACCGGTCAAGCTGCGTGGGAATAAATAATTTTTTTAAGTATCACAATGGAGCCCCAAAAGTTTTTCAATGTCATTTGGTCCTAGTGTTGAGGAACCATCATCACATCACATACGTTGTCACTGAAGTTAAATTTTTTGCAACTCATATAATAGAATTTTTTACAATAAAACACATAATGCGACGAAAGTCACCAGATTCCAATGCTTATGCACGGGATCAACCATTGTTTTCATAGTTACAACATGGCTAAATGCGCAAAATAGACCGTCAATTCGTCTTCAATTCTCCCCGCTGGAGAGAGCTTCAAGGCTACCCCTGTGGTCATGAGTATGTCTTATGCTCTTAATAAGTAAGCAAATGAAACACAGATTACTACGCAACTTATACCCGGGCGATTTTCTCAAAGGTGTTTAAAAAGTGTTGGGAGGTGCTCATTAGGTGTTTCTAGACAGTATCGCGGTGCTGGCAAGGTGTTCCGTTACACTATCCAACAGACAGCGCTCCCTTGCACCCCAGAAACAACATGTAAACACACTTGGCCGGGCATTTCCAAGGTGATCGCAAGGTGTTGATTCACTCTATCGGGCAGAGGCAGTCCTAACCACCCCCGAAGCGCCTTGACGGCGCTTTGCTTCACATGCAAGGTGATGCGGTGCACTGTGAGCAGAGGCATTCCGGGGCACTATTGCAGTGCCTTTGGACTACACCATACGATGTGTTGTGCTTCAGTTCTAAGGAGATTCAAATTGCCCTCACAACGAGAGCATTTCATTTCCATTTGGCATTTGGCTATGAAGAAAAGCCATTTTTTACATCGTACCATACCATACTAATCACGCCGTTCCCTTCAGGGGTAGGCAGAGTCACCAAGTTTCACTCATAAATACACATTTGTACACTTAACTCTGCTTCAATAATTTCCTCCATACTGACCTATCCTTGAGGTACCTCCTTTGCCTCACTTACCCATAATACACTGTTTCATACACGCCCTCCTGGTTTTAAGACTCCTAATATTCCTCCTCCTAAAGAATTTCCTTTCAACCACATTCAACCACAACTTTCTCGGCCTACCTCTACCTCTCGCACCATTCATTTCACTCTTATATGTGTATCTGTTTCGTTATTCAACTGTCATCCATTATCTCAACAAAGACAAATCAACGAAGCACACTCCCTTTCATATATATGCCCATTACTACTGGAGTATATAACCTACATTCATTTATTACCCACTCATTCCTGACCCTGTCCATCCTACTCTTGCCGCAAACACTCCTCAGATAACTCATACCCACGGCGTTTAGTCTACTCTCATGTCTGTATCCTGACATACCCATGTTTCACTACCATATAGCATAGTGTGGAGAAGTACACTTTTGTACACTGCGATTTTCGCTTCCTTTGACAGGCACTCATTTCCTTGATATGCTCCACATGCTATACCTACCACTTTCCTTCCAGCATTCGCACGTCTCTTTACCTCCTCATCTGTCTGTCCATCTTTCGCAAACATCTTACCTAAATACAAAAAATCATCCATCTGTTCCATTACTTCATCAGCCACCCACATCATGCAGTTATAATACGCTTAATGCATAAACTCACGATAGATTCATTAGTTTATTTAAGTTATGCTATTGATAAACAGTAATTTTTATATTTGGATGAGGTGAGGCGGATGGAGAGGAAGTGCTTGAGATGGTAGGTTTTGTTGAATGTCAGAGAATCTCCTCCCGTGTTCTATGTACCCTACCGAGTTCCTACACTTTCAACTTTGCTGGATTGGATTGTATATTTGGGGAAGCGACCGACGGCTAAGGTCATTGGCGCCATAGGGGACAGGTAAGGGAGGAAGGGTGGATGGAAACCCGGCGTCGGCATTAGCCTGCTCTTAGCGAATGGCACCAAGGGGACCACGGCTTAACGTCTCATCCGACAGACGGAGTACTGTACTTGAAGTGCCCTCCACAAGCCACTAGGGTGCAGGTGAGGGAGGAAGGGTGGATAGAACCCGGCGTCGGCATTAGCCTGATCTTAACGAAAGGCGCCAAGGGGACAACGGCTTAACGTCTCATCCGACGGACGGAGTACTGTACTTGAAGTGCCCTCCACAAGACACTCAAGTAGGGATCAGGTCTCCTCTGAAAAACATCCACCACTGAAGGGATTGATTTTAACTTTGCCTAATCTCTAGTACTTATGTACTAGATCATCATATCACAAACGTTGCCAATGAAGTTCAATTTTTTCGCAACACAAAATTAGCACTTTTTACAGGAAAACACACAGAATATATCCATTCGGTATTTGACTGTGAAGGAAAGAAATTTTTTTACACTGTTTTGTACAATACACTACCTCAATATGCATTGTTTTATTTTTCAAGCAGTAAATTCAATAATTTGGGTGGGATATTGAAAATATGAATTTAAATAAACGTAATTATAGGTTAGGTTAATAAACAATCACGAAAATTTTTTAAGTATTATTTAATGCAATTTTAAACACTAATTAAGTTTTCAAAATTAATCAAAAAAGAGCGTCCATAACTGCATTGAAAAGTTAAGAGATTCACACAGCACTTCAACTTACATACTGAGGATTTGGCGAGTATTTTTTGAATGCCTTGGTATGACAACACATATCCGGAGATCTCCGTACACCGCATAAAAAATAAATCATATCATATAAATATTCAGTCTCCTTTCGTGCCCCTGGGGATATGCATCCTTTATTCTCTTCCCGTGCCCTTTTTCGCGGGGTCGCTGAAAGTCTTTTCCGCTCCTAAAACCCCTAAGGGTACAAGGGATACTTTTCGGAGCCTCCCCGCCCCCAAAAAAAAGAAGATCGCACGCCGCATCCTTAACCCCTCCGAAAAGCCTTGAGCGCGCCCTTTTTTTTTGTTAGGAAACTAACTTCAGGGGACTTTCCCCTCCTTCCCTGAAACCCTGGCGACCAGATGCGGAGGGAAAAGGAAGGAGGGGGAGGCGACTGCGGTGATAATGGGAAGATGAACAAAAGAATGCCACGCCGAATGGCCCGCCACCTTTCGGATGTGTTGGGGAAACAAGAGGGAGACGCGTTGAGGTTTTAAGAAAGGATTTCATTCTTTTCCAATACACATTTATGCACGGAAGGCGGATACAAACTTTTTATTCATTTGCCTCTTCTTTCGTATTGAACGTAAGCGTACCATAGTCACCGCAAGATATGTTGGTTGGCACCATTGTTGTAGAAAAAGATGGAACAACGAAATTAAACTGTAACCTTGACAACTGAAATAACAACGATATTGTTTAAACCTACTCTTTCGTTACTCTCCAATAAAGATCAAGACGGATTGGAGGAATTGTGTAGTATGGAAATGGAAAAGGATGTGAGTGCCAAAAAAATACAAAAATGACTTTTTTATGGTGAAAAGCGAAGTACAAGCCAAGCGTAAAAAGATAGACAAGGAGGTAGTAAGTGTCAGAAAATTTTTCCCTATTTTGTAGAGCAGTCGGAAGATGTCAGCACCGTGCAAAAGCCGAGCGGGGTTGAAGCGGAGAAGGATGTTAAGTCCACCCGCCATGAAGTATGTTCCTTGTCTATTATATACCAAAAAAATCTATTAAAAAGAGATACAATTAATATGCGTGGGAATTTCGACTAAAAAGTTAAAACTCGATTTTCAGGTAGATTTCTCATTGAGAGAGGAGCAGGAGGTTCAGAAAGTCAAGACTAAAGCCTAAAAGTCATCAAAATATCTTTTGTACTTATTATAATGTATCCTTGTGACACATTATAACATTGAATTTATGGTATAATACATTAAAAAGCTTCTAAACAATACTGGACTCGCATCCTTTTGTTAAAACTAACCCTTCACTTACGTCATTTTTAAAAATAAAGCAAGGCACTTAAATCCTTTTCCACAAAAAAACAGATGGCACTTATATCTTCATCCATCTTTTTTTGGTTTCCACTCATATATTTAAAAAAAAATTATACTATACGTTATTCCTAAAGGCAAGCAACTCTTGAAATAAAAATAAATTATTTTCTGCTATAGATACCTCATTCGTTCGGAATGCAAAATTTTTAACCAGATGGGAAGAATTCCACGGAATTACACGGTACTCTAATGATGAGCTCTTCGATAATCCCATCGACAGCGTGAAGGAAAAATTATTTTAATATTCATTTCAAGAATAAAATAAAATATATATAAAGAATATTACTTATTGACGGCGTTCCCTGCAGCCTTCTGACTGAAAACCCGTACCCGTGACCGCTCCAATGTGGAACTAAATGATAAAAAGAATAAGTAAAAAATCCTTTTTTTGCATTTATTTTGGTCTGGAAAACGAGGAAAACATATATATATGCGTACATCAAATTTTCAAAAGGAATCGAAACAAAGCGAATACGGAGTTCGAAGTTACAACAATGGGTGGAAATGGCGAATGGGAGACATGGGCAGGGGAAGGGAGGAGACATCTGACGGGAGATCGCGGGACTAAAAAAAACGACGGGAAGAAAACAGTAGAAGGGGAAAATTCGCACTTGTAGTTCCGAGGCGTAATTTAAAAAATAATTCGTACGAAATTAAAAACGTGAAATATCTTTGAAAATTTATATTCTATGGATGTATGCAATACATATATGTATATGTATATAATACTGAGCTATGGATGCGAAATCCAAAGGTCTGTGGTTCGATTCCCCGTCCAGTCGAATTTTTTCTGAAGAGACTTCTGGTTAGTCGTATGTTTTCCTTGGTGAATGAATATAAATAATACAAATTGATATGCAGCTGTTCAGCCATTGAACCATATAAACATAATTTGTTCACGAAAATGTTGCCATAGTTAAGAAAAGTACTATTAACGAGTTTTGAGAGGCGTAAAGATCAGATATAATTATTTAATTAATACATTTTATGAAATACATTATCAAATAATATCAGTCACTATCGACAATATGCCCCAAATATTAGTGTTAAGCCTTAACAACTGATGATACATACCGATCACGCCGTTCCCTTCCGGGGTAGGCACAGTCACAAAGTTTCACTCAATAAATACACATTTGTACACCTAACTCTGCTTCAATAATTTCCTCCATACTAAACTATCCTTGCCATAAACCTCTTTTGCCTCATTTACCCCCAATATACACTGCACTTCATACACGCCCTCCTGTTTTTAAGACTCCTAATATTCCTCCTCCTAAGAATTTCCTCAACCACATTCAACCACGACTTTCAAGGCCTACCTCTACCTCTCACACCATTCATTCTACTCTCATATATATCTGTTTCGTTATTCGACTCTCATCCATTCTCTCAACATGGCCAAACCAACGAAGCACACTCCTTTCATATACATGTCCATTACTACTGAAGCATTTAACCCACATTCATTAATTACCCTCACTCATTCCTGACCCTATCCAATCCTACTTTTGCCACAAACACTCCTCAGATTACTCATACCCACGGCGTTTAGTCTACTCTCATGTCTATATCCTGACATACCCATGTTTCACTACCATACAACAAAGTGGGGAGAAGTACACTTTTGTAAATGCACTGCGATGTTAGCTTCCTTAGAAGACAGGCACTCATTCCTTTGATATGCTCCAAATGCTACCTACCACTTTCCTTCCTGCATTCGCACGTCTCTTTATCTGCTCATCTATCCGTCCATCTTTCGCAAACATCTAACCTAAATACACAAAATCATCACCTGTTCAATTACTTTACATTCGCCCTCATCATACAGTTATTCTCCCCTTTCTCCTTATCAAAAACTACTACTTCAGCCTTGCACGCATTTACCCGGTAGTTATTACCATAAAACAAAGATTTTGATCAGGTTACCCAGATAAAAATATTCGGTCTGTAATTTATCTTCAACTGGTCTGTAAACTACCGGGTCTGCCCTAAAACTGGTCTGTTACTAATTTGAAATTGCTCTGAAACTGGTATGTAACTGCTATAAAATTGGTATAAAAAAGCTGTGAAGCTGCTCTAAAATTGGTCTGTAACTTCTCCGTAACTGAGTTGAAATTTGTCTGTAACTGCTCTGAAATTGGGCTTTAACTGCTCCGTAATTGGTTTGTACCTGCTCTGAAATTGCTCTGTAACTGCTATGAAACTGGTCCGTAGCTGCTCTGTAATTAGTCTGTAACTGCTATGAAACTGCTCTGAAAGGCTAAATATCTGATCTGGAATTTGTACATTACTGGTCTGGATGAGAAACGTCTTCGGATATCTTTCAAATCCATACCAATTCAGTACCGGTACAGACCACCTTCAGAATAATTACTTTTTTCAGAGCAGTGTCAGACCAGTTTCGGCGGATTTGCGGACCAAATATTTTCACCTCTATAAGCTGGAAACTTTTTAGTAGACTATTCAGATGCGTACTTTAATTAATACACAGAGGAAACTGAATCACATCGCATAAAATGGAGCATCAGGTATTCCTTTAATCTCCCGGTTGATTATTGATTGTCGAGAGATTTTCCTCATAGGGAAAGGTCACGTCATTACAATGCGATTTGATATGGAGGCACGATTAATTCGCCTCTAGGATAATGTAGAACCCCGAGTATTTTGAGCGCCATGATTCTGACGACAGATCGTATTAACACAAAGGGCAAACGTCCACTCCCAGTGGCGCTAATGCTGCGAAGATTTTCAGTCAGGAAATCCGTATTCCTTAATTTCGACAAAAGATAAATTTTGAAGACGTTTTCATCTACTAAATGGTGGAATCTATCCATTCAAGATAGCTGTCGTATTGCATTAAGCTGGCGAGGTTAGATTTCACTTTTTAAAGCATTTTTTCAGCATTTTAGCGAGCCATTTTTACCTAATAACCAATGTATTTTGTCCTTTTTAAGGACGTGGAAATATCTGCCTTACTTTCCATAATATTGTCCAATGAATACGAGCCACTTCATACTGGAAATGGTACGTCTATGCACCAAAACGAGTATTTATTTTTTAAAAAATCAGTTATTTTTAATGCCTAAATCTCTTCAAAAATAAAAAAATGTATATTTAAAAAATTTCTAAAAAAACATCGATTGTTTACTGCAAAATTTTTTACCGGATCGCAAAAAAATAAGTCTTTTATTGCGAAGGCCTTTTATTCCGAATGACGACGTAAAACGAGTCAAACTGATCATAACTAAAGCATTCACCTTTTTTTATTATTTAACGGGAATTCCAGCCGTGTGAAACATTCGCTACGGTCACTAATCGATCTCAGTTCGACCTGAACTCGGACCGATCTGAAAATTCCCAGCGAGCCGAGGACGTCATCAAACCGTGCGACCACGACGACCAAAATGGCAGCCATGATGAGTTTACTTTGCGGAATGAACGAATCACTGGCTGTCAAGCCAAAACGTTTACGAAATGCGTAAAGAAAGTTATGATTTTTGTATTTAACTGTTGCAGAATATTTTTTTTGCCTGCGTTTCGGTATCAGAATATGAAGAATCAGTATTTTTTACAGAAATTATCAAAATTTAGGCTTTATTGCAAAAATTATTTCAAAATTCTGACCAAAAGTTATGACTAAAAAATCCCGTCGGGGCTGAAATTGCGGACCAAATATTTTCACTTCTATAAGCTGGAAAATTTTGAGTAGACGTTTCAGATGTTCACTTTAATTAATCCACAGAGGAAACTGAATCACATCGCATAAAATGGAGCATCAGGTATTCCTTTAATCTCCCGGTTGATTATTGATTGTCGGGAGATTTGCCTCATAGGGAAAGGTCACGTCATTACAATGCGATTTGATATGGAGGCACGATTGATTCGCCTCTAGGATAATGTGGAACCCCGTGCATTTTGAGCGCCATGATTCTGAGGACATTTACAATTTAGGTGTTTAGATTAAAAAAATCTTTAAAATGATTTAATGGTTAATTTACAAAACCACAATTTAAAAAACACATTTTCGGAGCTCACCATTCGATGAGCCCCGAACGTTCTCTCGTTTTCGGAGTCGGCTATTTCTGCAGCAGGCAAATTTATTTCAGGGAAACAGTCTTAATTTTATAATGGATCTTTTTCTCCAAAGTAGTAAATACACTAATGTTATCACTAGACAAGACCCCTGTTTTTTGTATCCCACCCAGTTCCGGACAGCTACTTTTCAAAAATCCTTTGCAGTTGTTGCTTCAAATTTGTGGAATAACCTGCCAAAATATGTAAAAGACAGTGCTACACTCACAATATTTAAGAGAAAACTTAACAAACATTTACTTGTTTGAGATCCATGTACTTAGATCATGTTTTTTTCGTTATGGATTTTGTTCATTGATATGTCTGTGGTAAATTTATGTGTTTGAAGAACTAACTTAGTTTTATTTTTTACTCTGGTTGTTGTACGATTCCATTTCTAATTTTTCTATGTACAGATCACTCTTTATTGGGCTCCTCATGGTTTTTAGTGTGATGGCATTGCTAATATTTTATATGAACGAATTATTCTTTATATGTTTCTTGATGGAGTATATGATTTATTTTCTTTCACATTATGTTCTACTTTGTTCTAAAGGAGTTCACTCCAAGACTAATAAAATGAATTTATTATTATTATTAATTACCGCTGTCCACTGGGACATCGTCCACATTTTCATCATCTAAATCACTCAGTAATCACGCAAGTGTTTATCTTGCCCTTCAACGTCCAATCTAAAAAAATTAACACAAGAGAGCCAATTTTTGATGGAATTTAACGACAAAGGTTTCCATAGATCCAAATGCATCAATTAACTTGTACTGTTTGAATAACAGTTGTTTGGGTGATGCATTTTCAAAACCCTCTTATGTACACTTCTTAAATATTGTATTACATGATACGTATTGCCTCCAAATAGCACTTGGGCGTTGGCTATAAGCGCAGACTTGAGATTTAGTGAATGAGTCAATGTTTATAGAAAAGTTTCTTCGATAGATGCGTTAGTTTTGAGCCGTGGGATGGACGATTGTTGTAAAATTTCGCTCGACAAAGTTGCAGGTAACCGAGATCTAGCAATTAACACCTGATATTTATACATATAGAGAATGCTTGGAAGTCAATAAGGAATATTTAAATGGCCAGAGTGTAAGGTTTTCTCCATAAAGTCGAAAAATAGTTTAATTTTTTGCGAGCAAGGGTCCACTGTTTTAACAATTGCGACCTCAAAAACGAGTAATGATGAATGTTCTTTACGTATCGCATAGGAGAATAATGTCGCCAGAGGTTGACTGTCTTTGATTTTCAAATTTCTGGCCAAGAAGTGAGCTTTAGTCATCCAAAGTTCAGGTAAGTTTCGTCACTAACCCAGGGTGAAAAAAA
Source organism: Ceriagrion tenellum (assembly GCA_963169105.1). NCBI lineage: Eukaryota > Metazoa > Arthropoda > Insecta > Odonata > Coenagrionidae > Ceriagrion > Ceriagrion tenellum. Next base: position 3,644,510 of record OY720645.1, read on the forward strand.
TTATTCTTTCGCAACCTCGTATGGAACAATATCTTTCAAACCACATAAAGAAAACTCAGGGTCAATATATTTAATAGTTAACGCAGTTGAGTGATACATAAACACGGATACAGTGAAAATGAGGCCTGAAACGCTCCCCTCGGCCGTCAATAGCATAACGCTTTAATACTAGGGAATTGTCCAACTTAAAACACCTTCAATAATTGAAAAAAAGCGATGACATACATTGTAATGGGTATCATATCCATCACTCTTGGGTTGGCAGCCCTTGTAGTACAAAAATGCCATGGGAACGAGGAGTTTGTTGAAAAAAGAGAAGAACGCCTTGAGGACTATGTCAAGCCAGGAGATAAAAACAGTCTGAAACGAGACCTGCTGAGGCCTGAAACGCTCACCTCGGCCGTCACTACAATGACGCCTCAAAAAAGCGGTCTCTTAAACAATTGGGGTCTTTTCAGACCCACGTGCCTGATCAAGACTCGAGACGCGTAAAGAGTGCAGAAGAATGCCTTTATTTTTTTACAGCTCAGACTCCTTTTAAAGATCTCATATTCCCGGCTCATCTCCAAGACACTCAAAAGTCAGTCCTTTCCGAGGCTTCAAGATTCTCCAGAAACTCTCCTCCCAACAACACATTCCCCCGAACCCCTTTCGTCCTCCTTAAAAACCCTTTTCTGAAATACTTCATCACGCCCGCATGAAGACAGGGATCGCTAATTAGTTGATTCGGACGGTTTTATAAAACAGGGTGGGGAGAAGGGCGTATGGCGGAACATGACGGGGGACGGGTTCTCGTCAGAATGCGCCGAGAATAAATTCCCAGGGAGAGATTTTCAAAACCCCTTTTCCGAGTGAGCCAAAATATTTTTCGGGATGAACCCTTAAAAGGGTAAGGATGGATGAGGAGGAGGAGAAGAAGGGGTTTTGTGACGTCTGGGAAACGAGGGTTTCTGATTTCAGGGTGCGGTCGGGAGTTTGGGCGAATCAGAAATTCCACGACAGGTTTAACGGCAAGATGAACACAGGGATGAAAAATGTGGCTCTGAGGGAGGAAAGGATGTTCGTGCTTGACGTGTGGTGGACGGGAGGAACGAACAATCAAGTAATCATAATGCCGTGAAAATCATTAATCCGAAGTGGTTGGGACCCATGATATCTCCTTGGCGTACACACACTATGTCCCATTGAGGTGGATATGGAAATTTAGCAATAATTAAAACTTGAATGAATTTAAGTGTTCAGAAAATTTGTCAATATGGATCCTATGCAGGGAGAAATCTAGATATTTCCATTTCATACTAAACTTGTTGAAATTCAGCAAAATGTCATAAATTCAGCAAGTTTCAGACGTTTTCAGAGAGAAAAAAACCTTGCAGAAATTCAGCGAAATGCCTGAATTGAAGTTAGACTCAGACATCTGCATGTCTATACCGTTTTTATCTTCAAAACTCAAGATGAAATGTATTTAGTTTCCACGAAAATAACTCTTCCAAATAGAATGCAGGGTAACCGTTTCACTTAGATTACGTTACAAGCTGTCTTAAACTGTTTTATTTAATTCAGCAAATTTTATGTAAAATTTGCTGAATTTCAGCAAGTTTTCCTTGCTTACAATTTTAAGCATTCCAGATTCCCTTTAAAATTGGTGCAAACTGTGATGATTTCAGCAAATTTGGGGGAAAATATTTTACAGTGTACTATAAAATCAAGGATACCAGTTGCCAAGGAGTTTTTTCTAATCATTCAACGATCATTTATTCATAAGAATGGTTGGCCATAGTCATTGAGGTAGATGGAGAGGACATTACATCATAAAAATGTAACCTTGGCAATCGAAATACATCAACAGCTACGTAAAACCCTAAGAGCAGACGCAATGGACGTGTGGCAGGGGATTGTTAGGACAACAGCCGTGTAAAGATGTAAGATTTTGGGAGATGAAATGGTGACATGAATTATAGGAGTGTATTTAGTGGAGCTCAGTTTCTATTGCGGTCGCTTAATTTTCACGGAAAGAAAGAATTTTTGTATCTATCTGTAAATGGCTGTGTATATCTCTTATTTTATCGCATTTGTCAGACCTAGAGATGTATTGAGGAGTCATGATAATATTCTCTGTGTGTCGCTCTGAAAAATATCACTTCTGAATTAATCAAGCAAACTTTGCTTGGCGTGCAGCCTCCGAGTCTCTTGGGTGCTCCCGCCTTAATCCCTCTAAAAGGTGGGAGACACTTCATTTTCGCTCATAGCAGTTGTTAACGAAGTGCGCTGCTTTCCTTTGTATTTTATTAATTTTTTTGGTTAAATCTTAGATGACCAGGGTCCCAAATACTCGCGGAGTATTCGGGGTGTGGCCTAACCAGAGGGAATTAAAGCATCTCTCTTTGATTTTTTCACCCGAGGACCTTCCTAATATTCGTTTCAAAAAACCTAGTTTCTTTAATGCTGTGCCTCATATGTTTTGTATGTGTAATCCCCACGATATATCATAACCATAACAATCATAGCCATTTTGGTTATCCCTGCTCTCTCCTTACTTAATATGAATTTAACAAAAAGGAATGGACAAATTAGCCGATTTGAAGCAAGATAAGGATATCGGGTAGGTGTAGAAGCTAGAGTACTGGCTAACCATCTCAGTAAGGATCCAATGAGCTTTGTTTTATCGTTTTTATTGCTTTCAATACTTCTCTTTCTGTATGGACTTCATTTAGCACTTGCTAATTAGTTCTTCTGTCGGTCCACCTAGTTCTTGTAACCCTCATCCAAAACCACATTTCAGCAGCTCTGAGTTTGGTCGTTTCACTCTTCCTTAGTGTCCATGTCTCGCATCCACATGTTAGCACACTCCATACAAAGCATTCCAGGAATTTCTTCCTGGTCTCAATACTAATGCTGTTATTTACTAGGAGACTTTTCTTTAATTGAAAGGCTTTCTTGGCTAACGTTATTCTTCTTTTGAATTCCCGTCCACCCCTTCTTCTTCCTCTCCCTCCCCTCACCCCCTCTCTATTCCCTTCCCGACACTCCACGCGCGCTTTTGGTACGAAGGTACAAAGGTACCAAGGTACGAAGTTCTTGGTCGTTCTCTCTGTCTTTTTCCTAGAATTTTTCCTTCCATAATAAGTTTTCGTGCCTGAATAAGTGTCCGATGAACTTTGTTTTTCTCGTTTCAATTGTTTCCAATAGCTCTCTTTCTGTATGGACTTCATTTAGCACTTGCTGATTAGTTTTCCTGTCAGTCCACCTAGTTATTGTAACCCTCATCAAAAACCACATTTTTGCAGCTCTGAGTTTTGTCATTTCACTCTTCCTTAGTGTCCATGTCTCGCATCCACATGTTAGCACACTCCGTACAAAGCTTTTCAGGAATTTCTTCCTAGTCTCAACACTTCATAGCCGGATGGATATGCGTTCGAAATTTACGACCGCGATATTTTAGCTTCATCGGACGAACGCGTTTCCTTCGGCTAAAGAGAAGGTGTTTCTGTGTAAGGGTCCGCATGAGGGGGTGAGATGGGGCAAAGGGGGCGGTGCAGACATTGCGTATTAATGAAAAAACTCCAACCACGGGCGGTTTCCCCAGGACACCCCTCCATCCCCAGGGTTACTCCGAAATGAAACAGGGATTATGTCCGGAAAACATTCCCACCCGCCGCCACGCCCCCCAAGCCCACCACGAAGAGAATATATATTAAAAAAAAGAATTTCCAAATGCGCCCGCATAAAAAGTCCATAATAATATCTCCATCGCCAGTTTAAATTCATATTTTTTGCTTTTTTTGCCGTGTCTTAAAAGAATAATGAGATAAATATTTAATAAAAGAGGGATAAATTCGTAATATCATGTACCCAATCGTGCAGTCAATTTTCTGGGCGTGGGACTATTTATAGAACCTACGTTTAACGATCAATTTGGTGCTGGGGTAAAGTTCTCGGGTTCGATGCCCAATTAGGTGACATTTCTTTTGTTCGTCTGATATTGAGTCCACCTCCTACGAAGATATTCGACAGTTTTTGGCAAGGAGTCAACAATCCATTACGAATATTATATTTAACCCATTGTTTACTGACGGGACTTTAAAGTCCAACAATAAAGAATTATTATTGTTGACAAAGTATATTGATTCAAGTGTATGATTTTCCGTTCCGAATGACATTCGGCTCCAAAACAGTGGAGCGCACTGGCCAGAATTTGCATCCATGAGAGGAAGATGCAAGTTCTGTGCGAATGACTAAGTAGATCCGAGCTCGCATTCCAAAATGCAACTGAATGCAGAGATTTTCTTTGTGTCAATGAGAAGAAAAACTGTCTTTTCAACTACCGCCATGCATAATGAAGGTGGTGTTTAATTCTTACTATGGAATTAAAATGAACTGGTGAAATTGTTAAAAGAAGTTTAATCACTTTTCTGATGTTTTATCGATGATTAAGCTAAATGTTTATTAGGTCGGACAAGTAATTCTCTTGTTTTTTCCATGATTTTTATTGAAAAATAGCGTATAAAAGGACGAAAAGCAAATTTATTTGTATTTTTTTGTAATATTATGGTTTGATTTTTGAATATTTTCAAATAAAAAAGATATTTTATCCACATTTGAAAGGCTTTCATCACTTCGCCACCTTCTGTTGAAAATCTGCTTTTCTGCCCCGACGGGATTTTTTTGGGTCATAAGTTTTTATCAGAATTTTGACATAATTTTTGCAATTAAAGCCCAAATTTTGAACATTTCTGTAAAAAAAATACTGATTCGTCATATTCTTGATACCGAAACGCAGACAAAAAAATATTCTGCAACAGTTGAATACAAAAATCATAATTCACTAAACAAAAGGTTAAGGTGGGAGCCCCTTTAAAAACTGGGAGGCTACACGTCAGGCTTGGTAGGCCTTGGAAATTCAGAAATAGCGTGTTTAAAAAGCGACACAGAGAGAATATTATCATGACTCCTCACTACATCTCTAGGTCTGACAGATGCGATAAAATAAGAGAGATACACTGCTATCAACAGATATGTACCAAAACTCGATCTTTCCGCGCACAATAAGCGACCACTATAAAAATTGAGCTCCACTAAATACACTCCTATAATACACGTCACCATGTCACCTCCAAAAGCCATGTCCCTTACATCTTTACAAGGTCGGTGGCCTAACACCCTCTACCACACGCCCATGTAACGACTCGCAGGATAGTTATGTAGATGTAGAAGTAGAAGTAGATTTGTTCTATTCCTTGACTACTGCATTTTTTTAATATACAGCGTGTCCCTTTCAAACCTTCCACATTTCAAAGGCCTAGGGGAAAAAAACTACAGTAGGTATGATAATGAAATTGCACCATATGCTAGACCATCTCAAAGAATTCATATTCCCACATCAGACGTGCCAACTATTGTCACCAGAGTGCAGCATGATCGCATTGAGTGAAAATGGCGACTCCACAGCAGCGCGCGCAAGCAGTGTGGTTTGCAGAAACGAAATCGCCGACTACTGTGCACAGAAATGTGTCGTAGGTTGTATGGACGTGATTCACCTGATGTAAGAACGATTAAGAAATGGTATCATAAGTATCTGGCAACCTGGAAGTGTTATGAAACATTCTGGTGGATCATATCGTAGTGTTTCGGAATAGACAGTGGGGGATATCAGACAAGCGTTCCTCAGAAGCCCACGTACGTCACTTCATAAAGTATCGCGACACACTCTGCTAGCGGTTTGTATAGGACGGCTTTCGAAGATGGAAGCACGTTGGCTATCCTGAGCCATATCTATTGACTATGAGCTTCTCCAGGTACAGTATGATATTTATTGAAAGTCAAGAGGGACACAGCCACCAGAGATAGTTCAGGATAGCCAACGTATTTCGAGCTTCGACATCCGACCTATACGAACCGCTAGAGAAGTGTGTCACGATACTTTATGAAGTGACTGTACGTCAATACGACAGGCATTTAGGCAACTTTATGTACCTCGCGCAACATTGCATCATGTAGTACACCTGCGTCTTTGTTTTTATGCTTACAAAGTGCAAATTCTGCAGTCTCTGATGCCAATCTACAAACTACACCGACAACATTTTTCTGAGGATATGCTGCAGCGTATTGACATGAATGCCATCTTCCTGGAAAGATGTTTATTCTCAGATGAGGCAGGAACGGATAATCGGCATAATGTTCGGATTTGGAGCTCGTAACATCCCCACGCTATGTTCATGACAGCCCTGAACTGAACATCTGGTGGGGGCTAATGCACGGCAGGATTGTTGGACCGTTCTTCCATGCAGAAAACACAGTGAATGGGTCCGTGTATCTGGACATGTTGGAGCAGTTTGTATACCCTCAGATACAAGACTTGCAACCCAAAATCATCTTTCAACTAGATGGAGCTCCGCCACAATGACCAACGGCTGTTCGCAAGTTCCTGGATACGAAATGTCCCAATCGCTTGATCGGACGTGGGGGATCGGACACTACCGCTTGCGCGCGCTGCTATGGAGTCGTCATTTTCACTTCATACAATCATGCTGCACTTTGGCGACAACAGTTGGCACGCCTGATGCGGGAATATGAATTATTTGAGATGCTCAAACATATGGTGCAATTTCATTATCATACCTACTGTAGTTTTTTTCCCCCTAGGCCGTTGAAATGTGGGAGGCTTGAAAGGGTTACCCTGTATATAAAGCTACAAAACTGACTGAATGACTTACTGACCCATTCATCAAAATTCCTGGGCATTTCTAAGCTAGCTAGGGGGGTGAAATCTTCAGGGGAGGGTTAAAATTATGTGTCTAGCTGGAAAAAATCGGAAAAGTTGAAAAAGTCGATTGAAATTCGAGTTATAGCTATCGATAGCTTTACATGGGATTATATGGGAAACAAGAAAAGTTTTAGTGTAGACCTTTTTTCTTTCTTTCATTAAGATATGAAAAAATTAAGCTACAAGATTGATTCTTTCACGAATATGTGGCTGAATGTTTGAAAAAGTTTATTCCTGCAACCGATTTTTCCCTACCTACCGTTAACCTGAGATTTTAAAACTTTTATCGGGGGTTTAAGAAATACATATATTCATTTTCGTTGCTATGGATAGATTTTTCAATTTTTCCACTGAAATGGGATATCTAACGTACCAGAACGTCTTCATATCACGTCAAATGAGGTTATGATGAACTTGCAGGAGTTCCACGTTCGTTTCAGTTTACTGATCATAGCATTTTGAGAATTCGTGAAAAACCGGATTAGATGTAATATGATTTGTACTAGAACTGTTTGGTATCCATACCTCAAGGAAGGTGTAATTCATTTCGATAATTCCGTAATATCTTTCTTAGCTTGCATGTAACACGCAGACTTGAGAGATTTCATTGGTTTTGTAAGGATGATGCATTCATTTTTCGTTATCTAAGGTAGTCTGCACGAGATTGTTCCCTGGTCATAATAGAGACCATATTCGAATTATAAGTTTCAATTTCACCAGCTGTAGGACACATCTATCAACTATTTCATTATTAATGGTGCAATGATATAGCTTATGCCGAATTTTCGGCAGAAATTTGGCCATAACCTCGCCGCGGACATTTTCGCTCGCGGATATCGTCGCGAGCCGGACATAACGCGAGATGTTCTAAGTGCGGTAGGGAGATTTCAAAGTGCGCACTGTCGGCGATATTGTGCGTTGTCGGCGATATTGCGCGACAAGAACAAGGTGCCATACTTTTATAGTGAATTCGCATCTGGCGGCCTCTTTTCGGAACTTTGTGGCAATAGTGCTCCTCTACGCCGCCGTCTCAACCAATGGCTGGACGAACAGTTCCCCTACTTCCCCCTTCTCCACTGATCCAGAGCTACCTCCCCTCCTTTTGACTGGCATCAACATATAAATGAAAGTCTTTCTCGAAATCAGGGAGAGAGAGAACAGGTGGGTTGATTGAACACTGTTTGAACCTGGGTGAATGCTTCCTGCAGCTCACTAGGCCAGTGAAATACGGCACCCTTGCGCTTCAGACGAGTCAACGGAGCAGACAATTCCGTGACAGAAATTGTAAGTGATATCGTAAAATTCTAAGAAAATATATAATTAAGTCCTGAACTTGACTCATTTTTTTTCTCGCGATGCGTTTGAAACTCTTTCAAAAGGGAAGGTTTATTTTGTGATCCTAAAGAATTTAGTGCGGTGACAATATGATTAATTTTCAAATACAGTTGAGGAAACCTATTAACTAAATGCTGTTAGTTCTTTTTACGACATCATAGTGTTAGAAATACCTCATTTTGTAAATAATGTCTCTATGGAGTGCATACACGTACCATTTCCTATCTAAAAGGGCTGATATTTCCTGGCAAATATCTCCGAAAGCAATGAAGTAAGGGGTTGAATTTTTTGTTTTATTAGAAGGGTGAGATATTTTTCTTTAAAACGAGACCAAATTCATTGGTTTCTACGTAAAATGATATTCCCCTCGAACTATCTTAAAGAGTATACACAAACTCCACGGCTTGCTAGGAGACAGCAAGCACCCATTTACTCGTTCACCCTAAAACTCTATCTTCATAACCTTAGATAAAAAATTGAAGGACAATTTCTCATCGAAGCAAGTTAACGTGTAATTTTTGCATTGACACAAGTGTAGGGTCCTTCATCAGTCCGTGTACGTGTATTCCATCTTTCAGAGAAGCTTCTTCATCTTGGCCGGAAGGACAAGGACCCCACATTTGCATTCCCCGGGAAGGGGATTGAAGGTTTAGCCCGTGGAAAAAAAAGGAGGGAGGGTGAATTCGTTAAAAAAATATTACCCCAGCGTTTTCATTTTTTTTCTATCCATACATTACGTTATTCATCAAGGAGATGAAACAGGCCCAATTTTTTTCGCATTATTTCTTTTTTTTTTAATATCATCATCTTGGTTAGGGTGTGGGGACGCGATGGAATAATTACGGCTTTCAGGATACATATTTAAATGCTCATTTTTTTCAAACCGGAAAGAGAAGATTATGAATAGGTTATGAAACAATACTTATGCCTTGCTAATTACGGGGAAAAGGGGTGAAATTGTTTCCATGAGTAATAACCCTCACTACGCCCGGTAAATTCTGGGTTAAACGTGTTTTACGTGGCCACTGTAGGTTACTCGTGAAGTTAGCATCGTACGGGATAGACAGTAATGTAGTAGGCTGGATAGGAGACTTCTTAAATGTACCCGTTCAAAGGGTGCTATTAGATGGTGTCAGTTCCAGGCGAAGTAAAGTTTACATCAGGTATTCCCCAGGGAAGCGTGATAGGCCCAATTTTATTTCTTCTGTACGTAAACGACTTAAATACAGTAGTAAAAAATAGCAAGCTCCGTCTTTTTGCTGATGATGCAGTAGTGTATAAGGAAATTAGAAATGAAGAGGAGAGTCAGTCTTTAGCTGAGGATTTAGATGCGATTGAAGATTGGTGTGATAGTTGGGAGCTAGAATTATATTCGAAGAAATGCGCGATTATGAATTTTTGGAAAAAGAATAGCTTTCCCCGGAATAATTATTGTATCAAAGAAAACAAAATATGTAACGTAGAATCTATTAGAAACTGAGGCGTCATCATCACTGAAGACATATCCTGGAGTAAATACATCAAGGAAATAACTATTGTAGCAAACCGTAGATTAGGATTCGTAAAAAGGGTTCTAGGCAAATGCGATGAGAGAGTACGAGAAAGAAGCTATTTTACACTTGTCAGGCCTCATTATGCTGAATATGCCGCTAGTATACGGGATCCTCACGAGGAAGGTATGATAAAAGAATTGGAGCGTGTACAAAGGAGATCCGCTAGGTTTGTTAAAGGCCGTTATGATAATTGTATAAGTGTTACGAGTCTAATAGAAGAACTAGGATGGGAATTACTATCAGAACGCAGGTTAAAATTTAGGTTAAACCTTTTAAGTAAATTCGAAACCGATTTGTTCACAGATGACGTGAGATATATATTAAGAACCCCTGCGTATTATGCTAGGTTTGATCAGATTAACAAGATTAGAGAGATAGGTTGTCGTACCGATAGATTTAAAATGCCATTTTTCCCGCGTACCATTAGAGAGAACAATAGGCGGCGTAGCAAAATGATAGACAGGTGAAATATAGTTAGAGTAGTCTGTAGTGCATGATGCATGTAATAAACACCAATAATTCCTTCCTTATTATGTAGATACTAACCATCTAGCTTCATGTGACCCTGTTTTCTAGCATGTCTCCCTTAAATGTCCTAGTTGCATGTCAATAGCGCATGTTTGGTGATCTTCACCCCCTGCCACACACCCTTGTGGTGGCTCGCAGGGTATTGCGTAGATGTTTTAGAACCATGAGTCTTAAAGAGGAACTTTTACTTCTGACATGCACGAACACCTACAGTTAATTTCTACATGTGTTATAAAATACAATTTTCACGATGAAATAGTGGATAAATCTTACAAGGGCATTGATTATTTAACAATGATTTGACATTTGACGGTACACCGATCTGAAAATGATGTAATTTTACGCAGAAAATTTTTTTTTAATGGAAATGCAATATGACCTCTTCAAATAACTTTAATATCTCAATATCCACTCAAAAAAATAAAGCTGGAAACTTTTATAACACAAATTTGATGTTGTGGGATTGTGAATAATAGCTTGCTATTGTTCAGATCAAACAGTTACTTTGTAAATGCTAGAGAGGATATATCTTCTACAGGAAATGAGTAAGAGGCATATGAATCTTCTATCGTGAGCCTTTTCACTGCTGTGTGGATCTTTTACTGTTATTTTGCAGCTGCATTTGATTGGTTTATTACCTGTTTGAGAGCCTTAGGAATCAGAAGGTATGATCTAGATAGGTTGATGTGGATGTCAAATGTGTAACCTACTGTTCCTGTGAGGTCTCGGAGTAGGGTTCAACAATCTCTCCTTTATTTGTTATTGAAATGATAGTCATTGGCGCAATTTCTCATCCATAGATGATAATGTCGGATCTTGGTTTTGAAATCCTTATAATGATTGCATCCGTCTTATGATTCATTCCACTTTTCCATCATTGTATTATTATTTAATTGCCGGGGAACGGTGTTCACGAATTGCTGAGAAGTTTATAATTTTATCATTTATAAGTTTATAAGAGCTGTAATTTAATTTGGAGAGGTGTTAAATATATCTGTAGACCGGACGATATTGAAAAAGAGTGTAATCACATCCCGTACGTAGCACTGCATTTTTTATCCACTGAATTGTGATTACTGGCAATTAAAACCGGTGTGACGTGATCAATAACGATCTGTGGACTGTATTTAGATTTGAACTGCCGTCTTTCATCACTAGACGGCGACTCAATCGAAAGGGTTGTTTATTTACGGAATTATAGACAACCGATTTTTCGGCGAGTCAACAATGCATATCTGTATTCATGGGAAACAGCATACGAATGAAATAAAAAGATATATTACCGGGCATTGAAACAATTTTATGAATCCCCATGACCCCAAGATTGTGTGCAAAATTCTACAGATCTGATCCCTTGAATAAAATCAATGGTTGGCGAATTCACTTTGTGGAAATTACGATTCATCCACGATCATCTGTAATCTTGATAATGGCCTGAAAAGGCCAAAACCGGTTGATTTGTGGTTTAAATATATTGGTGGAAAAAACTAAGCTGGTTTCATTCTTAACTTAATCTGATCCCTTGGTTTCCAGCCAAGTGCTTTAGCTAGTCAAGCTACCGAAGCGTCTGGCTGATGCACTCGGCAGGATATCAAGGGATCCAGGTTCGAATCCCAATCAAGGCGGACGATTTTTTCTCTGTGGAATTTCGTACAGTTGTTCGTTGCGGGTGACTCCGTAAAACTGGAACTTCGTGGCTAATCCAGGATTGCTAAAAATTTGACCCAAGCTTGTGTTGGATTACTATACAGTTGTGCGCCTACTGTACAGAGAGGAGTCTCTTTATGCGTTGAGAGCAAAGGCCTTTTGTGACGCATCCTCTCCCGGTGCATGACGGGAGATAAACTCGTTAACCGTTCCTCAATAGCACGGGCCAATGAGAGGGGGAGGAGGGGCGTTAACTCTCTTTAGTCTCTCATCCCAGCATTCAATGCGTTCGCCTTCCTTCTCCCTACATCCCCGTTTCTTGAGTTCGCTCGGGAGATCTTTCGCACAGACAGATCTCGCATTTGAGAGATGATTTTAGGGAGGTACAAAAGGTTCGCCGTTCCCTATCCCTACGCCGTACTCCCTACTCTCTACCCCTATTCCATCGCCCCCTTCTGACGTCATCAACCCCCCCTCCCAGTGCGATAAATGCTCACGGTTAATGGCGGCAATTAGCGTGCGCCAGAGGAAAACGATTTCGTGTGTTTTTCGAGGTCTTCCTGCGTGCGCGAGAGACACATGTGATGGTGTCTCTGCCAGGATTTCCTGCAATTGACTTTGCCTTTGTAAAGGGAGGGAACATGGGCACGCTGCGTAATCCCATCACGACGCTGATCGAATTTGCCAGTAGTAATGATGATTGTGTACCGTAGGAATCATTTGCTAAGGCATCCGGGTCGTTTGCCACTGACATGCAGAGATGGATTCCCATCTAGTGGTATCTTGGTACTAATAAAACATTTGAATAACAGACTGTGATAAATGTGGCAATATTGCTGAGGATAACTTCTACTGTTGTCCTCGTGTATGAAATTTATTGTACAATATATGTAACAAGTAGGCATTCAATGCGCATTGTTGAATGTTTTAAGCCTGAAGATTGTTATACGTTTCCCTCAGTTTATAATCAATTCAAGATTTCAAATTCAAAGATGAAATCAAATCCACGAAATAACGATACAGATATATACATAAGAGTAGAATGAATGGTGCGAGAGGTAGAGGTAGGCCGAGGATGTTGTGTTTGAATGTGGTTGAGGAAATTCTTAGGAGGAGGAATATTAGGAGTCTTAAAAACAGGAGGGCGTGTATGAAGCAGTGTATTATGGGTAAATAATGCAAAAGAGGTTTATGGCAAGGATAGGTCAGTATGGAGGAAATTATAGACGCAGAGTTTGGTTTACAAATATGTATTTAATTTATGAGTGAAACTTAGCGACTCTGCCTACCCCGGAAGGGAACGGCGTGATGGTTATGTATGTATCATTAAATATATCTACCTTGGCTCTCGAACCTGTTCTTATAAACCCCCCGCCGATTCCAGTGGTTTCTTAGTAGACTGGGTAGCTTGGTGGTCTGAGCACTGGATGCGAAATCCCAAGGTCCGTAGTTCGACTCTCAGTACAGTCGAATTTTTTCTGCTTCGAATCGGCCATCATTACATCTTCACACCACCACTGTGTTCGTCAATTTTAAGTGTTCCTTTCCACTTTCTTTCTACCTTTCTGTTTGAACCTTTATTTCTATGTATTTACCGCTGAGCGGTCTGAGTGAATGAGCGAACGATTGTATGGCCTGAACGGCTCATTTCCTGAATTTAATTTTTTTTCCTTTACCAGAAAATAGAAAAAGAGATCCGCTACTTCCCCAGACTCATCTGAGAGGCCATCGAAATCGTAAAAACAACCCGAAAACATCGAGAGAGAAGATGGTTACAACTCTCTCCTACGCCTGGAGGAGAATTTTCGCAAAGGAAAAGAAAGCGACCAATGACAGCGCACCAGACTGAACTGGCGGGAAAACGACCTGATATATATATATGACGGTCACATTCACACGCATCGTAACGAACGTGCTAACAGCTTGTGCGTGCTTACGCATGGACACAGGTAGCATCGGACCGCGCCCCTGAAGAGGCGATAGCCTAAAGTGGGGTATACACCGTTGTTTTTGTATTGTTTGGTGTGGAAATAAACGTATTTTGACCTTGACACGCATCGTCACTTCTGACCTGAAGAAGACAGCTGAATCGCTGTCGAAACTGTCGTCTTCGACAATGGAAACACGTGGAAAAGAACCCGAAACGTCTTCGATATCACAACGTTCGTAACTCTTATATGAGACAAGAATGCTTCGAAAAATAAACTAAACAGCCATGCCACCAACCTCATTTGACGGTATATAAGATGACCATGTATTTTAGATATTTCATTTCAGTACAGCATACTTAATAAGAGCACATATGAAGAATTTTACCCTATAAATTCGATCGGAATCGAGATTGTTAATATACTAATTTTCATATTCAATTTTTCTCATCCAATCTTCTATATGGACTGCATGTTATTTTAATGAAAACTACAATATCGTGAAGCTTGGTTGTTTGAAACTGGCCATCAAAGCTACGGTAGAGGTTAGGAAAAATTTGAAGATATTATACCCAGTAGTTAGCAGCGCAAAACTGGTATAAAGAAGACTAAATAACATGCACTTAGTATACCTACCTCATATATGTAAACCTATCGATTGCAATGACTCGAAGCCAAAACGATTTTTTTTAACTTTTACCCCAAATCGACTCATAAATCTAACCCTCCCCCTGAAACTGGCCCAGCCTCGCTGAGTTCCAAACCTCGAATTGACACTCGGCCCGGCGACAATGGAGAAATATATCCATAGCAACGAAAGTGAAAAAAATTCTAAAACCCCAAATGAAAGTTAAAAAATATCAGTTTAATGGTAGGTAGGAAAAAATCGATTGCAAGAATAAGATTTTTCAAACATTCAACCTCATATTTGTGAAAGAATCAGTCTTGTAGCTAAATTATTTCATATTTTAATGAAGGAAAGAAAAAAATTCTACGATAAAATTTTTCGTATTTCCCATATAATCACATGTAACGCTATCGATTGCAATAGATCGAAGCCAAATCGACTTTTTTAACTTTTTACATTTTTTCCCTACTCAACACATGATTCTAACTCTACCCTGAAAATGTCACCCATCTAGCTCGTTTAGAAATGCCCTAACAGTTTTGATGAGTCAGTCAGTCAGTCAGTCAATTCTGTAGCTTTATATATACTGAACTGAATCTGACTGTTCACTTGAAAAGTGAACAGTCATGCCACCTACAGGAGTTTCCTGGAATAGGTTTCTAACAATAATTAACCGATAGCTACGTTAGTATCTAAAACAATACCAATACATTCTTTATATTCAATATTTTATAGGCACTCATAAATGTGAAATCATGGTGACCATTTACGTAAAAGACATGAAAAACTCTCAGATAAATGTCGGAAATCAAAAACTTTTAAGTAATCTTCAGATGTCATTACGCGACGAAACCCGGGTCGTAAACTATAAAAATACTAGTGGACCATTGCTAAAAAGTTTTTGATTTCCGATATGGAGAGGTTCCACAAAGTGAAGCCTGAATTTATTAGTTATATCTCATATAAATGATACACGCGTTTGGAAAAATTTTGGTCATGCCAATGGTTTTCTGGCTGTGTTAATAGTATGAACTAACACATCTAAATAATTAAAGGACAAAAGCATTGATTCACATATTTTCAATAAATATTTTCCGAAATAATAAATAATTATTAAGCAATCATTTATTTAAAAAATGTCGTTACATTACCAGAAGGGAAATTATTTTCCAGAGACGTCATGGTGGACTGGAGCTTACCTGAAAAAACGAAAAACGTTCATATTAGTCGACAAATCAGACTGCAACGATCAATTTTAAATTCCCTTCAACAAAAATGTGATAATATTCCATCGTGCGGAGGTATCACATCAAATTTATACGCCATGAAATATGCACACGAATATCTTAGAAATGCATATCGATTATCATATTTCACGCGAGACATTTGACTCTCTCTCTTCTGAAGATCGAGACTCATTACATAAACTTCTTTTTGATGAGAAATTAGTTTCCCAGGTAAACAATTCTGTGTATTTTCCTCATAAATACATCAACAGAATTTCCTAAAAGTGTCTGTAGACATTCGTTAAAGTATTGAAATGCCATTTTACAGAATTCCCTAATACCTCTGCAGAATACCTCAGGAAGTTCTGCGGACTTTCTTAGAACGTTCTACAGAAGACCTTAGACGCTTTGTATAACTCCTCACAAGTTTAAGAAAACCTCACATATTTCCGAGAAGTTGCTGAAGACCTACGGAACAGCTTGTAAGGAGTTATTTTTCTCTGCAGAAAATAACTCTACAGAACATGTGCTCTGTAAAGTCAGGCTCTCATGTTCCGTGCAGATCCTTAGAAAAAGATCCTTAGTAAATTTCTCTTAAAAAAATCCTCACGTTCTACAGAAAGCTTCTAAGAAATTTTTATCAGGGTTTAAAAACTCTAAAAAATTCAAAAACTATGCCTATTTTTACAGAGTATTAATAATTCGACCCGTCTTATATGGGAATCGACGTCATCAGGTCAGAGACGACGTAGACAGATGGATCTTACCATTCCTGACGTCATTAAACACCGGATTTATTTATCCCAGCAGAATCATTATGTAGACTTGAGGCCTGAATATCTAGTTCACATAAACCCCCATCTTGAAATTCGTCTTGAAGGAAGATGGCTCTTGGTGGTGTAACTGGCAAACACACCTGACCGGCTATTGG
Source organism: Ceriagrion tenellum (assembly GCA_963169105.1). Lineage (NCBI taxonomy): Eukaryota > Metazoa > Arthropoda > Insecta > Odonata > Coenagrionidae > Ceriagrion > Ceriagrion tenellum. Next base: position 3,661,049 of record OY720645.1, read on the forward strand.
GAGATCCGGGGTCAAATCCCGGTCAAGTCCAAAGATTTTTTTCATAGCAAATTTCGGTAAATGTCCGCTTCCGTCACACACCTTTCAAAAATTGTTTTCAACCCTTTTCACATAGCGTATCGCCGCGAAATTTATGTAACAAAAACTAGAAAGATGCCGGTATCTAGTGATAATATTATTTTGCGGGAATAAGTAATGTACGATAAATAAGAAATTTTTAAAGCTTGAGGTGACGTTTTGACCGGCCGCCATTGCACTGTATCCACTTTTGATCGCAGCGTGGCGCGACAGTCGCTGAGTTGCGTTTACCTACTAATATCTCCCGTTCCATGTTATTTACGTATATTTTCTAGAAAAAAATCTCCCTCGAGACGGTTGGTGATTACAAGGGTGGAAATATGAGGTGTAGACATGTAGAGACGTATATTTTCTAGAAAAAAATCTCCCTCGAGACGGTTGGTGATTACAAGGGTGGAAATATGAGGTGTAGACATGTAGAGACGTATATTTTCTAGAAAAAAATCTCCCTCGAGACGGTTGGTGATTACAACGGTGGAAATAGGTGGTATAGGCATGTAGAGACGTATATAGCGTATATTGTAGAGGTGAAGTGAGAAATATCTCTCTGTCAGAGCTTTCGCGAAACTGAGAAAATGGCGTCGAAAAAGTCGGGAAAACGACGAAAATTGGTCATTTTCTAACGTGAATATCTCAAAAATCTGTGGTTTAACAACTTTGCCGTAACTTTTGTTTTGTACTGTGATTCTTCAAGAACTAAACTTTGTCACAGTCATTATCCTTGATATCACCAATTTCCGGGAATAAGTGTTTGAAAGGTGTGTGACGGAAGCGGACATTTACCCAAATTTCTTCCCTGATGACTTTTATATCCCTTGGGACACTAGCATAAGCCTTCTCTAGATCTTAAAACACTAATATTAATGGCTTATTTTTCTCCCAGTGTTTTTCAATCATTCTTCTGAGGGTAAAAATTAGGTCCATGGTTGACCAGATTTCTCGAGAACCACATTTGAACATGTTCATAAAATCGACTTTTGTCCGGAAAATCGAGCATTCTAGACGGCATGCGGCGTGAACTAACACCACCGGTCCCCAGCCTTCCCCGGACTTTACGTCATCAGAAAGACGAGCGCAAATATAAATAAAAAAACAATATAAAGACGTTAGGCGAGAGACATACACACACCCACATATGTATCTCTCCTCTCCCCCTGGAAACACTTGAAACACGACGTCACTACGGGCTAATGACGCGCTCGGAATTCGAATGCCCCTCCCCGAAAGCATTCCGTCCATCAAAAACACATTAGGTCTAATCCCCAGGTCGGGGTTACTCCTGCTAAAGGCGTCCCGCGGGACGGCGTAAATTCGGCAACCTCGGATTACCTGTCAACGAAGAAACTCCCGCGAGAGGGGGTGCAGAAAGGGATTAAGGGGACGGTAGACGTGGCAACGTCGGCAAAATGACGGGAAACATAATTCCGCGGGGCGTAAAATGGATTCCAACGTCATGATTGGCCGGCGTCATTAAGAGGCCAATTAAATTCGAATTTACTCGCAGAGAATAGTGACAGAAAAGGGGTTTTTTTTAACTGCGAGTGTTTTTTTGGCACAGAATAGCAACAGTTTACCGGGAACTACATTGAAAAATGGTTTGATGTTCAACAAAAAGGAACATTGATCATATCAATTCGCCAGTTCATTTACGGGGTCATGCATTTCTCGTTTAATCTGAAGATTGGCTGATTGCAGCGCTTCACGCTAAATTTAGTTCCCTCACTAATTACAGCATTACTTTTTAAGCACATAATTTTCAATTCATTTTTTTATGCATTTCATTTTTTGCCTTTCTCTTGTGGTAGTTCTATCATCATTATAAGTCGTCAAATAAAATATCTTGGAATTACCTTAACTTCTCATATAAAATGGGGATAACACATACAAAAGTATGCGCCGCAGCATTAAAGAAAGTTGGTATTCTTAAGCGTATATTAATAGAAATAGGTCCTCGGATGAAAAAGTCAAAGAGAGATGCCATACTTCGCTCTAAATAGGCCACCTTACGAATACGCCGCGAGCATTTGGGATCCTGATCATAAAGATTTAACCAAAAAAGTTAATAAAATACAAAGGAAAGCAGCTCGCTTCGTTAAAAACTGCAACACGAACGATGATATATTGTCTCTCAACTTTCAGAGGGATCAAGATGGGAGCCCCTAGAGACTCGGAGGCTACACGCTAGGCGTAGCTTGCTTGAATATATAATTCAGAACTGATAATTTTCAGAGCGACATAGAGAATATTATCATGACTCCTCACTACATCTCTAGGTCTGACAAATGCGATAAAATAAGAGAGATACACTGCCGAACTGATATGTACAGAAACTCGTACTTCCCGCGAATAATAAGCGACCAAAATAAAAATTAAGCTAACTATATACACTCCTATAATTCATGTCACTATCCCACACAACAGAGGACATTCCAGGAACAATCCATTTTGATTATCAATATCCCCATTTGGTTCCAGGGACATTTGGATCATTATAGAATGTTCGTAGAATGTTCTCAAATGAATCGCATTTGAATATCCTTCTGCAAACATTCCTGGGATATTCAACCATGACTTTCGTATTTAATTACCCTTGCGAGTGGAATGTCCCTGGAATATTTTTTAAAGTCCGCCTAGGAGGCTATTTTACACTTGTCAGGCCTCATTTAGAATATGCCGCTAGTATATGGGATCCGTACGAGGAAGGTTTGATAAAAGAATTAGATTGCGTGCAAAGGAGATCCGCTAGGTTTGTTAAAGGCCGTTATGATAATTGTATAAGTGTTACAAGCTTAATAGAAGAACTAGGATGGGAATTACTATCAGAAAGCATGGTTAAAATTTAGGTTAAAACTTTTAAGTAAATTCGAAACCGATTTGTTCACAGATGACGTTAGATATATCTCGAGAACCCCTGCGTATTATGCTAGGATTGATCATATTAACGAGATTAGAGAGATAGATTGTCGTACCGATAGATTTAACACGTCATTTTTCCCTCGCACCATAAGAGAGAACAATAGGCAGCGTAGCAAAGGGATAGGTAAGTGAAATATAGTTTAAAGTAGTGTGTAGTGCATGATACATGTAATAACAACCAATAATCTCTTTCTTATTATGTAGAGACTAACCACCTAGCTGCATGTGACCCTGTTCTTTAGCATGTCTCCCTTAAACATCCTAGTTGCATGGCAATAGTGCATGTTTGGTGATCTTCACCCCCTGCCACACACCCTCGTGGTGGCTCGTAGGGTATCACGTAGTTATAGATGTATGAGGTTTGAGAACCGATATAATGTACGACCCAGTACGCCATCTCGTCCCATCTCATTTCCCGTATTGTCATTTACCGTAGTTACTCCGACTAACTTTTGACCCTGCCTCGTTAGACTTGTGAACTTGGCACATATTTTGACCCGGCCCGAAGAGAAAAGACACAGGATTGACTTATCGAAACGTACATTACATGTGGCCATTTGATCATATTCAGCCGCATGGAATCTTCTGTCACAGTTATTAACGATTTTGCCAAGACAAGTAAAAATATCTAGAATTAACAAGTACTCTATTTTTAGACGTAACTTTCAGATGGAGCATTAACTCAGTTGGTTAGGGCGCTGACGCATGGGTCGCGGGTTCGATTCCCCTCATGGGCCATTAATTTTCAACCCTTTTTTTCCCTTTTCGACGAATTTTTATGAGTTAGTGTCATTACCATGAATATATATTATGGATTGGGATCTCGTTGCCAAAAACTGTTGTCTAGAATTGTGTAAATAAATAAATTTTTGCTGCCTAGTGGGGAAAGACGGAAGTTCAAATGTGAATATAGTCGGCAGATTGTAAATAAACATGTTTTACCGGTTTTGCCATGAACTTCAAGTTTTCCAAATTATTATTTGGATGAATTGGTTTTTACTTACCACTAATCGTTATAATATAATAATTATATACTTTTTTAATATCGTCCTGTCTACAGATATATTTAATTCCTCTCCAAATTTAATTACACAAGTGCACAATTAACTTCTTAGCACTTCGTGATTATCGCTCTACGGAATTTTAATAATAATGCGAGGTGACTTCATGAGTATTCCCAATGGCCATCATTGCAGTGTGGGTAAAAAGGAATGCACTTACCGCCGCCTTGAACAGATTCTTATTTTTCGATCCAAGTCTCCTATTTTGGGTCCTCGTAGACGCATACCCTGTTTTGCAGCCTGGTACGAAGCGATTTCTGTCTAAACAGGGCATTTTAAATTCATTATTTAAGCAGAACGGGCTTAATACATTCAAATTAGAATCAGAGTCTGGCAGACATCTTCGTCGGCACACGATGGACGTTTCATAAACCTCTTAACACACTTCCTGTAATAGATATTTCCTCTCTAGCATTCACAGAGTAGCTTTTAGATCACAAAAATAGCAAGATATTATTCAAAGCGTGAAGTAATTCATATCTCCTCGATCGTTATTGAATATTCACCACAGTCTTACCTAAGCAACAATTAACTACGTTTATTTACGATGCAACCAACGAGATATTTTTCGAAGTGTCGCCAAGGATTGGGTGGACCAAAAGTGGAAATTTTGGCAACCCGTAGCCCAGGTAACAGTTCCAAACGTTTAAATCCATAATATACATTCATGGTTGAACCCTTCAGACTTAAAAAAAAACTTGAGACAGGAAACCTTCACGAGCACACCCTTCCGGACAGTGGAGTGTAATAACTTTTTGATTCGCAATTTTTTTCCCTCTTTCGTGAGAAAGTACTCTTCCCCTCCTTCCGGATCAATCCAAAGTCTCCTATTTTGGGTCCTCATAGACGCATACCCTGTTTTGCAGCCTGGTACGGAGCAAGTTCTGTTTAAACAAGGCATTCTGAATTCATTTTTTAAGCAGAACGGGCTTAATGCATTCAAATTAGAATCAGAGTCTGGCAAACATCGTCGTCGGCACACGATGGACGTTTCATAAACTTCTTAACACATTTCCTGCACTGAATATTTCTCTAGTATAGTAGATAGCTTTAGCATTTAAATGGCAAATTTTAGATGGCGAGATATAATTCAAAGCATCAAGTAATTCACATTTCTTCGATCGTTCTTGAATATTCACCAGTCTCACGTTAGCAACAATCCGCCACGTCAATATACAATAACAACAGAAAACACAGATACATTAAGCCTCTCCGAGGCGCGTATTTATACGAGAGCAGTATTTTTTTTCAACCTCCCATCGCCCAGCATAAACGCCAGACAAGAGACAGGCAGATGGTGTGCGCAGTAGGCGACTGCACATCTCCCGCACTACACGCTCTGTCACTCCCGAGTTCTAGTCGTCAGTCTGTGCTGAGCAGCAGTCACTTAAACATGGCCACCTCAAATTGATTCTCCCGCCAAATGCGAATCGTGAAGCGTTTCTCGTTTCCTGCAAGCAGGCAGGAATAGTGCAGCAGAAATTCATTGAAGAATAAGCCAAGTGTATGGAGAAAAATTAATGAGCGATGCTGTTGTGCGTACATGGTGTCGAAACTTTAATAATGGCCGAACTGATATGCATGATGGTCAATGACGTCTGCCGCTACACATAGCCTTTTTCAACAAGTTGACGAAGTGGTTAGAGGAAACCTTAGGTTCACCATAAGTGCTTTGAAGAAATTGCCGTGAGAAAAATTTTATAAGTGCTTTGTCTATTGAATTTCCGGAAGTTTCAATGTCTCCTCTGTACTGCATTGTTACAGAACATATAAGCTTCAAAAAACTTTGTGCTCGCTGAGTCCCAAAAATGTTGAATAAAAAGGGCCTGATCCATGACAACGCCCGTCCTCACAGTGCTGGCGCGACCCAACGGCTCCTTGAGCAATTCCAGTGGGACATTTTCAATAACCCACCATGCAGTCTCGACCAAGGCTACGTCGATTGCTGCGATATATCGTACGTAATGACTTAAGAGTCATCTACTTCAGGCGCAAATTAAAAAGGATCTTTAAATAAGACGATAATAGGTTATTAATTTATTAATAATTATTTTAATTGTTTATACTCAGTGAATTTGTTAACAAAAAAATATTTTATGATTTTGTTAGAAAAAAGTCACATGGCCTGCATGGTCCGTATCAAAATAACAGACATGGCGGCTAGTCGTGAATGTGAGAAGCGACCCGGGCGGCATTATTGCTCACCCAGTTGGTGCAAATAATTTTTCTGGCTGCAGATTACACAAAAAAATTGCATTTTTCAACTTCCCGAGTGATTTAGCGAGGTAAGTACGGTGTGAATAATATAGTTAGATGTTTTACAATTACGACCGAAGCCTGCTCTTACTTTTGGATTGACATCTGATTAATTAATTTGACCTATCGCCCTATAGTATGGTTGAGCGAGGATTTATGCGATTTTATGCCAAGTTTGAAAATGAATTCCAATTCATCGTTTCAAACGTTATGTTGAAGTTTTTGTAATAATTTAAATTGTCTTCAGTATCATTATTGACAATAAAGTTTGTGTGAATTCCATTTGGTTACTTTTCATTGTGAAATTATGTACAAAAACCTAAGAAACAATATCAAATACCAGGAGACCTCGTGAATTTTCATCATTCGAACCAATATCGGAGGAAGGCAGAGGTCATGTCATAACCTATCGCTCAAAGTTTCAGTGCTTCGGTTTAAATTTGGCGGGGTTATTATGGTTGGGATGAGCCTGACCGCTAGAGTGCTCTGCTAGTAAAGCATTACCGTTGAGGGAAGGGGAGCGTCGCGGTCTTGGTCCCGACCTAGAGCCGAGTGGCTTCCACCTTTTCCCTGAACTGAAGAATTGGCTGGGAGGGCAGCACTTGCGAACTAACGAGGAACTTCAAAACGACGCAAAGACTCGTTAAAATCCACTGGCGGCTACATTTTACGAAGAGTATATTGTAAAGATTGTTCGTGGGTATGACAAATTCCTCAATCATCAAGGTGATAACTTTTAGCAATAAAACAATTTTTTTTAATCTTCACTTCTGTTACATGTATGGCATATTGGAGATTGAAAAAAAGTTGCCCTCGTATCATATATATTATTTCTCAAAGGTGTTTTTTGTCGCAACGCCATGACTCCCATAATTCTTCATTAAAAAGTTAACAGTGCTATCTGTAGACAATATAATCAACTTATATGTTGGCTATGGTTACATGCCTCAAACACTGTAGGAGGCGCCATCTTAAACACACCGTTTAGTTAGATTGTTTACATTCTAGATGCAATCAGTGTGACCATTTACGTTTAGGTTATGTATCTTTAACACAAATATAAATAACATATAATTGTCCATGGGAAGAAACAGGTAGAAGAACAGGAAGAAAGAAGGGAGAGACAGGAAGAAGCTGCATACTGTGAGAAATATTCGACAGGTAGAAGAACAGGAAGAAAAATGGATGAAACAGGAAGAAGCCACATACTGTGCGAAATATTCGACAGGTAGAAGAACAGCGAGAAAGAAGGAAGAAACAGGAAGAAGCTGCATACTGTGCGAAATATTCGACAGGTAGAAGAACAGGAATAGACAGGACTAGGCTGCATACTGTGCGAAATATTCGACAGGTAGAAGAACAGGAAGAAAAATGGATGAAACAGGAAGAAGCCACATACTGTGCGAAATATTCGACAGGTAGAAGAACAGCGAGAAAGAAGGAAGAAACAGGAAGAAGCTGCATACTGTGCGAAATATTCGACAGGTAGAAGAACAGGAAGAGATTGGACTAGGCTGCATACTGTTCGAAATATTCGACAGGTAGAAGAACAGGAAGAAAAATGGATGAAACAGGAAGAATCTGCATACTGTGCGAAATATTCGACAGGTAGAAGAACAGGAAGAGACAGGACTAGGCTGCATACTGTGCGAAATATTCGACGGGTAGAAGAACAGGAAGAGATAGGACTAGGCTGCATACTGTGCGAAACATTCGACAGGTAGAAGAACAGGAAGAAAAATGGATGAAACAGGAAGAATCTGCATACTGTGCGAAATATTCGACAGGTAGAAGAACAGGAAGAGACAGGACTAGGCTGCATACTGTGCGAAATATTCGACGGGTAGAAGAACAGGAAGAGATAGGACTAGGCTGCATACTGTGCGAAACATTCGACAGGTAGAAGAACAGGAAGAAAAATGGATGAAACAGGAAGAATCTGCATACTGTGCGAAATATTCGACAGGTAGAAGAACAGGAAGAGACAGGACTAGGCTGCATACTGTGCGAAATATTCGACGGGTAGAAGAACAGGAAGAGATAGGACTAGGCTGCATACTGTGCGAAACATTCGACAGGTAGAAGAACAGGAAGAAAAATGGATGAAACAGGAAGAATCTGCATACTGTGCGAAATATTCGACAGGTAGAAGAACAGGAAGAGACAGGACTAGGCTGCATACTGTGCGAAATATTCGACGGGTAGAAGAACAGGAAGAGATAGGACTAGGCTGCATACTGTGCGAAACATTCGACAGGTAGAAGAACAGGAAGAAAAATGGATGAAACAGGAAGAATCTGCATACTGTGCGAAATATTCGACAGGTAGAAGAACAGGAAGAGACAGGACTAGGCTGCATACTGTGCGAAATATTCGACGGGTAGAAGAACAGGAAGAGATAGGACTAGGCTGCATACTGTGCGAAACATTCGACAGGTAGAAGAACAGGAAGAAAAATGGATGAAACAGGAAGAATCTGCATACTGTGCGAAATATTCGACAGGTAGAAGAACAGGAAGAGACAGGACTAGGCTGCATACTGTGCGAAATATTCGACGGGTAGAAGAACAGGAAGAGATAGGACTAGGCTGCATACTGTGCGAAACATTCGACAGGTAGAAGAACAGGAAGAAAAATGGATGAAACAGGAAGAATCTGCATACTGTGCGAAATATTCGACAGGTAGAAGAACAGGAAGAGACAGGACTAGGCTGCATACTGTGCGAAATATTCGACGGGTAGAAGAACAGGAAGAGATAGGACTAGGCTGCATACTGTGCGAAACATTCGACAGGTAGAAGAACAGGAAGAAAAATGGATGAAACAGGAAGAATCTGCATACTGTGCGAAATATTCGACAGGTAGAAGAACAGGAAGAGACAGGACTAGGCTGCATACTGTGCGAAATATTCGACGGGTAGAAGAACAGGAAGAGATAGGACTAGGCTGCATACTGTGCGAAACATTCGACAGGTAGAAGAACAGGAAGAAAAATGGATGAAACAGGAAGAATCTGCATACTGTGCGAAATATTCGACAGGTAGAAGAACAGGAAGAGACAGGACTAGGCTGCATACTGTGCGAAATATTCGACGGGTAGAAGAACAGGAAGAGACAGGACTAGGCTGCATACTGTGCGAAATATTCGACGGGTAGAAGAACAGGAAGAGACAGGACTAGGCTGCATACTGTGCGAAATATTCGACGGGTAGAAGAACAGGAATGAAAGAAGGAAGAAACAGGAAGAAGCTGCATACTGTGCGAAATATTCGCACTGGTCAGCGAGTTTTTCTTTAAAATGAGACCAAATTCAATGATGTCTGAGTGAAATGAAATTTCGCTCAAACTAACTTGACACAGCGAATTTTACATATCATAGGAAAAAAGTACGCATCAAAATGCAGGATCTTCTATAAGCTGCAGAGAAAGTAAGTGAGAATTTGGAGTAGACGGTCGTGGGAGAAAGAGATAGCGGCTGAACATGGTCTCGTTGTCACCCACCCTGACTAAAAGGCAGTCCTCCTCCTTGCGATGTGGAAGTTTGCGAACGCCATGGAAATAAAGGAAGCTGCTTCGCAGAGATTGAATATTTGGAATACGGAATAAGAAAATTTTCTTAAGAAAGGAGAATTGGGGTGGTGGGACGGATGCTCTGAGGTTTGGATCGCATGAGGGTAAGGGAGTGGGGATTTTCCCCGACGCGACCGCAAGGAAGATGATATGAAGATGTTATGGAAAACCCTAGGGTACAGACCCCAGGGTCCTCCCCCTCCCCTCAACCCCTCCGCGAGCCTTGAAAGTATAAGGGGTGGGTAGTATGGGGAGGAGAACGGTCGGTAAGCATCCCATTTAAATGCAGATTCCTGTATTTGTCACCATAAGGGTTGGTTTCTTGGAGAAGGGGGGAAGGGTACCAGGGTACCGAGTCCACAGGGGTTCGCCGAACAGGGGTACGCGTTGGAAGGAGGAGAAACTGAAAGAGGTCGGGTGCGTTTTCGAAATTTTCATTCAGCGAAATCAGGGATACGTGAAACAATGGCTTTCGGTGGAAATAGATTATCATAACGAATCCATGCCTCATTTTTTACTCGAAATTTATGCATAAAAAACCCCAAATCCAGGGTTTTAAAATACTTTGTATTGTTTTTTCTAAAGGCTAAACCTGTCTCTAGACTTATTTTACGCATATTTCACTCTTTTTTGGAGTGCCTATTTATATATTTAAATAATAATGATACACTTTTCAAATCCTCCCAGCCCGACACTATGTAGATGATGCGAGCCAGTGATTTCTGTTTATCAGTTCGTTTTTTATAAATATTTTAATATAATCTGAATTTTTTGTTTTATCGAAACAAATATGTGCACAGCAATGTTTGCCCAATTGGATGCATTTCAGTGAGAATAATTTTAGATACTTCACTTCGCTCATCAATCATAAATATTATTTCTCAAAGGTGTTTTTTTGTCGCAACGCCATAACTCCCATAATTCCTCATCAAAATAAATGATTAAAACATCGCTTTAAAGCTTATGTTCCCCGCTATTGACGAAAAATAGAGAAATGGTTTAAATTTAAATATTTCATCAAAAAATTTAAAATTAAAATTTTTGCTAAAAAATGATCAAAAAACTGACAGTGCCATTTGTTGACAATATAATCAACTAATATGTTGGCTATGGTTACGTGCCTAAAAGACTAGAAGAGGCCATCTATAAATACATCGTTTAGTTAGATTGTTTGCATTCTACATGCAATCAGTGTGACCGTTTACCGTTTACGTTAACGTTATATATTTTGAACACGAACATGAATAACAAACAAATGTCCATGAGAAGAAACAGGGAGAAAAACAGGAAGAAACAAGGAGGAAACAGGAAGCCGCTGCATACAGTGCGAAATATTCGACAGGTAGAAGAACAGGAAGAAAGAAGGAAGAAACAGGATGAAGTTGCATACTGTGCGAAATATTCGCACAGGGCAGCTATTCGCATTTTATTCCAAATTCCCATAAAAAAACCACCAATCCAGAGTATAAACATGTTTATATCATTTTTTCTAACGGCTCAACCCTTTGAGTGCGGCCTGACGTGATATCACGTCATGGTTGTCTTTACGCCAGTGCTGATGACGTGATATCACGTCAAGGGTGCCTCAAGTGTTCTAGATTTCACTGGGGAACTTTCTCTAGGCCCCCTAGTGAAAGTTGGAACACTCGAGGCACCCATGACGTGATTTCACGTCATCAGCCCCAGCTTAAAAAAAATATGACGTGATATCACGTCATGCCGCACTCAAAGGGTTAACCTGCCTCTAGACTTATTTATTCCATATTTCTCTGTGTTTAGTAGTATTTATTTATCTAATTATGTATAATACAATTGTTGCACTTCAGCAAGTGAAAAATGTATGAGTGTCCGAAGGAAAGTGTACTGTGCGTTTTTCGATTTAGAGGAGGCATATGACAGAGTTAATAGAAAGAAGTTGTTGAAGGTTTTGAGAGACTATGGAGTGAATGGGCAGTTATTGAATGTTATGATGGCGATGTATGATAATAGTAAGGCAAGTGTGAGATTTAACGGAGCTCTGAGTGATTGGTTTGTAATAAATCGGGGCGTAAAGCAAGGATGCGTAATGTCTCCATGACTGTTTAATGTATTTATGGATAAATGTGTTAGAGACGCATGTAGTGAAAACAACGATTTTTTGATTGGGAATGTAAACGTGCGAGTTCTTCTATATGCGGATGATGCTGTTTCGATCTCAGACAGTCAACAGGGATTATAGAAGCTCCGAGACAAGTTTTGTGAATCAACGGAGAGAATGGAATTGAAGGTTTATGCGTGCACGACTAAAGTAGTAGTTTTTGATAAAGAGAATGGGGAGAATAACTGTATGATGAGGGCGAATGGTGAAGTAACTGAACAAGTTATGATTTTGTGTACTAAGGCAAGATGTATTCGAAAGATGGAAGAATATATGAGGAGATAATGAGACGTGCAAATGCTGGAAGGAAAGTGGTAGGTAGCACGTGGAGCATATCAAGGAATGAGTGCCTGTCTTAGGAAGCGAAAATCACCGTATACAAAAGTGTATATACTTCTCCCCACTTTGTTGTGTGGTAGTGGAACATGGTTATGTCAGGATATAGACAAAATAGTAGACTAAACGCCGTGGGTATGAGTTATCTGAGGAGTATTTGCGGCAAAAGTAGGATGGATAGGGTTTAGGAATGAGTGGGTCATGAATGAATGTGGGTTAGACGTTCCATTAGTAATGGACATATATATGATAGGAGTGTGCTTCGTTGGTTCGGCCATGTTGAGAGAATGGATGAAAGTCGAATAACGAAACAGATACATATGAGTGTAGAATGAAAGGTAGAGGTAGGCCGAGAAAGTTGTGGTTGAATGTGGTCGAGGAAATTCTTGGGAGGAGGAATATTAGGAGTCTTTAAAAACAGGAGGGCGTGTATGAAGTGCAGTGTATTGTGGGTAAATGAGGCGAAAGAGATTTTCAAGGATAGGTCAGAATGGAGGAAATTATTGAAGCAGAGTTAGGAGGGCAATTATGTATTAATGAGTGAAACATTTGGACTGTGCCCACCCCGGAAGGGAACGGCGTGATGGGTATTTATGATGTTAAATCCTCCTATCCTAAAACTATGAAAACTATGGAGAAATCGTGAGTAAAAGCGTTCTGTTTTTTAGTTCGTTTTTTTATAAATGTCTAATATAATCTGAATTCAATTAATTATATCCAAAGAATGTGTAAACAGCAATTTTCACCCAAATAGATGTATTTCAGTCAGAGAAAAATCACCAAAACTTCACTTCGTTTGTCAATAAAATTAAGAGATTTAGAATATCAGTAATACGTTGAAAATGTATTTCTCTCATTCAAATACCATTTTTGTTGCGTGCTTTGAAATGAAAAGCGAAAAAATTTACTCTCAAATCTCCAGACTCGGAGGCCACACGCTAGGCTTAGGCTGCTCGATAAATTCATAACTGATATTTTTCAGAGCGACACAGAGAATACTATCACGACTCCTCACTACATCTCTAGGTCTGACAGATGCAATAAAATAAGAGAGATACACAGCCATTAACAGATAGGTATTACAAAAACTCGTTCTTTCCGCGAACAATAATCGACCACAATAAAAATTGAGCTCCACTAAATACACTCCTATAATACATGTCACCATTTCATCTCCAAAAACCTAACATCTTTACACGGCTGGTGACCTAACTTCCCCTGCCAGACACCCAAACGGCGGCTCGCAAGGTATTATGTACATGTAGATGTAAACTGAAAATGAACCAGATACATGATTTCTGTAACAGTTGCAGCGCAGGTTCCTCCGTAAGGTTGGCCACCACGTTATCCATTAGGTCATATTTTCTTCTTCTGCATGTCCAAATAACTGCCCTTTGAAAGCGTAAAGTTAAACCACTGATTAGGAGTGATTATGTGACGTAAAAATTCCTCTTTCGTGTGCGAATTAGCAGTTCATCAGTGAGTGACGTCCACGAGAATTTAAATGACCCATCAGATGGCGGGTGTATTTAATGTCCCAGCTGGAACATTTCGTTATTCTTTTGTTTTTTTGTCACAAAAAAATTTCCCCCTCGGTAATCCCACCGAATTTCAAATCATACCTGCGTTGTAATCCAGTGTTGCATGCAAATTTTCGCAGGGAGGAAATTTTGTCGTGCATTTGTGTTTCAGACCTTGCTGGTTAAAAGAGATTAAATTGTTAAAAAACGTTACAATATGGCCGAGATGATTTTTAAGCGCAGAAAAAGATATTGTTAAATGAGAATTTGTTTTCAAAAAGTTAAAAATGTTGATGAAAATATTTACGACTTTGTTAAGTTTTAATAATAAGTCTATAGTGACTTTCCTCCTTGTTCGCTGCTTTATTAATGACGTCCCGTGTCACTTGACGACAAACAACAATAGAACCAAATTCAACAGAAATAAACAAACTTAAATGTACTTAAAAAAACAAATCAAGCTAATTTTTTTATAAACAACTTAAACCAACTGAATTAACAATTAATATACATAAATAAACACATAACAATGGTAAGAAAAATAAACAAATTGATGTATTTATTTATAACGCCTGGATATTCGCAGTTTTTTTCAGGGAAACCAAATAGGTAGTTATTTTATGTCTCAACACGAAGGAAAAATATAATTTATTATCAATTTCCAACGCAGATTGGTGAATACACTGCCAAATACCACCGAATGGGATATTTTACAGGGAAACGCACTCAGAGTCAATCATTCACGAAACATACTCATGGCACGCCTCTCTTAACTGGCCATTCAAACTGAGAATTTTTTCGTGAAGACAAAAAAAATAACCTAGAATCATACGCATTGATAAATAATGGAGTGAAATTGGTCTCGAATATTTATTTCCGTTTCACGTATTATCGATTTACGTCGACATTTATCGAGGACTCGCACTACTGGCAACAATGTGTCAAACCTGACCGGCTGATGCCCTAACTGTATTCTGGAAATGCAGGACCCGGTGTGGGAACTATAAAAGCTGGTGATCTAGTGTACTCTCAACTAAACTATTTCTATGCATTTTTGTAGTCACACTAACCTACAGTCGCCGACATATTTGAGGTATATGATTGCGGTCCACTACCGTAATTATCAAAAATTATCGAAAATTATCGAAAATTATCGAAAATTATCGAACATAATCGAGAATAATCGAAAATTATCGAAAATTAACGTAAAATTTAACTAAACTTTTTAATAAAAAACTGAAAGTGTTCAATAAAAATCCAAGAGCAATAGTAAGGAATGAAGAATATATAAAACAATTAATATTCTTGCATTGATGTACCATTATTGAAGAAAATGTCAAAAAACAAATGATGAAGACTGCTCGCAATATGACATTCTTTTGTCTTAGCACGAGGTATTTTCGAACGAACGCTCCGAACGAAAAGCCTTACAACAATGGTCGGAAACGTAAAATTCGTATAAGTATTCTAAAAAATACGTTGTTCGAGCCAATATTATTATAAAACCAGAATGAAATATACATAGACTTGCCCTTAAAGAATTTGAAATGCATCAGCTTGGAAAAGATTTTAAATATACATGAATATAAACAAAAATACTTAAAATTTATGGGTTCCGGTAAATTAAGAGAGCTATCTCGGTCTCATACGTTAAAAATTACGATAATTTACAGAATAGCCCGTCTTTTAAGCTATATTCCATTAATTTTAACTGCTTGCGTAGATTTTTCTTGATAAACTATTTTTCTTTGTGACGTAAAATCAAGCTGCGCATTGCGCAATGCATTTCGCTGTGACCCATTTCCTCCCATACACCATTGAGGCGGATTGAACTACATGGTTGAGATGCAGGTTTTATCACTTCCTAATTGGAAACCTAATATTTAGGGGATAAAACTACACCTCAGCACATGTACTACACTACAGAATATCTAAATTTACATACTACCCCGCCAGCCGCCACATGGGCGTGTGGCAGGGGGTGGTAGGTCACCAGCCGTGTAAAAGGTGTAAAAGTTTTGGTGGTGAAATGGTGACATGTCCTATGAGAGTGTATTTAGTGGAGATTAGTTTTTATTGCGGTCGCTTATTGTGCGCGGAGAGAACGAGCTTTTGTAACACCTATCTGTAGATGGCAGTGTATCTTTCCTATTTTATCGCATCTGTCAGACCTAGAGATGTAGTGAGGAGTCGTGATAATATTCTCCCTGTGTCGCTCTGAAAAATATCAGTTCTGAATTATATTCAAGCAGCCTATATCTAGCGTGTAGCCTCCGAGTATCTAGGGGTTCCCATCCTAATCCCTCTAACAGTTGTGAGACACTATATGTTCGCTCGTATTGCAGTTTTTAACGAAGTGCACAGCTTTCCTTTGTATTTTATTAATTTTTTTTGTTCAAATCTTTATGACTTGGGGTCCCGAATGCTCGCGGCGTATTCGAGGTGTGGTCTAACCAGAGAGAAGTATAGCATATCTCTTTGACTTTTTCATCCGGGGACCTATTTCTATTAATATACGCTTTACAAAACCTAGTTTCTTTAATGCTGCGCCGCATATGTGACGTAAGTATAATCCCCACGATATATCAAAATATATAGTAGGTTACACCAAGAACATAGTAGCATAAACAGAGCCGGCACAACATTAAATCAACCAGGATTCATCCAACGTATAATAGGAATGTCCGCGATAGGAAGTTAGTTTCGATTTGATTTGAATAATATTTTGGGAGATTCTATTCGGTTCGAAATGAAAATCGAAATTCGCTCAGCACTAATATCTTGGAATTACCTCAACTTCTGATATATCGTGGAGATTACACATACAGAACATATGTGGCGCAGCATTAAAGAAACTAGGTTTTGTATATAGTGTATATTAATAGAAATATGTCCTCGGATGAAAAAGTCAAAGAGAGATTTTATGATTCGCTCTGGTTAGGCCACACTTCGAATACGCCGCGAGCATTTGGGAATCTGGACATAAAGATTTAACCAAAAAAATTAATTAAATTCAAAGAAAAGCAGCAACATTCATTAAATAACTTCCGCAAGCGTAGATATAGTGTCTCACCACTTTCACAGGGATTAAGGTGGGAGCCTCTAGAGAGACTTGAAGGCTACACGCTAAGCTAACCTTACTTGAATATAATTCATGACTGGTGTATTCCAGTGCGAAACAGAGAGAATATAATTTTGAGTAAATGACTAAATTTCTAGGAAGGATAAAATCAGAAGAGAGATACATTTCCGAACACAAGGGTTGTATAGAAATTCTTTCTTTCTATGCACAGTATACCAAAAGGCGACATCCTGAATACGTCGTCGCTATTTAGGACCTTGGTGATGAATATCTAACCAAAAAAATTAATAAAACATAGAGAAAAGCAGTATGTTTCATAAAAAACTGTTATGAGCGAACGAAATGTGCTATTCAGGTTTTAGTGGGATTATGGTGGGAGCCCCTAAAGACTCGCAGGTTACTTGCAAGGCTTAGGTTGCTTGAATATAAATTCAGAACTGATGTGTTTCAGAGAGACGTAGAGAATATTATCGTGACTTCTCACTAGTTCTCTAGGTCTGACAGATGCGATAAAATAAGAGAGATTACACTGCCATCTACAGATTGGTATTACAATATTTCGATTATTCCGCGAAGAATTGGCGACCACAATAAAAACTGAGCTCCACTAAATACACTCCTATGATACATGTGACCATTTCACCTCCCAAAAACTTACATCTTTACATGGCTGGTGACAGAACACCCCCTGCCACATGCCCACGTGGCGGCTCGCAGGGTATTATGTAGATTTAGATCGTAGATGTGAGAGATAATTTTATAATAATTGTGTCCCTCTCAAAACATCTCCGTAATACACTTCACCATTCAACCAATCATTTGCAATTTTACATGTATGCTGTAGAATATATATAAAGTCAAGCACCTTCTGCCAATTGCCCACGTGGCGGATCGCAGGGGAGCACGTAAACGTAGATATCTCCAAAATCGAGGAACAGTCTTTCTCGAACGTATATAAATATCCCATGCAACAGCGAATCTCAATCTCGTTCCCAGGATAATTCCTTTTGGAGATGCGAGAATTGCGCGGGGTAATGAACAGAGGGGAATATTGGGCCAGGGTACGTCAGGGTATATACCGTGGAAAAAGGGTTCCGCGGCGGCCGAAGGTGGAGGAAAGACGGAGAGAATTATGGGAAGACATAATGGCAGTGACGTGGGGAGGGACGGGAGAGGTGGGGGAGGTGGGGGCTGCTGTAATTCCGCGCTGTTCCCACCAGATGGAGTCCTTGTGGCGCCCGATAATTAAGTCGACTGCATTAATTGGAAATCTTCTTCGTCTTCAGAAGATGATAAAAAAAAAATATTCAGGAATTCGAAAAAAAATCAAAGAGATTTCTGCTCATCCCCTCATCCGATGTTGCCAACCCCCCGTGGACATCTCCGATATTTCTTTTATAGAATGAGATTATTGTTGGAGGGTTTTCCCAATAGAGGACCCTCGGTGCATAAAGGGTTGAAGGAAATGGCTTTATGATGAGGCACTGGAAAATTTCTAACTTCGTGTAAAGTGTTAGTAAGTTTATCGGGGATGGCATTGTTACTGGGAGTCTCGCTGCTCTGGGGCCAATAGGAATAACATGGCTCTTTTAAGTACGTTTCCGTCGTTTTAAGCCATAGTAAAAAGATTTTCGGCAAGCTCAGTTTCATTATTATATCGTGAACTGTATAATTATTCATTGACGAATTTCAAAAGGCTCATTTGAACAGTCCAGAATATCAAAAGTTACGCGTACGTAAGTATGACTCCATTAATAATGAACCTACGACTCAGAGCTTAGGTGGCTTATTGAAAGGTAGAGCATTAACATTTTTGTAGGGTTTATATTAGGCACTGAGTAAGTATTCATCCACAAATTTCAAAAGGGTTATTTAAACAATCCAGGATATCAAAAGCTACACGTACGTAAGTATGACTCCATTAGTAATGAACCTATGACTCAGAGCTCAGGTGGCTTATTAAAAGGTAGAACATTGACATTTTTGTAGAGTTTATATTGGGCACTGAGTAAGTATTCATTCACAAATTTCAAAAGGGTCATTTGAACAATCTAGGATATCAAAAGTTACGCGTACGTAAGTATGACTCCATTAATAATAAACCTATGATTAAGAGCTTAGGTGGCTTATTACAAGGTATAGCATTGAAATTTTTGTAGAGTTTATATTGGGCACTGAGTAAGTATTCATTCACAAATTTCAAAAGAGTCATTTGAACAATCCAGAATATCAAAAGCTTCACGTACGTAAGTATGACTCATTTATAATGAACCCTATGACTCAGAGCTTAGGTGGCTTATTACAAGGTATAGGGCTGGAATTGGCCTTGGGCGTATATCGTTCACTGTATCAATATCCATTCACGAGATTCATGAGGGGAATTTGAAAAATCCACAATATTGAAAGTCACAGGTACGTAGGTATGATCCAATTGTTTATGTACGCATGACTTAGAGCTTTGACGACATATTTCAAGGTTACGGTTGGAATTAAAGTTGGATTCATATCGTTTACCGCGTAAGTGTTCATTCACGAATTTAAAAAGGGTCATTTCAACAAGCCACAATATCGGAAATCACATGTACGTACGTTTGACTCAGTTACTCAAGTGCTCAAACTCAGAGTGCAAATAACTCAGAGCTTTGGTGACGCATTACTATGTATTGGGTTGGAATTTGCCTCGGACTTACATTGTCCACTATATAAGTAACAATTTGCGAATTTCGTGAGGAGCATTTGAACAATCCACGATACTGAAAGCCACACGTACGTACGTATGACCCAGTGTCTGAAGCACGTATGACGTATGGTAGAATATTACGATGTAGAGGGTTGAAGTTTGCTTTGGATTCATATCGTGCCATGTATCTTATACTCTTAAAAGAGAAAGAGAAATTTTTGTATATATGCTTAAATTTACTTGTAAGTAAATATATTATGTGAATATTTTCCCAAATACTAACGAACCATTTCTCCTGAAAGTCGCTACAGAAGGAATATTGAGTACGAGGAATCCGTTGAATGAAAGGGCTTAAGGGCTGAAAAGGCCCCAAGCCCCCAAAATGGGCCATTTCTTCACTCGGAATATATGCAGTGTTTAAATTTTTTGCATTTTTAAATTAATTCCAATGAAGATTAAGGGTATAAATTATCCCTCTCGGTTGGATAAAAGAATGAACTATTAATTCTTGCATTTGATTTTGTGGCAAATATTTATTTTCGCTCAGATATTACGTTTTCAGTGACAAAATTGCAATTTTTCTCCGATTTCAAGAGTAGCATATTTCCTTGGCGAGCCGAGCAACGGCTACGCACGGGAAATTTGGCCCATCCGTTTTACGCCTTGTCTCACAAAAATGACCGCATGGGCGTATGGATTTGCATACATTTTCTTGAGAATTACGAATCCTTTTCTTCCAAAAGTGGGCATTGATGGGGGTTTCATGGAACGAGGAATCCGTTTGGCCAAATTTACTACCCAAAAAAGAGCGCTGCTACCTTTGAAACTGATGATCGCTTAAGGATTCATTTGCAAAGAATATCTGCAAAGAAACTGGTGAATATTAATGCCCATTCAGTTAAATATGAAAGAATTGTATGAATATTGTCCTTGATCTGTAACCTTGTTACCATAGTTAGGAGTTAACAATGTATATAAAATGGGAATACACAAGACTGAATCGAATCCAGGCAACCGAAAGCTTTCTTCAGTGATTAAAAATGAAATAAACTATTCCGTAGATGATCACAGCAAAGTATAAACGCCTCTATACTAAATGATTCAACAAATCCCCCCGCCGTCGAAAAAAACAACCCCATATTATTGGAAAAATCTTTTAAGAACATTTTAAATTGTGAAATATATATATATATCTATTTAATTCAGAAGTATGACCGGAAATTAGTGCGGATTTTTGGAGCAAAAAATAGAGAAATAAATTTACTAAAAGTTTTTTCGCACACATTTATTGACATCTCTGTAATTAAGAGCGCCATCGTCAAATATTTATTTCTAGGAATGAAAAATCGACGAATATTCGAGAGTCATCTTGAAAATAAAATACCGTTTGCATCGATGATAGCAGAACCAGAACAATGCATATCTTAAACAGCAATGTCAAAAATTTCAAATCTTCTCAATGGATACTATTTATTGAAATTGGGTGTTTTCATTGTGATTGCAAATACTTCTTTAAAAAATGTTGGCGTTTCTATAGCTCGGTGAGTAATGTGTTGCGACCCTTTGTTGCTATGATAAAAGAATACTTAAAATCACCTCCCCTACCTCCTCCAGAAGTATCGACCTTTCCTCCTGAAACACCCTGAATACTCATGGATTGTATGTTCATTTTCCTTCATCTGTTACCTTGTTGCCGTAGTTAGGAGTTAACAATAAGTACATCTACATCTACGTGATACCCTGCGAGCCACCACGAGGGTGTGTGGCAGGGGGTGAAGATCACCAAACATGCGCTATTGCCATGCAAATAGGATATTTAATGAAGGCATGCTAGATAATAGGGTCACATGGTTAGTATCTACATGATAAGAAAGGGATTATTGGTTTTTATTACATGCATCATGCACTACAGACTACTCTAACTATATCTACATCTACCTATCCCTTTGCTACGCTGCCTATTGTTCTCTCTTATAGTACGAGGGAAAAATGACATTTTAAATCTATAGGGAGTAGTAACAAGGATTAGTAACAAGGAGTGGTAACATAGCAATAAACAAAACCGAATCGAATTTTGGCAACCCAAAGCTTTCTTCAGTGAACTAAAAAAATTAACTATTCCGTAGATGATCATAGTAAAGAATTAACGCCTCTTTAGTAAATGATTCAACAAAAGTTTTCCGCCTCCGAAAAAATAACGCCCCATGTTATTGGAAAAAATGATTTTAAGACCGAAAAAAATGTCGTAAAATATATATAACTATTTTAACAGGAGTATGACCGGAAATTAGTGTGGAGAAGGGGTTGAAGAAGAAGAATCTGCTGAGCTGTGCCCTTCCGGCTCCTTGAGGAAAAAATGCCCTCGAGGAAAGTAATTAATCCAAAGAGGGCGATCGTTCTCATCTTGCCATCTCGACCAATGAATCCATCCCTTTTTTTATACTCCCCTCCTCTCCCAAGCTTACCGATCCCTCTTCTTAATTAACGCAATTTTAATTCCGCTGCTCAATTTTTTTCCGACTTCCCCTCCTTTTCCTTCCTATCTCCCCTTAACGTCAATAGAGGTCCCCACCGACGATCTCACATATCTTCTTATTTTTTTTTGGTGTGTGTGCTCTGTTCACCCGGTTCATCTTCTTCCTGTGAATTCCTTTTTAATTGTGTCCTCCCTTCGAAATCAGTTACCCTATTTCTTCTTCCTTTTCTTAGAAGAAAAGCGGAACGGAACCCTAGGACCATTCCCGTATTATTAGGATTTTATTTCGAAAATTTTGTCACAAGGAGTTTGTGATAATGTAACCCTCGTTACAAGTCACGGTGGAGTTTAACATTACAAGTCACGCTACCAAATAGGTACCTACTAAAAATTCATCTATATCTGCATTTACATAATACCCCGCGGCCACCGCTTGGGTGTGTGGCAGGGAGAGTTAGGTCACCAGCCGTGTAAAGATTTAAGTTGTAAGGAGATGAAATGCTGACATGAATTACAGCAGTGCATTTAGTGGAGCTCAGTTTTAATTATAACCGCCTATTGTTCGCGGAGACAACGATGGTTTGTAATACCTATCTGTGAATGACAGGGTATCTCTCTTATTTTATCGCATCTGTCAGACCTAGAGATGTAGTGAGGAGTCATGATTATATCTTCAGATGTTCGTTCTCTCTCCACAAAACTTGTGACATGTGGAACAGACTCATAGACGTATCTACATCTACATAATACCCCACGAGCCGCCGCATGGGCGTGTGGCAGGGGGCATTAGGTCACCAGCCGTGTATAAGTGTAAATTTTGGGAGATGAAACGGTAACATGAATTATAGGAGTTTATTTAGTAGGCTTAATTTTTACTGTGGTCGGTTATTGTGCGCGGGAAGAACGAGTTTTTGTAATACCTATCTGTTAGTGACAGGGTATCTCTCTTATTTGATCGCATCTGTCAGACCTAGAGATGTAGTGAGGAGTCATGATTATATCTTCTCTGTGTCGCTCTGAAAAATATCAGTTCTGAATTTCAATCAAGTAACCCAAGCCTAGAGTGTAGCTTCCGAGACTCTAGGGGCTCCCACCTTAATCCTTCTGGAGGTTGTGAGACACTATATGTAAACTAGTAGCAGTTTTTGCAAAGCGCACTGCTTTCTTTGTCATTTATTGATGTTTTTGGTCAAATCTTTATGATCAGGGTCCCAAATGCTCGCGGCGTATTCGAGGTGTGGCCTAACCAGAGCGAAGTATAGCATCTCTCTTTGACTTTTTCATACGAGGACATATTTCTATTAATATAAGCCTAACAAAACCTTGTTTCTTTGAAGCTGTGCCGGATGAATTCAATTATCATAACGGCCTTTAACAAACCTAGCGGATCTCCTTTGCACGCAATCTAATTCTTTTATCATACCTTCCTCGTACGGATCCCATATACTAGCGGCATATTCTAAATGAGGCCTGACAAGTGTAAAATAGCCTCCTAGGCCGACTTTAAAAATATTCCAGGGACATACCTCTTGCAAGGGTATATAATGACGAAAGCCATGGTTGAATATCCCAGGAATGTTCGCAGAAGGATATTCTATTGCAAATCATTTGAGAACATTCTACGAACATTCTAAAATGATCCCAACGTCCCTGGAACCAAATGGGGATATTGAGAATCAAAATAGAATATTCCTGGAATATCCTCTGCTGTGTGGGATAGTGACATGAATTATGGGAGTGTATATAGTTAGCTTAATTTTTATTGTGGTCACTTATCATTCGCGGAAAGAACGAGTTATTGTAATACCAATCTGTAATTGGCAGTGTATCTCTCTTAGTTTATCGCATTTGTCAGAGCTAGGGAACTAGTGAGGCGTCAGGATAATATTCTCTATGTCGCTATGAAAAATATCAGTATTGAACTATATTCAAGCAACCTACGCCTAGCGTGTACCCTCCGAGTCTCTAGGGGCTCCCACCTCAATCCCTCAGACAAATGTGAGACACTGAATGTACGCTCCTGTTGCAGTTTTTAACGAAGCGCGCTTCTTTCCTTTGTGTTTTATAATGTTTTTTTGTTCAAATCTTTATGACTTAGGGTCCCAAATGCTCGCGGCGTATTCGTAGTGTGGCCTAACCAGAGCGAAGTATAGCATCTCTCTTTGACTTTTTCATACGAGGACGTATTTCTATTAATATACGCTTAACTAAACCCAGTTTCTTTAATGCTGCGCCGTATATATGCTTTGTATGTGTAATCCCCACGACATATCAGATGTTAAGGTAATTCCAAGATATTTTATTGTATCTTGAAATTTTCATGTAGATTAATATATTTTCATCTTGGAAGGAGCTGTTGCACTGGAAAACTTGTCCTGCGCGGTGTTGTCCTTTATTACGACACCGCATGTCGCTGCGCGCACGACACCCTGCGTCAAATTTGGAAATTCTCCGCCAACACGTAGGGCTAACGACAACTTCATCTCCAGGCCATCTGTCCCCTCAGACCTCGTCTTGTCAGGGATTCCCCACTCCACCTAAAAGGTCCAAAAGCGGGGGTTAGGCCACTGAGGTCCTTTTTAGGACCGACGGTACGAGTTGAGAAGAAAAGGGGATGCTAGGGGAGGGACCTTGCAAGGCATTGTCATCTTCCCTTGCCCTGTCAAAGGGTTTCTTACCCCCCCTCATCTAAAAACCCTTCCCCCCGTCCCTCCTGACAAATGACTTCTTGATAGCCCCCAGAACTCAACACTCTGAATATTAATGCCCCCTGTCCATTTCCTTATCTTCAGGGTCCGCCTACTTTCCCGGGGCACCGCCCCCCATGTTACCCTGGCCGAAAAACCCCTTTCAGACGTCCCCACTCAAGTCGGCGCGTCAAAATCCTTTCCACCCCCACCCTCATCCCCAGGAAACCCTGTGGTCCAAACTCCTTCGTAGGGGTATCTGACTCGACTCCTTAATCTCAAGCCTCCTCCGACTTAATCTCCGTCCCTCCATCTCATCCGTCCTCCGAAGCAGATTAGCACCCTAAAATGAGTGCGCAGGGGGGTGGTTGGGAAAGTCTCGAAAGATGGAAGCATAATCGTCAAACGTGATTTTCAACTCTGCGGGCGGAATGCAATGAGGAAAAGATGCATGTTATACCTTGAATTCAGGTATATCGTGGGGATTACAAATACAGAACAAATGCGGCGCAGCATTTTAAAAACTAGGTTTAGTTAAGCGTATATTAATAGAAATAGGTCCTCGGATGAAAAAGTCAAAGAGAGATGCTACACTTCGCTCTAGTTAGGCCACACCTCGAATACGCCGCGAGCATTTGGGACCCTGGTCAAATAGATTTAACTAAAAAAAATAACAAAATACAAAGGAAAGCAGTACGCTTTGTTAAAAACTGCTACCATCATACATATAATGTCTCATAACTGTTAGAAGGATTAAGGTGGGAGCCCCTAGAGACTCGGAGGCTACACGCTAGGCCTAGGTTGCTCGATAAATATATTCAGAACTGATATTTTTCAGAGCGACACAGAAAATATTATCACGACTCCTCACTACATCTCTAGGTCTGACAGATGCGATAAAATAAGAGATATACAATGCCATTTACCGATAGAAGCGAACAATAAGCGACCACAATAAAAATTGAGCCCTACTAAATACACTCCAATAATTCATGTCACCATTACATCTCCAAAAAACTAACACCATTACACGGCTGGTAACCTAACATCCCCTGCCACTGGCCCATGTGGTGGCTCGCGGGGTAGTATGTAGATGTTGGACGATGTTGAGGTCGGAAACTTTTCAGACCACCCTCGTAGTTTTAAGTCATGTGATCCGCGTTTCCAGGCCCGAGGGTGTAACGCAAGGATGCGTTTTGTGCGACCTGGAGCCTATTCGTATTCCTCTCAATTAGATCACTGCATGGGATAAGGCAGTAGTCGAGAATGTGGAATAACGGGACTTGAAATGCGTGCTCTTAAGGTGCCGCAAACCCCAAATAACTGTTGAAATGAACTGGGAGACTTGTTTTTCCCATGAGAGTTTACGAGAAACCGTTACACCCTAAGCCTAAGGTATGGAGGACATCCATCATTAATCGTTTTTGAGATCACAATCATTAAAACGATGGATCCTTGCTCGCTAAAAATCTAACCATTTTCGGACACTATGGGGGTGAACCGTGTCGTGACGAATTTGTGAAAAAATGAGGCCTGAAACCTTCTTCTTCGAGGCTTCCCTCGGCCGTCACTACCACAATGCCTTATTAAGGTCCATACACGAAGCATATATTTTCATTTCATCGGCAGTTGGAAGCATAAATCAAATAATGGATTAATAATGTTGCGAAAATATACTTACACATGGCCAAAATGGGGGTGGAATGCGTTTTTTTAATGCGTAAAAATGTTTTCTTTAGTGAGAAATTACTCCACTAAAAACCCTATTCAAAGTATCTGATTTAATCTCAGCATGATTAGCATAAATTTTGCAATCACATATTTTTAAAAGACAATCCGTGATTTAAAAGAAAATTTTGAACTGAGGGAAAGTTATAATGTCATATTATACATAAAAATTTGCAGTAGTTTACGAATATGTCAGGTAACCAACGTAAACAGCAGATGTTTCCATTGGCAAAGTTGCCACGTCACATCACAGTGTATGATTCAACGAAAACCGCAAGTCTTTCATTTGAAACTGAATGAACGTGTTTTAAAATTGTTGGTTCAACCTGTAAAAAATACTATTAAGACGCTAAATATGTAGTGGATGTTGTAAAAGTTTTTGAACAATTTTATTCGAGTGAAAACTGAGATAGAGAAAAGTATGCAATCGGATGAGATCGCACAGACATTTTGACAGCGTTGATGAGCGCCATACTTCCTCATTTTTCCCCAAATACTACATGATCAATATTGGTCGTTTAATCCCAGTATTGGTTGATACAGCAGTCCTTTAATCCTTCCCTTATATCCAATGCTAGTTCACTTGTATTGGATACAGAAAAAACCGAATAACATCTATCAACACAGGGTGATTCATTTTATAGCTGATTGGACTTTCTGAGAGGGTTTCATATAACCATTACAAAGTTTGAAACGGCAAAAAAAACTATTACACTTAGCGTATGGTTCGCTAGAATTCTCTCACATTGAAGGAAAATTTGTCCAGTATTTGTCAATGAAATGGGAGAAAATCATACAGACATATTTTTCTTTATTTTTACGCGCAAGTGCATAATGCACCACAATCGACTTCCTGCGATAGTCATCACAAAATGCCATATCTATACTGTGGGAGGAGTAAACATAAAATCCTCGGATACAGTAAAGTATCTTGGAATTACCTCCACTTCTCATATATCGTGGGGATCACAAATACAGAACATATGTGGCGCAGCATTTAAGAAACTAGGTTTTGTTAAGCGTGTATTAATAGAAATAGGTCCTCGGATGAAAAAGTCAAAGAGAGATGCTATACTTCGCTCTGGTTAGGTCACACCTCGAATACGCCGCGAGCATTTGGGACCCTGGTCATAAAGATTTAACCGAAAAAAATAATAAAATACAAAGGAAAGCAGCGCGCTTCGTTAAAAACTGCTACGAGCGTAATTACAGTGTCTCGCAACATTAAGAGGGATTAAAGGTGGAAGCCTTTAGAGTCTCGGAAGCTACACGCTAGGCTTTGGTCACTTGATCGTAATTCAGAACTGATATATTTCAGGGCGATATAGAGAATATTATCATGACTCCTCACTGCATCTCTGGGTCTGACAGATGCGATCAAATAAGAGAGATACACTGCCGAACAGATAGGTATTACAAAAACTCGTTCTTTCCGCGAAGAATAACCGACCACAATAAAAATTAAGCCTACTAAATAAACTCCTATAATTCATGTTACCGTTTCATCTCCCAAAATTTACACTTATACACGGCTGGTGACCTAATGCCCCCTGCCACACGCCCATGCGGCGGCTCGTGGGGTATTATGTAGATGTAGATACGTCTATGAGTCTGTTCCACATGTCACACGTTTTGTGGAGAGAGAACGAACATCTGAATGACGCCTCCCGCAGCACGGACCACCACCATAGGAGGAGCTGACGCGAGACAAATTCGGTTGCGTGGTTTCTTCGAACGGAACGCTGAGAGGTCCCAGATTGGATCGAATCATCCAATTACTCGCAAGACGTCCGATTCACTCCCAAGTCGACTTCCGAGGAGAATTTTGGACGTGTGAAAAGTTTATATACTCACCTACACACACAGACACACACAAAGAGACGTGTGCGACAGACTCCCAACTCCGAAGGCGGCGAATAGTTCGTGGTCCACCCAGCGGAGGGAGTTGCGGTCGATGGCGCGGGGACAATTGAATGAGCGGCCCATATTGTGACGTGCGGGTCCAAGAACCCGTCCGAGGGAACAAGATGGCGACGGGGCGCAAGGAAAAAAATTAACACCGAAGAGGTGGGGGGGGGGAGGGAAGGCATTAGGCAGATGCCTCGGAACTAAGTGAATTGACTTAGGTTCTCGCGCATCCCTTGCCATACGCTGCCCCCTCCTTCGGCAACGCCGTCGGGATGGGGAAGGTCCCTTCTAATTATGACTGATGGCTTATAAGGGTACGCGGCCAGGGTGTGCCGGGGTTCTCCGGGAGAGTAACTAGGGTTTTGCGGGCGAGGAAGGAGTAGGTGGTCCCTCAGGCAAATCAACGCGCTCGAGACTATTCTCCGAGACCAAAAGTTTTAAGACTCGATTCTGGAAGTCTTCTTTTTGGATGAATAAAAATGATTTTTACGCCTTTTTATTCAATATTTATCTATTTTTTAAATTAAATATAGTATCTTACTAGCTGACCCGTGCGAATATTTCGCACATTATGCAGCTTCTTCCTGTTTCTTCCTTCTTTCTTCCTGTTCTTCTAGCTGTTTCTTCCCATGGGCAATTATATGTTATATATGTTCGTGTTCAAGATACATAAACGGTCACACTGATTGCACGTAAAATGTAAATAATCTAACTAAACGTGTGTGTTAATAGATGGCGCCTCCTACAGCCTTTTAAGCACGTAAACATAGCCAACATATTAGTTGATTATCGCCAACACTTCGTCTGTGTTCAGTGACAGGTTCAAGAGGTCTGCCCCGTCCTCTTGGTCTGCCTCGAGGCCTGCCTCGTGAAGTTGTATAGTTCTATAGCATTGAATGCATTGTACGCATGAGCAAGTTATGTTCATAAATGTTTACAAACTATCTTTGTAAGCGAATATATCATATAAATATGAAATTAAAGATTTTTTTGCATTGAATTACCAGATGACCATTCACCCATGTACAATCACTATGTGCATTTCGTACTGTTTTCATTTTAAACCTTTTTTTTTGAAGTTTAGAATTAAAAAAATGTGAGGAGTCGATATACCTCGAGCGAATAATCGACATGGAAAAATCGAAACTTTTAAGTCAAATCAATGGGTAAATAGTGAAATTTGAGATTGAGATTGTATTTTTCGTCAGAAGCCGGTGATTCAACGTTTAAAATGATACCTCGATTATCACTGTAGGTGCAGTATTAACGGAGCATATACGGAATGACAGAAAAAGACCTTTCTGTAATAATATATATGATGATTAATGGGTAAATAGAGAAATTGAGATTGAGATTGTATTTTTCGTCAGAAGCCGGTGATTCAACGTTTAAAATGATACCTCGATTATCACTGTAGGTGCAGTATTAACGGAGCATATAACCAAATGACAGATTAAGACCTTTCTGTAATAATATATAGCTATCCATTCATTCACGGAGCTACCATCGTAAACAAGCATTGTCTTCGCTTTGTATTTCTGCTGAAAAAAACTCTTGGGACCAATAGTTCTAAGAATCGAGTATGAAGTATTAATTTTATATAAATTAAATGACTTCTAAGTCTTATTATTCAATACTCAGCCATTTTTTTGTAACTTATTGTAGCTAAAAGCCACCTATTTACTCACTGAGCAATCACCATATGCAAAAAAATGCCTCCGCATTATATTTTTGTCGTGAATTCATCTTGGAACGAAAAGTTCGAAAACTCTAGTTTCATGTTTTCTCCGCGCATGAAATAAACGACTTTTACATGTTTTTAATCAAAATTTGTCCAACCTTTTGTAGAATATTGTATATTTTAGCTACTTATTATTTTACAGAGTAATGAACGTAATTAACAAATGGTTTCGCCTTTTTTTATTGCAGTAAAATAATCTTTGAGATAAAAATTCGAAAACTCGACTTTGAATTTTACTTCGCGCACGAAAAAAATGACTTTCACGTCTTTTTGTTCAATACTAATCCTTTTTTTATTTTATTTAGTGTCAAAAAGCTACCCATTCATTCACGTAGCAACTATCGTATACAAAAATTGACTTCCATGAGTATTATTACCCTAAACTGCTCCTTGAACAAAAAGTTTCGAGACTCTAATCAAAAGTTTTTTCAGCAAAGGGATGAAATGACTTTTACGTCTTTTTGTTCAATGCTAATCCTTTTTTTATTTTATTTAGTGTCAAAAAGCTACCCATTCTTTCACGGAGCAACTATCGTAAACAAAAATTGACTTCCATGTGTACTATTACCCTAAACTGCTCTTTGAACCAAGAGTTTCGAGACTAGAGTCAGAAATTTTTTCAGCAAATGGATGAAATGACTTTTACGTCTATTCATTAATTATTTATACATTTTTTCCAAATACATTTTATGTTAACCCTGCGCTAGTCCGGTGGGGTGTTAAGTCACCCCAAAATTTTATTTTTGCTCATAATTTAGCTTTGTTATCACTGATAAACCTCATATTTTGAGTACCTTCCTAAATATATAAATAGTTTACGTTTAAATCTTTATTAAATCTGTTTTCTTGATTTGTTTGCCGAGATAAACGGTTTCCCTGTTGGGGTGTTCAAACACCCCACCGCACTAACGGAGGCGTGGATTTAAAAATATTGATCTTTTTGGTATCAATTTTTCTTTTCGGAGTGTTTTTTCATATTGAAGTTTTACGTGTACATAGCCACGTGATATATGTATCGAAGATTCAGTGTTTTTATGCTCTAAAAATACTGAACTATGGGTGCTGCTCATCACGCCATCTGTTGTCTACTTTTGAAGTGTGGGTTGCATTTCAGCGTACGAAGAGCTAACTGGATTACACCATAGCTCAGAGAGACAATACTTTGCGAAACGAATTGATTGCTGAAATTGGGCAGTCTCTGAAGATAATTGAAGCAAAAAATGTTTCCAATGCAATGTATCGAAACGGGAAAATACTGAGAGAAAAGCCGAAATATTCAACGAGAGACAGTTTTTTTTGGTAGTTTTTCTCCGGCAGTCGTACGGGACAGGTCTAGCTGTGCTGTGATGCTGACTTCGTCAAACGATACTTTGGATACCCATTGCTAAGTGGAATTCAAACAGATTTTATATATTTGCGTAGTTCATGGGTTGTTCCTTGTGAACGCCAGGAGAATAGGCTAAGGGATTAGAGAAAGTATAATAGCAGCAAAATGGATCTTTGGAAGAAACAAAATATTATTCCACGTTCATACATACCAATTATCACTTACATATCAATTACACTTATCTGCATCGCTTTGCTGATCTTAATGGGAAACCAATACCAGGGCAAGAAAAATGTGTTTTGCTGTGAAAAGATTATTTCATAAAAGAATTCCCCCTCCTATTTTAAATTATTTCGCTTCATTTATGGCCACTTGCAGGAACGTAACATATGTATTCCATATAGTTATGGGACCCATAAGCCATGGCAACCATTCAATAAGTGTTGCACAAACATTCTATAAATTCATTGGTCTCCATAACTTATGGCATGGAGTAATGAGTTCCATAAGTAGACAAGATGGCGGATGCGCAATGGACCGCTTGGAGACTTCATTACTTGATTAAAGAGTTGTTTTGAGACAAGTGACAAGTTTGTTTACTCTTACTGACTAATTATAATGTGCATTATCAATTATTCATCGGCTAAACTTTCGTAACTTTTATCTGGCGGTAGAATATTAGATCAAATATTCGAGGCTAGTAACTATTTGTGAAGAAGTTATGTAACTAATAGATGTGTTCCTGCAACCCGATAATATTTAAGAGTTCTATAACTTAATGGATCTCATAACTATTGATTCCGTAACTAACCTTTCTTGCAACCGGCCATTAGAAGGGAAAACCTTCGTTTGTTTAATATTGTTGAACGGAAAGAAATTTAATGATTGAAAGTAACATCATTTGTGAACAAAAAACACTCTAGTGCAACTAACTGATAGATGTCTCCTAGCCGCTTGTTGATGCGATCGTCTATTGTCGCCGGCCATGGCTGCAGAAGCAGACGAGGTACCCATCCCTACATCTACATACACATCTACGTGACACCCTGCGAGCCACCACGAGGGTGTGTGGCAGGGGGTGAAGATCACTAATCATGCACTATTGGAATGCAACTAGGACATTTAATGGAGACGTGCTAGATAATAGGGTCACATGCAGCTAGATGGTTAGTATCTACATAATAAGAAGGGGATTATTGGTTGTTATTACATGCATCATGCACTACAGACTACTCTCACTATATTTCACCCACCTATCCTTTTGCTACGCTGCCTATTGTTCTCTCTTATGGTACGCGGGAAAAGTGACATTTTAAATCTATCGGTACGACAATCTATCTCTCTAATCTTGTTAATATGATCAAACCAAGAATAATACGCAGGGGTTCTCAATATATATATCTAACGTCATCTGTGAACAACTCTGTTTCGAATTTACTTAAAAGGTTTAACCTAAATTTTAACCATGCGTTCTGATAGTAATTCCCATCCTAGTTCTTCTATTAAACTCGTAACACTTATACAATTATCATAACGGCCTTTAACAAACCTAGCGGATCTCCTTCGCACGCGCTCTGATTCTTTTATCATACCTTCCTCGTACGGATCCCATATACTAGCGGCATATTCTAAATGAGGCCTGACAAGTGTAAAAATAGCTTCTTTCTCGTACTCTCTCATCGCATTTGCCTAGAACCCTTTTTACGAATCCTAATCTACGGTTTGCTCTCCCTGTTATCTAGTTCTATCTATCTATCTATTTATCTAATAATGCAATATTATAATTAGTCAGCAAGAGTAAACAAACTGGTCACTTGTCTGAAAACAACTCTTTAATCAAGTAATTAAGTCTCCAATCTAGTTATCTCCCTGATGTGTTTCCCCCATGACTTGTCTTCAGTGATGGTCCCTAATCAAGATAAGTACCGTATTTACCATATTTTAAGTGTCATTGCAGCGCTGTCGTCCATATCTAGTATTGTTCAGAATGTAAATTATGTGATAAATCCTAAACTCGATGACTATCTGACAAAAACTGGCGAAATGATAAAACCCTGCGGTTGCAGTAAAAAAAACTAACAGCGTATAGTGTGTATGTTTTTTCGACAATATTTAAAAATCAATCGTATTTTAACCGCAGTAGGTTCTTGGGTATCACTAAAAAACCTTCCGTTTTGAAGGAGTTTCAAACGCACCGCGCGAAAAAAATGAGTCAAGTTAAAGACTTATTTTGATTTATTCATTCATTTACTTACAGTTTCTGTCATATAAATCTGTATTATTGCACCATTAATAATGCAATATTTAATTGATTTACCACACGGATGGTGAAATCAATACGTATAATTCCAATATATCTGTTTCATCATCCGACTCTCATCCATTCTCTCAACGTGGCCAAACCAACAAAGTACACTCCTTTCATATACATGTCCATTAATACTGGAACATCCAACCCACATTCTATTATTACCCACTCATTCCTGACCCTATCCATCCAACTTTTTCTCGAAAAAACTCCTCAGATAACTCATACCCACGGCGTTTCGTGGATGTATACTCATTAATGAATTTAAAACCATGACTTGATGACGAACTCCTGGAAATATATAATAATCTTCAGGTTTAAATCATTCAACAATGTTTATTAAATGCCTAATTGTTACATATATTGTAGCATAAATTTGACAAATGAGGACAACAGTAGAAGTCATCCCTGTCAACGTAACCACATTCATCACAGTCTGTTAATTTAAGTTAGTTTGAGCGAAAATCATTTTTTGAGAAATCGATGGTTTTCGTCATATTTTAATGAAAAAATCTCAACCTATCCTATGATAGGAAAAATTCTATCCCTTAACACATTACTTTCCGACATATTGGCCAGAAAAATGCCAGTTCTACATAGGAAACGGTACGTGTATGAACTCCAGAGAGACATTACTTACAAAATGAGGTATTTCTAACACTTAGATTTCGTAAAAAAAAACTAAAAGTGTGTAGTTTGTGTGTTATCTCAACTGTTTTTTTGAAAATTAACCATATCGTCACCGCAGAAAAATCTTCGGTATCGCAAAAAAAACTTTCCGTTTTGAAGGAGTTTCAAACGCACCGCGCGAAATAAACGAGTCAATAAAAAGACTTATTTTGATATTTTTACTTATATACTTATCGTTTCTGTCATACAAAATCATATTATTGCCCCATTAATAATACAATATTTAATTGATGTGTCTCACAGCTGGTGAAATTAAGACCTAAAATTCGAATGTGGTATCCATTATGACTAGGGAACTATCTCGCTCGGAATACCTTCATACGGAGATTTTTGGTGAAATAAATTACTGCAAAGTTACATGGAAAGAAAAAAGCCAGAAGACTGACATGGCAAGGTTCGCCGACGATATCATACTGTAGCGGAGAGCGAGGAAGGGCTGAAAGGAATCGCAAAATGTGATTTTATTCATATTTTAGAAAATTTTGGAAACATAATGTCCTATGCTTGATAAAATCAACAACATTTTTACCTTTCACTGCTCTTATTCTCGCAAAATGAACTGGAAAATACTTAGTGCCTCATATAATTCAGGAAATTTACGTGAAAAATGGCACTTTTATGTGCAATTTTTAAGGAATTTTCCTGTGAACTGTTTTCAAGAAGGAGATATTGAGTCCGTCGTGGAGAACAATAAATGCACCATCTGGTGGAATTACTCCTTTCCTACCGCCAGGCAGTTGGAGGCGACCAAGACTGATATCGTTCTCCCAGACCACCTCTCACGCTCCATGTTCGTGATAGAGTTTTCGGCCCCGGGTGAAACAAACATGGATGCAAAGGAAGCGGAGAAATGGGCGAAATATCAAGACCTGCTGTTTTAGCTGCGGCAGATGCACCCAGGACACACTGTTAAATTGATAACCGTCATCATAGGTGTGCTCGATGGAGCTAAGGGCTCGCTGCTGGAGAGCATCAAGTGCATTCCGTCCTGCGTGTCACAGGCGGAGTATCTTGCAGCTCGCATGCAGAAGGCCGTTATACTTGGGGTCGCTCCGTCTACTCCTTACGCAAGACCCAGCCGCAGTGTAGCCAGGAATCCGATGGGCGTCGGACGTGGCTGCGTTAACTGCCAAACTCCTCCCGAGTCCTCGGCCATTAGAATGGTAATGAAACCCGATGCCTGCCGAGGACTCAGAGCGGGAAAGTTACCAAAGTAACGATACATATAATATAAAATATTATATTATCATCAATGAGTATGAGAAAATATAATATTATGTGTATTTTTGTTTTTAAACATTTATTTTTCGCTGAATTATTTTGGTGTATAAAAAAGTTGTAAAACATTACGGGTTTCACACACTTTTTGCAGACTTATATTGCTATTTTTCATTTGATGCATATTTTTCCTCTATTTCTCAGGGTTTAAGCTTACAAATAAAAATATATTTATCTTAATATCTCAATTAATTCAAAAGTTCTACGCTTTTAAAAGTGAGGACTACCTCTGTACGCCATAGTGCGTCGTTGTGAAGGTAGGCGTCGGACGGTCTTAAGCGCTAAAGGGTGTGTGTGCACCAGGGTTCCATCCTCTCACCCCCGCCCCTTACTTCGGACCCTTTCTCCGCCCCCAGGGGCGGCGGGCAAGGGGTGGTGACTGAGGTTGACATGAAGTGCCGTCCCTAATTTCACTTTGAGAGAAGTTTCAAAGTTTGTACCACCAGGGGTCAGGCTTATCAAGTTATGCCGCCCCACCCCCCAGCCGCCACCCTCTCCCCCACACTACGACGGCCTCGTTGGCCGCACAGAATCATGGGAAGGACTAGCTCAAACTCTGAGCGCCACCTTACCTCATTTCCACTTAACCCTCACCAACCTATTAGACTTTCTTCATTATTCTAATCCTACGCGTCTTATTTACATTACTGAAATGAAGTTCAAATTGATGAATTGATGAATTAACAGAAAACGAGGCTTCCCAAGTAGCATGCGATATCTACTAGATATCCATGGTTGCAAATAGCCATAGAAGATAATATTGAATCTTATTTGTTGTACGGATATAATGTTAAAATATCCAACATTGTATATTTTAATGCTATCCATGAAATATTTAATGATCATTCTAGAACCTCACTACTGCAAAACAAACCCTGAATTCTCAGGAAAAATACTATTCAATAAATATCTTTCTCGCGGCTTTGCACTTTAGATTGGTGCAACCAGGGAAGCCGGCAGTGGCGGAACACAGCATCTACATCTACGTCATACCCTGCTAGCCACCCAAAGGGTGTGTGGCAGGGGGTGCTTCCACACCAGGCATGCATGAATGATACGGTAGAACACAAAAATTACATTGAAACCCGCGTACCACACATGCAAAGCGCCAATTAAAAATCTACTAACCAAGAAACATTCTATCGTCAATCGTTCCAACGTGCAAGTAGATACAAAGACTACTACTGCAGATTCAAATTATCATGCATGAATAAGAACATCAATATTTACATCATGCATATATAAGAGAGTAGAGAATATAATGAGAAAGATTTACTGTCTGCCTATTGTCACAATTCGCACTATTCATGACGACGATCACAGCTTTTATGGTCCCGAATGGCACGCGGAAAAAATGACATTTTATACCTATCGGTTCTACTATCTAGCTCTCTAATTTTATTGGCGCGATCTAATCTGTCGTAGTACGAGGGGGTTAATAGCATGTTTTTCACGTCGTCAGCGAGATTATTTTCCTGAAATTTATTTAGGAGGTTAAGCCTATAATTCAATCTACGCTGTGATATCGATTCCCATCCCAATTCTTCCTACAGTCCACACACACTAGCAAACTTATCGTAGCATCGTTTCACTAAACCTAGCTCCTCTTCGCTGCACGCGATCTAATTCCGATATCAACCCCGTTTTGTATAGATCCCATACACAAACAGCATATTCCAGATGAGGCCTAACGAGCATCAACGAAGACCATGCCATTAAATGGACCGATGCAAAAATCCTTTGGCGCGCACACCGTTACTGGGACCGCATTATCAAAGAGGCCATCGAGACACGATTGCATCCGCACAATTTTAATGGTACGCCGGATTCCAACTGAGTAATACCTGGTGGCCATTGATCAAATGCATTAAAAAAGACGAGAACATGATTCAACGGCCAGCGGAACACTTCAGCCAATCATAGGGATCGCCAGCTTTATTGTTGGGGCATCAACAGCTTGTTTAATTTTATTGTTATAGTGGTCACGGCGGAAATAACACGTGCCTTGAAAATGGAAAACATGTCGTTCTCCGAAACGTCGGCGTATTATGAAAACATTACCCCGGCGCGAAGCCCGAGAAAGATATTTAATCGCATAACACCGGGAAAATCCTAAATCATTTTCTATTCAATAAATTTTCTTTTGAAAATTAAAGAAATATGTAACCAGAAAAAGTTTTTAAAAAATACGTTAAAAGATTTACTTGTAAAAAATACATTTTATAATAGTGAAGAATTTCTATATTGATACTAAGTTTTGTTGTAAACTGTTTTGTCTTTTTAATATTTTAATTCAAGTTGTATTTTTTTGGAAATATTTGTACAAACTTGACGAAACCTATCCTAATGTAATCTTTGTTTTATAGTGAATAAACTATCTATCTATCTAAATATTAGCTGGAGATGGAGATTTATTGGAAAAATAAAGTTATATACAACATTATCTTTATAAGAGCCACATGAATCACCACTAGAGAGAATATTGACATAAGTGATCATATTTCAAATATGGCTAGCCATGGTGGTCAGGAACGAGCCAGCCGGACAACCCATAGCTTTGAATCCCACCTCAGAGGCATAGATTTTGTGGTACGTTGTTAGGATTAGATTTGCTGAGATGGTGTGATGTGATTGTGATCTCCTTCCCACTCTCAGTTATGCCCTCCTACTTGTATTCTTAGCTTATCCATTTTTTGGTGAGATTCTCAATATTACTTCAGCTTTCTTAACAATTAGTCTCCATCCCATACCTCTCAGACCGACTCTGAAATGCATTTATAAACGATTGTACCTGCTTTGCTGACTGGGTTACCAGATCTTGGTCATCCACTAACATGTCAGTTCCCCTCCTTCATTCACACCATTCTTATGTGATTCTTTTGGAAGTACTGGATACCGGGTTACACATAAAATCAATAAAAAGTTGACCTGCATTTTTTAGACAGTTACGAGCATTTCCCGAGTTCACACTGTCGCTAAAAGTCATCGATTCTTTTCAGGTTTTTGAGGTTTTAAAATTTCATCAGTGTCATACTCTCCGTTTCTTTAAATAAAGACGCTTTCGATAACCTTGAAATCTTATTTGTAACAACATACTGGTCAGGAGACTTATAGTTTCACCTTATGAGGTATAGTATGAGGGATGAGTAAGGTTTTAGCTTATTTGAGTCTCAGTGGAAAAGACATCAGGTTACGATAACTTTTCAGTTTGTACAGGTTTTTAATGACTTTATTAGTGATACGTGTTCATCCCAGGTTAGCGTTTTATTTACAATAACACCTAAATCGAAATTAATGTGGTAGGGGGTTGAATATTTTGTGTCCTTAGAAGGGTGACATATTATTCTCTAACACTAGAACTGCGGACGGGACAGTTTTGTCCCATTAAACATTTTTTGAGCTGCATCTCTCTTAATATTTTTCGTAAAAAATGTTTGAGTATTTGAATTTTTATTGTTTATAGAGTTTTTCACTGTGGAAAATAATATCCACCCTTTCACTCGTAGAAAAAACTATAAGAACATAAAACCGTAGATGGGACATTTTTTTCCCGCAAAGGAATATAAATCAGTTTGCCATATTACATAATTATTGGTTGTGGAATTCTTTTGTGATTATTTTGGAAGTATAGGATATCGGGTTACAGAAAAAATCAACTAAAAGTTGGCCTATATTTTTTAGACCGTTACGAGCATTTTCCGAGTATACACTGTCACTAAAAGTCATCAATTTTTAAAAGGTTTTTCGAGGTTTTAAAATTTCATCAGTGTCATACCCTCCTATTCTTTCCATAAAAACGCTTGAAAACTTATTTGTAACAACATACTGGTCAGGCGACTGACAGTTTCACCTTTTCAGTCAGTACTGACACAAATCGCGACGTGATCTCAAACCGTTTTAGGGGGTAGGCAAAAACCCAGCGGTTCTACTGTCAAAATGAGACCCTAATTCACGGATTTCTAAGTGAAATGATATTTCGCTCGAACTACATTAAGTAAGAGGCTAATATTTTGATACTTTTAAAAAGGATGAGATATTTTTTCTTTAAAATTCAACCAAATTCATCGATTTAACGGTGAAATTATCGTTCAAACTATCCTCACATCACGAGTTACCTCCTCCTTCAGGTTCTTGGGAGATCCGGAATTAATTTCAATCCTTCGTCTGCACAAAAAAGTCCTCGGATCAGAGTTTTGGTCTTATTTTTTTCGTTGAGAACTGATAGGGGACATAAGGCATCGTATTAAATTCCTTCGACTTCGCTTTGATGTCTTAAAATATATATATATCCTTTTTTCTCCGACGCATCAAAGGGAAGCCATCATGGAAAGAGGTTGGACTGTCTCATTCTTAAAGAAGGGAAAGAATTGAATGGAATGGCGACCTTCGACAATGAGTTTCTCTCTTTCAGACACCCGTCTATCTGTCTTATTCCGGGAGAAAGAATTTCCAATTTTTTCTCCCGTCTTCAATAAGCATTGTGTCCGAGACGGGAATCTTTTTATGAAGAGTCGGGGGGAAGATGATGAACACAAGTACGGGACTGTATCTTGTTCTGAATGTCGAGAAAAAAAATGATATCCACCTCTTCTTTAGAGCTCTTTAAGAGTAAAATGAATAAATATCCACTTGCAAGAAATTTCATCTCCAACCATTTAACACGCGCATTTCAGAGAGGTCTTTTACGGCGTATTCCAATCATCTGAGACCTGGAATTTTTTTTCTCAATGAGAAAACTTTGTCACATATCGATCATAAAGCAGAATTTTTCGTTCAACGATGTATTGTGAGCTGCCCATTGTCGTCCGGATATGTATCCGAATAGGTCTCTCAACTCATGAAAGATGCCGAAGCTCTGTTTGATAGACTCAGTAGGCATTTGAGATCGCATGGAAGAATTCCCACTTAATATAAA
The DNA here is from genome assembly GCA_963169105.1 of Ceriagrion tenellum. Taxonomy (NCBI): domain Eukaryota; kingdom Metazoa; phylum Arthropoda; class Insecta; order Odonata; family Coenagrionidae; genus Ceriagrion; species Ceriagrion tenellum. Next base: position 3,701,743 of record OY720645.1, read on the forward strand.
AGCTTCCGAAAAGGCCATCGAAGATTTATGGTTCTCTTCGTTGCCCTGCCAACTCTGAACTTAAGAGGGCACTTGTTATCCAAGATATGTGGGGTCGATTATCAAGGCTGCGCATTGAAAAAATCGTGAGCATCGTCAATGCGTCAACCGGACAATTAACAACAATTCACCCGCAAATGAGGTTTTGTTGAGCGCATATTAATAGAAATAGGTCCTCGGATGAAAAAGTCAAAGATAGATGCTCTACTTCGCTCTGGTTAGGCCACACCTCGAATACGCCGCGAGCATTTGGGACCCTGGTCAACTAGATTTAACCAAAAAAATAATAAAATACAATGGAAAGCAGCGCGCTTTGTTAAAAAATGTTACGAGCGCACATATAGCGTCTCATAACTTTTAGAGAGATTAAGGTGGGAGCCCCTAGAGGCTACACGCTAGCTTTAGGTTGCTTGATAAATTCAGAACTGATATTTCGCGTCAGAGTTGCAAACCCCTCGATATTTTATTAAAGCATATAATTCATTTGTCTGGTAGTCATCCAACGTAAAAAGCCTTTGTGCCATTTTGGGTCTCTTTCAAATAAACAAATAAATTATCTTTTAATCCTCAACAGCTGACTATAGAGAGTTGAGATCTCTTGGGACGCCAAAGTAATAAGGCCCATCGTATAGCTGCAGCTCTGTTATCTGGCAAAGAAATCAAAAGGGAAGAATGCACCATTAAGAAAACGAGAGTTGGTTAAACTTTTGAGCCTATAACTCAGAGAGGAAGTGGGGGTGGAAGGAAGGATTAAAACGGAAATGTGAAATTAAAACGCTCTTCGGATGAACGGAGAGGATATGGCAATTACGCTTTAAAAAATCCCACACAAACGTATATGTATATGTATTTACAAAGACGCACACAAAAGCGGTCCATCTCCGAGGCCCGTAATCAGGAATTAAATTGTTAATTACGACACGGATGAGGAAAATGGTATCCATTGGGAACCTCGCGCCTCGCATCGCAGGGGGTTAAAGTGTGGCTTGTTTTTATATACGAGAGACCCCTTTTGTACCCTGCACCCTGGGTGGTTCGTACGTTTCCTCATTTTTTCCACCCTCTCTTTCTCTCTCCTCAGGGTTCTCAAAAAAAGGGTTCGCGGTTAGGGGGGTGGGGGGGCTTTGTATTCATACCCCCCCCCCTGTCACAAGGGGGAGTCAACCCGCACCGCGTCGCATTGTCGTAGGTCAAACAACGCGAGGCCTTTCCTCCTCCGTTAAGGGTTCAAGGGTTTGACAAATTAGTGTCATATCTCCGGAGACGTTTACCCTTTAATTTTCCCTGGGATAATGACATTACCGGGATGAGACTTGAATCTGGTGGAAATTAACCAACTTGGGGTTGGTTTTCGGGGGAAAGTTAAAAAGGGTGGGTTTTTTTTTGGAAATGAGGAAAAACACAAAAGGATACGTTGCCATGACACCCAATGAGTGCCCTGCTTGCCTCTTATTTCATTCGGAGAAGTGCAAATTCAAGAATTTTTTGTAAGCATTACAGGGTCTTCGGCTGAAGTCGAAATGGTTTATGAGGTCTGGAATAAGACATTCTTATCCCTTATGTAAAATGCATAGTACTCTCAGACTTTTGACGGAAACACTACTAAAAACACCTGAATAATATCCCATTTTTTGCAATGTGAGGATCGGAAACGTGGAGCATTTGAAACTTAAGTCTGGAAAAATATAGAAACTTTAAATACCTGGAGTTTGATTGCATGAAATATCAATTTTAAAATGGAAACCCTCAGTTCTTTTCCACCAGTGCAAGAAACACGATTCTACCGGTTTCGGCCTTTTCAGACAATTATCAAGATTACAATCAAAATACGATTTGAAAACACCTGAATATGATCAAAATTCGTGGCAATTTGAGGATAGAAAACGTGGAGCTATTGAAAATTGAAAAGTTGTGTTTTATATATTTGTGGAAAAGAACTGAGCGTTTTCATTTCAAAGATGCTAACCAACTTCCACAAGATAAACTAGCCAACTATTGATTTTATGCGTTTAAGTGTTGAAGAAATGTGGTGAGGGCTGAAAAATATGGATCGGATACATGGACTGTTTTAAAGAATCAGAGAAATATAAAAAATTTTGAAAGCATGTAGTTTGATCCTGTAAAATGTTGAATTAATGTGTTTATTGTTGAAATTCATGGATTGGAAACATGGGCTATTAGCAAAAAAAGACCTGGATAAACTGAAGTATGAGCAGGATGCCGAAGATTAGAGAGAATAAATTAGAGCAAGTGGATTTCTTCACTGAGGAGTGTTTGTCGCAAAAGTAGGATGGATAGGGTCAGGAATGAGTGGGTAATTAAATGAATGAGGGTTAGATGCTCCAGTAGTAATGGACATATCTATGAAAGGAGTGTGCTTCGTTGGTTTGGCCATGTTGAGAGAATGGATGAGAGTCGAATAACGAAACAGATATTATATAAGAGTAGAATGAATGGTGTGAGAGGTAAGAGGTAGGCCGAGGAAGTTGTGGTTGAGGAAATTCTTGAGAGGAGGAATAGTAGGAGTCTTAAAAAACATGAGGGCGTGTATGAAGTGCAGTGTATAATGGGGGTAAATGAGGCGAAAGAGGTTTATGGCAAGGATAGGTCTGTATGGAGGAAATTATTAAAGCAGAGTTAAGTGTAGAAATATGTATTTACGAGGAATGAGAGGGTAATTAATGAATGAGGGTTAGATTCTCCAGTAGTAATGGATATACTATATGAAAGGAGTGTACTTCGTTGGTTTGGCCATGTTGAGAGAATGGATGAGAGTCGAATAACGAAACAGATATATGAGAGTAGAATGAATGGTGATAGAGTTAGTGGTAGACCGAGAAAGCTATGGTAGAATGTGGTTGAAAGGAAATTCTAAGGAGGAGGAATATTAGGAGTCTTAAAAACTGGAGGGCGTGAATGAAAACCAGTGTATTTGGGGTAAATGAGGCAAAAGAGGTTTATGGTAAGGATAGGTCAGTATGGAGGAAATTACTGAAGCAGAGTAAAGTGTACAAATATGTATTTATGAGTAAAACTTTGTGACTGTGCCTACCCCGGAAGGGAACGGCGTGATGGGTATGTATCATCAGTTGTTAAGGCTTGACACTAATATTTGGGGCATACTGTTGATAGTGACTAATATTATAGGTGTAGTAAAGGCCCACTACTAGCCCACCGGCTAGTAGTGGGCCTGTAGAATGAATGGTGCGAGAGGTAGAGGTAGGCCGAGAAAGTTGTGGTTGAATGTGGTTGAAAGGAAATTCTTAGGCGTCTTAAAATACAAGAGGGTGTGTATGGAAAGCAGTGCATATTGGGGGTAAATGAGGCAAAAGAGGTTCATGGCGAGGATAGGTCAGCATAGAGAAAATGAATAAAGCAGGGTTAGGTGTACAAATATGTATTCATGAGTAAAACATGGTGGCTCTGCCTACCCCGGAAGGGAACGGCGTGATGGGTATGTATCATCAGTTGTTAAGGCTTGACACTAATATTTGGGGCATACTGATGATAGTGACTGATATTATAGGTGTAGGAAAGGCCCACTACTAGCCCACCGGCTAGTAGTGGGCCTGTAGAATGAATGGTGCGAGAGGTAGAGGTAGGCCGAGAAAGTTGTGGTTGAATGTGGTTGAAAGGAAATTCTTAGGCGTCTTAAAATACAAGAGGGTGTGTATGGAAAGCAGTGCATATTGGGGGTAAATGAGGCAAAAGAGGTTTATGGCGAGGATAGGTCAGCATAGAGAAAATGAATAAAGCAGGGTTAGGTGTACAAATATGTATTCATGAGTAAAACATGGTGCCTCTGCCTACCCCGGAACGGCGTGATTGGTATGTATGTATATACATATCTCGTAATTACGTGGGACGGAGGAATTACAAACGGACATCCAGCTAGGAAAATTCCTCATGCTGAAGAGGAGTTCATGGGAAAAAGACAACTGCTGTTCTCAAAGAAGACATGGGACTACAAACTAGTAAACATTATTTTCTGAAAACATTCGTGTGGAGCGTGGCACTCTATGAATCAGAAGCAATGACCAGAAGGCCAGAACAGACAGGAAGCCTCTTCTAAACCTGGTGCTGAAGGAAGATGCTGGAGATAAAATGTAGGGATAAAATAATAAATGGAGAAAATTATAGAAGGAAATAACTATATACCATGGCAAACAGGACAGAAACAAGTGAAGTTGGGTACAATCTAAGGTTTAATAGGATACAGAGTACAAGGATTGCAGAAAAAATCGAGTGAAGAGTCCAGAAACTTAAACGGGAAAGGAGTAATAACAGAACCGACTTCTGAAATTGAAGAACTACCACGGAAAGTTGAAACTGGCATTAATTCTTATCTTGGAATTACCTTAAAATCTGATATATCGTGGGGATTACACATACAGATCATATGCGGCAAAGCATTAAAGAAACTAGGTTTTGTTAAGCGTATATTAATAGAAATAGGTCCACGGATGGAAAAGTCGAAGAGAGATGCTACACTTAGCTCTGGTTAGGCCACGCCTCGAATTCGCCGCGAGCATTTGGGACCCTAAGTCATAAAGATTTGGACAAAAAAATTTTACAAAATACAAAGGAAAGTAGTGCGCTTCGTAAAAAAAACTGCTACAATCGTACATATAGTGTCTCACAACTTTCAGAAATATTAAATTGGGAGCCCCTATAGAGACTCGGAGGATACACGCTAGGCTTATGTCACTTGGATAAAATTCAGAACTGATATTTTTCAGAGCGAGACAGAGAATATTATCATGACTCCTCACTACATCACTTGGTCTGACAGATGCGATAAAATAAGAGAGATACACTGCCATTAAACAGATAGCTATTACAAAAACTCGTTTTTTACGCGAACAATAAGCGACCACAATAAAAACTGAGACCCAATAAATACACCCTACTATTGCTCTAAATATACTGCATTATCTTTCATTTTCTCGAAGACATATATAAATAACAGGACATTTATCTTCATCTTCATCAACAAAATCGAAATTTGTGGTATAAAAGTTACAAAATTAGTGGAATTTTTTAAATATTATGAATATATAACATTTTTTTACACATACAGAAGAGATTTGGCGCAGCATACATCTCTATGTCTGACAGATGCGATAAAATAAGAGAGATACACTGCCATCTACAGATAGGCATTACAAAAACTCGTTCTTTCCGCGAACGATAAGCGACCGCAATAAAAATTGAGCTCCACTAAATATTCACTCCTATAATACATGTCACCATTTCAATTCCAAAAAACTTACACCTTTACACGGCTGGTGACCTAATTCCCCCTGCCACACGCCCACGCGGCGGCTCGCGGTGTAGTATGTAGAAGTAGATGAGACGCTAAATGCCCATGACTGTTGAGGTCCGTGAATATTTAGAAGGAGAGCGATGAAAATGCATCATCTTCCGACGCCAGCATAAAATTATGACATCTGGCTTTGAGACTGAATTAAATAACCCCAAAAATTACCGATGATTGACAAGGTTTACATTGGCTCTACGTATAAAATTTGGACCATGGGGTGGTATTATTTTCCCCTTATTAGCACATTATTTTCCGTGTGGTGGGTGATATCATTTGTCTCTAATATGAGACCAAATTCATTGACTATTTAGGTAAACCGATATTTCGCTCAAGCTACCATAAGGAATGAGGTAATACTGACTTCTAGTGAGTTATAAAAAACCGAAACAATTTTGAATATTTTGAAGTGTAATTAAAGATTCTCACAGTCCTCAGAGATGGCCGAGGGTGTCCAACTTGATTCCCAACTCCGAATCAAGTTAAGAATGAAAAATACGCGCAGTTTGTCACGTTTGTACATAAAATAATTCTCTCTCAAGGTGGTCATCTTTCCGATGCGGAAAAACTCGTTAGGCTCCACGTGGTGGCCGGGACGTGAACCAGAAAACAAAAGACGGGACGCCGTTAGCGGAAAGATAAAGAGTTTTCAGACGCCTTCCCCCACCTTGCTGGTAGGTGGGTATAGGAGACTAAAAAAAAAGGAAGGGCGAAAAAGGGTGCATAGTTGGAAATTTTCCCGGGAGATGGCGAGAGAGAGAGAGAGTTGGCAGGGGTTGTGTAATAAACACTAAACTCATTATGTTTATAGTCGCATTTTAAAAGGCTTCTCATATAAAAGGAAGGTGGGCGGGAGAACGTAAAATTTCCATCCCAACCCGTACCCTTTTTCGGCGAGAGAACCCTGAGGGTGCGACGAAGGGAAGATTATGCGCCGAAGATAAGAGAGTAAAAAGGAGGCAGAGGTGGGGTCGTAAGACGGAGACGATAAATTGGCCGAGATAAAGCCAAGGTTGAGGGAAGACAACTTATAAAAGGGAGGGAAGGTTTTAGATGTGTGCTTAAGTAAGACGCCGAATGAGACCAGTGGATGTGCAATCCCGAGTAACCCTTAAGACCCTCACGTAGAGAACATCAAAGGTTAAATTTTCCCGCCAGAGAATAGCATCAATTAATGAGTGCTTAGGATTAGCTACCACAGAGGCACCTAGTTTCAGAATTTGCGTAAGAATTTATAAGTTCACCTTGCTTACCTCTTTTGTTTAACGCTTTCATAAGTCCTATGAATATATTTGAATTCGACATACGTCGAGTACGAGAAAGAAGCTATATTACACTGGTCAGGCCTCATTTAGAATATTCTGCTAGTGTATGGGATCCCTACGAGGAAGGTATGATAAAAGAATTAGAGCGCGTGCAAAGGAGATCCGCTAGGTTTGTTAAAGGCCGTTATGATAATTGTATAAGTGTTACGAATTTAATAGAAGAACTAGGATGGGAATTACTATCAGAACGCATCGTTAAAATTTAGGTTAAACCTTTTAAGTAATTTCGAAACCGATTTGCTTACAGATGACGTTAGATATATATTGAGAACCCCTGCGTATTATGCTAGGTTTGATCAGATTAACGAGATTAGAGAGATAGATTGTCGTATCAATAGATTAAAAATGTCATTTTTCCCGCGTACCGTAAGAGAGAACAATAGGCAGCGTAGCAAAGGGATAGGTGGGTGAAATATAGTTAGAGTAGTCTGTAGTGCATGATGCATGTAATAACAACCAATAATCCCTTCCTTATTATGTAGATACTAACCACCTAGCTGCATGTGACCCTGTTCTCTAGATTATCTCCATTAAATATCCTACTTGCGTGTTAATAATGCATGTTAGGTGATCTTCACCCCCTGCTACACACCCTCGTGGTGGCTCGCAGGGTAGTACGTAAACGTAGATACGTCCTTGATGTAAATAATATCCTAAGCTTCCCATATTGTTTTCAGATTTCAAAGAATGATTATTAAATTATTATTGATTTAGATCGAAATAGAAACGTTAGTTTTCATACGTTTCATGTTTTCAGCCTAATCTGGGAGGAAGATGATTTTCACGAATGAAAAAATAACTGGGGAAGAACATAAATTTTGACACACTGGTGTAGAAGGGCACAAAAAAAATGAGACGTCAGAATAAAACCATTGTGTCAAAGCATGATGTACCATAGAAAATAAATTAACAGAAGAAAACCCAGGTATTATTTCATTTGTGACGTGAGTTTTTCTTTGTCGACGTTTCGGTGTTTATACATGATTCCAACTTCAGGGTTCGATTTATTAGATATTGGGCATGACGGCCATTCTTAGCAACATCCATTTGCAAGGGTCACACGCAAAGAAATGACCCACATTTATTTTCCTAATACCAGTTCTTGCTCTAATTATGGAGACAGTATTCACAGAAATATATCCTCCCGAATATTATTACTCAATAATTTGCACAACATGCCCTAGATCAAGCACACACATTATGGCTTCTCGACTCTTCGCCAAATATATTGTTGCCTAGAACCCCGTAAACAAACAACTTTTTCGATTGAGTCGCCGTCTAGTGATGAAAGACGGCGGTTTAAATGTAAATACAGTCTTAAGGTCGTAAAAAATCACGTCTAACCGGTTTTACACACCAGTAATCATAATGCAGTTGGTAAAAAATGTAGTACTACACGTGGGACGCAAATACACTCTTTTTAAATATTCTCTGATCTACAGATATATTGAATTCCTCAACAAATTTAATTACACAAATGCACAATTAACTTCTTAGCACTTCGTGAATATCGTTTTACCGCAATTTAATAATAATAAGGGGTTAAAAAGGTGGAATTAATTAGAAAATGGATACATAAGTACCACATATAAGGATTCCAAAACCAAGATCCGACAAAATCATCTATGGTTGAGAGATTGAGCCAATAACTATCATTTTAATGACAAATAAAGGAGAGATTAATGAACCTACTCCGAGACCACACAAGAATAGTAGGCTACACATTTAACATCCACATCAACCTATCTAGATCATGCCTTCTGATTCTTAAGGCTCTCAAACAGGTAATAAACCAAAAACATGTAGCTGTAAATTAACCTGTAGCGGTAAAATTCCTTGTCAATGAATGTATGCTCCCTGCCAATTCTTCCATCCTCTAAGCGTCCTCCTAGCCCCCCCGCAACCCTCCCGCGACCACCCTCCTCCTCCTGTATTGTCTACTCTTCCCCCCCCCTCTCCCCACCTGGTAATGTTTACTATATAAGGCCTGCACATCGGCCTCCATTTACCTGAAGATGGTGTGAATGCACATCGAAACCTTGGTCGTTTTGTTTAATGAATCTAGTGGTTTTAGTAAAAGTTGTCATCTTAAATTTTTACTGTAAATTAACAGTGAAAGATCCACACGGCAGAGAAAAGGCTCACGATGGAAGTTCCATATGTGTCTCACACAAACTTCCTGTAGTAAATTATTTCCTCTCTAGCATTTACAAAGTAACTGTTAGCTCTAAAAAAATAGTCAGCTATTATTCACAGCATCAAGTAGTTAATATCTCTTCAATCGTTATGGAATTTTCACCGCAGTCTCACGTTAACAACAATCAACAGCGGCCATTAACGATTCGACTGACAAGACTTTTTCCTAAGTGGCGCCAAGGACTGAGTGAACTAAATGTCGAAATTGAGGCAACGCATTACCTAGGCAACGATTCCGAACATTTTAATCTATAATATATATCCATGCTCTATATATTAAATACAAATATATAACGCTTTCATAAGTCCTATGAATATATTTGAATTCGACATACGTCGAGTACGAGAAAGAAGCTATATTACACTTGTCAGGCCTCATTTAGAATATGTCGCTAGTATATGGGATCCGTACGAGGAAGGTATGATAAAAGAATTAGAGCGCGTGCAAAGGAGATCCGCTAGGAGGCACAAAACATACCTTTTACAGCTTAGATAATCGATTTAATTCGATTAAACGCTTTGGACTTCAAGATTTTACCCAAAGTAGGATACACTTGAGATTAAGTTTGTATAGAAAGACGCCATTAAGCGTTATTTTACTCATTACAGCAAATTTCACCATTCTTGAGTACACTGTATTTCGAAGCACGCGTTTCTCCTGCACTCCATTTTATTTGGCAGTAGAAAATAAACAAGAGACATCTACATGCACATAATACCCCGCCGCATTGGCGTGTGGCAGGAGGTGTTACGTGACCAGCCATTTAAAGGTGTCCGGAGATGAAATATCGACATGTATTACAAGAGTATATTTAATGGAGCTCAAGTTATTTTGTGATCGCTTATTGTTCGCGGAAAGAACGAGTTTTTGTAATATCTATCTGTTTAATAGCAGTGTATCTCTCTTATTTTATCGCATCTGTCAGACCTAGAGATGTAGTGAGGAGTCATGATAATATATTCTCCTGTGTCGCTTTGAAAAATATCAGTAAGCCCAGCGTGTATCTTCCCAGTCTCTCTAGGGGCTCCCACCTTTATCCCTCTAATAGTTTTGAGACAGTAGATGAACGCTCGTATTGCAATTTTTAACGAAGCGCGTTGCTTGTCTTTGTATTTTATTAATTTTTTTGGTTAAATCCTTTTTACCAGGATCCCAAACGCTCGCGGCGTATTCGAGGTGTGGCCTAACCAGAGCTTTTGGTTATCATTATATCAAGGCTATTGGCATAAATTATGCCAATATGATTGCGAGTAATACCTTGAGGTCATGAATAAAACAAATGATATTTCATGCAGTTAGTTATTTTGCTTATTCTATCTTTGAAAATTGTTGCTCTATGACTTGGCATGATGTAGAGCGAAAATTATATGAATTATGTCAAAACATTAAAAAAAACTAAGTATTACATTTTATTCAATATATTTTTAGTTATTGGAAAAATATTGAGATGTAATGAGGAGTCATGATAATATTCTCTGCGCCGCTCTGAAAAAATATCAGTTCTGTATTTCTATCAAGCAGCCTAAGCCTCACGTGTAGCCTCCGAGTCACTGTAGGGGCTCCCACCTTCCATCCATCCATCTAAAAGTTCTAAGACACTGTATGTACGCTCGTATTGGAGTTTTTAACGAATCGCGCTGCTTTCCTTAGTATTTTTTTGGTTAAATCTATTCGACCAGGGTCCCAAATGCGAGCTTTGCGAGGCGTTGCCTAACCAGAGCGAACACATAAAAAGTTCAAGAAAATTTCGGCCTCTTTCGATATGTGAAAGACAAACTACTATTCGATCTGACGTTTCAAAACCTTATATTTCCCCCGTTTACCCCACTCCGCCCCCCCCCCCCCAGGACGCAACCGCCTTCCCACAATTCCCCGGGGTCCTCCTGTCACGTGCCATCTCACGACCAGTAGATATCCTCACTAAAGGGGCGGGGCCGGAGAGTTTTACCCCAAGACCAGCCACCCACCTGTCGGTGAGGCGTGGAAACTCGCATAAAAACGTGAGAAAAATTGAACTTCGCGTTCCGTGAGGGTAGGAGGGACGTGGATGAAAAATATGAGGGTTGAAAATGGAAAAAATGAGGGGGAAAGAGTTCTTTCAAATTATGACCGGGTCAGGAGATTTGCTCAGATCACCATATACATAAGTTGTAGTCAGAGGAATCGTATGAATTGAGTCAGTATAATGCTTTGAAGTACATTTTAAATAATTAAATACTTCCGATTAATGGTGATATAATATTTACCATTTGTGCAGTCTCTGATAGCGTTCAAAAGAAGAGTAAGAACACTCAAAAAGTAACAAAGGATTGAAAACTAAGTGGAATAAAAAGACTATATTGTTTAATTCTTAAAAAAGATATATAATATTTGATTAAAGGTATTAAGACGGTGAAGAGACAAATATGTTCAAAAATCAATATAGCCACACCTCGCAACAAACGATTAGTCGACTTAATGCGATCGGAATATATCGCGGTAAGTGAAATATCGAACCACCTGAGAGCATTTCTGTGAGACCTCTAAATTCCTCGACCCTGAATGCGTATGGAAACGGCAAAAATGTTTTTTTTATCATTATGATCACACCTCGCAACAATCGAATAGTTGACTTCATGCTATCGAAATATCGCTACAAAAGTAATATTGAACCAACAGAGTGTGTTGCCCCAAGACCTCTGAAGTCGTCGATCATGATGTGTACGGAATCGGCAAAAAGATTTTTTGAATCATTACCACCACACCTCAAAACAATCGATTAGTCGACTAAACACGAACGAAGTATATCGCGGTAGGTGAATCATCGAAAAAAACTGAAAGAATTTCGGTGAGACCTCTGAAGTCGGCGACCCTGAATGTGTACGGAAACGGCAAAAAAACTTCCGAAAACCACTATCACCACACCTCGTAACAATCGATTAGTCGACTTACTGCAATCGAAATATATCGCAACAAGTGAAACATGAAACCAACTGAAAGCATCTCGTAAGACCTCTTAAGTCGTCAACCGTGATGCGTACGGAAACGGCAAAAATGTGTTTTTAAATCATTATCACCACACCTCGCAACAATCGATTAGTCGACTTCATGCGATCGAAATATCGCAACAAGAGTAATATCAAATCAAAAGAGAGTGTTGCCTTAAGACCTCTACACTCATCCACCCTGATGTGTACGGAATCGGTAAAACGATTTTTTTTACCATTACCACCGCACCTCGCAACAATCGATTAGTCGACTTAATGCGATCGAAATATATCGCGGTAAGTGAAACATCGAACCAACTGAGAGCATTTCTGTGAGATCTTTGAAGTCGTCGACCCTGAATGCGTACGGGGGAGACTGCAGAAAAAAAGGTTCCCTTTTTTATAATTCTTGAGGGGTAAGGTCGAGCAAGGATTCGGAATGAGGGGGAGGATGGCGTGCGCTGCTAAGGGTACAAGGAGCACACCCTGGCTGAAAGGAGAGAAAGGGAACTCTGAGGGGGGAAGAGGGTAGGGGGTACGCCCTTTCTAATGCTGTTCTCGTGTTAAGCCGGGTGCGTACGGGAGAATGGTTCGGGCGAAGGGAAGAAGAGGGGGTTGAAGCGGGTTAATGAAAGTTTTGGACGCGGAGGGGTGGGGGGAGACACGGAAAAGAGCAGGGGTGGGGGTGAGTTTGAGAAAAGGATAGGAGACACGGGAGGGGGTGAGGAAGGGTATAAGGGGGCGTAACCCAGAGGCATTACGCGAAGACGCAAGACGCTCTCTCTCCAGGAAGAATGCTGAGGCGAGATATGAGAACATTTGGTAAAAGTTGAACAAAAAATTGTTTTCCACGCGCAAAACATTTGATGTTTTCTATAATCCTGTTAAGATAGCTTGAAGAAAATATCATATCACCTAAAAGTCAACGAATTTGGTCCCGTTTTAAATAAAAATAGTATACTCTCCCAGTGATAGATAAAATATCAGACCCTTATTGAGCCATGTTTCCAGATTTCTGACGAAATATTTTGTGATATAAAATCCTGTTAAAATATTTTGAGCTAAATATTATTTCACATTGCAATCGATGAATTTGGACCTTTTTTCAAGGAAAAATCTAATCCTTACAATTTTGCAATTGCAAAATATCAGTCCCTTATTGAGTCATATTTCGAGATTTCTGACGAAATTTTTTCCACGCGCGAAATATTTTTTGTGATCAATGATTTTATTAAGTTAGTTTGAGCCAAATATTATTTCGCCTTTAAAGCAATGAATTTGATCTCATTTAAAAGAAAAATATATCACCCTTCCATTGACAGCAAATTATCAGACACTTATAGAGCCATATTCCGAGATTTTTGACAAAATGTTTTCCATACGCAAAATATTTTATGTGACCAATAATCCTATTGGAAAAGTTTGATCGAAATATTATTTCACCTGAAAATGAATGAATTTAGACCTTTTTTTAAGGAAACCATCTTACCCTTAAAATTTTAGCAAAATATAAGACCCATATTGAACCACATTCCGAGATTTCTGACGAAATGTTTTCTATGAGCAAAATATTTTGTGTTCTATAATCCTGTTAAGATTATTTTCAGCCAAATACTATTTCACTCATAAATCAGAGATTTTGGCCTTTTTTTAAAAGAAATCAATCTTGCACTTACAATTTTAGCAAGATATCTGACCCTTATTGAGCATCTTCCGAGGTTTCTGACGAAATATTTTCAACGCGCGAAATAATTTATGTGATCTATAATTCTGTTGAGATGGTTTGAGCAAAATATTATTCCGACTTTAAATTAATGAATTTGGACTTTTTTAAGGAAACAATCTTGCCTTAAATATTTTAGCAAAATATCAGACCCTTTTTGAGCCATCTTCTAAGAATCCTGACGAAATGATTACCACGCGAAAAATATTTTATGTGATCTATTCCCCGGTTTAAATAGTTTGACCAAAATCGTATTTTTCTCATAAATCAATAATTTTCGTCTAATTTTCAAGAAAAATTTCTCACCCTCTCTAGATACCAAAATATCAACCCTGCACGCAATTATTTCCCGAGATTTTTGCAAAAAAATACCTGCCATTTTATAAATTGGAAACGGCACGTGTACACACTCAAGGAAATCCTGGACCTTTTTATTTTTAAATGTGGAATCTAACGAAACCCTGCAGCATCCAGATACAGCAGGAATTGGATCCAAATGAGTTTGATGAAGCAGTCAGATGAGGTATCCATGATAAATCGCTTCCTTCTGATACTAAGGAGATGGTTGCCAACAATCCATTAAAAATTATTGAATATCCAATATTTGATTCCTTCAATAATTTCTTGATTATTTTTTAATTATTAATCATTCAAGGCAAATACATGTATAATCATTGTTTGTGCTGAGTATAGAGTGAAGACAAGGTACATACCTGTGTGGAAACCGACAGAAAATTTGATTAAGCCTACCTTTTATGACAAATACTTTCGATTTTGAAACTTTTTTCCATAAAATTTCAAGAAATGGGAGATAAAACAAAATTCGTCGAGAAGGAAAGGAATTTCATTCTAATTTTCTTTCAATTGGCGTTCGTTTTGGCTTTTTTTATGACCAGAATTTCTCATTGAAATATGCAAAATAAAAAAATGACTTCCATCTTGTTAAGGTAATCCGAGGGAGAGAGTTCCCTCTGTCATAATAGAGACCATATTCGAATTCTACGTTTTGATTTCACCAGCTGTACGACACATCAATTAAATGTTGCATTATTAATGGTGCAATTATATAGTTTTATATGAAGGAAATTTTAAGTAATTAAATGAAAATATCTAATTAAGTCTTTAACTTGACTCATTTTTTTCGCGCGGTGCGTTTGAAACTCCTTCAAAACGGAAGGTTTTTTTGAGTGATACCGAAGAATTAACACGGTGACAATGTGATAATTTTTTCAAATATAGTTGAGAAAACGTACAAACTAAACGCTGTTATTTTTTAATCGGCGTCTAAGTGTTGTAAATACCCCATTTTGTTAATAATGTCTCTCTGGAGTGCCTACCCATTTCCCATGTGATAATGACTGGTATTTCCTGGCAAATATCGCCGAAAGTAAAGGGGTTAGAGGTTGAATTTTTGGTGTGAATGGTGTGTGCGATGCATTTTTCTTTAAGGAAGTCAGAGCGAGATAGTTCCCTCTGTCATAATAGAGTCCATATTCGAATTGTACGTTTTGATTTCACCAGCTGTAGGACACGTGAATTAAATATTGCATTATTATTGGTGCAATAAAATAGTTTTCCACGACAGATATCGTTAGTAATTATATGAAAATATCTAAATAAGTCTATAACTTGACTCATTTTTTTCACGCAGTGTGTTTGAAACGCCTTCAAAACGGAAAGTTAATAGTGATCCTGAAGAATTTACTGCGGTGACAACATTATTAATTTTCAAAAAAGGCTGAGAAGGCACAAAAGTACAAACTGTTCATTTTTTTTCGACATCTAAGTGTTAAAAAATACCTCATTTTGTAAATAATGTATCTCTGGAGTGCATGCACGTACCATTTCCCATGTAAAATGGGGCTGTTGTATTTTTTGGCAAATATCTCGAAAAGTAATGTAGTGAGGGGTAAAATTTTTGGCGTCATTAGAAGGGTGAGATATTTTGCTAAAAAATGAGACCAAATTCATTGATTTCTTTGTAAAAGGATATTTCCCTCAAACTACCTTAAATGATCTCGATACGTGAATTATCATTCCGGAAGGAAAATTGCGGGCAGATTAAAAACAACTTTCTTTATATCGATTAAAAATTAATGATTTAAATCTTAGATAAAGTATCAATTAAACCTACACACGAAAAAATTGCTCCAAACGTCATTAATAATAGTCTCAACTGCGCATTTTCGATCGTCATTTCGTATCGACACCCAGATAAGGCACACTGGTCTTCAAAAAAATCCCCATTTCTCTTGCCATTCTCGACGCATAAGGTCCAAATCCTTTTTCTCGTGAGCCGGGTGAGGACTTAGATGGGTATGTTCGACCCTTACTCCTGTTCCCTTTTAGAGCGAGTGCTAGTACCCTGAGATAGAGAGAGGGAGAGGACAAGGGATTATCACGGCTCCGACAAGGGTACCTTCTATAGGGGGGCGTCTGGGTGGGTCGTGTAGTTGAGAGGCGGCCCGGTATCCTTAAGGGGTTTTTATATAAGCTCCTCAGACGAATCCTAACACGTAGACGCACCATGGGAAGAGGTATTCGAGGGGCAACTGACTGTTTTGGGGAATAAAATCGTTCTCGCCAGACATTTAAAGTCAATTCCCTACGACGCATTGACAGAGAGGACAAATCATTCGCAATAAACTTATTTTAATCAATTTTACACGTTAAATAAGAGCCACTGAGCAGTTTTAAATGAAGGAGGAAATTTTCATGCGATCTTTAATTCAGATACACCACCAAATATCCGAAAAATGAAAGGCCCCATTACACTACCTTGAGGAACACCTAAGAATGATCAGACCCAATCAGAAGTGGAGCTGGCTAGACCAGATAAATGGATGCAGGAGGTAAAGAGCCCAATTTTTACGTTTGAAGGAAATATCAACATAAAACTGTTTGGAGATATTGAAATTTGAAATAAAAATGCTTTCAAGGCCTCCACCAGTCACCTCGACTCTGCTGAATGAGTTAAATTATAAATTAAGGAGAAAATAGTTAATGAAAATATTAACAGACACAAATTCACATATGAAATAAGAGCTACTGAGCAGTTTAAAATAATGGAGGCAACATTCCTGCGATCTTTAATTCAGAAACACCACCGAGTGCCCGAAAAATCAAAGGCCCTATTACACTGCCTTGAGGAACACCTAAGAACGATCAGACCCAATCAGAAGTGGAGCTGGCTAGACCAGATAGATGAATGCGGAAGCTTAAGAGTCCAATTTTTACGTTTGAAGGCAATATCAAAATAAAACTTATTGGAGCTATTGAAATTTGAAATAAAAATACTTTCAAGGCGTCCACCAGTCACCTCGACTCTGTTGAATGAGTTAAATTATAAATTAAGGAGCAATAGTTAATGAAAATATTAACTGACATAAATTCACACTTAGAATAAGAGCTACTGAGCAGTTTAAAATGAAAGAGGTAATGTCCATCCGATCTTCAATTCAGAAACATCAGCCAAAAATCACTTCACCGTGCCCCTGTCACCAAGCAACGCACCGAGAGTTCAAAAGATAAGCCGGGATGAAGACGATACGACGAAAATATTCGATTTTAAGGCACTCCTCTGAAAAGGTCTTCAGGCTTTCGGTTTTGGTGGCAGACCTGCTGGAAAAGGATAAGAAAACCCTCGAACCCCTCGCGCGATTCCTCCCCATCCCAGTTCCCTCAAAACCCTTTCTAAAGATCTCATACCCTGCCCGAAATCTTAACCGGATGCCCGTCCCTTATGGAACAGTGAGGGAAGAGCTATGTAACCCTTTTCTTGTAAACCCTCATGCGCGAACCCTGAAGGATGGAGAGGGGGGTTGCGGGGTGGGGTTAGGGTGGCAAAAGGGAACAATTTCCTTCCATACCCTTTTCGGTACCCCTTCCCCGACTCCTATTGTCTCTCACCCCCACCCTGGATGGAAACTCAGGGTGCGTCACCCACCGCGTTCGGCAGGGCCCGCCAACGCCATCCGAGTCATGCGTGCAGGGTGGATCAGCCCCTTTCCCAATGCTCTTCCCAGGGTCCCTCTTCTTTCTTCAGACCCTAGCCCTCCTATTACCCAATGCTTTCAAGACATGGCTAACCCCCTCATTCTCCCTCCCCTACCCAGGGAAATCCCTCACCCCTCTCAGACCCCTTAACACTTTCTGAAACAATCTATAGTGTTTCCTTTTTCGGGAAAAAAAATCATCCCTTTCCCATTCACCCCTTTCATATTGTGGAGCGCCATTCCTTTATCCAGCAAGAGGGGCCTTTTCTCAATTGATGCCGGCCCTGGCGACGCCTCGGCACGCACTTTTTGCCGGCCCTGGTCCCCTACGAATCCCCTCACGAGGTAATTACCGCCCTACTACGCTTTGATTTATCCACAATTACTCTGGGCATTGAAATATTGTTAGGTGAAGGGCTATAATTTGTCAAGGATAAATTTTAGAGGCTTTTGCAGTTTAAACTTAATAGGAAATATTACTTAAATGCTCAAAAGATTGCGTTATAAAATTTATATACACTTATACATATATCAACAATGAAAATGGATAATTCTGGGTGAATTCCATGGTTACACGCCTTACCATACACGAGTCGTTGATGTATTTGTAATTTTTTCGTATTGTTAACATTTGCTACTGATTGATAGTGGATTAATTTTTCAAAAAACATAAAATTATTTTGGATTAATGTCATGTGCTGTGACTTTGCTTCTCAGAAATGGTTAAAATCCTTTTTTACGGGGAAATTCTGCAGATTCGATAAATATGTCGCTAAGAACTCAAACGATACAAATTAAGTCACCCATCAAAATGCTGAATTAACTCATACAGTAAAAAGTGTGAAAAACTACTAAAATATTGCAGTAAAAGTTGCTCTGAAGCTTTTAATTTAATTTACTCACAATCTTGCAATTTTTAACACGCTCCAACGCCACGAAATAAGCTGTAGACGAGATAAAAAAAATTTTTAAAGTGAAAAAGACAAAATAATTGACGATAAAACGTGACATTTGAATAAAAAAGTGTACAATTTTCATATATAATTTAGCATCAACCCTTGATTCAGACAGAAGGGCCTTTCCTCAATTTCGCCAGGCCTGACGACGCATCAGCAAGCATTTAACTGTTAATACCAGGGCAGACAAAAAGTCAACACCAACAAGTCCACTCAATCGGAAATTAACGTTCTAGGATATTTTTATGTATTATAAATACAGCTACAAAACCAAGATGGGTATTAGACATGACGAGTGAAGTCGAAAGTCGTTCAATATCGATTGTTATCCTCCTTTGACACTGGTCTTCACAACATAAACAAATCCGCCAATAATGCTCTCACTTGGCTGTGTTCTCCAAAGTCATAGATTAGGTCTTTCATCGTTTTTCGCTTATTCCGCGGAAAAATTTGCATATGCTATGACAAATCTCGTCGCATATTCGCAGATTTCAATGAGTGCGTTCTACCGCAGTGTACGCTCAGTGTGCACATCAGTGGCACGCATGTGGCGGAAATGATTGCGAGGAACCATATCGATATATCTACGGATATATCGAATCGAACGATGCGGGGTGTCGCGACGAAGGGGGCCAAATTTATGGAAGTAACTTTTGAGTCAAAAGATGTTAATTATCAGTACATTTATCCCTTTGGACGAACTGCGCAAAGTGCGCTCGACAAATTTTGTCACTCAGGAGAAAATATTCGAACTACAGACTTGATTTTTTAATGAAAAATAACAAAAAATTATTTCAGTTACCCTACGCATGCGTTAACTCACATTTTAGGAACGGGAAATGTGGTCTTCTATAGTGCATTGCCCTCCGCACATGTTTAGTTTAGTTACGGAGAGGATTAATGAGTTAATTTAACTAAAAGCATTGATTTGCAGAAAAAAATGATGAGCGGCAAACGCAACGAACGCAGACAAAACTTTATCATAGCAAGAGATGCCTAATTTCACATTTTATCGTTGACTGCGAATCCGGATTCAATTTAGTGAGGCATCAATTATAACAGACAGTTTAACCCTTTTAGTACGGCATGACGTGATATCATGGTTGTCTTTACTTTGGTGCTGTTGACGTGATTTGACGTCAAGAGTAATGTGTCACATATTTCACTAGGGAAATTTCACTAGGCCCCCTAGCTAAATCCCTAGCACAAGCCCGCTCTGTGGCGCATAAACTACCCGTGAAAGGCGCACAAAGACTAGTGTTCCTCGCTTAACCCTTTTAGTGCGGCATGACGTGATATCACGTTAAAGTTGTCTTTACGCTGGTGCTGTTGACGTTATATCACGTCAAGGGTACCGTGAGTGTTCCAGCTTTCACTAGATGGCGTAGTAAAGCTCCCTAGTGAAAGATAGAAATCTCACGGTACCCTCGACGTGGTATCACGTCATCAGCACCAGCTTAAAGACAACCATGACTTGATATCACGTCATGCCGCAATCAAAGGGTTAATACAATGTATTAAGGGAGACTAGTCTTTGTAAACATAGGGGGCAGAGCATAAGATAAACTAGGGTCTGTTAAGCGTATAGTAATAGAAATACATCCTCGATTGAAAAAAGTCAAAGAGAGATGCTATACTTCACTCTGGTTAGGCCACACCTCGAATACGCCGCGAGCATTGGGGACCCTGGGCATAGAGATTTAACATTTTTAAATGTACAAAACAATTGAAAAAATACAAAGAAAAGCAGCCCGCTTCGTTATGAACTGCTACATCCCAACATATAGTGTTTCACAACGGTAAGAGGGATTATGGTGAAAGCCCCTAGAGACTCGGAGGCTGCACGCTGGGCTTAGAATGCTTCAATATTGCTCAGAACTGGTGTGTTTCACAGCGACACACAGAGAATATTATCATGACGCCTTACTGCATTTCTAGGTCTGAGAGATGCGATAAAATAAGAGAGATACTCTGCCGGACAGATGGGTACAAACATCCGGTGTTCCTCAAGGAACCGTGATTGGCCCTCTTTAATTCATTCTTTATATTTATAACCGATTAAGTTCTCGAGCTCGTAGTAAACTGCTATGAACAGATAGGTACAAAATTACAGCTTCATATGTAGAGTATACATCATATTGTGAGACCCGTCATTTTAGTAAGACTGCGACGGTGAGATGATACGTTTGGAAGTGAGATTTTTTTGCAAGTTGAAAAAACATAAACTTTATTTTTTTTTTAATTTAAACTTTGTTTTTTGTGCCAAATAATACCACCAGGCAATGCGTGTGGACAATGAACATTATATTTTCATTCCGCCATGCCGTTATTTCGTAGTTTAAATGAAAAAATTGTCTGCTAATCCCCATAAACAATGATTGACTTGCATCTTATCCATCGGAGACAACTCAAAGAAATCCGTGTTTGCATTTGTTCATAAAATCATAAAAAAGATGAAACTTAAACAAATAAAATAAAAACCGGGTCCATTATATTCGTTGGAGGTATCTTTTAAGATGGATTACCAGGAAAAAGATTAATAAAAATCGAAAATGAAGTTAGACACGAAAAAAAAGAGTAAAAAAAACTGAAGTCTTATCCTCGAAAAAGGAATAAAAATGTACTAAAAAATTATAGTATTTTTTTTATTTTTATGAGTTCTAAATAACACTACAGCATAACGTCATAAAACAAAATAATAAACAAGACAAGGAAATAAAACACAAAAGTAAAAAAATGGCGATGATATCTCGCATAGCACGAAAATATTTCACTAATTTCTAACGAAGTAAATTTAAACTATGTCATACGAAAGACGTATGCCTGACTGCACAACCAAAAAGAATCAGCTCTATTGATGGATTTTATTTATAAATATGTTTTAAAGTGTAAAAGAAATTAAAGTACGAGACTTCACAAGAAAAAAAGCGAAAGGTTACGATATATATATATTGGTCAGTTGATAATGATATGAGATAAAAGATATGAGGATGGGTAAAATTGTTGAGCCCCTCTTACAAGAGACACGGAATGCGCAATTTGATGCACGCACGAACCTGCATTTCGAATTGCGTCGCGTAGAGCAGTTAATTGCAAGAATACATGCGCGCATGCATGAGCGCGAGATGGTAAAATATCCTCTGCCCTATTACTTACCAAATTGAGAGAAAAAATTAGTTTAAAAAATTAAATTTAGCATAAAACGGGCTTAACTAAACTATTTGCCATTTGAGAGTGGCTTAAGGCAGTCCGAGCGAGATAGTTTCCTAGTCATAATAGAGACCATTTTCGAATTATACGTTTTAATTTCACCAGCTGTAAGACACATCTTTCCACTATTGCATTGTTCATGGTGCAATAATAGTTTTATATGACAGACATTGTAAGAAATTAAATGAAAATATCTAAGTGGATCTTTAACTTGACTCATTTTTTTCCCACGGTGCGTTTGAAACTCCTTCAACACGGAAGGCTTATTGAGAATCCGAAGAATTTACTGCGGTGACAATATGATTAATTTTCAAAAATAGTTGAGAAAATATACAAAATACATAATGTTAGTTTTTGGCGACATCCAGGAGTTATAAGTACCTCATTTTATAAATAAGGTCTCTCTGGAGAGCAAACACGTATCATTTTCCATGTGAAAGGGGTGATATTTTTTGTCAAATATCTCCGAAAGTAATGCGGTAAGCTGTAGAATTCTCGGTTTCATTAGAAGGGTGAGATATTTGTCTTTAAAATGGGACCAAATTCATTGATTTCTAAGTAAATTTATTTTTCACACAAATTTCCTTAGGGATGCGAGGATTGGTTGAATTGCTACAGCCTTACAGAATGGAGAGATTTTTCAATTTCCTAACACACTCCCGCTCTCATTGTACCTATATCGAATTGCGAGATCCGTCATGTTGGTTAGACTGGGACGATGGGGGATGAAGCGTTTGGATAGGGGAGATTTTAGGCCATGTAGGGGGGGGTTGAAGTAGAAGGGGGTGGCTTTCGGTCCGTTGTCTATAAGGGGATGAACGGAGAAGGGGGTGGAGAGTCAGTGCGAGGGGGTGGGGGGTCTGCCGGTTGGAAAAGATTCCAGGGCGAGG
Organism: Ceriagrion tenellum; assembly: GCA_963169105.1. Classification (NCBI taxonomy): domain Eukaryota; kingdom Metazoa; phylum Arthropoda; class Insecta; order Odonata; family Coenagrionidae; genus Ceriagrion; species Ceriagrion tenellum. The sequence goes on from OY720645.1 coordinate 3,724,364, forward strand.
GGGGTTGAAGGGATGTTGGAGAAAGACCCTTCCTTACTTCCACCCCCAACCCTCCCTCTCTCAGCTCCCACCCAGAAACCATCCCCCTTGTCTTCCCCCCTCAGAAAGGGGCCGCTGGGTCCACCCCTAAGTTCCTCCTGCGCCCCCTTTTCGCAAGAGGGTTCAGATGTGTAGGGAAGATGGTTGGGGGGTTGAAGGGGGTGGATGGGACAGAGCTGTCGTGAGAAGATTGCAAGAAGGGAACGAGGTGTTGGTGGCAAGACTCTCGTTCCCTCTTTCGGACGACGGGGCGGGGGCCTGGCTGACTGAATCCCCTCGGCGCGGCCTGGCTAACCGAGTCCCACGCGGCACGCATCTCGGACAAGCGCTGCATTCTGGGCAGGGTCGCCGCCGCCGCCGCCACCGTGTGTCCCCCGTCAAGGGAAGAGGGAGGGAGGGGTTCGGCGCTAATTTCGAGGACGAGAAGATGAAAGGATAGAGACGTGTGGAAATAAAATCGTCTCCGCCGTCTTTACGGATCGCAGGACGTGACACAAGGCGTTGATCGCCCAAGATGGTCATGATGGGAAACTTTCGGACGAGTTTCTGAGGGGATTTTGATGCCTCTCGAAGATATGACCGAACGCGTCACCCGCAGAATAGCCGAAGATGCTGTAATTAATCCCAAAATAAAATGTCTTACGTTTATTATTTGGAATAAAACATTGACTTGAACGTTTCCAAAATAACTAAGAACATTTTAACTGATGAATTTGCTTAACCCTCTCATGGCCAGTAGCAAGATCGACAGATATGAATTCTGTAAAGTCATAGGACCTATAAGCCACGGCAGCCATTCAATAAGTGTTGCAGAAACATTGGATACATTTATTGGTTTCATAACTTATGGAATGTTGTTATGAGTTCCATAAGTAGCCAATATGGCGGATGCACAATGAAGCGCTTGGAGACTTAATTACATGATAAAAGAGTTGTTTGGAAACAATTGATCAGTTAATTTACTCTTACTGACAAAAAATATTATGTGCATTTGCAATTGTTCATACCCAATACCAAGACTTCGACGCTCCCCTTCCCTCAACGGTAATGCTTTACTAGCAGAGCACTCTATCGGTCAGACGCTTCCCAACCACGATAACCCCGACTAATTTAAACCGAAGCACTGAAACCTTGAGCGATAGCTTTTAACATGACTTCTGCATTCTTCCGATATTGGTCCGAATGATTAAAATTCACGAGGTCTCCTGGTATTTGATATTGCTTCTTAGGTTTGGTACATAATTTCCAATGAAGAGAAACCAAATGGAATTCACACAAACTTTATTGTAAATAATGATACTGAAGACACAATGTACATTATTACAAAAACTTCAACATAACATTTGAAACAATGAAGTGGAATTCATTTTCAAACTTGGCATAAAATCACATAAATCCTCGCACAGCCATACTATAGGACCAGAGGCCAAATTAATTAATTATATGTCAATACAAAAGTAAGAGCAGGCTTCGGTCACAACTGTAAAACATCTAACCAGCTTATTCACACCGTACTTACCTCGAGGAATCACTCGAGAAATTGAAAAATGCAATTTTTTTGTGTAATCTGCAGCCAGAAAAATTATTGCACCAACTGGCTGAGCAATAATGCCGCCCGGGTCGCTTCTCACATTCACGACACGCCGCCATGTCTGTTATTTTGATACGGACCATGCAGGCCATGTGACTTTTTCCTAACGAAATCATAAAATAGTTTTTTGTTAACAAATTCACTGAGTATAAACAATTAAAATAATTATTAATAAATTCATAACCTATTATCGTCTTATTTAAAGATCTTTTTTAATTTGCGCCCTGAAGTAGATGACGCTTAAGTCACTACATACGATATATCGCAGCAAGCGACGTGTCCTTGCATAATACTTTTATAAACTTTATCCGGCATCTGGAGATTAGACCGAATAATCGAAGCTAATATGAAGCTATTATTATGCGAGCCCTGAAGAAGCTAGGATTTGTCGAGCGCGTTGTGGGAAGATTTTCGGATGAGAAAGTGAAGGAGAGGTGCTATTTCGCATTCGTCCGGCCACACCTTGAATAAGCAGCGAGAATATGGGATCCGGCAGAGAAAGACCTAGTCCATGAACTTGATAAAATACAAAGGAAAGCTGCACGATTCGTCAAAAACTGCTACGGCCATACAGAAAGCGTTACACAGATTTTGAACGATTTAGGGTGGGAGCCGCTAGAGACTCGGGAGGCTACGCGCTAGGCTTGGATTGCTTGAGCAATTGGGAATGAATATCTTTCAGAGCGACACGGAGAACATCATATTAGAACCACATTATATTTCCCCAGGTCCGACAGAATCGATAAACTAAGAGAGATATTTTGCCGAACGGATAGGTATGGGAATTCGTTTTTCCCCCGAACAATTAAGGACTTTAATAAATGCTAGGCGGAACTTTAATTTTTTTTCGTTGACGGCTGGTGTCCTTTTGAGGCACCTTTTGAGGCGGCTTGCGGGGTAGTATGTAGATGTAGATGTATTATCTATTGGTAAATTAATTATGTATCCTGTGGATGAATTCCCGCAACCAGAATACTTTTATGAAATTTATAACTATTGGATCGTATAACTTATGATACCACATCAAAAGTATCATGCCATCGACCGTAATGGCCACCGAAATTTGGATGTCCCAGCGTGAATTTGAGAGTTTTTTAACACCTAATAAAAAAACATTATGAAATTACTATTTTAGATATGATTGTAATGTTTTTTATCTTACTAAAAATTAATTTGTGTTGCTCATAATATTCTGATACACTGCATAAAGGATAATTGTAACTATTAATAAAAAAGTAGTTTGAAAAATAATTTGTGCTCGAGCCGATATATCGATATCACTTTTCACCCGTGGAGCAAAAGCCGATACATCGGCGCGTGGTATTAAGACAGGTAAAAAGTACATCAGGTATATTAGCAGGAGTCTGTAAAATTATTTTCATTGTTTGTTCTAGCAAATGTTTTTTGGAGTGACAGGGTTGAGATCAACAAGAAAAAACTGAAATCAATTCCACAAATTGATTTGAGTTCAACTGTAAAAAAATTGAACCAATAATTCAAAGATAAGATGAAACTTTACCCCATTGTTTATTGAGTTATGACTTTTGTATTTAACTGTTGCAGAATATTTTTTTGTCTGCGTTTCGGTATCAAGAATATGACGAATCAATATTTTTTTACAGAAATTTTCAAAATTGTTGTTATCATTGCAAAAATTATGTCAATGGACTAAAAAAATCCCGTCGGGGCTGAAAAGCAGATTTTCAATAAGAAGGCAGCAAAATGATTAAAGTCTTTCAGATATGGTTCAAATCTCTTTTTTATTTGAAAATACTCAAAAATCAAACCATAATATGTCACAAAAACTAATAAATATTGCTTTTCCTCTTTTTATACACTGTTTTGCCATAAAAATCAAGTAAGACAAAAGAGAATTACTTGTCCGAGCTAGGAAACATTTAGCTTCATAATCAATAAAACATCAGAAAAGTGATTCAACTCCTTTCGCCAGTTTTAACAATTTCACCAGTTCACTTTAATTCCATAGTAAGAATTAAATACCACATTCATTATGCATGGCGGTAGTTGAAAAAATGTTTTCTTCTAATTAACACAAATAAAAACTTTGCTCTCAGTTGCATTTGGAATGCGATCTTGAATCTACTTTGTCCTTTGCAAAAGAACACGCATCTTCCTCTCGTGGATACAAATTCTTGCCAGTGCGCTCCCATGTTTTGGAGTCGAATGTCATTCGGAACGGAATATCATACACTTGACTCAATACATTTTGTCAATAATAGCAATTCTTTGCAATCCCACAGCAAGTCCAACAATACAGAATTGCTATTGTTGACAAAGTACATTGATTCAAGGGTATAATATTCTGTTCCGAATGACATTCGACTCCAAAACAGGGGAGCGCACTGGTCAGAATTTGTATCCACGAGAGGAAGATGCGTGTTCTGTGCAAAGGACTAAGTAGATTCAAGGTCGCATTCCAAAATGCACCTGATATCGGAACGAATTTAACCCTATGTTAACTGACGGGAGTTTCAAGTCCCACGATACAGAATTGCTATTATTGACAAAGTATATTGATTCAAGTGTATGATACTCCGTTCCGAATGACGTTTGGCTCCAAAAGATGGGAGCGCACTGGCCAGAATTTTTATCCACGAGAGGAAGATGCGAGTTCTTTGCAAAGGACTAAGTAGATTCAAGGTCGCATTTCAAAACGCAACTGATTGCAAAGATTTTCTTTGTGTCAATGAGAAGAAAAACTGTTTTTTTTCAACTACCGCCATGCATAATGAATGTGGTGTTTAATTCTTACTATGGAATTAAAATGAACTGGTGAAATTGTTAAAACTGGTGAAAGGACTTTCAAGGGTAATCACTTTTCTGATGTTTCATTGAGGATGAAGCTAAATGTTTCCTAGCTTGGACAAGTAATTCTCTTGATTTTTCCTTGAATTTTATGTAAAAATAGTGTATAAAAGAACGAAGAGCAAATTTATTTGTTTTTGTGATATATTATGGTTTAATTTTTGAGTATTTTCAAATAAACAAGATATTTGATCCATTTTTGAAAATACTTTCATGATTTTGCCACTTTCCATTGAATATCTGCTTTTCAGTACCGACGGGATTTTTTTAGTCATAATTTTTGGTGAGAATTTTGATATAATTTTTGCAATAAAGCCCCAATTTTGAAAATTTCTATAAAAAATTACTGGTTCGTCATATTCTTGATACCGAAACGCAGACAAAAAAGAATATTCTGCTACGGTTAAATACAAAAATCATAATTCAGTTAACAAAGGGTTAAAAGTTTCAAACAGCGGGCTATTCAACAGTTGAGATTTTTGGTCGATGGGATGTGTGTGTGTGGGATACAATTGAACTTTCCGAGGTACTACTGAATCGGGTCCCTATTGATTAAGGCCATTTGGTGTTACTCATTAAGGCCTCGGAAAGCTCGCGTCTCGTCAATGGCGAAATATTGACGTCACCGCCTTGAAAGTTTCAAACAGCTGGCCATTCAGCAGTTGAGACATTTTTTTCGATGTGATGTGTGACGCCACACACTCGGGTTTTCCGAGGTACGTCCGCTGTAGTATCCTTTCTGAATAAGGTCTCAAGGTGTCCTTCATCAAAGCACTGGGAGTCCGGGAGGTTCCACTTCGCCGCCAAAGACGCTCTTTCTGAGAGTGGTTGCCAAGACGACGACGTCTCTAAGTGTTTGGTCTTCTCAATGAGCGTCCGGCCCTGAATCTGTAAACGATCTCTTCCCTGCCCACCCTCCCGAAGGAGCAAAAGGGGGAAGTTTCCTGTGTTGTGGATTCAACGCAAACCCTGCTCTCTGTCTCTCTCTACTCCCTCTTGCCACTAATTCTTTTCCCTCCCCTATCTCCTCCTGTAACAGGGCACTCGAGCGGAATACCTTGTGTGAAGAGCGAAGTGAGACACCCTTCATGAAGTGCGTGCTTGCGTCTTAAAACACTATGTCCTAGGCGAGCACTTGGTGCCGATAAAACAATTGGACCTAGCTGAGAACACTGTGGCATCTACAAGTTTAATCTGACAGAGAGAGGACTTACACAAGACGACAATCCTTTTCAGACTCCATTACAGTTTGTTTTTCCATTAAACCAGGGTATGACTGAAATAGACACGGCTATTTTTGTAAAACTTCATGAAAAACCTGAAAACAAAAATGTTTACCTCCATGATGGAATGTTGCAAAACTATCATGAAGTTTTTCAACATTAGCTTTTTCTATTTCATCCATAGCCTGGTTACATTAAAAGGCAAACTATAAATATATGATAATATATTAAGAATTATGGTACCCCGAAAAACATGTAAAATTTATCCAACTGTAAAGTGAAAACATTCACAGCTCCACAAATTGAGATTGAATGAAGCCCGTCAAATAAGATCGGTAATAGATTCATATATATTGAAGACTATAGTGATCCCCTGCCAAGTATGTTGGAATTCGATTTAACTAATAGAGAGATGCCTTATTCAAGACAGATACCTTAGAATTTTCCAACCAATGAGAATAATCAAAGAAATGCCTCGGGAGTGTTAGTAGGGGCCAGTAAAGTTATACCACAGTTTTGCGGAAATTATAAGATTTGGTCGGGATAAGTACGCTTGAATGGCAGGAATGTATAGTGAAATGTGTTATAATGTAAGAGAAACAATTGCACTTTTCCACAAATTGCTTTCATGCGTACAACGCGTTTCGGCTCACAGAGCCATCATCAGGTACAAGGCAAAGTTGTAAGAGAGTACATCACATATATATATATATATATCTTTTCAGAGGAGGGGGGATAGTGGGAAGAGACTAGAGAAGGAGTGGGAAGGAGGAGTTAGTGGCTGAAGAAAATTGGGAGAAATCAGGAAAAAAACAAGGGAGGAAAGGGGGGGGGGGACGGACTGAACCGTGGGAGAAAGGGCAAAAAACGGCAAAGGGAGGGGATGTAGGGAGGGGGGGAAGAAGGCAGGGAATACGCACTAATTAACAGTAGGTTTAACACTAATTAACTAAATTTTTTACTGATAAACACTAATTAACTAAATACGTTCTAATGACATGCCTATTCCCTGCCTTCTTCCCCCCTTTCCTACATTTCCCCCCCTCTCTACAATTTAATCTATTTTTATTTCACCGCCGTTAAATCGTTCCAACATAGTTGAGAAAACGTACAAAATACACGCTGTTTGTTGTTTTACGACATCTAAGTGTTAAAAATTCCTCATTTTGTAAATGATATCTCCCTGGAGTGCATTAACGTACCGTTTCCCATGTAAAATGGCAGGTATATTTTGGCAAGTATTTCTGAAAGTAATGCGTTACGGGGATGAATTATTGGTGTCATCAGACGGGTAGGATATTTTTCTTGAAAAAATGAGACCAAATTCGTTGATTTCTAGGTGAAATGATATGTCGCACAGACTACCTTAACGCTTATTGCAATACAATTTTCCTCACGCAAGAGTTCATGCATTCGTTTGTGCAATAAAACGCACCGTGTGAAGCGGCCATAAGTCGAGAACTTATTTGGGATCTTGGTGTAAAGCAGAGGATCCAAGCCAAGGAGAGGCGCATCTCTCGGGCGTCGATATTCTTTTGTTCTCGCAGAGGAACGAGTTCGGATTTTTTTCGTGGGGGGGACGGGAAGAATAGTAAGGGCTGCGGGGGTGGAATGGAAGGGAATGGAATGATAAAAATTCCAGAATACGAAATGATGACTCCCAACCCCCCTTTGCCCATCTCATCCCCAAGACTCTTTTAAATATCAGTTGGAAAAAGGGAACCACGGCTCACAACCACCAAGGCCCTGCTATACTGTCCCCGATTCCCTCCTTCCCCACCCCCACAGCGGAAAACCTAATTCAGTCCGTTATCCTTCGATCATCGCCTCTCGTTCCCTCAAAATCGAATCCTTCCATTCATTAACTCGAGAATGGGAACAGAGCGCGAGTCTTCCCTTTCCGAAACAATCCTCGAGAGTTGAAACTATCGATCGCATTTCGGAGAACGACTGAAAGTTGGAGAAGAGGCAGGAAGAATAACAGACTTATTCACTCTTTAAATAGTCCGAGGGAGATAGTTCCCTAGTCATAATGGAGACCATGTTCGAGCAATACGTTTTCATTTCACCAACTGAGAGACACACGAATAAAATATTGCACTATTAATGGTGAAATAATATATATTTTACCTGACGGTAATTGACGGTAATTGGTAATTTCTAATTGACGGTATCACTTGTCTCTTCTCACTTCACCTCCTCTTCTTCAATAATTAACGTTTAAGAACTCAGACTTTTGCGCACACTTCAAAGATAAAACATGTTGGTGGACGTATTGAAGCAAAATTATTTTACATGGACCCTTCCGACTTTTATTTGGTCCTCATTTTTAGTATTTGGGTGCATAAAAAATAAAACGCATGTGCACATGATAAAGTGGAGTTTATCCAGCATTGTATATTAGAAAAAATATTAAAAACAACCATTGCACACGAAATTAAAACCTTCATTTGAAAATAACCTTCTAAGGGACCAAAAAGAGAGAGTATTACGACAACAAACGGAAAAGGATGCAGTGTTAAAGATTTTTAGCTATAACTTCTGTAATAATTGGTTAAATCTTGCCAAAAATGGTTTTAAAAAAATTAAATAGAAGTCACCAGTATTACCAATCAGAAAACATGCTGAGAAAGGCCAAGTTTGGAAGATAATGACAAAATATAACGTAGCGCCGCTGCGGCGCCGTAAATCCAACGACGTAACTGAATTCGTAAATTCATATGAGGGTTAAAAAAAAAATAGTTGAGAAAACACACAAACTGAACACTCCATTGCTTTTTTTTGACGAGATCCAAGCGTAGGATAAGCCCCTTTTTTTAATGTTTGGTCTCTCTGGAGTGAATACACGTGCCATTTCACACATAATTGGGCTGGTATTTCTTGGAAAATGGCTCTGAAAGTTATGTGGTAGGGGGTTGAATTTTTTATTCATTATTTTATATTAAAGGACGAAAATCAATATTTATTTGTTTGTGTGTAATATCATGGTTTGATTTTCGAGCATTTTCTAACAAAAAAAGATATCTGATCCACATTTGAAAAACTTTCATCACTTCGCCACCTTCTTATTGAAAACCTGCTTTTCAGCCCCATACGGGATTTTTTTAGTCAAGATTTTTGGTCAGAATTTTGAAATAATTTTTGCAATAAAGCCCCAATTTTGAAAATTTCTGTAAAAAAATACTGATTCGTCATACTCTTGATACCGAAACGCGGACAAAAAAATATTCAACAACAGTTAAATACAAAAATCATAATTTAATTAACAAAGGGTTAAGGTAGTCAGAGCGAGATAGTTCCCTAGTCATAATAGAGACCATATTTGAATTGTAAGTTTTGATTTCACCAGCTGTAAGACACACGAATTAAACATTGCATTATTAATGGTGAAATAATATAGTTTTTACCTGACAGAAACTGTAATCAATGAAATGAAAATATCCAAATAAGTCTTCAACTTGACTCATTGTTTTCGCGCGGTACGTTTGAAGTTTCTTCAAAAACCGAAGGTTATTGTGATCCCGAAGAATTTAGTGAAGTGACAATATGGCTAATTTTCAAAAAATAGTTGAGAAAACACACAAATTTCACACTTCATTGATGTTTTTTACGATATCCAAGTGTAGAATAAGCCTCGTTTTTAATGTTTGGTCTCTCTGGAGTGAATACACGTGCCATTTCACATATAATGGGGCTGGTAATTTCTTGACTCTGAAAGTTTTGTGGTAGGGGGTTGAATTTTTGATTTCACTAGAAGGATGTATGAGTAGGAAAAGTAGCGTGATTTTATTTAGTAAGATACAAGTATCATACCATTTTAAAATCCGCATAACATACGGATATATTTTTCTTGAAAAATGTGACCAAATTCGTTGATTTCTAGGTAAAATGATATTTCGCACAGACTACCTCAACGCTTTTTGCAATAAAATATTCCCCACGCAAGAATTCATGCATTCGCTTGTGCAATAAAACGCACCGTGCGAAGCGGCCTTAAGTCGAGAACTTATTTGGGATCTTGGTGTAAAGCAGACGATCCAAGCCAAGGAGAGACGCATCTCTCGGGCGCCGATATTCTTTTGTTCTCGCAGAGGAACGAGTTCTTTTTTAAAACGATTTTTCTTTAAAATGAGACCAAATTCGTTGATTTCTAGTTGAAATGATATTTTGCTCAAACTACCTTAATATAGATTTTTCCGCCGTTAAACCAAGTCTTAGCAATGCTTACACTGCACCCAAAAGTTCAAAATTCAATTTTGGCAACATTTATTAAGAAAAAGAGTGTATATACAATATATAAACACATACTACTAAATGAATTGTGTTGCAATAACATAGTTTTACACGACAGAAATTGTAAGTAATTAAATGAAAATATCTAAATAAGTCTTTAACTTGACTCATTTTTTTCGCGCGGTTCGTTTGAAACTCCTTCAAACCTGAAGGTTTATTTTGTGATACCCAAATATATTATGCGATGAAAATTATGATTGACTTTTAAGTATAGTTGAGGAAACATACAAACTACACGCTTTTAGTTAATTTTTTGAGACTTCTAAGTATTATAAATTCCTCATTTCCTAAACAATGTCTCCCTGGAGTGCATAAATGTACCATTTCTCATGTGAAAAGGGCTGTTTGTATCTTTTTGGCGAATATCTCCGAAAGTAATGTGGCGAGGGGTTGAATTTTGGGTGTCATTAGAATGGGGTGAGATATTTTTTCTTTAACCCTTTGTTTACTGAATTATGATTTTTGTATTAAACTGTTGCAGAATATTTTTTTGTCAACGTTTCGGTATCAAGAATATGACGAATCAATATTTTTTTACAGAAATTTTAAAATTGTTGTTATTATTGCAAAAATTATGTCAAGGGACATAGAAAAATCCCGTCGGGGCTGAATATCAGATTTTCAATAGAAGGTAGCGAAGTGATGAAAGTATTTTCAAATATTGATTAAATATCTTTTTTATTTGAAAATGCTCAAAAATCAAACCATAATATTACACAAAAACAAATAAATATTGCTTTTCGTCCATTTATACACTATTTTGCCATAAAAATCAAGGAAAAAACAAGAGAATTACTTGTCCGAGCTAATAAACATTTAGCTTCATCATCAATAAAACATCAGAAAAGTGATTGAATTCCTTTCACCAGTTTTAACAATTTCACCAGTTCATTTTAATTCCATAGTAAGAATTAAACACCACCTTCATTATTCATGTTGGTAGTTGAAAATAAAACAGTTTTTCTTCTCATTAACACAAAGAAAAACTTTGCATTCAGTTGCATTTTGGAATGCGACCTCGAATCTACTTTGTCCTTTCCTTTGTCCTCTCTGTATTGTTCTGAAAAATGTGAATTCTGAATTCATCAATCAACCTAAGCCTAGCGTGTACATCCTCCGAGTCTCTCTAGGGGCTCCCACCTTAATCCCTCACAAGTTAACAATGAGTCTAGTGATGTAAATGATCATTCAATTAACGTGTTCTTTTGACAATTTTGTAATTTTTCAGTGCTTTTTTGATTGGCAAACTTTTTCAAAATTACAAAAAGGCATTGGATTGGCAAAAGTACAGAGTTATTTCCTAACAATCCATGGAAAAATTTCACAAAGTAATTCCACGATTAATTATTTTTATTTCCTTTTGACTCTTTCATTTATTTAATAATTCAACGATTATTTAAAGTCAACGATTAATTTTATTTTTACGAGCAACATAAGCCCAGAGTGTAGCCTTCGCGTCTCTAAATGGGCTCCCACCTTGATTTCTCTAAAAGTTGTGACACACAATACGTTCAGTCGTATTGCGGTGTCTCACGGAGCGCTCAAGTCTTCTTGGTATTTTATTAATTTTTTTTTGGTTAAATCAATTAGGCCCTGGTCCCCAATGCTCGCGGTGTATTGGAGTTGTGGCCTAACCAGAGCGAAGTATAGCATCTCTCTTCTACTCTTTCATCCGAGGACCTTCCCATAGCACGTAGATAACGATATGGATATCGATGAATGGAAAACGCAAAAAAAATTTTCAACTTTTATTAGTTTCATTTTGTTATAAATTGTTTAATCCACGGCAAGAATATCGGAACGAATTTAAACTCGCGGAAAGTACTCGTTGAAATTCAACGGGGGTGGAAATCATTGAACCTGACTGACAATTCCTGAAGAATACTGTTTAGCTTGGTCATTTAACGAGCTCGTAACCTATCTTAAAAATATTCTGCGACAGTTTAATACAAAAATCATGTCTCAGTAAACAAAGGGTTGATTGAACCTTTTATGAAAAAAGATATTTCAAATTTTTACACTGTGCCTATTAACGGAATCCGGGAAGAGTAATGAGAGATAACGACTGTGACAGTGGAGGAAACGAAAAATGATTTATTAGAGGTAGGCTCCGCTAAAGAAGTCTCCGTTCCAAACCCAGTTATTTAAGGAAGATTTAACTGAAATATGAATTCTATTTTGTTACAACTAATCCTATTTTCACTTTTCTTCCTTCTTATTTGAAAAACTTTTTCTTTTTTTTTTTGGAATGAATGAATGCCTTTATTTGCATTAAAGAACTTGGTCCTTCTAAGCCATAAGGCTTGTCAGGAGGTTCAATTATTATATTACATAGTGGCATATTATTACATAGTGACATATTACAAGCATAACATTTAATAGTCTAAATAAAAATTACCCTACTGGTATATTGCTTACATTACATTTATATTACATTATAATTTTAATTTCATAAAAATAATATAATGACAATAACGTAAAATTTAAATTTATAAGGAATATTGAAACCAAAATAGGAAAAATTATTATTACTTCTAAATATCAGGTTGTTATGAGCTATTACATATTCACAATTTCGCTAATTGTTTCACTTTTGTTTTAATTTCGGCCAAGGATTTTAGATTATGCAGAGTCTTAGGCATACAATTAAAGGTGTGAGGTACAACATACTTTAGCAACCTTTTACCATACGTATTCTTGTAATAATACGTTTCTAACAAAGGACTGTTACGTTTATCCATACAATGTGTATTGTTACATGGTATTTTATGCTCTTTTTTGAAATAGTTCTCTATAATAATAAGCCATTAAAACATTTTATCCACAGTTTATGAATGTAAATGCCCAAAACATAGTGTACAGATCGAAATAACGAAAGACAAACGTTCAAAATGAATGATCTAATGGTTCATGGAACCTAAATAAATTCATTTTCGACACATTTTAATTTTGCGCGTGTAAAGTTAATTATCATCAGAAACAAAAAACGGTATCAGTGCCACGTAATCGAAAATTTCAACACTTGAGATGCACGAGGAACCATTCCCTCGCAAGAGCTCGTTACGAGAATTCCCTGACTTTTCCAGATCTTCGAAATTCCATGAGTGATTCCAGGTTTTCCCTGACGATTTAGGAATACAGCCATGCCAGAGACAAAACTTTTAACAGTTTCACCGCCGCACAGTGATCACGATCACTCACGTCTTCACGGTGTTTCAAGTCACCTTTCAAGCTCCACCCCACTAAAGGATTTATGAACAACTTGACGCTGTGAATAATAGCTGACTAGCCTTGAGACCTAACAGTTACCTGGTAAATGCTAGAGAGGATTGTAAACGTTTTATCGAAAATTGTAAACCATTTTGTTTTTTGCTATCGTTTTTTTCATGCACAGGTCCCCCAACACAGGTCATTCCTTAGGGGCTTTCTATGGTACTACCACGCTGTAATTCCTGAAAAGGAACTAAATAATTATCATATTATAATGTAAAAAAGTAATCTTTGTTTGAAGGTAAATATATATTTTTAATTGTGATTATTATATTCATGAATGATTTATGACCAAAAATAAGTACAAATATTCCTTGTTAGTTGTAAATTTATTGTGACCCATCCAAAGGGAAATTACAGCATGTAAACTATTTGTAAATAAATTTATTATTATATTATTATTCTTATTATCTACTACAGGAAGTGTGTATGAAGCATGTAAAAACCTTCATCGTGAGCCTTTTCTCTGTTGTGTGGAACTTTTGCTGTTAGTTTACAGCTGCATTTTTCTCTGGTTCATTACCTGTTTGAGAACCTTAGGAATCAGATGGTATGACCTAGATACATTGCTGTGGATGTTAATGTATAACCTACTGTTCATCTCTGGCCTCGGAGTAGGTTCACTAATCTCTCCTTCATTTGTTGTTAAAATGATATTTATTGGCGCAATTTCTCATCCATGTATGATATGGTCGGATCTTGGTTTTGAAACCAGAACAGTACTTGTATCCGTCTTCTAAATTAATTCCCCTTGTTCATCTCGTATTACTATAAAATTGCCTCTAACTATGTAATAAGACAGCATGAGAGTGCGAAGCCAGAGAAAGGTATATAAACTCACTCGGGTGATTCAAGTCACGTATGAGGAACCATTCCCTCGCAAGAGCTCGTTCTTTATATTGTTGGAAAACCACTAGGTACCTCTGTTTTTATTTTGAACGCGCAACTGCTCAGGAATTGACAAGACTTTGTAAACATTCAACATTAGCAGGTAAAATTTGCTGAAATTGCCACGAAAAATTTGGCCTGTGAATCGAACCACGGATCTTTGGTTTGCCGGATCAATGCGCTGACCACTACGCTATCCAGACTTCCTAATTCTTTCGGCAATTTTGGGTGGATAAAAGGTGGCTGGATCTTAGTAAGCATTAGTTGACGTGAAACATTGTAAGTTTGACATAAAAATTTACAAACTTCACGTAGAATATTTATTGAACGACCGGTCTTGTCGAATTGTCGACATCGTCAGGTCACGTCACTTGATAATGTCGACTATAATGAATATTCTTCGTAAAACTTACAAAGTTTCGTCAATTCCTGAGCATTATGGAACAGTTTCACAAAGTTAAGAATGAAACTATTGAATTAGTTGAGTGTCTCACCATAAAAACCTTAAAAATTTCACTTTTTCCAGGGAGATGGCTCAGTTTTATGAAGTCCGTTTTTGGTACACAAAAATCTTTTCGTGTTTATCTTCCACCAAACTGTAAAATAATTAGAGGGTGGCTACTGATACCCGATTTTCAAATTCCCTGACCTTCCCCTAACTTTTCCCTGATGGATTTAACAATTTCCCTGACCGATAGTCAAAAGGTCGCCTATTATTGGAATATTTTTAAAGTACATTCTTGAGTTTTATAATTTAGAATGTGTTAAATCGTAACGATTTATTATTTCCATTCTGTTATTTGGAACAATGTCATTTCCATGTCAGTAGGCAATTTTTTTGTTATAATTTTTTCTTTTTTTTCGAATTTTTCTTATAAACTTAAGTTTAACTCTGCCATGCAAAAATTGAAAATAGAAGTTTAAAATTCTTATACTTTTTAATCTGCTGTTCTTCATTAGTGTACAAAATCGTCTCCTGGGATAGTATAGCCTATGACAATAAACGGTGTTGTTATTATTATCAACCGTTTGACCATCACTCATAGTCCAGGAAACGAAGCTTAAAATAGTGCAAAACCTCACAATTTTTTTAACAGCATCGATTTGCATGAAAATTTGGGATTAAGCTAAACTTACCCTCCACTTCAAAATCTATATTGTGCCGATGTACGCTTTTCATTTTTTAAGGGTGAAAACTACCCCTTCTTGCCAAAATCTATAAAAAAGCTTAAGGAGAGTGAATTTTGGTTCAGATGTCTTAAATAATAATTTTTTGGTGCTCGATACACTATTTTAGAATGTTTAAACCCTCCAAAATTAATTTTTGAAGGGTGAAAACTACCCCTTATTACTAAAACTTGTAAAAAAAAGCTTAAGGCGTGTGAAATTTGGTTAAGATGACTTGAATTATAATTGTCTCATGCTTTAAACATAATTTTAGATTATTTAAACCCTTCATAATTCATTTTTTAAGGGTGAAAACTACCCCTTACTATTTAAATTTATTTAAAAAAATTAAGGTGAGTAAAACTTTGTTCAGATCTCTTAAATAATGATTGTTTGTGCTCTGATAGGTGCTCGAAACATTATTTTAAAATATGTAAAAAACTTAATAGTTAATTTTTGAAGGGTAGAAACTACCCCTTATTGCTAAAATTTTTGTAAAAAAGCTCAAAGTGAGTGAAATTTAATTAAGATGACTTGAAAAATAATTGTTACATGCTTTAAATATTATTTTCGATTATTAATTCCCTTAAAAACCACTCCATAACATTGCAATCCTCAAAAAAACAATAATATGCTCAATCAGTGATCGCGAACACTCACGTCTTCACGGTGATACAAGTCACGCTTTGCCTTTTAAACTCCACCCCCCTAAACTAAAGGATGCGTCGTCATCTTCCATCTTTGCCACCACGCTCTCCTTCCCCGTCTTCCACGTTGTTCTTACCCCTCCCCCTGTATCCTGCGATTCTTAACCCTCCCCTCTATACCGACGCCCCCCTACCCTTCTCCTTCGGAACCCTGACTTTGAAAGTGTAATTAACATCTGCTTGGGTCCAGCTGTAAGGGGCGGGAAGGGGGAGGGAGGAATATAAGCAGGAGGGAAGGGGGTGGAGGAAACAGGGGAACCACACACGCACAGGGGGATGGTGTTTAAGGGTATGGGAAATACCCCTTCAGGGCTCGACAACCCAAGCCAGTCTCAAAATCCACCCCCGCCCCCCCTCCCCGCCACATCTCGAGACCGGCTGTAGTATTACCCTTTCTCAAAACCACCCCTCTTCCTCCTCTCTCAAACGCGAACCCTTTTCCACTCCCTACTCGTCGTTCCCTGTCTCCTCCTCCTTCTCCGGCGACCACATGAAACCCTCGAGCAATGTTTCATAACCCTTTACCGCCGACTGGGATGTCGACCAACGAGGGGCACGGAGCGCTCAGCTCTTGTTGCGATATGCGTATATATATACATATATATACACGCAAACATTTGGCGAAGTGCGTTTCGTGTAGGAAGACCACGTTGTCTACCTGCTTTTAGTCTACGCGTCGTCGTAAATCGTTAATGGCAGTGTATTTCTCTCCTATTTTATCCCATCTGTCAGACATAGAAATATTGTGAGGAGTCATGAAATTATTCTCTCTACGTTGCTCTGGAAAATATCAGTTCTGAATTTATCAAGCGACCTAAGCCTAGCGTGTAGCCTCCGAGTCTCTAATCCACCCTTTGTTTACTGAATTATGATTTTTGTATTTTACTGTTGCAGAATATTCTTATATCTGCGTTTCTGTATCAAGAATATGACGAATCAATGATTTTTACAGAAATTTCAAAATTGGTCCTTTATTGTAAAAAGTATGTCAAGGGACTAAAAAAATCCCGTCGGGGCTGAAAATCAGATTTTCAATACAAGCTGGCGAAATGATGAAAGTCTTTCAGATATGGATCAAATATCTTTTTTATTTAAAAATACTCAAAAATCACACCATAATATTACACAAAAACAAATAAATATTGCTTTCCGTCCTTTTATACACTATTTTTCCATAAAAATCAAGGAAAAACAAGAGAATTACTTGTCCGACCGAATAAACATTCCACATTCATTATGCATGGCGGTAGTTGAAAAAAAAACAGTTTTTCTTCTCACTAACACAAAGAAAAACTTTCCACTCAGTCGCATTTTGGAATGCGACCTTGAATCTACTTAGTCCTTTGCACAGAACACGCATCTTCCTCTCGTGGATACAATTTCTGGCCAGTGCGCTCCCCTGTTTTGAAGCCGAATGTCATTCGGAACGGAAAATCATACACTTGAATCGATTTATTTTATCAGTAATAGCAATTCTGTACTGTGGGACTTTAAACTCCCGTCAGTAGACAAAGGGTTAATTATTTAGATTTACCTAGAAAGCCCGAAGGGCGTCAAACTTACTCCAAACAGCAGGTTGCTTAAATGAAAGCGATTGTAACTCCTGATAGTGGTATGAAATGCTATAATTTGTCGAGAAGGTTTGTTTTCAATGTGTATTTTCATCAGTTATAAGAAGACTGTCTCATTCTCACTGCACACCACTCCCCCTTCCTTCATCAACATATTAATACCTCCGCGGCTCGCTGTCTTGAAAGGTAGTCCACTGTTTAGAGGGTTAACGAATGTGGAAATAGGATTGTTGAGAGGCGGACAGTTAATCAATATAGCACAGATTTGAGCTCCTCTTTCTTAAGTAGAGTTTAAACAGCGAACTGCCATAATATTTGAGTCAGTAACGTTTATATTTCGACGATGGCAGGTCCTTAACTACCAGGGCCGGATTTAGACTTGGTAAAGCCCTAAGCTATTTGAGATATGGGGCCCTTCATAAGTCCAGATATTCTATTTCAGTGCGATTATGAGTTTCGGATACCTAGAGGGGTTACACTGAAATAAAATTAACCCGTTCATGCCTAGCGGTACCGTTTGGAACCAATCGGTGGCGTTCTACAAAAATTGGAACTCTTTGGACTTCTCGATATTTTATCGAATTTTTTTGCGTAACATAAATTTGCATAAATATATACTTACGGAAATTCAAAAATGGCGGGTGAATTTTTAAAATAAATTTCCATTAGAAAAACTCGGCCTGGACCGGGAATCGAAGCACAGGCCTATGGTTTGCCGGACCAATGCGGAGACCACTACGCTATCTATTTACTATTTGTGTTTCATTTTCGCCTATCATATAAATACTTATAGGGTGAACAATCCAAAAGTATAAGTAAAAAAATGAAAAATGAACTGGTCTCAGCCACAAAATAATAACAATCAAGATTACAAATACTGAAAATACTAACTAAATAGGTCACAGTCGCAAAAAAAACACGAAAATCAATTTAAATCGCTTCACAAACAGATTCTTAGCTTCTTTTAAGAAGTAGTCTTTCCTTATTTATAAGTCCAGTTCGTTGAAATGCTTGTTATATATTACACAAATGCTTTGCTTAGGCGAATTTGCACAATAATTGGTATTCACCCTTGGTATGTAAAAGGTTCTTTTTAACCTACTATTAACATTAGGAACTATGATTCTTATTTCCTTCAATAACTCATTAGATAGTCCCTTGTTGATGACATCATGAAGAAATAGCAGATCGCTTATGCTTCTTCTATTTTTTAGGGTCTGGAAATCAAACTCTTTTGACAATTCATTATAACAAACATAATCGTCTAAAAGCGGATACACATGATATAACACAAAATACGAGGGTGAGTCAATAAATATGTCGCAAAACTGAATTGAGGCAAAAATAATTAAAGTAACTTTCTGACATTTATTTCACTTTTCCACACATTCACCCTGTGCATTCAGGCACTTATCCCATCTCTTTACAAGTCCTTGAAAGCCAGCAGCAAAGAAGTCCTTTGGTTGCTGTCGCAGCCAACGTATAACCTCATAGATTACAGCATCGTCTGTATCAAAATGACGGCCACCCAAATGATTTTTTAGGTGCCCAAACAGATGAAAACCACTGGGGGGCTAAGTCGGGACTGTACGGTGGATGTTCCAAGCGTTCCCAATGAAATGTTTACGACTGATGCTGATGATGAAATGCTGACATTTGCGACTTATTTATTGACTTACCCTCGTATAATAATCTTAAAAATCTCTTTTGAGATTTCACAATATATTTCTTGATATAGGGATTCCAAATAACCGATCCATATTCCAACTTACTTCTAACATAAGAGTAATACAATGTTTTAAGTACCATTTCAGAATCGAAATATTTTGATATGCGGTGTATAAAGCCCAATAATTTATATGCAGTCATATTAATAATCAATGTATGGGTATACCAACCAGGCTTCCTAATTCCCATGGCAATTATAGTGGATACAAGGTAACTAGATCTTAAGCCCTTGTGGTCCATCAAAGATGGCAACGCAAGGGAGAAGAGGACTTCAAAGGAGAAGCCACAACCAGGAGTCAGTATCCTTTGCCAGCACTTATGCCGTGCTTAGCCATTTGAAAATATTCAAACATGGCGGGTGAATTTTTTTTGAAGAAATTACCATGAGAAAAATTCAGCCTGGACCGAGAATTAGGAAGCCTGGATAGCTTAGTGGTCTGCGCATTTGTCCGGCAAACCAAAGGTCCGTGGTTCGATTCGCGTTCGCGTCGCCATCTTTGATGGACCACAAGGGCCTAATATCTAGATGCCTTGTATCCACCAAAATTGCCATGGGAATTAGGAAGCCTGGATAGCGTAGCGGTCTGCGCATTGGTCAGGCTAACTAAAGGTCCGTGGTTTGATTCCCGGTCCAGGCCGAGTATTTCTCATGGCAATTTCTTCAAAATATGCTTACGAGATCGAAGATTTCACTTTCTTAGGTCTACATTTAATGCCAAATGTTTGATTTTCCAGAAGATATGCTATAAATGCCAAAAAAAATACTGATGTTTGCCGGCGGACCCCACGATATTCTTTAATCAACCCAATAGTGTAATTATCTACGAGATTGTTTGAGGGATTTTAAATCTAAATACATTTATCTATGGATAGAAAAAAATCTTTATTTTTTGGCTACAGGTTTATGCATAAGGGTGTCAACATGAGCTTCATTTCCGTGGCACCGTACCGCACCGTCAGACGCATCCCGCACTGCTATTTTTATTCCGGGAGTGTTTACGTGGGAATTTCGTGGGCTTTGGTATTTCTATCGCACTTCATGTGCACCTACGTACACATAATGCAAACAAATATTTTTTTTGTTATTTCTTGAAAATGATCTTGAAAATCAAACATTTGGCATAAATATGGACGTTAAAGAAGTGAAATCTTTGATCCCGTAAGTTTACATTCAGAAGAGCTCAAAAAAAATCGATAAATTATCGAGAAGTATGAAGAACTTCAATTTTTGCGGAACGCCACCGAAAGGTACCAAACGGTACTGCTACGCGTTAACGGGTTAAGAAGTGTGTATAGAGAGTGAAATTATAACTCTTCAAATTAAAACCATTTTTACCCATAAAAAAACTTAAAAATGCTGCAGTATATTTAAGTATATATGAAAATATCTCACTTGGACAGTTTTTTCTGGGGGCCCCCAAGAAAGTGGGGGTCCCTAAGCTATAGCTTATGTACCTTATACGTAAATCCTGCACTGAAAACCACTGACGATCACGAAAATAATCCCTGTAGCATGCCATGGAGACTTTATTAATATCATGCGTCTTAAATGGCTGGAAAAATGTACTGAATCAGTGAACACGAAGAAAAGTTTGCATGAAATGGTTCCAGAAAGATCTGATTGCTTTTAAATTATGAAAAAAATTTATTCCATCAATGCGGAGTCGAGATGACGCACACTGTCGTGCTCTGTGCGGGAGTGAATTGGTCCGGGGTGTTCTAAATAAGTAATTTTCACGAAACTCGTCCCTCAATGCATTAACGATCCTCAAGGCGCTTTTAAATCTCCAGCGGGAGAGACACTTCGCGCGCGGGGAGTCATGGGGTTTGGTTGGGGAGAACGGTAATTCTAAGAAGCATTAAGACAGTCCCGAGGGCCCATATTACACCCTTGGGGTACCCGTTAAGGAATTACACCGCTCCGCGCCGCTAACGAGAAGTTACAGACGAAACGGCGTGGAGCCCTCCCCATTACAATTATTACCCGCAGCTCTGGAGGTAGGGTAATGTACGAGAGAATTCCCTACAGCAACGCTCAGGAGGGGAAATAACGTTATAAATTAGAAAAATCACAAATATGTTGGGAAAGTGAAGGTATGAGGGTTGGTTTCTGAAATTACTCCACGGGCGTAACCTTCTGAATGGTATTAAAAAGACGTATTTGAAGTTATCTCCACATTAAAATATCCCAGGTCTAAAGTTTACAGTCTCATGCTGAGAATCCCTCATAGAATGTACTAAAAAAATGTATTTTTCTCATTTTTCTTCAAATGTTACTCATGAATTTTTTATCGTTTCATATTGTTTTCTAGACCCAGTCTGATTAAACACGCTTTTCAATGCATTTTAACGTGTACCTGATGATTATGTGTTTCCTTGTTACTTCTTTATACATATTATGCTTTGATGGTCCTTAAAAAAATGTTCTTTCTGTTACTGTATTGGTTTATTGCACTCAACAATTGAACTTAATTTTATTGCATGGTTACACTTTGCAGCTACTCCAAATTTTTTCCTATTGAAGGACATGAGTCATGGAGTGCATATCTTCTTTTCTACTGTAATTCCGCTGATAATTTGGAAGTTATTGACGAAATATTGGTGAAAACTTTGGTCACATTTTCATGAATAAAATATGAGAAAATAATTATTAAATAATAAATAAAATATAAAATTAGAAATAAACATACTATAATAATAAAACAAATAAATATAACAAATATAATTATATAATAAGAAATAAATTATAAAATAGAAAATATTTTCGTTGAAAGAAAGATAGGAGAAAGGCTGCATTAATTCAAGTACAAGTTATGAATTTGAAAATTGGATGGAAAATGGTTTTCAAATGTGCACTGTGTATTTTACGATTGGTTAAAAATTTGGTCAAGTTTTACGAGAAATATCTTCTTTGAAAGGAAGATAGGAGAAAGGCTGCGTTCATTCAAGTAGGAGTTATAAATTTGAAAATTGGATGAAAAATGGTTTTAAAATATGCTCTGTGCATATTAAGATTGGTTAAAAATTTGGTCAAATTTTACAAAAAAATATCTTCTTTGAAAGGAAGATAGGAGAAAGGCTGCATTAATTCAAGTACAAGTATCAATTTGAAACATTGGATGGAAAATGGTTTTAAAATGTACACCTTGAATATTAAGATTGGTTAAAAATTTGGACAAATTTTACGAGAAATATCTTCTTTGAAAGGAAGATAGGAGAAAGGCTGCGTTCATTCATGTACAAGTTATGAATTTTGAAAAATTGGATGGGAAATTGTTTTAAAATGTGCACTGTATATTTTAGGATTGGTTAAACATTTGGTCAAATTTTACAAAAAAATATTTTCTTTGAAAGGAAGATAGGAGAAAGGCTGCGTTCATTCAAGTACAAGCTATGAAGTTGAAAATTGGATGGAAAATAGTTTTAAAAATGTGCACTGTGTATTTTACGATTGGTTAAACATTTGGTCAAATTTTACAAAAAAATATCTTCTTTGAAAGGAAGATAGGAGAAAGGCTGCGTTCATTCAAGTACAAGTTATGAATTTGAAAATTGGATGGAAAATTGTTTTAAAATGTACACCTTGAATATTAAGATTGGTTAAAAATTTGGTCAAATTTTACGAGAAATATCTTCTTTGAAAGGAAGTTAGGAGAAAGGCTGCGTTCATTCAAGTACAAGTTATGAATTTGGAAATTGAACGGAAAATGGTTTTAAAATATGCACTGTACATATTAAGATTGGTTAAACATTTGGTCAAATTTTACGAGAAATATCTTCTTTGAAAGGAAGATAGGAGAAAGGCTGCGTTTATTCAAGTACAAGTTATGAATTTGGAAATTGAACGGAAAATGGTTTTAAAATATGCACTGTGCATATTAAGATTGGTTAAACATTTGGTCAAATTTTACAAAAAAATATCTTCTTTGAAAGGAAGATAGGAGAAAGGCTGCGTTCATTCAAGTAGGAGTTATAAATTTGAAAATTGGATGAAAAATGGTTTTAAAATGTGCTCTGTGCATATTAAGATTGGTTAAACATTTGCTCAAATTTTACAAAAAAATATCTTCTTTGAAAGGAAGATAGGAGAAAGGCTGCGTTCATTCAAGTAGGAGTTATAAATTTGAAAATTGGATGAAAAATGGTTTTAAAATGTGCTCTGTGCATATTAAGATTGGTTAAACATTTGGTCAAATTTTACAAATAATATCTTCTTTGAAAGGAAGATAGGAGAAAGGCTGCGTTCATTCAAGTACAAGTTATGAATTTGAAAATTGGATGGAAAATTGTTTTAAAATGTACACCTTGAATATTAAGATTGGTTAAAAATTTGGTCAAATTTTACGAAAAACATCTTCTTTGAAAGGAAGATAGGAGAAAGGCTGCGTTTATTCAAGTACAAGTTATGAATTTGGAAATTGAACGGAAAATGGTTTTAAAATATGCACTGTGCATATTAGGATTGGTTAAACATTTGGTCAAATTTTACAAAAAAATATCTTCTTTGAAAGGAAGATAGGAGAAAGGCTGCGTTCATTCAAGTAGGAGTTATAAATTTGAAAATTGGATGAAAAATGATTTTAAAATGTGCTCTGTGCATATTAAGATTGGTTAAACATTTGGTCAAATTTTACAAAAAAATATCTTCTTTGAAAGGAAGATAGGAGAAAGGCTGCGTTCATTCAAGTAGGAGTTATAAATTTGGAAATTGGATGGAAAATGGTTTTAAAATATGCACTGTGCATATTAAGATTGGTTAAAAATTTGGTCAAATTTTACGAGAAATATCTTCTTTGAAAAGTAGATAGGAGAAAGGCTGCCTTTATTCAAGTACAAGTTATGAATTTGAAAATTGGATGGAAAATTGTTTTAAAATGTGCACTGTATATTTTAGGATTGGTTAAAAATTTGGTCAAATTTTACGAAAAACATCTTCTTTGAAAGGAAGATAGGAGAAAGGCTGCGTTCATTCAAGTACAAGCAATGAAGTTGAAAATTGGATGGAAAATGGTTTTAAAAATGTGCGCTGTGCATTTTACGATTAATGCTTTGTGGAGAGTACGTTAAAAAGTCGTCCATTCAAACTTATCTTCAGTGATCCATAAATTCCCTCATTCTGAAAACAGGTTTTCAAAAAAAGGCCGAGTCAATGACGCAGAATATTTTATCGAATGTTTTACTCATAATCCCATAACACCACTTTCAACATTCAAGTTCAAATACTAAAACATTTTTGGATCGAAAGAGATTAGGTGATCTCATTAATTACACAATACGAAATGATTTTAAATAGAAATTTTAAGTAAAAAATGAGATATGGATTAAATGTGTTAATCTTTTTTCACTGGAAGCCAGGAAGCCATTGTTTAACGAATCCCTGATTTCTCTGAATGAAAACGTCGAAAACGCACGCCTTAAAACGATGCTTGAATCATTAATTTTGATGAAGGGTTATGGGTTCTTTATGGTGTTGCGACAAAAAAATCATCTTTGAGAGATAACACACATGATTTTTCTTTTTTATGTGATGATGGCTTTAAAAAAATGGCTAAATTCGCCCGCGGCGATTTTTAAGAACAGTGATTTTAGGTAGCTGTGCATTTTTTAGAGCAGTGTTTTTAAAGGAATACTTTCCGCACTGAACGAAATAAGGTGGTTTGGGGATTAGTGCGGAGCAAGGGCGGTTTCTGTCGGGAAACACATTTCGCCTGCACAGGACTGTACGTCGCCGCGACCAAGACGCACACACCCCTCACAGATGATGCTCGGACACTAAACACAATGGCGTCCCGCCGCCTTTCTCGATAATGTTACCAACTTCACACTGATTGCGTTTCATGTCACGCCAAACAACGTTTGTAAATATAGCAGATTTTTTCTACAGTAGCTTTGAATTCTTGGCAGAGGACTGTTTGAAAAAACTCCGGACAACATTTACATGACAATATAAAATTTAAAAAATACTTAATTTATTTTATTTACTTTTACTAACTTTATTTATTTTTGTATAACTTTTACTAACTATATTTATTATTATATAATAACTAAATTTAAATAATACTTAACTAGACCTTGTTTTGTGAAAAAAATATAATTTAACTATTCCATTTTTAGATATTAATGGCCAAATTAATGTAGTCTTAATAACATTTTTTTTTAATATTACCTCTGAGTGGGAATTTTGGGAATGGCACAGCCAGGGGACTGTATTTTCAGGGTTTTGACAATTTCTAGAAAAATAGGTAAAATTGTTATCGCTCTTAATACTGCTGGGCTATAAAGTTTTAGTCTTTTATTTAAATAAAGAGTGATATTTATTTTATGAAATGTTATCATTTAAAATAAAAAAATATCGGTTAGGACAGGCATTTACGAGTTTACAGAGAATCGCCCATACATATTATGCCTTGATGGTCCTAAAAAATGTTCTTTCTGTTACAGAAATGGTTTATTGCACGCAACAATTGAACTTAATTTGATTGCATGGTTACAATTTGAAATTCCAAATTTTTTCCTATTGAAGGAGCTTTTAAGGAGTTTTTTTTAAGAGCAGTGTTTTAAAAAAAATACTTTCCGCACTGAACAAAATACAGTGGTTCAGGGATAACCGCGGAGCAAGGGCGGTTTCTGTCGGGGAACACATTTCGCCCTCGAGTCCCTGGAAGGGGCGCATCAGGGTACATCTCCTCTCCTTTCCTGACATCCAAGTCTGGCGGTAAAGGGTTATGAAATTCCGCTCGAGGGGTTTCATATCCTTGCGGAGAATATGGAAACAGGATACGGAAGAAAACTTGCGTACGAGATTAGGTAGCTGGTAAAAAGGGGAGGATACTTAAAGTATTTTTTTAAATCTCAGGGTTAGAAAAAAAGATTATTTTTAAAAGTGCCGTGAATTTCACTTTCCATAAAAGCTTTTCATAGAAATTCAAATTTTAAATGGAGAATTTTCCATTGGAATGCTCAGCGTATGCGTTGGACACTGACAAAAATATATCATTACACCGTGTTTTATTAGTTTCAAAAACCGATTCTGATCAATAATCTACATCTACATAATACCCCGCTAGCCGCCAAATGGGCGAGTGGCAGGGGGTGGTAGGTCTCCAGCCGTGTGAAGATGTAAAAATTCTGGAGGTGAAATGGTGACATGTATTATGGGAGTGTATTTAGTGGAGCTCAGTTTTTATTGTGGTCGCTTATTGTGCGCGGAAAGAACGAGTATTTGTACCCATCTGTCCGGCAGTGTATCTCTCTTATTTTATCGCATCTGTAAGACCTAGAAATGTAGTGAGACGTCATGATAATATTCTCTATGTCACTCTGAAACACACCTGTTTTGAATATTTTTAGCAGCCTAGGTCTAGCTTGTGGTCTTCCAGTCTTTAGGAGCTCCCACCTTAATCCCTCTAACAGTTGTGTAACACTATACGTTCACTAGTAGCAGTTTTTTAACGAAGTGTACTGCATTTCACTGTACTGTGTTAATTTTATTGGTTAAATCAATAAGACCAGGTCAAATGTTTAGGTCCAAGGTTTAGGTCCAATGTCATAGGTTCCCATTCCGCGTATTTGCTAATTTTGCGATGATCGTATCGTCTGCAATTACTCTTAGTTTACTACAAGCTCGAGAACTTTATCGGTTATACATATAAAGAATGAATTAAAGAGGGCCAATCACGGTTCCTTGAGGAACACCGGATGTTTGTACCCATCTGTCCGGCAGTGTATCTCTCTTATTTTATCGCATCTGTCAGACCTAGAAATGTAGTGAAGTGTAATGATAATATTCTCTGTGTCGCTCCGAAGCTTGTCACTAGTTACGCGAGAGCTGAGCGGACTAGCCGAGATGGATTGTTGCAGCGCGGCAGGAGCGAGCCGAGCGGGACGGGGAACGTAGGGGAGCGGACGGACGTCGGGAGCAGTGCCGGAGTAGGTCTGCAGTGGGAGGGCGAAGGAGAACGGGAGGGGGCAAGGTAGCAGCGTGTCGTATGTCTGGGGCGGCTCGCGGCGCGATCCGAATGGCTGTAAACAATTCGCAACACTGACGGCACGAGAAAAGACCCTCTTATGCCGTGTTTTTGTTGCTTTTAACACCCTGACGGGATGCACTGAGAAAGGGTGCGGATTAAATGCGCGCATTAACTTTTTTTCCTGTTTGAGACCCCAAAAAAAGGGGTGCGGGGTATATTCGGAGAAATAAGGTATTTACAAATGTGTAACTTTTATATCAAAAATTAAAGTCATAATTGGGACCAATTTTTGATAAATCCTACTTGGGTCTCTCAATAAAGCAACGTTGTGATATTTTTGGTCCAATTAATCCCTTTGCGAAATCCCAGCTTACGTCAAGTACTTACTAAGTTCAACTCCGGCTTACCTATTTAAACACCAATTTTTAATTCAAAACAAACAATGTTTATATTTAAAATTTAACTACGTATTTGGAATAACGGTTAACATTTAAGTAAGTAATTCATGACCCATTTGAGAAACATATACAGTAAATATGAATTTATGCCATCGGCGCTGTTTTTCTGTGAATTTTGTTGCTCAATATTTCGATCAATAATAAATAAATAAATAAATAAAGACTTTAGAAAAATTCAAGCGTGAAATTGTCACATAATAACCGCCGAACTTGGTTTATTTTATTTTGAATGTTGTCTCAGTAAGCCTGACGAAGCCGAGAATATAGACAGGCGAAACTATTGCTGAAATCGATATCATAACGCAGGAAATCCAAAAGACAATTTCATACAAATTAAAAATTATATTTTTCCTCCTGATTCTGCCATTATTCCACACAAAACCACGTATTTTCAACTATAATTTACGACAAAGTTGCGAGGAATGATAAAATTTTGTCGCACATATCAGATAGCACATATTTTTTTCAATAAATACCCAAATAATGAATCAAATGACATCTATTTTCTATCTAAGGAGAACCAACTGGATAAAAGCTCGTATTTTCATTGTTTATTCTGACGTGAGAAGGTTAACTAATACGAGGTTTTAATAATAATAAGCAGAGGGCGGGGGGGGGGCAACCTAGAGGAGACTTAATTACACACGAAGCGGTCTCCCCGCTCTGCGTGACGGAGAAATTAATTTCAGTTTTTTGGAGCAGGTGGGGGCAGGAGGGAGGATATAATATAAGGCATTTCGCGGTCGAGAGGAGGGGGTGAGGTTGGGCTGGGTAGGCCTTTTAATCTCCTGCGGGGAGCGCGCGGTGGATTATGGGCGAAGGGGTCAGGGATGTTGACCCTAAAGGGTCTCCCCAGGGAACCGGAAAAGGCGGGAAAGGGATAACATGAAAAAAGAAGTGGCCGGCAAACATTGGAATCACATAAGGCCGTGGAGATGTGTGTACATTATGTGCCGTTGGAAGAAAATGGTTTCCAAAGTGGAACGAACCGGGAATGTGGATCTATTGAGTCGGAAGTGGACGTCGTCTGCCGAGATGAAACATTAATTATCCGCTAAACGGGGGTGATTCACGGCCTAAGCAGCCAAAGAATGCCAGTGGAATGATTTTTAAAATCTTATAAAAAATGCCCAGTAAAACGTACTGCAAAGTCAAATTATTTCACCGAATAAATAAATGAAAACTTAGGTAAAATTTACATAAAAAATGAAAATTTTAAATTTAAGTTTAAAAAGTTCAAAATAAAGTAAAATAATTTTTAATAAGTTTATTTAAAGTTTAAAATTTTATTTTACCGCGAACTACAAGAGACCACAATAGCTGACCGTCTAAATAGACTTTCTGGTTTGTTGTGTAGTTAAGTATTTGCTATTTTATTTAACCCTTTGTCTACTGACGGGACTTAAAAGTCCCACAATAAAGAATTGCTATTATTGACAAAGTATATTGATTCAAGTGTGTGATATTTCGACATGATATTGACATGTTTGACATTCGACTCCAAAACAGGGCAGCGCACTGGCCAGAATTTGCATCCACGAGAGGAAGATGCGTGTTCTGTGCAAAGGACAAAGTAGACTCAAGGTCGCATTCCAAAATGCAACTGATTGCAAAGTTTTTCTCTATGTTAATGAGAAGAAAAACTGTTTTATTTTCAACAACCACCATGCATAATGGATGTGGTGTTTAATTCTTACCATGGAATTAAAATGAACTGGTGAAATTGTTAAAACTGGTGAAAGGAGTCCAATCACTTTTCTGATGTTTTATCGATGATTAAGCTAAATGTTTATTAGCTCGGACAAGTAATTCTCTTGTTTTTTTCCTTGATTTTTATGGAAAAATAGTGTATAAAAGGATTAAAAGCAATATTTATTTGTTCTTGTGTAATATAATGGTTTGATTTTTGGGTATTTTCGAATAAAAAAGATATCTGATCCACATTTGAAAGACTTTCATCACTTCGCCACCTTCCATTGAAAATCTGCTTTTAAACCCCTTACGGGATTTTTTTAGTCATAAATTTTGGTCAGAATTTTGACATAATTTTTGCAATAAAGCCCAAATTTTGAAAAAAAAAATTTCAAATTTTTTTTTTCAGCTACCACGATTCATAATGAATGCGGTATTTATTCTTACTATGGAATTAAAATGAACTGATAAAATTGTTAAAACTGGTAAAAGGAAATTAATCACTTTTCTGATGTTTTATTCATGATGAAGCTAAATGTTTCCTAACTCGGACAAGTAATTCTCCTGTTTTTTCCTTGAATTTTATGAAAAAATAGTGTATTTAAGGACAAAGAGCAGTATTTGTTTGTTTATGTGTAATATTATGGTTTGATTTTTGTGTATTTTCAAATAAAAAAGAGATTTGATCCATATTTGAAAGAATTTCATCATTTCGCCACCTTCTATTGAAAATATGCTTTTCAGCCCCATACGGGATTTTATTTAGTCCCTTGACATAACTTTTGCAATTATAAAAACAATTTTGAAAATTTCTGTGAAAACTCATTGATTCGTCATATTCTTGATACTCAAACGCAAGACAAAAAAATATTCTGCAACAGTTAAATAAAAAAACATAACTCAGTAAACAAAGGGTTAATAATAATGTCTTAAAGTTTTTTCTTAATTTTCAACATAAATCTGTCGGATTACCTTGCCTTATTTTGGCATATTATTCATCAAAACCAGGTTGAAACTGT
This sequence comes from Ceriagrion tenellum, assembly GCA_963169105.1. NCBI lineage: Eukaryota > Metazoa > Arthropoda > Insecta > Odonata > Coenagrionidae > Ceriagrion > Ceriagrion tenellum. Next base: position 3,754,806 of record OY720645.1, read on the forward strand.
TGATTAAAATATTCTATTGACTTGTACAGTTTTACAAAACTATTTTATGCATATCCAGGATTCAGTGGGTAATTTTTTTGGATCGATTTCCCAGCTGGTTTGGCGACGAATTTCTCGTTAAAACTGACCTTTTGTACGCCACGTTTTTTTTGGCAAGAAGTAAAATGCAAGTGCCAAATTTTTTAACTAAAAAAAATACATTCAACTTACCATCAAAAAACTAATAAAAAGAAAAAACAACATATTGAAAGCGAATCTTGTCATTTTTTTGTGCGATTTTATTTCGAACAAGCGGACACAAAATTACGCGCTATCGCATAAATAACAAGCGAATTCAAAATGCGAATATACTGCATCTATCGATCGAAAAAATATTTTTGCGAGGTCGATCATTAAGATCGACTAGCTGACCCGTGTCCAACTTGTAGCGCTTGGTGAATTGGTTTCCGCGGGAAATCCACCACGGAAGTCGAGAGAAATATTCGGGATGACTTGGAAATATTGCAAGGTGTACACCCAAAATGAATCGTAATCATAAAAATAGGAGTTACGTGTGGTATTAATTAGGCTCGCCATTATTTTGAATAGTACAAGTATTCGATTAGGTGATGAATACATATTATTGATTTCGATGTGTGGCATCGTTGCCAAGGCTACGTGTAGCCGAAATTTCCACTTTTTGTTCACTCAGTCCTTGGCAACTAATCGAAAAGAGTCCTTTCAGTTGAATCGTAAATAGACGTACTTAATTGTTGCTAACGTGAGACTGTGGTGATAATCAATAACGATCGAGGAGATATGAATTACTTGATGCTTTGAATAATATCTTGCTATTTTTGTGATCTAAAAGTTACTTTTCAACTGCTAGAGAGGAAATATCTATCAAAGAAAATGTGTTAAGAGGTTTATGAAACGTCCATCTTGTGCCGACGACGATGTCTGCCAGACTCTGATTCTCATTTGAATGCATTGAGCCCGTTCGGCTTAAATAAAGAATTTAGAATGCCTGGTTTAAACAGAACTTGCATCGTTCCAGGCTGCAAAATAGTGTATGCGTCTACGAGGACCCAAAATAGGAGACTTGGATTGAAAAATAAGAATCTGTTCAAGGCGGAGGTAAGTGCATTCCTTCTTTACCTACTCTGCAATGATGGCCATTGGGGATACTCATGAAGTCACCTCGTATTATTATAAAATTTTCTTACAGCGATATTCAAGAAGTACTAATGGTACTAAGAAGTTAACTATGCAATTGTTTTATTAAATTTGGAGAGGAGTTAAATATATCTGTAGACCGGACGATACTAAAAAAGCGTATTATTACGTCCCGCGTGTATTACTACATTTTTTATCCACTGCATTATGGTTACTTTTTATTAAAACCCATGTATATTCATGGAAAAATCGGTAAGACGTGCTTATTTACAATCTTTCGACTGTGTTTACATTTAAACTTCCGTCTTTCATCACTAGGAGGAACCACTTTTCAAAAAGTTGTTTGTTTACGGAATTCTAGACAAAAGTTTTTGACAACGAGATCCCAATCCATAATATATATTCATGGGTTAGGTATGTCTGATTAACCAATCCGCCTTGTGAAAATAGTCACGTGCCTTGTAACTTGCAGCTCTCAGAAACAGCCCCCAGGTGTTGGAGACGCCTTGAAAGGGTAGAAGAAAGATCGGTCGTCCGGGAGACGGTAGTCAGGCCTTAAAAGAATGGCCGTGAAAGGGACGGCGGGAAAGATATGTATACATATCTGTGCGTGTATATAATATATATATATATGCATGAGGGAAGGTGATGAAGTTAAGTTGGGGTGGATTTTTGGGAATAAAGGGTTGAAGACGCAGTCAGGTACGTATTCAAGGGTGGTAGGGAATCGCCTGTGGTGGGAGGGGGGGGAAACTGGTTCGCCTTCGCCGAAAAGGATTATGTGCAGGGGGTGGGAAGGGGTGGGAAATATGGTACGCCGCTTGAAATAAAGGAGGGATGATGGGGTTGGTTTTCAGAGTCGGAGAAGGGGGTTGAGTCGGTTTGGGAATGGCGGCGGTGTGGGTCTGAATCACATTAATGAAGTCTTTTTCGGCTTTCGGAATAATGAACGAAAGGAAAATGACGCGGGCCTTATGGAAGAGGAAGGAGGGATCTTGCGGACGGAATTTCTTGAGAGGCAGGAAAGGAAATAGTGGGAGGAGAAGGGGTAGGGACGTTTCCGCATTCCGCAAATGAACTACGATTACGTATGGCAGTCGCAAAAGAACCTGGCGCTGCGCAGTGGACAATTTTGGGATCTCAGAACATTTGAAAACCCAGCCTGGCTAAGGAAGGATGGTTGTAAATTGTGGAGCGTCAGCGAGCGAAACTTTTCTAGTTGCTGCCAACTTTGGCGCATCGGTAAATTCCATGAGTCACAGCTACCTGGCGCCAGGGTCGCTGCATTTTATTCGTAATACCACCCCTTGCACGTTACAAGGAAGTGCATCTACATCTACATTATACCCCGCGAGCTGCCGCATGGGCGTGAGGCAGGGGGTGGCAGGTCACCAGCCGTGTAACAGTGACGTGTTTAAAAGATGAAATGGTGACATGTATTATAGGAGTGTATTTTGTGGAGCTCAGTTTTTATTGTGGTCGCTTGTTGTTCGCGGAAAGAACGTATTTTCATACCTATCTGTTCGGCAGTGTATCTCTCTTACTTTATCGCATCTGTCAGACCTAGAGATGTATTGAGGAGTCGTGATAATATTCTCTGTGTGTTGCTCTAAAAAATATCAGTTCTGAAATTATCAAGCAACCTTAGCCTAGCGTGTAGCCTCCGAGTCTTCCTAGGGGCTGCCATATTAATCCTTCTAAAAGTTGGGAGACACTATATATACGCTCGTAGCAGTTTTTAACGAAGCGGACTGCTTTCCTTTGTATTTTATTGATTTTTTTGGTTAAATTTATTTGACCAGGGTCCCAAATTATCGCGGTGTATTCGAGGTGTGGCCTAACCAGAGCGAAGTATAGCATCTCTCTTTGACTTTTTCATCCGAGGACCTTTTTATTGGTATACGCTCCACAAAACCTAGTTTCTTGAATGTTGTGCAGTACGTAAATTCCATGGGTCACGTCTACCAGGCGCCCGTGTTGCTGAATTTTATTCGTAATGCCACTCCTTGCTCGTGACAAGGAAGTACACGGGTAAAGCATGGCATTGATGAAGCAAAACAACTTGCATGTAAACCTTATGTGTGTGTGTGATTCGAGCAAAGTATTACGGCTCCCCTTTCATCGTTAAATCGTCAGTAATGTTAAATAAACAAATAGCCGTCAAAGCTATAAATAAAAGTATTAATCTTTTAGATCTTAGCTCAACAGAGCTACTTTAATATTGCAGTCTAATATCATGAATTGACTATAAAACCTAGCAAGAGAGGTATATTAAATCCTCGTTAATAGATTTACAGCCTATTGTCTAATTCTCAACCATTCCTTTCATCTCTTATATAGTATAAATCTACTACTGAATTACACATTCTAGTAAAGTGGTAGGTAACATGTGGAGCATATCAAGGAATGAGAGCCTTTCTTCTAAAGAAGTAAATATCGCCTTGCACAAAAGTGCACATCTCCCCACTTTGTTCTAATGTAGTGAAACATGGGTATGTCAGGATATAGACATAAGAGTAGACTTAACGCCGTGGGTATGAGTTATCTGAGGAGTATTTGTGGCAAAAGTAGGATTGGATAGGGTCAGGAATGAGTGGGTAATTAAATGAATGAGGGTTAGTTGCTCCACTAGTAATGGAAATAAATATGAAAGGAGTTAGCTTCGTTGGTTTGGCCATGTTGAGAGAATGGATGAGAGTCGAATAACGAAACATATAATATGAGAGTAGAATGAATGGTGCGAGAGGTAGAGGTAGGCCGAGAAAGTTGTGGTCGAATGTAGTAGAAGGAAATTCTTAGGAGGAGGAATATTATGAGTCTTAAAAACAGGAGGGCGTGTATGAAACAGTGTATATTGTGGGTAAATGAGGCGAAAGAGGTTTATTGCAAGGATAGGCCAGTATGGAGGAAATTATTGAAGCAGAGTTAGGTATACAAATATGTATTTAAGAGTGAAACTTAGCGACTCTGCCTACCCCGGAAGGGAACGGCGTGATTGGTATGTGTGTATGTATGTATGCAAAAGTAAAAATAACAAAATGATACTATATCTATAAGTGCACACCAAATGTGTCATATTCCATTCTAAGTGGTAAATTTTCAAATATATTTATTACGTTAATTCAAACTCCTCTTCATATTTAGGAACTTATTCTCCCTCTGTTGACAAAATAATGAGAAAAACATAACTGCTTAAAACTATCACTATGTTTTCCAATCGAAATTAGATGAATCAGGCCGGTTAAGCTCGGTATGGTAAACGCAACGGGCTAGCGAGATCGATATGAGAAGCGGGCTAAACTTTTCCCACTTCTCATATGCCAGTCTGAGATTTAAAAATCGCTATGAACCGATTAAAGTCGACATTTCAACGGATTTTGCATCGGTTAACCGGTTTTAAAGCATGCGATCCGGGTCGGCTGGGTTAGAATGTTCAGATCGGTCCGAGTTTTTATCGATCTCAGTTCGATTGGTGAACGTAGCGTTATGTTGTGTTTGAAGTCCATGAGAAATCAATATAGGTTGTAATTAAAACGCACAATACCTTTGCACTGGTGGGCAACATGCACCAAACACTTGCAAAGTTCCTCCGCACAGTTGCTTACCTGTGAAAACAGGAAAAAAGTCAAAAAGTTAAAAATTGAACAAACACTTTGATAAAAAATTCAAACAGAAACTATTGGATATTGAGTCTTATTACTCACAATGAAGAAAGGAACGCAACATAATTTAGACATTTTTGACACAAGAAATATCCCAATGTAAACATAATTTTCCATATCTCGTGCTACATCTACAAACTGCCCGCCGCATGGGCACGTGGCAGAGGGTGTTAGGACACCAGCCTTGAAAAGGAAGGTGCTGTTCTCCGCTTCTATTAAAGTCCATTTTTGTGCGCATAAAGTACGAATTTTAGCGCCTATCTCTATGGAAACGTATTTCTTTTTTTATCCATTTCCATCCGACCTATAGATGTAGTGTGGAGGGATGTGAATTCTTATGCGAATCCTTTATCGTCCATCCTCATGATTTTTTTGTGTTAGTGAATGGTTACGGAGGAATCAACAAAAGATTAGTTTTTCAACGACTCGTTTCAAATCTTGCTTGTTTTATTGATATTTTTATAGACATTATTTTGAAAAAAATAACATAAAAATATTATCTCTATATTTGGTTATGCTTTTGGTGATAAAGATTACAATGATTTTGCAAGGAATATAAAAAATAATTTCTCCTTTTGACTAAGCTGCATAAATTGTGAACCACATTAGTTATTCACCAAAAATATATTCTTTAAGTAAAAAATATATTTATGTGCTTTATACACACACAACTTGCATTCTGTCTGTAAAAAAATATTATTATAATTTCTCACATTCTGGATTTTTAAATTTTTTTATTCCTGTTTCTTAGGCATTATTAACTGTAGAATATCGACGTAGGATCGTTATTAAATCATAGTTTAGCCATGAGTACTTTTTAAACATATATCTAATGAACTCATGACAATGGAATAGGCGTTCACAGAAAAAAACATATTAAAGCGTTGGGTTATAAAAAACATTCAAATACATTCATTCAAATAAAAAAATTGTTGTAATAACATTGTTGTTTTTGTTGATAAAGAAGGATATAATCGTTGAAAAAATTAAATGCATACTTATATAATAAGACTGAAAACCAAATTGTTCTGTGAAAAAATCTTATATTTTTCGTTTTTATCCTTCTTAATAAGCGCCATAAATTGTCGACTACATTAGTTATTCATCAAAAATCTGTTTTTTATGTAAAAAATATATTTTTATGTGATTTATACCCACACAATTTGCATTCTCTCTGTAAAAAAATAATATTATAATTTCTCACATTCTGTATTTTTAAATTTTTTATTCCTGTTTCCTTATAAAAAACATTCAATTACATTCATCCAAAAAAAAGTTATTTTTGTCTTGCATTGTCTTTTGTTTTTTAAGCTCGCTAGACCTAGGGGGAGGTAAGCGTGTTCATCTCAGCAGGGTTTCATCAGGGACAATACCGTTCTCATAGCGGGAATATTCTGGATAGCCTTCAGAGGTCACTGAAGGCAAGAGACCAAGTTATCCAGGAACACAGCATGTCAATAAGTAAGACAAAGTCTAAAATCCCATCATTTGGATGGGAGAAGCTGATTGCAGAAGTCACACTGAGAGGAGAGAAATTTGAGCTTGTGGATTCCTTCACCATATCTCGGAGGCTAAACTTAATTTATATGTGTGGGAGAAATTAAATAATTAAATTTTAAGTTATATTTTCTTTACATATTTTCAATATGTAAGCTTTCCTGACGTGCAAACAAGTAAGTTTGAGTAGCATAACTTATGGAAAAGGAAAAACTCCCCTCAGTACAGCTATCACGTACAAAATCCCCGATTGGAGACTGTAGAATCTGTAAAAATACCTCGGAGTTAAACTAACTAATGATCTCTCGTGAGTAAGCAAACACCCAATTGCAGACGTTCTATTGTTTCATGAGATACTCGCAAAATTTGAATTAAGACGATATGGCAGTGGGACTTTGTTTCCAGGAAATAGGGAGGGCGTTCCAAAATTTTATTGATTTCATTAATTTAAGAAAAAAAATTTTCGTCTCGAACCTACGACCCTCTGAACGGGAGCCGAACACCCTACCACTGGTGCAAACAGGAACCATCCACATTTAGTTCCTCGCTTAAAAAAACACGTTCGGGAAATAACTGGTCAGGCTAATCATGAATTGGGATTTGTGAAAGGAGTATAGGAAAGTGCGAAGATTGATGAATTAGATGAACCAACTACCTCTCCCTTGATAGACCCCACTTGGAATACGCTGCTAGTAATTGGGATCCTCATGGGGAAAGCTTAAAAAAACAGAGAACGCGTGCAGAAAAGATCAGAAAGATATCTGAAAGAAAGATAAAATAGGTTTGCAGGGATAGGTCAGTATTGAGGAAATTATTGAAGCAGAGTTAGGTGCACAAATATTTATTTATGAGTGAAACTTGGTGACTGTGCCTACCCCAGAAGGAAACGGCGTGATTGATAGGTATGTATGTACTATCCAATGATTAAGGCTGAATTCCAAACCAAGTACAGTCCTAGTTTAGTGCCGTGTACTCCAGGTCAGTTATGCTCGAAATTTAAGGTAGTATTGGACGGTGTCATCTCTGATGAGGTCAAAGTTATTTCGTGTGTCCCACAGGGGAGTGTCATAGGTCCACTTCTGTATATAAACGATATTGGTGAAGTAGTAAAGAGTAAACTTCGACTATTTGCAGACGATGCCGTAGTGTACAGGGAAATCCGTAACTATAATGATAAGGAAGCGTTAGCAATTGTACCTCAAGGCAATTCAAGCGTGGGGCAATGCGTGGAAACTAGAAATGATTTCAAAAAAATGTGCTGTAATCAACTTCTGGAAAAGGAAAAACTCCCCTCGCTACAGTTATTACGTACAGATTACCCAATTAGAAACCATAGAATCTGTACAATACCTAGGAGTTAAACTAACTAATGATCTCTCGTGGAGCAAACATATTTGGGAAATAACTGGTCGGGCCAATCCAAAAATTGGGATTTGTTGAAAGAGAACCAGGAAAGTGCGACGATAGAGTAAGAGAAATCAGCTATATCTCACTCGTGAGACCCCACTTGGAGTACGTTGGTAGTGTTTGGGATCCTCGTGTAATGGAAGGCTTAAAAACAGAGTTGGATTTCTTGCAGAAAAGATCAGCAAGATGTGTGAAAGGCCGTCACGATAGTCTCGCTGGTTTGACCGACCTCTTGCAACAACTTTGATGGGGGTCGCATATCAGACCGTTGATTGAGGAGCAGACTCAATTGTTTTTATAAATTCAAAATTCATTTATTTTCGGACCAAGTTTTCAATATCTTACGAACTCCGAAATACTCATCAGATCATGAGAATTAAATAAGGAAACAGATTGTCGAATATAAAGGTTCAAAATATCGCTTTTCCCGCGATCGATAAGAGATATTATACTGCCCACACTAAAACTTTAAAGTAGATGAGTTGACAGATAGTGTTGAGCCGTGCCTTACACTGAGGGATTCCTAAACGGTGGACCACTCGGCTCGTAGATTGACGAAGGACGCAGCAAACTGCGCGTTGAATTGTGAACTGCAGGACACTTGAACATTGACGCTTCGAACGCACATTGCAGCCCACCAATTCTGTTCCCGAGCTACGCTTTGCTGAGGGCCGGGACCCGGTCAATAGGGGCCGATCATACCTGGTGGCAAATGGGCCACAGGTATAAATAGGATCGTTGTCCCGCGAACGGTGGGCATTGCTTTGCTGAGGCTCGCGTCGAGTGTTCGACGCCTATTAGAGCTGCTCCCGAGAGACGGACGCACGGCACCTTTTTGAGACCACCGCTACCTCCCGCAGCCAAGGTATACAACTTACCTAAACATTTCTAGCTCCTCTTATCCCGAGTCTGCCCTTTTTTTACCAGCCAGGTCACAATTCTGGGGGGGGATTATTTTTAACGACCGCTGTTGTCTATGTTTTTCTGGTAAATAAATTACTTTTGTTTTTCCAACCTGGTTTTTTCTGTCTGCGTTTAAAAAACTCCTCCGCACCTCCCGGCCCTGTGAGGCACGTTTCAGTGTAGCTGATTAATTCATGAGTGCCCCGTAATGCATGTTTCTAAATCTGCCGTGCAGTGCTAACACCATATTTTGCATGCGCCCTGCGTGACTCTTGAGTCACGTTTATATATGAGGACCCCAGAAGTCGAGGGGTCTAAGTGACAAAACCATTGTTTAGAGAAAACTTGTTAAATCAAAGTTGAATATGTTTGGTACGACCCACTAAGTACTTAAGAGGTATTACCCTAGATAGCAGCACCTGTCAAGAAAATCACTTGGATCCCTTTACCACCTAAAAGATTAATGTTTTCACATCCCTTTCCTGTACCTAACATTTTTTTTTCAAAAATGTCTTTTAGACCCCTTAACTTCTGGGGTCCATATATTTAACCCTTTTTTTACTGACGGGACTTTAAAGTCCCACAATACAGAATTGCTATTGTTGACAAAATATATCGATTCAAGTGTATGATATTTCGTTCAGAATGACATTCGGCTCCAAAACATGGGAGCGCACTGGCCAGAATTTGCATCCACGAGAGGAAGATGCGTGTTCTGTGCAAAGGATAAAGTAGATTCAAGGTCGCATTCCAAATTCAACTGATTGCAAAGTTTTTCTTAGTGTCAATGAGAAGAAAAACTTTTTTTTCCAACTACCGCCATGCATAAGGGATGTGAAATGTTTATTAGCTCGGACAAATAATTCTCTTGTTTTTTTCCTTAATTTTTTTGGCAAAATAGTGTATAAAAGGACTAAAAGCAATATTTATTTGTTTTTATGTAATATTATGGTTTGATTTTTGAGTATTTTCAAATAAAAAAGATATTTGAAAGACTTTCATCATTTCGCCACCTTGTATTGAAAACCTGCTTTTCAGCACCGACGGGATTTTTTTTAGTCCCTTGACATAATTTTTGCAATAAATCTACAATTATGAAATTTCTGTAAAAAATCATTGATTCATAATATTCTTGATACAGAAGCGCAGACAAAAGAGAATATTCTGCAATAATTAAATACAGAAATCATAATTCAGTAAACAAAGGGTTAAACTAGCGGAAAGTACTCGTTGAAATTCAACGGGGGTGAAAATCATTGAACCTGACTGACAAATCCTGAAGAATACTGTCAGCTTGGTCATTTGACGAGCTCGTTACCTATCTTGTATATTGTTCGTCATATTAGAGACGCTGACACCAGGGTATTTTATGTGTATTGTTTACTAGGTAAGTGTCCTCTCATACTCATGCAGTGCCTTTATGAGAGCTAATTTGAGAACAGGCCTTGAGGAGTACATTTGCGTTAAGTATACAAAAAATTTATCGATTAACAGCCCCGAAGTAATCTATCATGGGACCCTTGGGATTCCTTGCCCTTCTTATACATATTTTATTTCCATGTACTATCATGGGCCTGCAGGTTAATGTCATATTTGAATGCTAGAGGTGAAAATATCCTTTGAAAATCCAACCTCTGGTTGCCACGGAAATACGATATGTTTTTGATTTTCAAAATGAGATTCTTTAGCTAAAAAATTGATTTTCAGATGAATACGAAGGGAGAGAGAAATTCGATTGAAAGAATTAGAAACTTCCTTCATTTAGACGTCCGATAAAGTAACCCCAGCCCTCTATCTTGAGTAAAAATACTGATAAAAAGCATAAATTAAAACTACTGCACCGAGCTCAATGCTTACCATGGACTACCAGGGCCCTACAGGGGGGTCCTTGAGGGCCCTAAAGGCTTTTTAAAGCAACGAATTTCATGACCAAATATATTTTCAATCTACATGCCAAATTTAAACTTAATCGTTTCAGAAGTTTTTGCGTGATTATGGATTAGTTAAATTGTTTCTGTAGCATTTGTAGGATACCGACAGTGTGATGCGTGTTGGTGAGATTAAGTCTCTTCACTGTAGTTCATGTTGGTGATGAGTATCCCAGTCAAACACCCTTATGGTGGCTTGCAGGGTATGAAATAGATGTAGATGTAACTTTCAATATCCCTGTTGGGTTTAATAATGTTTTTACTCCAACGTGTAGAGTAGACTAAACGCCATGGGTATGAGTTATCTGAGGAGTGTTTGCGGCAAAAGCATGATGGATACGGTCAGGAATGAGTGGATAACTATATGATGTGGGCTATATGCTCCAGTAGTAAGGGACATTTATATGAAAGGAGTGTGCTTCGTTGGTTTGGCCATGTTGAGAGAATGGATGAGAGTCGAATGACGAAACAGATATTATATGAGAGTAGAATGAATGGTGCGAGAGGTAGAGGTAGACCGAGAAAGTTATGGTTGAAAGGAAATTCTTAGGAGGAGGAATATTAGGAGTCTTAAAAAACAGGAGGGAGTGGAAAGGTAGGATTGATAGTGTTGGGATTGAGTGGGTAATACATGAATAAAGGTTAGATGCTCCACTAGTAATGTAAATAAATATGAAAGGAGTGTGCTTCGTTGGTTTGGCCATGTTGAGAGAATGGATGAGAGTGGAATAACGAAACAGATATATACATAAGAGTGAAATGAATGGCGCGAGAGGTAGAGGTAGGCCGAGAAAGTTGTGGTTGAGGAAATTCTTATGAGGAGGGATATTAGGAGTCTTAAAAACAGGAGTTGGCGTGTATGAAAAGCAGAGTATTGGGAATAAACGAGACGGAAGAGGTTTATGGTAAGGATAGGTCAGTATGGAGGAAATAATTGAAGCACAGTTAGGTGTACAAATGTATATTTGTGAGTGAAACTTAGTGACTCTGCCTTCCCCGGAATGCAACGGCGTGATTTGTATGTATGTGTATTGCACGTGCTCCATCTTAACACCTGGTGATAAATAAATAAACTCGGATTAGCTGTGGACCAAGAAGATGCTGAGCCCTAGGAGCGCTTAGGACGACGCCTTCAATTTTTCGAATCATTATAAATCGCGTGTTATTCTTATCGCGAGACCCTCGTTCCCTTATTCGGTTTTAAAGCCAGCCCCTTCATCTCAGGATACGAACGAACCCCCTTCAGCGATCCCTCCTTCTTTACCCTATCCAGTGCAGTCCCCGGCAAATTTTTCCCAGAATCCTTCGCGCGCACGGCATATCTCCCCCACCCCATACTTCCTTCAGCCCCCCACCCCCTTCCATGAATATTGATGGATGAATTCAAATTAGCCCGCTACCCCACTCCTCCACCCTCCTGCCAGCCTTACGAATAAGGGGTAGAGGGGTGGGGGAGAAAAATCTCACACCCCCTGCCGCTAACCCTCCGGTGCTCTTACCCCCCCTATCTCCCGGCGACTCCCCCCGTCGCCTCCCGCCAAAATGAGAAGTCCGACCCCCCCACTCTCGACTCAACTTGGAAAAGTTTCCCCGTGCCAAAACTTACCCCCCCACCCTCCGCCTTCCTCTTTTCTGGCATTCATATCTCTTCCCCTCTTTCTCCTCAATCATCCCCTTCTCCTCCTCCTTCTTCTTCCAACTTTTACCTCCTCCTTCCTCTTCCTCTTCCTACTACATCTCCTCTTTCTCTCCCAAATCTCCTTTTGTCGTCACGTGGCTTCAAAACCCTTTTCAGCCGAAAATGAAGGGGAATTTTGGATGGGATGGGTTTGAGCTATTCTCAACCCTTTTTCGTACAACGTCCGTTCAAAGTTCTTGTTCTACCTCGCTGGTCTGCCGAATTGAAACCGTGGATAGAGAGAGATTTCTTCCCTCTGGACTTTTTGAGTGCGGCATGAAGTGATTTCACGTCATAGTTGTCTTTACTCTGGTGCTGATGACGTGGTATCACGTCAAGGGTACCGTCCGTGTTCCAGCTTTCACTAGAGGGCCTACTGTCGGCGAAGAAATTATGTGCACTCTAGTTTGGGTACAAATAAAAAGTTAACGAAAAGACTTACAGAAAACCTAACGACACCATCATTTTTCTCCTTTATTTCTACGTTATGTAATGGCAAATTTTAATTTTTTGATCAAATTTTATATTTTTTACGACAGTTATAACGTAAAAAATACCGGATATTTACGGCGCGCGGGAAAAGCTCCGACTTTGACACCTTGTAATTCAAACACAAGTTATTCAATGACAACTATATTTCTGTAAATGGAGAACAGATATGTTTGCTATAGATTGTGCAAGTTTCAGCTTTGTATATTTCATACATTCAAAGTTATTATAAATTATTTAAAATTATTGCATTTCAAAACTGGGGCATCGTAAGATTTCGTTCTTGGTCTCGTTGCGATTGGCATGCCTTGAGCGTTTCCAATATATTATTGTCCAAATATGTTATGTGTCTCTCTGATATTATATGATAGAAGTGAAATTTCTCCAGCGAAAGCTAGAACACTCACGGTACACTTGACTTGATACCACGTTATCAGCACCAGCGTAAACACAGCCTTGACGTCATATCACGTCATACCGCACTCAAAGGTTCAAAAAGATGACTTTGCGTTTTCTTGGTATTTTTATTACGTATTCTACCGGTAAAACGTAGGTTTCCTTGGAAGTCAGGGAACTGTCTCTCGATTTGGAACACTCTCAGGGTCGTATCTAGCTAAATTATATTTCATTTATCGCCTCTGCGTGCGATCTAACATTTTTCCCGTCCGTATTGCTAAAACCTATTGGAGGGTTTGCTCTGTTCTGCCCGGAGTCTGTCTTTTAGGATACTTGGACGGTTGGCATGAACACGGGATTTCAAAAAAAAACTTCAAATGGGGTTGTTTTGGAGGGGTTGACACAAGTGGGGGAAGAAATTGCCAACATACTTGCAGCTATGCTGGTAAGGTTCGTGACAAACGCCAGAAATCGCCTAGTGCATGGAAAGTAGGTGGCGTCATTTATCTGATATGATTTTCAAAAATATTTAAAACAAAACTTTAAAAATGTGCCTACAATATTATTAAATAATAAAAAAAATTGTCATTCATAAAATGGATTTTATTGCGTTTTGAAAAATGGTATTTTTAATGTCGCGCCCTGTATTAGAAGGTTGAGATGGAGAGCCGCTATAGATACTACAAGACTGCGTGCTACATTAAACTTAGAGAGGTTCTACTATTTGAAATAAGCGATTAGTTCTGTAACATGAAAGAACTAGTGAAGAGGTTCTACCCCAACATTGCTACGCCAGGAGAAACTAAACGTCATGCGTAAAAAACGCGCCCTCGCCGATAAAATGCTTTCCTTATTGAAAAATAAAATTAGGCTAATTATACGCCGATTTTTCTGCATTTGTATTTTTTAAATGAACACCTATTTTAACGGCTATAGATGTGTGTCTGTCTGTCTATAGACGTGTGTGTGTGTGTGTATAGATGTGTGTGTGTCTCTCTGTCTGCAGATGTGTGTGTGATGCCTGGCTCTATAGAATCCATTAAGTTTGACTTCATATATCAATCGCATTTAAAAAATAGGTTTAAAAAAATTCGATTGTAACATTAGCATATCTAAGTTAACACTGTCTTTTTCCGAAGCTTCCTTTGCATCAGATATTCGTTAAACCAGATAACTTTATATCAAGAATTCTTCTCCTGACCACTGAAAATGGATGGATAAAGTGTTCACACTGAACACATCTTGTTTACCGAAGGTACCCTTAGAGACAGAAATGACAAAATAGTTGTGCATTTAACGTAATTGTTCAAAATATAATATCAGAATGGAATACCAAATTGTTTTTAATGAGAGATGCTGTACTTCGCTCTGTTAAGGCCACACCTCGAATACGCCGCAAGCGTTTGGGACCCTGGTCAAATAGATTTAACCAAAAAAATTAATAAAATACAAAGGAAAGCAGCGCGCTTCGTTAAAAAAACTGCTATGAGCGTACATATAGTGTCTCAAAACTTTTAGAGGGATTAAGTTGGGAGCCCCTAAGGAGACTCGGAGGCTACAGGCTAGGCTTAGGTTGCTTGAGAAATTCAGAACTGATATTTTTTTCAGAGCGACACAGAGAGAATATTATCACGACTCCTCACTACATCTCTAGGTCTGACAGATGCGATAAAATAAGAGAGATACTCTACCATTAACAGATATGTATTACAAACACTCGTTCTCTCCGCGAACAATAAGCGACCACAGTAAAAATTGAGCTCCACTAAATACACTCCTATAATACATGTCACCATTTCATCTCCAAAAAACTTACACCTTTACATGGCTGGTGACCTAACACCCCCATGCCATACGCCCATGCGGCGGCTCGAAGGGTATTATGTAACTGTAGATGTAGTTATACCATTGGCTAGAACGCCGTACAGGATCCCGGATTAACAAAAGAGTCGTAGGCAGGATTCGTTACCGCGTTGGTTTACAGTCAATAGATAAGATTGAAACAGGGCAAGAAGGATGGGAGAGGTTTGCCGAGTGCCTTATATGCGAGAGTGGCCAATGTTTGAAGTCAGAAACGCAGCTTATGATACCAGCCAGCCGCCCCTCAACCATGAACGCTAGTAAGGGGTGGCTTAAACTGGCAACGGGGGAGCCTGGGTAGGAATTCGCTTGGGGAGAGGGGGGGTGTGGCAAGTGTTGGCCGGCCCTGATTCGGTCGCCTGTTCATTCTGGGGAAGGAGGAGGGTTCCATCAGTTGACCTTAGGATTTCAGGGGTGGGTAACCGACGCGGACGGAATGCGGAGGGTATACGTCACGACCAGGAGACGGGGAGCTGATAATTAAAACCAGAGAACAATGCGTAGTGGTAGGGAATTCATTTGCAAAAGTTTAACCAATCTGATACAGATGCATACTATCTCCTTCGAGCCGTCGCACAGTGGTTCCTACACCTTGATTTCATGGAAAAAAGTGGTTTTATCGTATTTTTGTTATTCAGTCATCCTAATACCTGAGTTGCCATTACATCTAAGAACTATTAACGGTAAGATTTAATCCAAAATACCTCTTTATAACAGTGAATGGACATCTGGAAGTCTTTGCGGTATTTTGCTCGTAAAATTAACCTGAAATATAAAAAAAAGTCGAGCTTGGATCAACACTATCAGAACGCAGGTTAAAATTTAGGTTAAACCTTTTAAGTAAATTCGAAACAGAAATGTTCACAGATGACGTTAGATATATATTGAGAACCCCTGCGTATTATGCTAGGTTTGATCAGATTAACAAGATTAGAGAGATAGATTGTCGTACAGATAGATTTAAAATGTCATTTTTCCCGCGTACCATAAGAGAGAAAAATAAGCAGCGTAGCAAAGGGATAGGTAGGTGAAATATAGTTAGAGTAGTCTGTAGTGCATGATGCATGTAATAACAACCAATAATCCCTTTCTTATTATGTAGATACTAACCATCTAGCTCCATGTGATCCTATTATCTAGCATATCTCCCTTAAATATCCTACTTGCATGTCAATAGTGCATGTTTGGTGATCTTCACCCCCTGCCACACACCCTCGTGGTGGCTTGCAGGGTATTACGTAGATGTAGATGTAGATGAACATTATTTTTGACCAAATCGACCATCTTAAATATAAAATTCATGAAACCCACTACACAAATTTAACTCCAAAGTCTTTTTTCAGATAATTTAGTAAATCATCTGGGCTCCCTAGAATACCTGTACACATATATAGATTTTCCAGCAATTATTCTGAATTAAAGCATGTAAAGTTTTAAAAAAATATCCAAAATCAAGTATAGAAGTGCCCAAAACTGATAACGTTCGATTTCTCGTCCTAAGAAGCCATTAAAAATTAAATTACAATAATGATTCGATTGTTACTAGACTCTTGTCCAAGAATACATGGTCAAGGAACCACTGTGCGCTGTAGAGGAGTGTGGCAGACGGGTGCGTTAAGACGCCAGCCTTGGCACGGAAAGAGGAGTTAGGTAAAGGATAAATTAGCTAAATAAGTGGAGGAAAACAGGAAAAAAACAGTATTTTACTATTAAATATTTGAATTTTTAATGAAAAATAGTTTTTAATAAGCGAAATCTCTGACTAAATTGATTGAATGTAAAATATAAATAGGTTACCACCTTAACTGTTAAGTTACTGATACAATACAGTGAAAACTGAAGTTAAAAAATCAATAAAATACAAAGGGAAGCAGCGCGCTTCGTTAAAAACTGCAATACGAACGAAGGTATAGCGTCTCACCACGTTAAGAGGGATTAAGGTGGGAGCCCCTAGAGAGACTCGGAGGCTACAAGATAGACTAAGGCTGCTTGATAAATTCAGAACTGATATTTTTCAGAGCGACATAGAGAATATTATACTGACACCACGACTACATCTCTAGGTCTGACATAAGCGATTAAGTAAGAGAGATACACTGCCATCTACAGATAGGTACAAGAACAATCTTTCCGCGAACAGTAAGTGACCACAATAAAAATTGAACTCCTCTAAATACACTCCCATAATGCGTGTCACCATTTCATATCCAAAAAAATGTCATCTCTACACGGCTGGTGACCTAACACCCCATGCCACACGTCCATGCGGCTGCTCGCTCTCTGTAAGGATGCATGCATAGGAAGAGCTGCCAGGAAGTATAGGAAACTGGCATTAGGTATAGGTAAGGAGTTGAGAGTTGGAGTCAACCTCATCACAGGATTGAACGACCTATGTTGATAGCTAACATTTTTAGGTTGGCACGCCCGTTTTCCTCGCTCACCTGTTTTCTTCCCCCCGCCTACTCACTAAGATTTTCATAACCCTTCCCCTACCTCACCCCCAACCGACCAATTTCGCCTCTTTAACCCCTTTCCAGCGTGAGAGCTTCTTGAAAACCGCTTTTCCGAAGACGTCGGCGTCTTACGTAGTCCGCCGCTATCTTTCCCACAGCCCTCCCCCCTCATCTCCCCACTTCAGCTGCCAGAGATCAGTTTACACGTCGGAAGCTGAGCAGGGGTGGGGGTGGGAAAACCTACCCCTTCCCCTCCCACATGCATAAGAACGCCGACTTCAACCCCCCCAGAAGGGGTGGTTTTTTTCCCTCTAAAGGAAGTCTTAAAAAGAAATCAATTAAGACGGTCTTAGCGAGGGTAAAGTCTTCTTCCTCTTCCTCCTCTTCTGTACCCCTTCATTCCCTGATGCCCGAAACGAAAGCAGGATTAGCTACCTCATAATTAATTAGCAATACACCGCGCGTGGATGGGGTACGCGGAACCACGCCCCCTTCCTATGCTGCAGCGCCATATCAGCGCCTGCCTTTCTCACACCACCTCAATCTTCATCCCCCTCAACACATCATCCCCTAAGAATCTTCAATCTCAGCCCACGTAACTCGAAAAGGAGGACTTATGATTTTTGGAAAGGGATTAACCTTTCCCCATTTCCTATTCGAGGAGACTTTTAACCCTTGTTTAAGTCACCTATTTATTAAGCGAGTTGGAGAGCGAGTTCTGAGTCATTAATTGCACGTTTAAATAACTTTTTAAAGCCGTTTTGTAGTATGTTAGAAAAAAAGGACCATAACAGTTCAAAGAAATGTATGAGTTTCTATATGCATACACTCATTTTTCTTCATAACTGACGCCAAAATTGACTTTTAAACTTTTTGGTGCAGTGTAAGCATTGTTAAGACTTGGTTTGACGGGGCTGAAATCAAAATTTAAGGTAGCTAGAGCAAAATGTCATTTCACCAATAAATCATTGATATTGGTCTCATTATAAAGAAAAATATCTCACCCTTCTTTTGATATAAAAAATTCAACTCCTCGCCGAATTACTTTCCAAAATATTTGCCAGAGAATACAACAGCCCTTTTACATGAGAAATGGTACGTTAATGCACTCCAAAGAGACCTTATATAAAAAATGAGGCATTTTCTACACTTAGAACTCGTCAAAAAATCAACACAATATAGTTAGTGAGTTTTCTCATTAATTTTTGAAAATTAATCATATTGTCACTGCAGTAGGTTCTTGGGTATCACAGAAAACAATCCGTTTTGAAGAAGTTTCAAACGCACCACTCGGAAAAAATGAGTCAAGTTAAAGACTGGATTAAAATGGGCAGCCCCGCCCCCTTCCTATGCAGTAGCGCCAAATCTGCGCCTGCCTTTCTCACCTCATCCCACTCTCCATTCCCCTCAACACATCATCCCCTAAGAATCTTCAATCTCAGCGAACGTAACGCGGAAAGGAGGTCTTATGATTTTTGGAAAGGGTTTAACCTTTCCTAATTTCCTATTCGAGGAGACTTTAAACCCTTGATTAAGTCACCTATTTATTAAACTAGTTGGAGGGCTAATTCTGAGTCATTAAGTGCACATTTAAATAACTTTTTAAAGCCATTTTCGAGAAAGTTAGAAACAAAATATGCACCACAACAGTTCAATTAGTTACATATGACAACATTTAAGCAATCCGGGACGAGCCACGGTGTTCCACTTTTAGAGAGCCACCCACAATGCACATTTGTACGAAATTCCACGGAAGCTTTACTGGCTAAAGCACTTGGCCATAACATTGAGGGATACAGGTTCAAATCCCGGTCAAGGCGTTTGATTTTTTCTCTGAGTAATGTCACCCATTAGTTACAAATGCTTATATTTTGAATGTATCCACTCTCTTTTCTGTATGAATAATGTTAAAATTGATTTTGAAACTTTTTGGTGAAGAATAAGCATCGTTAAGACTTTCAAACGCAACACTTGAAAGAAATGAGTCAGGTTAAAGGCTGGATGGAGAAGGGCAGCCCCGCCCCCTTCCGACGCCGTAGCGCCATATCAGCGGCTGCCTTTCTAACACCACCCCACTCTTCATCCCCCTCAACACATCATCCCCAAAGAATCTTCAATTTCAGCGCACATAACGCAGAAAGGTCTCATGATTTTTGGAAAGGGTTTAACCTTTCCTGGTTACCTATTCGAGGTGACTTTAACCCTTCGGCTACCAAGGTATTTTTTCACCTTACCTCTCGCAAGGGGGGGTTACTCGGTTACCCCACTATATTTTTTTGTTTATTCGCTTGATTTATACAAAAAATGGATTCTGTGTTACATATATCTTAAATAAAAACAATTATACAAAATTATGATAAATATGATTTATATTTAATCAAATAACACATAAATATAAACATAATTTTACTTCTCCCCACTTTGCTATATGGTAGTGAAACATGAGTGTGTCAGGATAGACATAAGGGTAGACTAAATGCCGTGGGTATGAGTTGTCTGAGGAGTGTTAGTGGCAAAGGTAGGATGGATAGGGTCAGGAATGAGTGGGTTATGAATGAATGTGGGTTAGATGCTCCAGTAATGGACGTATGTATATTGAAGGAGTGTGCTTCGTTTGTTTGGCCATGTTGAGAGAATGGATGAGAGTTGAATGAGGAAACAGACATATGAGAGTAGAATGAATGGTGCGAGAGGTAGAGGTAGGCGGAGAAAGTTGTGGTTGAATGTGGCTGAGGAAATTCTTAGGAGGAGGAATATTAGGAATCTTAAAAACAGGAGGGCGTGTATGAAGCAGTGTATATTGGGGGTAAATGAGGCAAAAGAGGTTTATGGCAAGGATAGGTCAGATTGGAGGAAATTATTGAAGCAAACTCTGCTATTTCATATATATGTCCATAGTTAGGTGTACAATTATGTATTAACGAGTGAAACATTTTGACTGTGCCTACCCCGGAAGTGAACGGCGTGATGGGTATGCATGTAAGTATGTAGGCTCCGATTGGAGCATACAATTATCTAAACGGATGTCCTGTCTAGGTCTAATCGGATGTCCTGATACTTCACAACATTTGGCTTTTCATTTTCCGCTCTTTCTATACCTGCACAGAAGTCAAGGAACTCGAAAAAGTAAATCAGGTGTCGTGAACGTTTCACGGCGCAGCGCAGCGCCCCGTCGGATTGAAGGCGCCGCGATGACCACGATTGCCGTCCACGGCGCAGTTTGACACATCCGAAGGCACACACAGAATCCCATTGTTGTTTTAAATCTCGGTAAACTGTGCTGTGAAATGGTGCACGGATGGGGCTGAGGAATCTGAGACGAACTACGTATCCCAAAAGGGGTGACACAGTAACCCCCAACGAGTTTTTCAGAAATTTGAAGAAAAAAAACAATCAATGAATGAAGATTTCACATGGAATAGTATTGTAAAATTTTTTAAAACAAACTCATGGAAGCATAAAAATATCAGAAAATGATTGTGAATAAAAACAGTAGAAATTTGGCGTCAGGGGTAACTAAGTTACCCCCCTTGGTAGCCGAAGGGTTAAACCTTTGTTTAAGTCACCTATTTGTTAATCTGGTTGGAGCGCGAATTGTGAGTTATTAAGTGCACATTTAACCCTTTGAGTGCGGCATGACGTGATATCACGTCATGGTTTTTTTACACTGGTACTGAAGACGTAATATCACGTCATGGGTACCATGAGGGTTCCAGCTTTCTCTAGGGGGCCTAGTGAAAGTTCCCGTGTGGAAGCTGGAACACTCACAGGGCTCAACACTGGTTGGAGCGCGAATTGTGAGTTATTAAGTGCACATTTAACCCTTTGAGTGCGGCATGACGTGATATTACGTCATGATTTTTTTTCACTGGCGCTGATGACGTTATATCACGTCAAGGGCCCTGTGAGTGTTCCGGCTTCCACACGGGAACTTTCACTAGAGAAAGCTGGAACCCTCATGGTACCCATGACGTGATATCACGTCTTCAGTACCAGTGTAAAAAAAACATGACGTTATATCACGTCATGCCGCACTCAAAGGGTTAAATAACTTTTGGTAGCCATTTTCTAGAAATTTGGAAATAACTCATGAATCACCACACTTCATTCAGTAGCATGTGTTTCTACTTTCGATATACACTGTTTTTCATTACAAATGACGATGAAATTGATTTTCAAACTTTTGGGTGCAGTGTAAGCATTGCTAAGATTTGGTTTAACGGCGGTGAAATGAAAATTAAAGGTAGTTTGAGTGAAATATCATTATATCTAGAAATCAACGAATTTGGTCTCATTTTAAAGAAAAATATCTCATCCTTCTAGTGAAATCGAAAATTCAACCTCCTACCACATAACATTCAGAGTCATTCGCCAAGAAATATCAGCCCCATTATATGTGAAATGGCACGTGTATTTATTAAGCTGGTTGGAGCGTGAATCTCGAGTCATTAAGTGGATACTTAAATATATTTTGAGCCATTTTCAAGAGAGTTTGGAAACAATACATGGACCACAGTTCAATTAGTTGCATGTGTTTATACTTTGGATATATCCACACATATTGATAAATAGGTGAAGCCAAAACTATATTTTAAACCTTTTGGTACAGAATGTCCTTTGCTTTGACTTAGTTTAATGGCGCAGAATCGAAAGTTCAAGCCGAAATCGAATAAGTTTAAGTTTTTAATGCGACACTATTTAGTAGAGCACAGTTTTCATAAAATTATCGCATATTGTGCGCGGAGAGAACGAGTTTTTGTGCCTATATGTTAATGGCAGGGAATCTCTCTTGTTTTATCACAACTGTCAGACCTAGAGATGTAGGGAGGAGTCTAAATTATAGTATTTTCTATGTCAATATGAAACTTTGCAATATGGTATGCAAAAGTATTATACAATAAATTCAAAAATTATTGAATTATAAATTTGTTTATAAATTTTTTTGTTTGAAAATGCTCGAAAATCAAACCATGATATTACACAGAAACAAATAAATATTGATTTTCGTCCTTTAATATAAAATAATGAATAAAAAATTCAACCCCCTACCACATAACTTTCAGAGTCATTTGCCAAGAAAAACCAGCCCCATTATATGTGAAATGGCACGTGTATTCACTCCAGAGAGGCCAAACATTAAAAAAAGGGGCTTATCCTACGCTTGGATCTCGTCAAAAAACATCAATGAAGTGTGCATTTTTTGTGTTTTCTCAACTATATTTTTTTAAATAAGTCATATTGTCACTTCATTAAATTCTTCGTGATCACAATAAACCTTCCGTTTAGACGGAATTTTGAACGTACCGGGCCAAAAAAAATTAGTCAAGTTAAAGACTTTTTGGATATTTTCATTTGCCTGCTTACAGTTTCTGTCAGGTAAAAACTATATCATTTCACCATTAATAATGCAATATTTAATTCGTGTGTCTCACAGCTGGTGAAATCAAAACGTATAATTCGAATATGGTCTCTATTATGACTAGGGAACTATCTCGCTCTGACTACCTTAACCCTTTGTTAACTAAATTATGATTTTTGTATTTAACTGTTACAGAATATTTTTTGTCCGCGTTTCGGTATCAAGAATACGACGAATCAGTATTTTTTTTACAGAAACTTTCAAAATTTGGGCTTTATTGCAAAAATTATGTCAAAATTCTGACCAAAAATCTTGACTAAAAAAATCCCGTATGGGGCTGAAAAGCAGATTTTCAATAGAAGGTGGCGAAGTGATGAAAGTATTTTCAAATGTGGATCAGATATCTTTTTTATTTGAAAATACTCAAAAACCAAACCATAATATTACACAAAAACAAATAAATTTGCTTTCCGTCCTTTTTTTACACTATTTTTCCATAAAAATCAAGGAAAAAACAAGAGAATTACTTGTCCGAGCTAATAAACATTTAGCTTCATCATCAATAAAACATCAGAAAAGTGATTAGACTCCTTTTACAAGTTTTTCCAGTTCATTTTAATCTCATAGAATTAGAATTAAATACCACATAACTTTATGCATGCTGGTGTTTGAAAAAAGTTTTTCTTCTCATTAACACAGAGAAAACCTTTGCAATCAGTTGAATTTTGGAATGCGACCTTGAATCTACTTGGTCCTTTGCACAGAACACGCATCTTCCTCTCGTGGATAAAAAATCTGGCCAGTGCGCTCCCATGTTTTGGAGACGAATGTCATTTGGAACGGAATATCATACACTTGAATCAATATACATTGTCAACAATAGCAATTCTTTATTGTGGGACTTTAAAGTCCCGTCAGTAAACAATGGGTTAAAGCGTTGAGTTATAAAAGACATTTAATTACATTCATTCATATAAGAAAATTTCTGTGGATAACATTGTTGTTATTTTTGATAAAGAAGGATATAATTGTTGAAAAAATTAAATCATACTTATTTAAGACTGAAAAGCAAATTATTCTGTGAAAAAATCTTACATTTTTAGTTTTTATCCTTCTTAATGAGCGACTTAAATTGTCAAATAAATTAGTTATTCATCAAAAATATATTTTTTATGTAAAAATACATTTATGTGTTTTATACGCACACAACTTGCATTCTGTCTGTAGAAAAATAACATTATAATTTCTTACATTCTGGATTTTTAAATTTTTTATTCCTTCCTTTAAAGTCCCGTCAGTAAACAAAGAAATAAGCCAAAATTGAATAAGATTACGTGTTTTTAACTCAGCACGATGTCTTGATAATTTCTTAGTCCCCAATTCCCTGGAGAAAACTTTGAACCATATTTAAGACGAACATTTATTAAGGTAGTTGGAGCACGAATCTCTAGCCATCTGTTCTCCATTTAAATAACTTTTTAAAACCATTATTAAAATAAGTTCAGAAAAAAACTTCTTAACCTTGACTTCAATTGATTGCATCTGATTACACTCAGAAAAAGATCCGAGCACATAACTGTATAAATTTTACCAAAATTATATTTTAAGCTGTTTCGTGCAGTTTAAAAATTGTTATGACTTGGTTTTAAGCGCGTATCTCTAGTCATTAAGTGAATATTTAAATAATATTTCGAGCCATTTTCGAGAAAGTTAGCAAAAAAAGTCTTGGACCGCCACAGTTCAATCAGTTGCATGTGTTTATGAACTGGATGTATCCACACATAAAAAAGGAGAAGCCAAAATTATACTTAAAACCTTTTGGTGCGGAAAATACATTATGATCACTTTGTTTTAACACTTGGGAAATCAAAATTCAAGCCAAAAACGAACGAGAACACGTGCTTTTTTTTAACTTGGCATGGCGTCTTGATTAATGCTTAGCCTAGATTCCTAGGAGAAAATTTTAAACCTAACTTAAGACAGTTATCTATTAAGCTAGTTGCAGCGCTAATCCTGAGTCGTTTACTGCATATTTACTCAACTTTTCTTAGCATTTTCAAGAAAATGAGGATAAAAATTCTTCGACCTTGACTTCAATTGATGAAATCTGTTCAGACGCTGAACATAACCGATCACGTTCCTTTGTGAATGATGATGTAAATATTAACTTTAAACTGTTTGGTGCAGTTTAAACATTATTATGCCTTGGTTTAATGGAACATAAATGAATTTTATAGGCAAAATTTTATAAGAACAATGTTTTTAACTCAGCACGACCTATTGTTAATTGCTTAGACCCCATTAGACACCTCCTAGGAGAAAATTTTAAGTCCTTTTTAAGATGACTATTTATTTATCTGGTTGGAGCGCGAATATCATGACATTAAGTGCATATTTAAATAATATTTCGAGCCATTTTTGAGAAAGTAAAAAAAAAAAAAATCTTGGACCACCACAGTTCAATCGGGTTGCATGTGTTTATGAACTGGATATACCCACACATAAAAAGGCACGTTGCTTTGTGAATAAAGTCAAAAAATATACTTTAAACTGTTTGGTGCAGTTTAAACATTATTATGACTTGGTTTAACGGAACATAAGTGGAATTATTAGCCAAAATTGTATAAGAATAATGTTTTTAAATCAGCACGTTCTATTGTTAATTGCTTAGACCCCATTAGACACCTCCTAGGAGAAAATTTTAAGCCCTTTTTAAGATGACTATTTATTTATCTGGTTGGAGCTCGAATCTCGAGTCATTAAGTGGATACTTAAATACATTTTGAGCCATTTTCAAGAGAGCTCGGAAAACAATACATGGACCACAGTTCCATTAGTTGCATATGTTTATACTTTGGATATATCCACACATATTGATAAATAAGTGAAGCCAAAATTATATGCTAAACCTTTTGGTACAAAATGTCCTTTGTCATGACTTAGTTTAATGGCACAGAATCCAAAGTTTAAGCCAAAATCGAACAAATATAAGTGTTTAATGTGACTATATTTAGTGGAGCACAGTATTCATAAAATTGTCGCATATTATGCGCGGAGAGAACGAGTTTTTGTGCCTATGTGTTAATCGCAGTGAATCTCTCTTGTTTTATCACAACTGTCAGACCTAGAGATGTAGTGAGGAGTCTAAATTATAGTATTCTCTATGTCAATCTGAAACTTTGCCGTATGGTATGCAAAAGTATTATACAATAAATTAAAAAATTATTGAATTATAAATTTGGCAGCTTGAGAAATTTAGAACTGATATTTTTCAGAGCGACACAGAGAGAATATTATAATGACTCCTCAGTACATCTTAAGTTCTGACAGATGCGATAGAATAAGAGAGATACCCTGCCATCTACAGATAGGTATTACAAACACTCGTTCTTTCCGCGCACAATAAGGGACCACAATAAAAACTGACATCCACTAAATACATTCTTATAAAACATGTCACCATTTCATCTCCAACAAACTTACACCTTTACACGGCTGGTGACCTAACTCCCCCTGCCACACGCCCATGCGGTGGCTTACAGGGTGGTTATGCAGATGTAGATGTAGATATATGTTCTTCACATTACCCCAGTGAGTAAAGTAATGAATGAAGTAAAATTCCTCTTCGCCCATTCACCGTGTGCCACACACCTCCACTGTGGTTGCCGTCGAAGTATCTGCTCGATAGGGAGACGTGGTTACACCGATGCCACGACGTAAACCGCACCCCATCGTTCACTTGTCTTTCTCCCCCAATCGACCTGCTCTCCGAAAGACTTAACCGCGGCAAAGAGGCCGTTTGGGAGTCTTATCTCCGTTCGAGGGAAACCCATGCGAGGGACACGTTAAACGATGTCTCTCCCGGGTATTCAATCTTGCCTGCGTAAAAAAAATTACAGCCTCACCCCCCTCCCGAAACCTTACCGATCATGAGAAGCGGTTAACACCGCAACGGTAGTGACGTGAAGGATGACGCCATCTTTCAGGCCACAATGACGTCTATGATTTCACCGTTTACACCATGAAAAACTTACCTGGTCTCAAAACTGGGGTATGTTCCTCAGAGCTAAAATTCTACCAGCTTGAATATACACAACGGATTCTAATATTTGGAATCGTTGCCTAGGCTACGTGTTGCCTAAATATCCATTGTTAGTTCACCCAGTCCACGACGCTACTTATAAAAAAGTCTTCCCAGTCGACTCATTAATTGGCCGTTGTTGATTGTTGCTAACGTGAGACTGTGTTGAATATTTAATAACGATCGAGGAGATATGAAATACTAGATGTTGCAAATAATGTCTGACTATTATTTAGAGCGAATAGTTACTTTGTAAATGCTAGAGAGAAACTATCTACTACAGGAAATGTGTAAGAGGCATAAGAGCCAAAGAGAGCGAAGCACACAGTTTTCCTTCTAGTATACTTATTTATTGAGTTAAATATTCTGCATATATATGTTCATAAAACCCCGCGAGCCGCCACTTATCGTGGAGAACACACACACAAAACATACGCGGCACAGCCTTAAAGAGACTGGGTTTTATTAAGCGTATATTAATAGAAATAGGTCCTCGGATGAAAAAGTCAAAGAGAGATGCTATACTTCTCTCTGGTTAGGCCACACCACGAATACGCCGCGAGCATTTGGTACCCTAAGTCATAAAGATTTGAACAAAAAAATGAACACAATACAAAGGAAAGTAGTACTTCCATAAAAACGGCTATACAAGCCTACATATATTGTCTCAGAACCTTTAGATGGATTGAGGTGGGAGCCCATAGACAGACTCGGAGGCTACACGCTAGGCTTAGGCTGCTTGATAGAAATTCAGAACTGATGTTTTTCAGAGCGACACTGAGAGAATATAATCATGACGCCTCACTACATCTCTAGGCCTGACAGATGCGATAAAATAAGAGAGATACTCTATTATTAAGCGCGTAATAGAAATAGGCCCTCGGATGAAAAAGTAAAAGAGAGATGCTATACTTCGCACTGGTTAGGTCACTCTTCGAATTCGCTCAGAGTATTTGGGACCCTCGTCCAACAGGTATAACCAAAAGAATTAGTAAAATACAAAGATAAGGATCGCGCTTCGTTAAAAACTGCGGAAAAAATCGTACATATGGTGTCTCACAACTTCTAGAAAGATTTAAGGTTGGAGCCCCTAGTGACTCGGACGTTACGCGCTAGGCTTAGGCTGCTTGAGAAATTCAGACAATATTATTCAGAGCGACACAGAAAATATTATCTCCAATCATACCTCGAATGTGCCACGAGCATTTGAGACCCAGGTCAAATAGATTTAACCAATACAATACAAAGGAAAGCAACTCACAACGTTATGAAAACTGCCAAGAGCGTGCATTTAGTGTCTCACAACTTTATAGGGATAATTAAGGCGGGAGACCCATACAGACTCTGGGACTACAAGCCGGGTTTATGTTACATGACAGTAATTCAGAACTGAAATTTTTCAGAGCGACACACAGAGAATATTATCATGACTCCTCACTACATCTCTAGGACTGACAGGTGCGATAAAATACGAGAGATACACTGCCATCTACAGATAGGTATTACAAAAACTCTTTCTTTCCGCGAACGATAAGCGACCGCAATAAAAATTAAGCTCCACAAAATACACTCCTATAATACATGTCACCATTTCATCTCCAAAAAACTTACATATTTACACGGCTGGAGACCTAACACCCCCCTGCCACACGCCCACGCTGTTGCTCGCGGGGTATTATGTAGATGTAGATGTAATGAGATTCATAAATAAAATACAATGAAAACGGTCGAAGTTTATCTAATTTATTGACCAAAATCTTCTAATCTAAGAAAACATGTCGCCAAAAATTATTTAAATACAAGAAAAAATGATTAACTCACGTAGAAACAGCTTCCTGCAGTATTCAACATTCCATATTGGAGTATTACACTGTTACAATATTTCTAAAAACCGTATTTTAAAAAAAAACAAACATTCCAAACCACTTTATACCAAAAAGTAATGACTCCGTACAGCAGGCAGAGAAAATTTCCGTCCCCCGTTGCTGTGCGCACGGCATGAACGCGGGAAGCCATCGAATGCAGGCACCCGTCTTATTTATTCGTTTTGTAATGTCAGTGAGGGATCCCAGCTGAAGAAGATGTTTGTTGGGGACGGAAGGCAGGGTTTAAAGTTAAGATAAGGACACAGAACCCTAGGGTGGGGTGCGAGGGAACCCCTTCGGTTGAGAGACAAGGATTGATTAGTTGACATTCTGAAAATTGGAACCACTATTTCTCGAGGCTAAACTCGATAGAAAGTTTCAGGCGAGAAACGGATTTTAATCGCTTGGAATCGATATTTTCTGCGAGAGAAATCGATTTGTTTTGACGACATCCAGTGTGAACGGACGAGGCTTCGATTCCCGAAAAACAAGAAGGTTTTTTTTACCACCGATTCATTGATACGCCTTGTCGATGTTTTAAGCTTAGATTTTGAAATTGGTAAAGTCCTCCTTTTTTTTAAAAAGTGTGTTTTTTTTAAGATTTATGAATTTGCACGGATTGGAAACGTGGGCAAAGAGGAATTTGGAAGAAATTTAACTAGATTGCGATGAGATGTAGCTTATACTGCGAAGTTCTACTTGTAAATTTATATTACCCCTAGTGTGTATGTTTCACTCCGGGTGTGAAAAATATTTCATCAATTTTATTTAAAAAATCACATATCTCAAAGAATGCTGTCAGCGTGGTCATTTGAGGAGTTCGTGATATTTCAATGCTAAAGCCGTGAAAATCCTATGAAAATCAAATCTCTGGTTGTCGAGGAAATATGCTATTGTTGATTTCAGAGATAAATTGAGATTTTTCAGGTAAAAACATGATTTTCAGACAAATACGAAGCGTAAAAGGAATTCAATTGAAAGAATTAAAAACTTCATTTCTTCATCCATCCAAATAAAAAATCTCAGCCCTCCATCTTGAGTGACACTACTTTAAAAAAGCAGAAAACAAAACCACTGAACCCAACCGAATGTTTAACATAGACCACCTCACCTAGGGGGGTCTTTGGGGGCTCTGAGGGCTTTTCAATACAGCCTATGTTACAACCAGATACATTATCTATCAAAATTTCAAATTTCAGCTCGATCGGTTCAGTAGTTTATGCGTGATGAAGAAACATACAGACAACATTATTTTTTAATCATATATATTATTTCTCAAAGGTGTTTTTTGTCACAACGCCATAACTCCCCTAATTTTTCATCAAAATGAATGATTCAAGCATCGTTTTAAAGCTTATGTTCCCCGCTATTGACGAAAAATAGACAAATGGTTAAAAATTAAAGTTTTTGGTAAAAAAATTCAAATTAAACGTTTTGTTAAAAAATTTGAAATTCAAGTTTTTGTTAAAAAATTTGAAATCAAAGCTTATGTTAAAAATTTTGTTAAAAAATATTAAATTCAATTTTTTGTTAAAAAATTTGAAATTAAAGTTTTTGTTAAAAAATTTTTATTAAACGTTTTGTTACAAAATTTAAAATTCAAGTTTTTGTTAAATAATTTGAAATTAAATTTTTTGTTATAAAATGTTACAGTGTTGACAATATAATCACTGTTGACAATATAATCAACTAATATGTAAGTTATGGTTACGTGCTTAAAAGACTCTAGGAGGCGCCATCTATTAACGCATCGTTTAGTTAGATTGTTTACACTCTACATGCAATCAGAGTGACCATTTACCGTTTACGTTATGAATCGTTAACACAAACATAAATAACATATAATTGTCCAATGGAAGCAACAGGTAGAAGAACAGGAAGAAAGAAGGAAGAAATAAGGAGGGAGCCGAATACTGTGCGAAATATTCAACAGTTAGAAGAACAGGAAGAAAGAAGGAAGAAACAGGAAGAAGCTGCATACATGCGCGCAATATTCGACAGGTAGACGAACAGGAAGAAAGAGGGAAGAAACAGGAAGAAGCTGCACACTGTGCGAAATATTCGACAGGTAGAAGAACAGGAAGAAAGAAGGGAGAAAGAGGTAGAAGCTGCACACTGTGCGAAATATTCGCACGGGTCAGCTAGTAATATATGTAATGCTACAAAACTGACTGACTGATAACCTGGCTCATTCATCAAAATTTCTGGGCGTTTCTAAACAAACTAGGTGGGTGACATTTTTATGGGAGGTTTAGAATTACGTGCTAAATTGCGAAAAAATCGGGAAAGTTAAAAAAGTCGTCTAGGCTTCGAGTTATTCCAATCGATAGCTTTACATAGGATACAATGGGAAAAAATTTAGTGTAGACCTTTTTTCTTTCGATCATTAAAATGTGAAATAAATAAGATGCATGATTGATTTTTTCACAAATATGATGCTGAATGTTTAAGAAATCTTAATCTTGCAATCAATTTTTCCCTACCTTCCGTTAAACTGAAATTTTTAAACTTTTATCGATGGTTTTAGAAATGTCTTCATTTTCGTTGCTATGGATAGATTTTTCCATTATCGCACTGAAATGGAACTGTATATGTCGTCAAATAAGGTTATGATGAACTTGCATTGGTTCTACGTTCGTTTACGTCCACTGATTATAGTACTTTGTGGAGTCGTTAATGACCGGATGAGATGTAATATGATTTGTACTAGAACTGTCTGGTAACTATATCTCATGGATCGTGTGATTCATCTCGAGAATTACGTAATATTTTTCTCTGCTTGCATGTAGCACGCAGACCTGTGAGCTACCATTGGTTTTATAACGGATAGTGCATTCATTTCTCGTTATTTAAAGAGTATCATCATACACAAACTCCCCACTCCCTTGCAAACCATATTCCAAACAAAAAAGATTACTGGCCATTGTCGCGTGTGTGATTCCGTGGTTTCACTGACCTTTTAAGGGAGTATTTAACTGCACCTTTCACTTAACTACACTTAATAGACTCTGTTTTACCACTTATATCATGGTCACACTTAAGTGGACCCGGAGAAGCTAAATTAAGTGGACTACGATGATATCGACAGAGCTCTGACGAAGCAGTCGAGATGGTCGGTTCGTTATCAATAGGTCGAAAGTATTCGATTATCATGCACACCATACTCGTGTCTACATTATTCACACGAGGAGCTGAGTCACCTTTGCACGCGTGATTCTGCTCATTCATTTGTTTGTGTTGTTACAGGTATTTGAAGTTACACTGAGAGAACAGGTTAGGATGCTACACCCTAAGCTCTTTTGGGCGGGGAGGTTTAGATGCGCCATCAAGAAAGATACGACGTCAGAACTAATTATTTGGATGTGAGAAGCAAAGGCAAAGAGTGTCACACCAAACACGTCTAGTCGACATCCTTTGGATAGGAGACGCAAATTTATAGGTGGTGCACTCTACCGATTTAAGTGCGAAATCAAAATCTATAGTTGCGCGCTCTGGTGGCACTCTCAGGAAGCTCTAGCACCCGCCATTCCGTGTTCAGCCGTGCAAGTCGTCGACATAGGTGGACTTGTTCTGGGCGAAACAGGCTTCGTTGTGACCCTTCGGCCACGTCTGCTTCACTGTTTTCCTACTGCTCGAAGAGACATGGACGAGGGGACGAAGAAATTCCTATTGAAGGCTGAACTTGAATCCTAAATCCAGGTGTTCGCTAGTAAATTGCACTAAAATTGCGCGGCCATTATGTGTTAATTCTGATGCCTACACTACCAGCCATTGCTTATGAGTTCCCTTTCAGATTCCCATTTTTATTTCTATGCGCTTATTACAAGCAAATTTCTCTCTCAGATCATATTTTGTATTATGTTATGATTGTATTCTAATAGTATTTTTATGTTGTTGACATAAATTTTTTGATAATTGTGTTAATTCGTAATGTTTTGAAATATTTTGTGCATTTTTTGTGATATGTCGACGAATTACGTGATTTAAAAAAATTTAAGATGTCAACTTTTACTAAAACCAATCGATTTATTAAAAAAACGACCCAGGTTTCGATGTGCATTCATATCATCTTCAGGTAAATGGAGGCCGATGTGCAGGCCTTGTATAGTAAACATTACCAGGTGTGGTAAGGGGGGGGGGGGAAAGAACAATGCAGGAAGAGGGTGGTCACGGGAGGGTAGGGAGGGGGCTAGGAGGACGAAGTGGAGGGGATTAAAGCTTTGAGGATGGTGGAATAGGCAGGGAGCATACATTCATTAAAAAGGAATTTATCACAGTAAGCTTGGTTTTTAAAAATTTCTAGTTGTTCTAAAGCATTCAGCTTACGTCTGTCAGTTGCAAAATGGAGAGGTGTCATAGTAAAATAAGTGTACATTCCTCGGGCTCGCCACCGGGTAAGATAGTCATAGGCAGCCGACGTTTCGGGTTCCGACTCGTTACCCATTCTCAAGGCTACTGATGCGAGCTTGAAAAGACTGTTTACTTGGGCGCTAGGCGGGGCGGGATTGGTCGAGCCCCGATTGTTGTGGTGGAGGGTGTGAAAAATCAGCAGTAGTTGAGCATAGCCTGAGTCGGGACCATAAGATCATTTGGGATGACACGACTGTTCTTTGGCGATTTTACGGCCAATTTTGGGATCGCTTAACCAAAGAGGCGATAGAGATAAGGTTGGAGAGGAAGAATTTCAACCAGGATACTGGTTACACGATCAGCAGCTCTTGGAATAGAATTCTGAGAAGAATTCAGAACGCCAGAGCTAACGGTCCTCCACCACAACAATCGGGGCTCGACCAATCCCGCCCCGCCTAGCGCCAAATTAAACGGCCTTTTTAAGCTCGCATCAGTAGCCTTGAGAATGGGTAACGAGTCGGAAGCCGAAACGTCGGCTGCCTATGACTATCTTACCTGGTGGCGAGCCCGAGAAATGTACACTAATTTAATTCGCCGGGAAAGTGTTAAATCATACATAGTAAAATCACTTTTATATAAACATTTACGTGTATTTGCCGATGAGCGGTCTGAGTGAATGAATACTCATAGATATGTACATCTATGAGTTCCGCTCGCTCGAAAAAGAGTTTGGTCTTCAGAGAAGAAAAAAAAACTTCGACGTTTCGTGAAAACTTTTTTCGGGAGAGTCGGCAGTTCTTCAAGAAAGATGGCATCGAAAGTTGCGGAGGAAAAAGAGTAGAGGAAACTTTAAGGAGAATGGACGATCCTTCTTCGTTTTTATTGTCCTCTGCAACTTCCTTCCTCTCGGAAGAAAAGGACACCGGATCCCTTATATTCCACCCCTTCCCCTTTCCCCCCCTCCCCCCTCCCAAGAAGCATTCATCCCTCCTGAGAACGTCTCAGCGAACAGACATTGAAACTCTTACCAAGTTCAGGAAAACTGTGGAAAACACATCCAACATGGCGCCGTCGCGCAAGCGGCTGGAATCCTTCAGCTTGCGTACCACTGAGGTAGACGGAGAGGGAGCTTTCGTCATCGAACTGTATCCATCAGAACCAACATAACATATTTATTAATACAATTTCAACACTCTCGTTTCAATAGAACTCGAAAGGATGAACGATTAAGCGGATGCAAAGCGTGTTAGGTCCATATTAAGCCCTCAAAGGGCTAAAGAAACATCTGGGTTGACAAAGATGGCTGAGAGGCGACACCCCCGTCAAAACTTCCATCATTGGCCACCATAGCAAGAGCACAATCCATCAAATTCGACGATACAAGCCATGAAAAATGGATACCTTTTATAAGTAAATGCAATTCATGAAAGGAGTGAGCATCGTTGGTTTGGCCATTTTGAGAGAATGGATGAGAGTCGAATAACGAAACAGTACTCAACCAACTACTATCACTACCTACTAATTTCTGACGAGGGCGGTTGTGTCCGCCGAAATATATAAACAAATCTGTGAGTTTTTCTTTTTTGTGTCTTCTCTGTGTGTCTGCCAGTCACCCCTGTGGCATTTGTTTTTTTATTATTGTGCACTACACGTGTTTTTCGTCGGGACTGTTCTTTGGCGATTTTCCGGCGAATTTTGGGATCGCTTAACCAAAGAGGCGATAGAGATAAGGTTGGAGAGGAAGAATTTCAACCAGGATACTGGTTACACGATCAGCAGCTCTTGGAATAGAATTCTGAGAAGAATTCAGAACGCCAGAGCCAAGTCCCCGCTGGTCAACGGTCCTCCACCACAACAATCGGGGCTCGACCAATCCCACCCCGCCTAGAGCCAAATTAAAAAGTCTTTTCAAGCTCGCATCGGTAGCATTGAGAATTGGTAACGAGTCGGAAGCCGAAACGTCGGCTGCCTATGAATATCTTACCCGGTGGCGACCCCGAGAAATTTACACAAATATGGTCATTCTGTCTAATTTTTTAATGAATCTCTATGATTAACTTCACGCTACATATTTATTTTTAAAGTGTTAATAATAAATTGATGGCGTGAGGAAAATATTCAACAGAAGTCTGTTCTGCAGTTAATTTGGCACTCGTAAAAATGTTTGAAATCATATTTTCAACTCTTGTATTACGACACAAAACGTTTCTCTCGTAAAACCTTCTGAATATGATTACCTACATACACGGCACATAAGAAAAAACACGATCAGCAATGACGATTTTCATATTTCGACGTCGTAAATAGGGCCGAATTTCACGATTGAAATTATGAAATAACACTTGCGTTATTCATTCGTTTGGACGTAATTTTAATAAGCGATGAAGTTATATAAAAATCGTTATTACAGAATTGGGATAGTTGATAATTTCTCAAAAATTGAAAAAATTCCAGTATTCTCAGACGTGTGACTATACTGTTCACAATGTTAGTACCAACTTTTCTCTTAAGCATTCCCCACACACAGCTTTCTCATGCCCGAGGCATTGCACCCATTCGCCCACATCTACATCTACATAATACCCCGCGAGCCGTGTAAAGGCGTAAGTTTTTTGGAGCGGAAATGGTGTCATGTACAATAGGAGTGTAGTTAGCGGAGCTCAATTTTTACTGCAGCTTTTCATAGTTCGCGGAAAGAACGAGTGTTTGTAGTATCTATCTGTTAATGGCAGTATATCTCTCTTATTTTATCGCATCTGTCAGTACTAGAGATGCTATGAGGAGTCATGATAATATTCTCTGTGTCGCTTTGAAAAAAATATCAGTTCTGGATTTCTCAAGCAACCTAAGCCTAGCGTGTAGCCTCCGAGTATCTAGGGGCTCCCAACGTAATCCTTCTAAAAGTTTTGAGACACTACATGTACGCTTGTAGCAGTTTTTTAACGAAGCGCGCTGCTTTCCTTTGTATTTTATAAATTTTTTTGGTTGAATCTATTTGACCAGGGTCCCAAATGCTTGCGGCGTATTCATTCAAGGTGTGGCCTATCTCCATCTATCAAGATGTGGTATCTCTCTTATTTTATCGCATCTGTCAGACCTAGAGATGCTATGAGGAGTCATGATAATTATCCCTGTGTTGCTCTGAAAAATATGATTTTTAAATTTCTCAAGCAACCTAAGGCTAACATGTAGCCTTAGGTTTCTACCTCCCACCTCCCACCGAGGCTCCCACCGAGTCTCTAGGGTCTCCCACCTTAATTTAACCCTCTAAAAGTTTTGAAACACTACATATTTTTTCGTAACAGTTTTTAACGAAGCGCACTGCTTTCCTTTGTATTTAATTAATTTATTGGTTAAAACTATTTGACCAGGGTCCCAAATTCTCGCGTTACATTCATGGTGTGGCCTGACCAAAGCGAAGTATAGCATCTTTCTCTGACTTTTTCATCCAAGGTTCAATTTCTATTAATATACGCCTAACAAAACCTAGTTTCTTTAATGCAGAGCCGGATATGTTCTCTATGTGTAATCCCCACTACACTACGCCCAGTTGCTGAAAACTTGGTTTGCAACATTGCTACAGCAATTCTCACGTTAAAAGTTCTCCTTGCAAAGCGAATGGATTTCATAAAAAGTTGGTCACGAGACCAGTTTCGGTTTTTTTCCAAAATCCTGAAGTCGACGGCGAAAACTATTTCCCCCGCCGGCCGAACGGAGGCGCTGGAATTTTAACGAGCGTCTATTGTTCCCAGCGCGCAATGGAACACGTTTCTCGTTTATGTTTTGTTTTTCCGCGATTTTTTTTCAAAATCCTCGCTTCGAGTCGCCATTCCCTTCGGAGGAAACACGAAAAAAATCGATATTTGGCCCGCGGACGTTCAAAACCTCTCCCCTTCGTTAAAAAAACCTATCTGGGTCAAAGTTTACCCTCAACTGTTATTCAGATAATGGAACACGAATTAGAAACCATGTAACTTCACCCCTGTAAGGATACACGGTTCCAGTTGTTTTCGTTACTTAGGGAGTTGGTTTTCTGTCCAAAATACCCAGGTTCGAATCCCGGAAAAGTTTAAGTTTCCTTCATAATGCGAGGGTTGCTATTTATATTTCTGGCCTTGGCAACAATGAGTGCTGCCAGGCGCTATCTATCGGTTACATTGGAAACTTGACATTGTTGAACATATCCTTATTCAGAACACTTTGTCCTCTGAGCGCGGTTTTTGTTATTTAAGAGAAACTTGAAAAAATTATCTCGGGGAAAAAATGGAGTTTACTTGCGGACATTTTCCTGCGATTATTTTCCATAATATTAGACGTGGGTTATCAAGGCATTAGTTCATCGAGGAACTTAATTCTTCATACGGCGATAAAGCACTATCCTACAGCACTGTAAAAACTGGTATAACGAATTCAATTTTGGCCGACGTTTGCTCCAGGACGAATTCCGTGAAGGTCGTCCAAAATCGGTAGTTGTGCCAGAAAACATCGATGCTGTGCGAGAACTGTTACTGCAAGATTAGTATGTGGCATACCGTGAAATTGAAGCACATTTGGGCATGAGTATGACAAGCGTCAATGAGATATTGCATGATCATTTGGCCGTAAGAAAAGATTTGTTCGCGTTGGGTCCCGCATAATCTGACAAACGCTCAAAAGAAGGCTCGTGTCGGTCGGTGCGAGGAAAAGTTGAATGCTGGAGAGGTGCGTAAAAGGCTGCGTATGAAATCTACGCAGGTGACGAAACATGAATCTATGCGTATGCGCTCGGGATAAAACAGCAATCGACTGTATTGGTCTTCCAAGACGAGCCAAACCCAACAAAAGCTGTTCGCGGAAGAGGCACATCTAAGCAGATGGTTACCTGTTTCTTCGGCATTACCGGTCACATGGCAACAGTGGCGTTAGAGTATCGTAGGACGGTCAATTATGAATGGTACACGACCATTTTTTACCAGTAGCCTTTGGAGAAATTCGGAAAAAGTCGAAGAATAAGCCAGTCACTCTTCATCAAGACAATGTGAGCTCTCACATATCGGCTAAAACAAAGGAAATTTTGACCGGCGAAAACATCGAACTGATGGGTCATCCGACGTACAGCCCTGACTTCTGACACCCAATCACTTTTTCTGATTCCCGAACATCAAAAACAAATCACTTGGTCAACGTTTTTCGACACCCGAAGAAGCGGTTGATGAATTCAAAACGCATGTTTTGGAGTTACCTCATTCGGAGCGGAAAGAGTGCTTCGAAAATTGGTTCAAACGCATTCAAAATTCTTTGATCTTCACGGAGATCTTCTCGAATGATATTCACGGAGATCTTCTTCGTTGATCTTTATGGAGATCTTCTTCTGCATTGATCTTCGTGGAGAATATTTTGAAAAATAATAAAATCAATTTTGATCATGAATATTTGTTATATTAGTATTAAGCCAGAATTATAAATAGCAACTATTGTTGTACAGATATTTATCTTGGATTCGGACAAACGAACAGGTAGAGAAATTTTGCTTTTTGTGTTAAAAATTATCATTTGCGTAACAATTTTAATGTAATTAAGATTGTTCTGAACACACCAGACCATGAACATTGCAAAGCGTCGCTCCTTTGCATATTATCGGTGTTTTTCCGCGAAGTGTTTTTAAGACTCCTAATATTCCTCCTCCGAAGAATTTCCTCTAAAACATTCAACCACATATTTCTTGGCCTACCTCTACCTCTCGCACCATTCATTTCACACTTATATATGTGGACCCCATATGTCCAGGGGTCTAAGTGACATTGGAAAAAACAAGCCAGGTATAGGAATGGGATGAAAAAATATAAATCTTTGAGGTGGTAAAGGGATCCAAGTGATTTTCTTGACAAGTGATGCTATCTAGGGTAATGCCGCTTTAACTACTTAGAGAGTTGTACCAAACCTACCAAAAATCTTCAACTTTGACTTCAGTTTTCTCAAAACAACGAATTTGTTACTTAGACCACTTGACTTCTGGGGTCCTCATTTCTGTTTCGTCATTCAACTCTCATCCATTCTCTCAACATGGCCAAACCAACGAAGCACAATCCTTTCATATATATATATATATGTCCATCACTGGAGCATGTAACCCACATTCTTTTATTACCCACTCATTCCTGACCCTATCCATCCTACTTTTGCCACAAACACTCCTCAGATAACTCATGCAAACGGCGGTTAGTTGACCTAAAAGTCATCCCTTAGGGTGGACAGGAAAGAAAATTTCTTTATTCCAAATTCAACCATTACGTGTGTTGTCCCCCACCCGTTTTGCCCGGCCCTGATATCACGTCCCAAACGAGACCCTGTACGACACAAACCCTTCCCAACAACGTCTTTCCGAGCCCCCGTTCCGACACTATTCGAGTTTAATTTCTCCGCTCCCCGTCCGTGCCGCCTAGTTCAAACCTCCCATCCCAGCAGAGCAATATTTCAAAACACGCTTTGCGAAAGGGGAAACGCAGAAGGGAAGTGTGGCGGGGGGGGGGGGGAAGGGACTCGACAGGGGTATTTTTTAGACCAAAAAAGGGTACGAGTGGATACGAGAAGGGGACCCTGGTGATGTGCCCTGTCTCTGTGTGTTACCGCTCCCCCATAACGTTCCCCCTTGTCGGAGAGTAGTACTCCTGGAACGAGGTCTGTGGGGGAGGAATACCCCTAAAACACTCTTACGAGGGGCTGTGGGCACCCTAAGGGTTCGCGAGTTTAAGGGCACGGACATGTCGGAACCCTGGGCGACCTTAATATTTAGCCCGCGAGATGGCCGTAGTGTCACTTTCCTCCTTCGACATCTTTCGGAGACCGTTCAAGGTAAAGATGGAGATGAAATAAACTGATTTGTTTTTAAAAACGTGAAATAATCTTATTTCTCATCCGTATTCATCTCAAATGTAGAATTCGTCTTCTTAATGTGCTTCCATAGCGACTATGGGAGTCAAAATGAATACTAAATTCAAAAGTTCTTAAAATCTTGCATTCCCTGATAAAAATTCATTGCCCACACATACGGACCTGTAACCTATAGCAAACATAGTAACGATCTTGAACTGTTTCAAAAGAGAAACCAATTCCGCACTTAGAAAAACAAAATTTTATCATAAAAGCACGAGGTAAACGCTTCTCTTTATATTCCTATTAATTTATTGCTGTGCTATCATTAACATCTACGTAATTCCCTGCGAGCCAGCGCATGCTCTTGTGACAGGGGGTGTTAGTTCTTCAGCCGTG
Organism: Ceriagrion tenellum; assembly: GCA_963169105.1. Taxonomy (NCBI): domain Eukaryota; kingdom Metazoa; phylum Arthropoda; class Insecta; order Odonata; family Coenagrionidae; genus Ceriagrion; species Ceriagrion tenellum. The sequence continues at coordinate 3,795,137 of OY720645.1, forward strand.
TAAAGGTGTAAGTTTGTTGGAGATGAAATGGTGACATGTTTTATTGGAGTGTATTTAGTGGAGCTCAGTTTTTACTGTGGGTCGCTTATTGTGCGCGGAAAGAACGAGTTCTTGTAATACCTATCTGTTAATGGCAGTGTATCTCTCTTATTTTATCGCATCTGTCAGACCTAGAGATGTAGTGAGGAGTCGCGATAATACTCTCTTTGTCGATCTGAAAAATATCAGTTCAGAGTTCATCAAGCAACCTAAGCCTAGCGTGTAGCCTCCTAGTTTTTTTAGGGGCTCGCACCTTAGTCCCTCTGCGAGACACTATATGTACGCCGTCCTATTATACGTTTAACAAAGCGTAGTTTCTTTAATGCTGCGCCACATATGTTCTGTATGTGTAATACCCACGATATATCCGAAGTTAAGGTAACTCCAAGATATATTACTGTATCAGAAGATTTTATATTTACCCCACACAGTGTAGAGGTATGTCCTTTTTGTGATAACTTTCACAGGAAGTGAACTGTGTTGCATTCACTAATATATAGTTCTAATCCACTTCTGGCACCACCAATGAACGTTGTGAAGGTCCGATGACAGAGCTTCATAGTTTGCGTCTTTGCTTATTTCTCGGTATGTAACTGTATCGTCTTTAAATTATCCTAATTAACTGCTAACTCGGGAGCTTAGGTCATTAATATAAATAATGAATAAAAGAGGGCCTATTATACTTCCCTGAGGAACACCGGAAGTGACTTCGATCATATTAGAGCTAAAACCGTCAATAACTACTTTTTGTTATCGATCACTGAGAAAGTCACTTATCCAGTTCACTACAGTTATACAGTTGACGACGTAATCTTTAACTGACGACTCTGGAATAACAAATTATTAATTTATTTATTTCATCGCCGATAATTCAATATTAGTTTTGTTGTTGAATTGATTAAGGATATTTTGTTGCAGCAAGAATATGGCCTGCGATATTATTTCAGCAATAAAAATAAACCGGAACTTTCTCTCTGTAATATTACTCCCACGAAAGGAAAACTGGTGACATGTACTGTAAGAATGTATTAAGAGCAGCTCAGTTTTTATTGTGATCGCTTATTGTGCGTGGAAAGAACGAGTTTTAGTACCTGTTCGATGGATTATCTCTCTGATTTTATCGCATCTGTCAGAGCTGAGCTAGAGATGTAGTGTGGAGCCATGATAATATTCTCTGTGTCGCTCTGAAACACACCAGTTTTCAATATTTTTAGCCACCTAAGTCTAGCGTGTGGTCTTCCAGTCTCAAGGGGCTCCCACCTTGATCCCTCTAACAGTTGTGTAACACTATACGTTCGTTAGTGCCAGTTTTTTAACGAAGCGTACTGCTTTTCATTGTGTTTTGTTAATTTTTTTGGTTAAATCAATATGACCAGGTGAAGTGTTTAAGGCCAAGGTTTAGGTCCAATGACATAGGTTCTCATTCCGCGTATTTGCTAATTTTGCGATGATCGTATCGCCGGAAATAACTCTTAGTTTACTACAAGCTCGAGAACTTAATCGGTTATTAATATAATTAATAAATTCACAGTTTTGTTCACAGATGACGTTAGATATATATTGAAAACCCCTACGTATTATGCTAGGTTTGATCAGATTAACAAGAACCGCGACAGTGGCTTTGTAAGCACTACTTTGTCTCATGTGCTACAATGTAGACTTGAGGCGTGAACATCTAGTTCGCATAAACCCCCATCTCGAAATTCGCCTTGAAGGAAGATGGCTTGGTCGTGTAACTGGCTAACACACCTGACCGGCAATTGGGAGATCAGGGTTCGAATCCCGGTCAAGTCAAATGATTTTTTCATAGCGAATTTCAACCCTGGTGTAAGATTAGAGAGATAGATTGTCGTACCGATAGATTTGAAATGTCATTTTTCCTTCGTAATATAAGAGAGAACAATAGGCAGCGTATCAAAGGGATAGGTGGGTGAAATATAGTTAAGAGTAGTCTGTAGTGCATGATGCATGTAATAACAACCAATAATCCCTTCCTTATTATGTAGATACTAACCATCTAGCTGCATGTGACCCTGTTCTCTAGCATGTCTCCATTAAATATCCTAGTTGCATGGCAATAGTGCGTGTTTGGTGGTCTTCACCCCCTGCCACACACCCTCGTGGTGGCTCGCAGGGTATTACGTAGATGTAGATGTAGATTTAAGAGGGCCAGTCATGCTTCCTTGAGGAACACCGGATGTGACTCTATTTATACCAAACTATAGCGTGGCAAGTAGTATATAAGCTATCAATTATATTAATAATGAATTACTTCAACAAATAAAGGCTTAGAGAAGCGTCTTATGTTGATTCATAGCATGGATATCCGTCTTTATTGTTCCTTCATATGAAACACCTCTAATTGTTTCGTAACCATTTCCAACATGGCTACGGAGTGACGTCACTGTTTACACCTCGGTAGGGTGGAGGGAGGGACTCCCAAACAACTTTACGCGCCGACCCGTCGCCTTGGCAACGGGCCCACTCCCAGCATCTCTCCCCATTTCTCCACATTTAATATTGTTGTCGGCACATCTGCTTCCCAAGGACCAGAGGACGCTCTCCGATGGCCATTTTTTTTCTTATCTCGGGAAAGACAAGGAGGGGAGGAGGGTCCAAAACAAGGGTGCGCCACACTCGAGGCTAAAAGTTTGTTCCACGGTCCGGCACGGCGTTGCCAGCGCCGCCACTCGGCGTCAATGGGGGAAACTTCCGAGTTGGATACAAAGAGTGGGCACTTCAGGTAGTCCGAGGAAGATGGTTCCCTACTAGTCATTATAGAGACCATATTCCAAGTATACGTTTTAATTACACCAGCTGTGAGACACACGAATTAAATATTGCATTATTAATGCTGCAATTATATAGTTTTATATGACAGAGATTGTAAGTTAGTAAATGAAAATATCTAAATAAGTCTTTAACTTGACTAATTTTTTTATCTCGGTGCGTTCCAAACTCTTCTTCTTCAAATCGGAAGGTTACCCAATCGATTAGGGAATCGGTACACAAGATTCTACCGCGGTGATATTATCTAATGACGAAAGACTATGTTTAATTTTCAAATATAGTCACAGGTGTTATTGTAAATAAAACGCTAACCTGGGATGAACACATATCTCTAATAAATTCATTAAAAACCTGTACAAACTGAAAAGTTTTCGTAACCTGATGTCTTTTCCACTGAGACTCAAATTAGCTAAAACCTTACTCATCCCTCGTATTGATTACTGTTCGTTGGTTATGTCCAATATTTCAAAATCTCAGATATCCAAACTGCAAAAAATACATAACTTTGTAATACTTTATGAGTGCGATGTAGCATTTAATGAGCATATCACACTGCATTACTATGAATTAAAAAATTCTTAAATTTGAACAAGGAAGAAAATTGCAAATGGGTGTGTTTATTCACAAATTATTAAAAACTGAAACTTCTTCTTACATTTATCAGCCATACATAAAGATAATTTGGTCGAAAAAACAACAAAAACCAGAAATAATAACAAATCAATTGTACCCTGCCACAGAACGTCTTATGTATCATAACTCTTTTTATATAAATTCATGCGTTGTATGGAATTCGATTCCGCAAACGCTGAAAAATATTAAGTCAACAGAAAGATTTAAAAAAATCTCGCTGTCTTATTATCTCAGTGATAGTTAATATTTTGTCAAATATCTTGGATCAAATTCATGAATATGCTACCTTGGTGATTGCTGCAATGTATTGAGCATGGAATTGTATTATTGTTGCGGGCAAGTGCTGTGATTTGATAAGATTCTTGCAAATAGTGATATGTTTTCTATGTGATTGTTATTATTTTTTGCCTGAGTTGTAATTACTTATGCCTGCTCCAAAGGAGTTCATTCCTAGAGCCAATAAATCTTATATTATCATATCTTATCTTAATTACACCAGCTGTGAGACACACGAATTAAATATTGCATTATTAATGGTGGATTTATATAGTTTTATATCACAGAAATTGTAAGTCATGAAATGAAAATACCTTAATAAGTCTTTAACTTGACTCATGTTTTCGCGTGGTTTGTTTGAAATTGTAAGTAACTAAAAAGAAATATCTACATAGCTCTTTGATTCATTTTTTTCGCGTGGTGTGTTTGAAACTCCTTCAAAACGAAAGGTTTTGTTATGTGATACCCGAGAACCTAATGCGGTGACATTATATGATTAATTTTCAAATATAGTTGAGAAAACGTACAAAATACACTCTGTTAGATTTTTACGACATCTAAGTGTTAGCAATTTCTCAATTTTTAAATAATGTCTCTCCGCAGTGCATGCATGTGCCATTTCCCATTTTAAAAGGGCTGTTGTACAAGTTTGATAAATACCTCCGAAAGTAATATGGTAAGGGGTTGAATTATTGGTGTCATTACGAGGGTGAGATACTTTCCTTTAAAATGAGACCGAATTCATTGATTTCTAAGTAAAATGATTTTTCGCTCGAACGACCAGGTTCCACCATGACTGTGGAAGTCGAATGGAAGACGACTTTTTACCAAATATTTCATTTTAACAGACTTAATAAACCCCGATTACCCTGATGATATCTCCTGTGCGTGACATACGTTCTGTATGTGTAATCCCCACGATATATCAGAAGTTAAAGTATTTCCAAGATATTTTACTGTATCCGAAAATTTTATGTTTACTCCACCCACAGTATAGGTATGGCATTTTTGTGATGATTTTTGCAGGAAGAGAACTGTGGTTTAATAACTGACATTTCATTCTAACTGCTCCTGGCACCACGAATGAACGTTGTTAAGGTCAAATGACAGAGCTTAAAAGTCCACGTCTTCGCTCATTTCACGGTAGATAACTGTATCGTCTGCAAATAATCTTAAAATGCAGCTAATTCGAGAACTAAGGTCATTAATATAAATAATGAATAAAATAGGGCCTATTATACTTCCCTGAGGAACACCGGGTGTGACTGCGACCATATCAGAGCTGAAACCATCCATACTTTTTGTCTTCGATCCCTGAGAAAGTCAGTTTTCCACTATTTTCAATCAACTCCGCATGATTGCAATTTATATGTGAGTTTTTTGTGAGGAACCTCCTCGAATGCCTTCTTGAAATCAAGCAATATCACATCGTCTTGCATAATCAAATCACTTGATTTTAGGATATCATGAACGAAGAGCGCAAGACGTGTTTCGTAAGATCTGCCCTTACGGAAGTCGTGCTCACTGCTATGCTAGAAATTACGATTATCCAGTAATGAAATGGAATTACTAACGACAATATGTTCGAGAATCTTGGATAAAAGTGATGTTAGCGATACAGGCCGGTAAATCCCTGGGTCACTTTTATTTCCTTTTTTGAAAATCGGAGTGACGTTGGCTGTTTTCCAACCTTGGGGCACCTTTTGGTAACTTTGAAAAGGTAAGATGACTTAATCAGGAAGTGGACTGTGGTGCATTTGCTGATATTTAATTCTAACCCCCACTCCTGGCACCACGAATGAATATTGTTAAGGTCCGAAGACAGAGCTTCAAATTCCGCGCCTTCGCTCAATTGACGGTAGATATTGAATTGATCTAACTAATGCAGATTCTCGGAAGATTGAAGTACTTCACCAATAGATAAATTTTAAGCGAGATAGTCAAGATCAAATCATCCCATTTCGCGAAAAAATTGGGCATATTAGTCGAATTATTAAAACTAGAAGACCTAAGCCTGGCATGTAGCCTCCAGATCACTCTAGGGACTCCCACCTTAATCCCTCTAATGGTTGTGTAACACAATATGTTCGTTTCTAGCAGTATTTAACGAAGCGCGCTGCTTTTCTTTGGTATTTTATTAATTTTTTGGTTAAATCTATTTGACCAGGGTCCCAAATGCTCGTGGTGTATTCGAGGTGTAAGGTCATTAATATAAATGATGAATAAAATAGGACCTATTATACTTCCCTGAGGAACACCGGATGTGACTTCGATCATATCAGAGCTAAAACCGTCAATAACTACTTTTTTTTTTCGATCACTGAGAAAGTCATCTATCCAATTCACTACAATAATATTGAATCCGCACGATTGAAATTTACATATGAGTATCTTGTGAGGAACTTTGTCGAATGCCTTCTTTAAACCAAGGAATATCACGTCGACATGCATAATAGAATCACTTGATTTCAGGATATCATGAAGGCAGAGCGCAAGCTCAAACTGAAAAACTCTTGGGTCAGCATAAGGTGTATTTTCACAAGATGAAGCCCTACTCAATCAACAAAGTCCTGCCTTGCACTAGGAAAAAAGGACTCTCTACAAATCCATCATTCTATCGAGTGAAGGTATAGAAAGTTCAAAGATTCGGTGAAAGATTTCTTTCCTCCTCCGCCAAAGAGGAATCCTTTCGAAAGCCTTGATTCGGCAAAAGTTCTCCCGGACGCCATGTTCTCGCCGGGAAGTCGTAAGAAAAATAATCCTGAGATAACAAAAGAAGCAAGGAACTTATAGAAGGGAAAGAGATGAAACTTGATGTTGCAGGGTTTGGAGGGAATCGCTGAGCCCGCTTAGACCTGACCTGACCTCTACTGGGACATTCCGTGAAACGGATGACCTATAACCGGAGACGAATGACAATGAGATGGCCAAAAAAAAAATTTTTTTCCTTCTCGTCTCTTTATCGGAGGAAAAATACAGATCGGGCCTCCTCCGCGGAATAATAAGGAGCTTTAGTAGAAAAAAATGTTTTTTTTTTAAATATTATTATAACCTTCCGGTACGTAAACAAACCATAAAAAGAAAAGAGGGAATAATTCAAAGATATGCAACTCTCGGACGGAGTTTTTTGGTGGGGGGGACGAATGCGATCGACCTGACCCCTGTCCGTTGGACTGCGGAAGCATGGTAGGCGTGACAAATGAGCGCGCCACGAGCGCAAGAGGTCAAACAAATATAAAAAAAAGAAGACGTACGACTCCCGCGTTTCATCGTCCGATCCTCATTATGCATTCAAAGGGAAGGCAGAGACCCTTATTCTCCGCCGGAATAAAAGTGTTTTCCAAGTCCACCTCTCAGGGTTTCCTTAAAGGATAAATTTACCCTAGGGTTCGACCGTCTTACGTCCGTAATTTATGCTGAGGCAATGAATTGACTGAGTTCAATTGCGTACGATCCGATGACGTGTCCTGCAAACCCAAGCGGAAACCGGAAGTGGTCAGCATCGCCGATGCATGACGGGAAGTGTGGGGGGAAGTTGACCAATGGGATTACCGCCAGGTTTATTCGCCATCTCACATTCTTTTTTTTATCTACGTTCAGGGTGCGTCGTGTGTTGAAATTCAATGGGTATCGATGGAGACGTAACGGATAGAACTTCCGCACGCCTCGTATGCAAACTGAATTTCCTGAAGAGTTTCCTGGACCGTGTCGGAGAGTCCGGATCGCAGGGGTCATTCCACAGGCCGTCGAAAAGTCCGTAAGTTTTGTTGACCGTGCGAGTGTTACTTGGCAATCGAGATTTTTGCATCATTATTCGATTTAAAGGTAACTAGGGTTGACGAGAGTCACATATATTACATCTTTACTCGCAAGTTTGTCATACCGTTAAATTTAAACTATTTATAAAAACATTAAATGACATTTTAAAAAGTCTACAGCCCTGGAAAACATATTTACCTCCTTTCAATTCGATAGTAGCAAAGAATCTGCAGCATACATTTTTTCTAATATAAAAAACACGCTCTGAAATGTCACAGTGTTACGAGTTTTAACAGCCAGTAGAAGATGAGTTATTTATTTCAAAAGGCCTTGTGCACGATACATATATACATACCATACATACAAATCACGCCGTTCCCTTCCGGGGTAGGCACAGTGACAAAGTTTCACTCATAAATACATATCTGTACACCTAACTCTGCTTCAATAATTTCCTCCATAGAATGACCTATCCTTGCCATAAACATCTTTTGCCTCATTTAACCCCAATACACTGCACTTCATACACGCCCACCTGTTTTTAAGACTCTTAATATTCCTCCTCTTACTAAGAATTTCCTTTCAACCACATTCAACCACAACTTTCTCGGCCTACCTCTACCTCTCACACCATTCATTCTACTCTCATATATATATCTGTTTCGTTATTCGACTCTCATCCATTCTCTCAACGTGCATCCAAACCAACGAAGCACATTCCTTTCATACGCATATGTCCACCACTGGAGCATCTATCTCACATTCATTCATGACCCACTCATTCCTGACCCTATCCAATCCTACTTTTGCCGCAAACAATCCTCAGATAACTCATACCCAAAGCGTTTAGTCTACTCTTATGTCTATATCTTGACATACCCATGTTTCACTAACATACGACGAAGGGTCAAAGAGACCTTCCTTATATAATCTTAACATATCTTAATCCTTTCACTGCGGCCTGCGGTCTCACGATCATGAGGCTCACCAAGCGGCTGAAAAGTGAATCGCCCGCGCGTAACTCTTCCTCGAGTAATATATTTCATAGAAGAAAGTCATGATATACCTATTTATATCTGTTTTTTAATTAATTGAAGGTAAAGAAACATTTAAAACATTTTCTGTTCATTGTGTATTTAAAAGCAATCAAGGGCTGGTGAGTAACCACGGAGCGCTCCACGGAGCCCGGGCGTAAAAGTACGTTCACAGCAGCCTTTCTGAGCGAACGTACAAGTACGTTTGCAGCAGTGAAAGGGTTAAATTATAAAAGAATGAAATTTTATCGAGTAGACGTCTTTCTTCATGGCGCCGTTTTCCTCACTTAATTTATATTATTGACTAACTGGCGCCAAGTTTCCTCGTACACTTTCCAGCGAATGAACCCAGACATTTCTCAAACCTGGTTACATAGGTATATAAACGGAAATCTCAATCTTTCAACCTCGTGGTATCCCTGTCCTCTGGTTCAGAACCTCCAGTTATTCTGAAAACTTTAATACATCATTGCTCAAGTGGGTTGCATTGAATAAACTCCACTTTCTTCAGCGAGATGTTGTAGAACAGCATGCTGAACAATGAAGCTCAAATGATATCGGACTATCTGCCAAATTTATTTCCAAACTCTTACTACACGCGTTTCAACTGTCTAGCAGTCGTCATCAGGCAAGACTGTTAGTTCAACAGTTCAACAGAAGACAGTCTTGCCTGATGATGACTGTTAGACAGTTGAAACGCGTGTAGTAAGAGTTTGGAAATAAATTTGGTAGATAGTCCGATATCATTCGAGCTTCATTGGGTTTCATTGACTGAGATGAAGGAAAAGTGAGGGTTCAGTTCTCGTTTTACGGATTTATTTCATGTATTAATTCCCACTGCCAGTAAATCAGCACGATTTGCCTCTCACGTTAGACGTATGATACATAAACAGACGACAACATACAGCATCGTCTTGAAAGATGAAAAATACACCCAGCCGGGCCTCGAAACCCGGGACCCTCGCGTTTGCAGGCGAAGACTTTACCACGTCGCCACTTTGTCCGACAAAATGCGGGATTGAATCCGTTTACCTATCCGTTCGGCAACGTTTCTCTCCTGTTTTATTACTTCTGTCAGACCTGGAGATGCAGTGGGTTAACCTGATTACATGACACTCAGAGTATGACTTTTAAGTAAATTCGAAACCGATTTGTTCAGAGATGACGTTAGGTATATATATTGAGAACCCCTGCGTATTATGATAGGTTTGATCATATTAACAAGATTAGAGAGATAGACTGTCGTACCGATAGATTTAAAAAGTCATTTTTCCCGCGTACCATAAGAGAGAACAATAGGCAGCGTAGCAAAGGGATAGGTGGGTGAAATATAGTTAGAGTAGTCTGTAGTGCATGATGCATGTAATAACAACCAATAATCCCTTTCTTATTATGTAGATACTAACCATGTGACCCTATTAACTAGCATGCCTTCATTAAATATCCTAGTTGCATGCCAATAGTGCATATTTGGTGATCTTCACCCCCTGCCACACACCCTCGTGGTGGCTCGCAGGGTATCACGTAGATGTAGATGTATGGACAACTAACATGGGAGAAATACACAGGAATCGGCAGGACTTGACCAAATGACAAGACCCTTAGTAGGTCAATTAATTTTTTACAGAAATGGTAAATCTATAAATTGAGCCAAAAATTGCAGATAATTTATTTATAACCGTCTATGGCCAGTGGCTGGAACGACACATTTGTATAATATCAAGTTATGGGAACCATTAGCCACGGTAACCATGCAATTAGTGTTGCAGAAACATACGATGAATTTATTTGTCTCATAACTTATGGCAAAGAGTTTTGAGTTCCACACGTAGCCGAGATGGCAGATGCACAATAAACCTCTAGGAGACTTATTTATTTGATTAGGGAGTCGATTTGAGACCAATTACCACTTAGTGTACTCTTGCTGAATAATTATTATGTGGATTAGCAATTCTTCATAGGGTAAACTTTCATAAATTTCATCCGGCGGTAGAAGATTAGATCAAACTTTCGAAGTTATAGGATATAGGTAAATGAGTTAAGAAAAGAGTATATGTGTTCCTGCAATCCGAATATTTTTACTAGATCTATCACTTCATGGCTCTCAAAACTATTGATTCCATGACTAAATATTCTTGCATTCGGCCACTAGTTACATAAATACATCAAAACATCATTTAGAAATGCAAAAAAAAACCTAAATCTTTTATTGAAGATACCCTAAAAAAAGACGTAAGCCTAATTTTAGGCGAGGTTTTAAATAAAGATTTCAGAAATATTTTCGTTCCTGAAAAATGTATCTCACGACTTCCTGATGAAGGCTTCCGCGGGGCTTAGTTAGAGGTTGATTCCTTTTTTGCGGGTTTTCCGCCGCGTTGGTTCATGTTGATGTTGAGGACAATATTGTTGAGGACAATATTGTCCCCAAGACAATATTGTCTGGACAATATGGTCAAACTGAGGACAATATTGTCCTCAACATCATCATGAACCAACGCTGCAGAAAACCCGCATAAAAGGAATCAACCTCTGTCTCACGACTTGTTATAAACTTTCAAGCAATATTAATTAAACAGCAAATAGCGTTTAAGAGCACAGTCGCCTACCTAAAAAAATTTAAAAATTGTTCAAGAAAGTTATGCGATATCTTCGGCCTGCCTGGCGTACATCATCACGTGACCCAAATTTCCTCATTTTTATGGAAGAAGCAAAAACCGATTACTATCTGCGTGACGGGATTCACAACCACTTCAACAAAAAATGGAACCTTCTTTTATTCCCTTTAATCTTCTTCCCAGAAGATTTGATAAAATTGATCACGAAATTCGCACCAACACAAGTTGATAATAGTAAAGAACGCCACTTTTTTTGGGTTTCATGGTTTTTTTTAAGCATGCCGTCGTGGTGATTTTTCAATTTTACGCGTTTTAACAATATATTACGGCTCTTTTTATGGCCAGTTGCAGGAATGACACACATGCATTCAATGAAGTTATGGGACCCATAAGCCATGGCAACCATTCAATGAGTGTTGCAGAAACAATCAATAAATTTATTGGTCTCATAACTTACAGTATGGAGTTATGCGTTCCTCAAGAAGCTAATATGGCGGATGCGCAATCAACCGCTTGGGGACTTAATTACTTCATAAAATAGTTCTTTTGTGACGAATGACCAGTGTGTTTACTCTTACTGACCAATAATTATGTGCAATATCAATTAATCATCGGCTAAACTTTCATAAATTTTATTCTGCGGTAGGAGATTAGATCAAATATTCAAAGCAATTAACTATTGGTAAATAAGTTATTTAACTACTGGGTATTTCTGCAATCCGAAAATTGTTATGAAATCTATAACCTCATAGAATTTATAACTCTTGATTCCATAAATAAATGATCTAGCAACCGGCCATTAGTCACCATATTCCATTAAAAACATTAGTGAATTTTTAACCTTAAAAATAACTTCGACATTTTAATAAGCTCTCTAATTTCACAATTTTTTTGTAATTGAAAAATATATTTGAAGAGTTTTTTCAGCAAGATAACAACCGAGCGTACATTTTTTAAAAATTACTTGCATAAATTATTTATGTACTTCTTCAGAATCTCCTCTTTGAAAATGTATCATTATCTGTGGAAATTTAAAATCTGAAAAATTGATAAATGTATTCAACCGGAATTAAGAACACCAAATCATTTTGAGAGCGCACTGCGTAGTCTTATGTTTCCCATCCAGCTTTTTTCTCCGCCGACAGAGGTCAGTAAAGGGCTCGGTTTCTTCCCATCGTCATTTGTCTGAATACACCCTATGCCGTTCCCCATTTCCGGCGATATATATATATATATAACGAAATACACGCGATGTCTCATGATATACGACCACTGCAGCTGACCCCGTCCTCGTTCTTATGGCGACTGGACCAAGTTTTTATCTCGTCTTTATCAGGATTCTCTTGTCCTCATACGAAGACCCTTGCACATTCCCTGCGTCTTCCATTTAGAAATGCATCAATTTCCGATGGCATTTGTTTTCAACGCTATTCGCATATGTGCAACAATATTTTAACAATTCTGAAGTTCTGAAACAATATCTTAAAATGTAAATTTTAATATTCTTTATTTTTATTTGTCCTTCTCCGATTTATTTGATTCTCCTAACCCAGGAATAAATTCGAAAGGTTTGCAAACTAATACCACATGTAATATGCTGCGTTACATACGATCTGAGTGTGTAATCCCCATAATTTATCAGATGTTAAGGTAATTCCAAGATATTTCACTGTATCTGAAGATTTATGTTTACTCCACCCACAGTATAGGTTTGGCCTTTTTGTGAGGACTTTCGCAGGAAGTGAACTGTGGTGCATTTGCTGATATTTAATTCCCACCTCCACTCCTGGCACCACGAATGGACGTTGTTTAGGTCCGATGACAGAGCTTCTAAGTCCGCGTCTTCGCTCATTTCACGATAGATAGCTGTATAGTCTGTAAATTATCTAAATTTACTGCTAACACTAGAACATATGCTGTTAATATAAATAATGAATAAAATAGGGCCTATTATACTTCCCTGAGGAACAGCGGTTGTGACTTCGACCATATTAGAGCTAAAACCGTTTTTACTTATCTTTTATATAATAACTACTTTTTGTTTTCGATCACTGAGAAAGTCACTTATCCAATTCACTCATTTTTCTATTAACTCCGCATAATTACAATTAATATATGAGTTATTTGCGAGGGACCTTGTAGAATGCCTTCAGTAAATCCAGGAATATCACGTCGTATTGCATGATCGAATCACTTGATTTTAGGATATCATGAAGGAAGAGCGCAAGCCGTGTTTCGCAGGACCTGCCCTTACGGAAGTCGTGCTGACTGCTCTGCAAGAAATTACGATTATCCAGGAATGAAATGGAATTACTAACAAATATCAAGGATCTTGCACAAAAGTGATGTTAGCGATATAGGCCGGTAAATCCCTGGGTCACTTTTATTTCCTTTTATGTATATCGGAGTGACGTTGGCTATTTTCCAATCTTGGGGCACCTTTTGGTAACTTTGAAAAGATAAGATGACTTGAGAAGGAAGTGGACTGTGGTGCATTTGCTGATATTTAATTCTAACCCCCACTCCTGGCACCACGAATGAATATTGTTAATGTCCGAAGACAGAGCTTCAAATTCCGCGCCTTCGCTCAATTGACGGTGGATATTGAATTGATCTAACTATTGAAGATTCTCGGAAGATTGAAGTACTTCACCAATAGTTAAATTTTAAGCTAGATAGTCCAGATCAAATCACCGCATTTCGCGAAAAAATTGGGCATATTAGTCGAATTATTAAAACTAAAAGACCTAAGCCTAGCATGTAGCCTCCGAGTCACTCTAGGGGCTCCCACCTTAATCCCTCTAACGGTTGTGTAACACAATATGTTCGTTCATTGCAGTTTTTAACGAAACGCGCTGCTTTCCTTTGTATTTTATTAAATTTTTTGGCTAAATTCTTTATGACTTAGGGTCCCAAATGCTCGCGGCGTATTCGAGGTGTGGCCTCACCGGAGCGAAGTATAGCATCTCTCTTTGCCTTTTTCATCCGAGGACCTATTTCTATTAATATACGTTTAACCAAACCTAGTTTCTTTGATGCTGTGCCACATATGTTCTGTACATGTAATCCCCACGATCTATCAGAAGTTAAGATAATCCAAAGATATATTACTGTATTTGAAGATTATATGTTTACTCCACCCACAAATGTATGGCATTTTTGTGATGACTTTCGAAGGAAGTGAACTGTGGTGCATTCGCTAATATCTAGTTCTAAATCCAACTCCTGGCACCACAAATGAACGTTGTTAAGGTCCAATGACAGAGCTTCAAAGTCCACGTCTTTACTTTTATCACGGTATATAACTCTATCGTCTGAAAATAAGCTTAAAATACTGCCAATTCGAGAACTTTGGTCATTAATATAAATAATGAATAAAAGAGGGACAATCACACTTCCCTGAGGAACACCGGATGTGACTTCGATCATATCAGAGCCAAAAACCATCAATAGCCAGTATTAATACGGTAACATGTGATTATTTACGATCTGTAGACTGTATTTACATTTGAACTGCTGTTTTTCATCACTAGACGGTGACTCAATCGAAAATATTATTTATTTAAGGAATACAAGGCAACAGTTTCTGATGACGAGTCGAGAATCCATGATGTTTATTCATGATTTAGAGCATCTATTCGATCATTTCACGGTAGATAACTGTACCGTCTGCAAATAAGCTTAAAATACTGCTAATTCGAGAACTTAGGTCATTAATATAAATAATGAATAAAATAGGGCCTATTACACTTCCCTGAGGAACACCGGGTGTGACTTCGACCATATCAGAGCTAAAACCCTCAATTACTACTGTTTATTGTTGATCACTGAGAAAGTCACTTTTCCAGTTTACCATTATTTTTATTAGCTCCGTATTAATACAATTTATAAATGAGTTTTTTGTGAGGAACACTAGCAACCATAGAAATGTGTTCCCGCCGCCATAAAATTTTTATGAGATCTAGCCATGTGAAATATCTTCCAACTGTGTCGTCCTCTGACATCTGCATCTCAATTTTAAACGTTTTTTTACACGCAGCCATGTTTGTAAACAATGATCCACCACCTGAGGATTCTCATGCCGTCAAAATCGCTCGAGCCAGAACGAAGGAAACGCACGATAATATTATCATCTCACCGGAATCATTAGAAATCATGACGACGAGATGGAGGGAGAAGGATCATGAAAAATAACGCAAAAAAAGAGAGGGAAAACGGGGAGAATCGTATCTCGTAACCATGACACCGGGTGTCAGTCCGCCTAATTCGAAACCCCCTTTGCGCTCTCATCAACGGTGTTCACTTTTTTATTTTTTGTTTCTTTCCACCCCCAATCCACCCCCGCGGACGTGTGGACGTTAAGTGGTGCCATCTTTTGGGTGTCGGCTCCGCGGGAGAGAGTTAAAAAAAAGTGAGAATAACCTTTATGCTGGGGTTACGCCCGCTGGCGGCGGCGAGAAGATTTACACGTCATGGAAATAAAAAACGCGGGGAGATGACGAAAGAAAAACAAGCGAGAGACGAAAAGGCGGAGGGCGCAAAAGGGATACCTTCGCGTATAACTATCAAAAAAAAAAAGAACAAGAGAGGATCTGGAAGCGAGAGGGAGTGTTTTGGTTTCGCATTACGACAGTCTCTTTTTTTTGCGTCTGGCTGTCGTCGGTGAGAGGAAGGGTGGGTGGCAAATCGGATTAGCCGTCTCTTTCTCCTTCTCTTTCTCCCCCACTAGCGCTTGTGCGACATATGGGGGAACTGAAAAAAACAGATGAGTTACGATAATAAAAATGACATGTGGTGAAAAAAATGTAAGGAGAAATGTTTTTTTTTAATCTTAGTTGCTTTTTTTATATCTCACACTGAAATGAATTGATGGTGGACACGCAAAAAACATGATTACATTTGTAAACAAATGCTACAGCAATATTTAAGTAACTACCGTAAATTATGGGTAAAATTTGCAACCAAAATAAATATTTACGTACTAAAGAGAATTTACGTACTAAAGAGAATTTAAGTACCAAAGAAAATTTTCGCACTAAAGAGAATTTACGCACTAATGAGAATATACGTACAAAAGAGTATTCACGTGTTCTTCCATGACAATTAGTGAAAGAAAATCCGTTAATTCAACTATGAAATGATTTTATTAAAGATTAAAGGATTTCCACATGAAAGGACGGTTGGTTTAATTAAGGGTATAACCACAGTAAGAAAATGTCGTATTTACAATAACTTTGAGGGTTTGAACAAGAACAAGGTTACGAGCAACATAAACAACGAATCCTGTCAACAAATCTTCAAAACCCAAATTATTTATGAGTAACAGTGAATAAAAAAACGCCAATATTTTAAAAATTAAACCAAAAGTTCAACAGAAAATCGGTTTATAAAAATAAATCGACTGTGATTTTAAGAACGACTCTTCAAATATTCATTTTTTTAAGCATATGAAATATGTTCCAATATTTTCATATGTGAGTGTGTTCCATATAACCTGATATCGTAGCAGTAATGTATACGCAGGAGCAATTCACTTGTTGACAACACTGCAACAGGAAGGCGGAACAAATATTAGACCACTTGTCGTCATGGTTACGTTATTAACAATTAAGACTTTTTGGCGGGCGTACAAATCTCATGATTTTCGTTTTTTTTCATATTTAAATGAATAAAATACCGTTTTTTAATAAATATATGTGAAAAAATGTTAATCTCTTAAAAATATAACATTTAAGAGAAGATTATGGCTAAAAATATTATCGACATAAACGTAACTTGTCACACATTTGAAGGGAGAGTAAATTTTAATAATAATAATAATGATTTATTTACTCCCAAAGAATTTTTGTTACACAAACTGGTAACAGCGAGGAAGAGGGAGCTTTATGTGGTCTCCAAGGTCATAAGACCAGAATCGAGCCACCAGCAAATTACAAAAATATATGCCATAAAAATAAACGAAGCAGCTGTTACATAAGTATTTTTGAAAAATGAAATACCATCAAAATAGATGTTCAATTTTTTTTCTTAAAAAAAACAGTCTTTGGCAAGTTTTAACATTTTTTTTTGAAAATTTAATTTTTTTTAAATTTCAGCTGGCAATAAATTAAATATCTTTGGCCCCATTTAGAGAAAGCTACGTTTATATATAGTTAACCTTGGTCTGCTTGTTACAGTGTTTGACTCATTCCTTTGGATATATTTACAATTATCAGATACACTCTGAATATTGCCACTTCAGGCATAAAACAATTTTAAGACTTTAAATAAATACAAATGCCCCAGTGGGCAACAATTAGTGGGCCACGAACAACGGAAATAAATAATGAATACATTACTGTTTTTAATGGATATATTTATTGATAAATAGAACAGGAGAACGACGATTGACATTATGCGCAGACAAGTTTTTTTTCCTGTGTACCTATTGGATGGATGCATGAGTCAGATAGTAAAAAAATTATTTTGCTGTACGTATGAGAGAAAAAAAATTTGAAAAAATATTTTTGTAGAAGAAGGATAAAAAATATAATTAGAAAAAAATCACCAACGGAATGCGAAGCATGCGAAATTTTCTGGGAAAAAAAGACGTACGAAATAAATTTAAAAAACGCCTGTGTGATGTTTGGAATGCGTTCGGAGGGTAACGAAAGAATTTTCAGGGAAGGGATTGATAAATAAATATATATATGTTTTTTTTATACCCTGTGGGTTAGCGTAAGGGTTTCAGGGTTTCACCCCGGCACGCTTAAGGAATGCGAGAATAAGGGTGTTTTTTTTTCCCGGGGCGCAGCAGACGGGATTTATCCCTTTCCGAGGTTTTCGTTCTCGTTGGGAAAAGGGTCGGGGGGTAGTCGGTTTTGGGGATACAGCGCCGCGCTGCGGGGGGAAATGGAAAGATAAACAGTCCACACGCGACGCGCAACAAAGCCACTTGTTTTCAACGTCGCCTACAGTATTATTATCTCGACACGCAGTCGTTTGTCTTTCCCACGGACGTAAAAAGTGAAAGACACACAAAATCCTCGTGTGCACGTCTGTGTGTTCTTTGAGATTCAAAGCACAGATAAGTTCTTTCCAGTATTTTTTTATCATCGCTCATAAAAAAACGTGTTGAAATGATTGCCCACATTTCGAATTTTAATAAATTTTCTGCGGCAAACGTCACATAAACGTCGCATAAAAAGTGTTTTCACAATACGAATAAATTTATACCTAACTAAATCCATAAATAGTTTTTGCCATAAATAGTTTTTAATAAATTATGAATAAAAAAATAACATGAGTCATTTTTCTAGGATCTTCAGCAATTGATTTACAACAAAATAATTATTGAAAAAATAAATTCATCGTAAATGCAGTATTAAAAAAAGAAAATTAAGATTAAAATATTCTTTTAGATTTTTTCATCGAGTGCCTGATTCCGTTGTTTGCTGAGGACGCTGGGAAACCTTTTATTCATAAATTTTTGGGTAAAAATTCAATGAATGCATTACTCAACGTGACTTTGCCTTATTTGATATAAATACGCGATATCAATAACTAATATCGCTCAAAGTAAATTCGATTCGGAGGCTTCAAAGATGCCATCGGTCGTCAAGAGGACAGCTTACCGAAAACGCTAAATTTTCAGCAATCTTGTGATTCTTATTTCAACATTAAAATTAAATCAGTATAAAAAAAACAAAAAATTGATTGCAAGAATAAGAATGATCATTCGTTTTTCTTTCCAATGGTTTCTGTCGCGACTTTGAAAAATTAATAAATTTATTTTAATTAGTCATGTAACAATTAGATACGTTCCTTCAATCTGATAATTTTTTTGAGACCAATAACTTTATAGATCGCATTTCTATTGATTCCATAGCTAAATGTTCTTGCAACCGGCTATGTGTGTGAAAAGACTTTTTCATTTTCATGTTCTTGTGTAATCGTTTCCAACTCTTGCAATATAGCATTTTCTATATGTTTATCTTTAAAACGACATCTCGCACTTTGTACCAATGGAATGGTTCGTAACAACAAAGGGGTCGGTTGTTAGAACAAGTTGAACCGTACTGAACCTAAAAAGGCGTTCTTCTCCGATTTTTTTCATTCTCCTGACCCAGGAATAAATTCGAAAGATTTACAAACTAATACCACATGTAATGTGCTGCGGTACATACGATCTGTATGTGTGATCCCCATAATATATCAGATGTTAAGGTAATTCCAAGATATTTTACTGTATTTAAGGATTTTATGTTTACTCAACCCACGGTGTAGACATGACTTATGCGTGATGACTTTCGGAGGAGGTGAACTATGGTGCATTTGCTGACATTTAATTCTAACCCCCACTCCGGGCACCACGAATGAACGCTGTTAAGGTCAAATGACAGTGCTTCAATGTCCACGTCTTCGCTCATTTCTCGGTATGTAACTGTATTGTCTGCAAATTATCTTATTTTACTGCTAACTCTAGAACTTAGGTCATTAATATAAATAATTAATAAAATAGGGCCTATTATACTTCCCTGAGAAACACCAGATGTGACTTTGACCATATCAGAGCTAAAACCGTCAATAACTACTTTTTGTTTTCGATATACTGAGAAAGTCACTTATCCAGTTCACTATTTTTCTATTAACTCCACATAATTGCAATGTATATATGAGTTGTTATACTCAGTTTTACCGTACTGAAACTAAAAAGACGTTCTTCTCTATGTATTACGCTCATCACAAGGAATCCGAGGCTATGTCGTTCGTAAACTTATTCCTCGCATTTTTTAATTAAATTCCGAAAATCAGGTCAAGATGTTGCTGGAGCACACTAGATCATATAAAATACATGCTTGCAGTTCTAAAAATACGAGAAGATGATAAGAAAATGAATATATTTTTCTTTAAAATGAGATCAAATTCATTGATTACTGGGTAAAATGACATTTCACTCAAACTACCAAAAAACCCGTCTTTTCAGGGTCTCAAATTCTCACGGCGTGCTCAGACACAAAACCGAAATATATACGTTTTTACTTTGTAAAGATTCCCACAAAAAATTTCCTGTACGCATAATATCGAACATTGATACCACATCGATGCTAACAATCGATATTTCGAATATTCAGGCCCCGGTCAAATGCGCCTCATTATCTTTAAGGTTCTCCCCAGAGAGTTAACCGATAGGGAAGGAGAAACGGAAGGCCCCATTAGACAGACGGACCCCTGGCCGCCCCCACCGAATCCTTATTTCCCTTCTCCCCTTAAAAATCAGAGCCTTAATTACGACAGTCTTCTTTTTTACTGCCGACTCGTAAACATTTGGTACGTTACGACCTACCCAAACTTTCGCCCGATTCGACTCCGCTGTGCGCCTCTCTGGAGTAAGGGAATGAGGGGTGAGTTAGCTCGCTTCACTAACAGGGTGCGTGGCAGGGGTGGGGGAGGGGTTAAACGAAAGACGAGACGTGTGATTGGCCGAGGCGAGGGTTGGAAAGAGTTCTTGGATGGGGTGGAAAGGGAAGGATTTTACGCTCCTAAACATAAAGATTAAGCAAGATAAGGGTGAAATAGTTGCACGGGAAGGGAGGAGAGGGAACGTAAACAAGGGTACCAGGGTTCTCTTGCCCCTCGCTGGCAAGTGGAAGGACGGAAGAGGCGAATTAAGGGTTCCGCACGTTAAAGAAAAAAGGGTACGAAATAAGGATGCTACTGAGTGCCCCTTTCCGTGAGGATGGGAGGAGAAAGAATGGTATTTCTCGCACCCTTTTTACTCAATCCTTTTGGGAGGGGGGCAGGGTACCGTTAAACCCTGCACTATTAAGACCGTATTAAGAGACCTCTTTTGTGAAAAAGTGCAAATACTCTAACCCCTACTCCAAAGGTTTAAATACCTCATTGACAGTCCCTTAACAAAGATTGCACAGGAGATGGTGTAAGGGTTCAGTAAGATATAGAAAAAACACCCTTTACCTTGAAAAAAAATCGCTGTATACCTACGTCCTAAGGAGCTAGATTAACACGTTTAATGAAAAATAGGGTACCTCGTTTCGCCACTTTTTTCTAGCAGCGAATCGTAATACCCAGCAAAAGTTGGGCACCCAGAAGAATATTACAAATATGATTTTTTTTCTGAATCGGGTATTTGGCCTTAAAATTTCGCAATTTTCGACCGAAAACGCTAAAATGGACAATAATTTAAATTTGGTTTGAGCAAGAAAACTTTTTTTGTATTAAGATATAACTTAGGACTGTACTTGACATTTTATCTCATATATGCCAGCTATATTGCCCTTAATTATCGAGCAGCTGACCTTTTATGGTGACCCTGAAATCACGTATGTATGGTAGGGCAACCCGCAACGCACCGACGCATTTCACGCAATGTCTGTAATAAACGACGCGAAGAAGGCATTTTTTTCAGTCAACGTCGTGGAAATCATGTCTAGTATTGTCAAAAGGGAGTCGAAAAGATGGGAAAGACGCTGCTTTATGCCTTTGCCGACTATAGTGACTTTATATTTGGGTAAGAATCGGTCACTTGGCGATGGCAACTAAGATTCGAGACTCAATGTGCCGGTTATCTGCCCCTCGTGGGTCAAAGATACCTCCAGTGCGACCGAAAAAGGGTCGAAATAAGCAAATGATCAGCTCCTCGCTCACCTGACTAGCGATGCTGATCGATTATTAAGATATTATCCGATTTGGAAAAAATCACATCTGTAACATGCATTCGGTTACGAAACTTTTGTCCCGTATGACGATTTGCTCCTAACCAGTAAGTACTACTTTAGCCTTGACCGTTTTTACCCTCAATTCCATCCTCTCTGTTGATTCAAAAAACTTATCTAGGAGCTTCTGTAGTCCTTTTTGGCTCCCTGAGATCAAAACAGCATCATCCGCATATAGTGGACCTCACACCTTTAAATTTTCTCATGCATGCGTTAGAATTACCTCATCACTACATGCATCTGTAACACCTTTATCCATAAACACATGCAACAACCATGGTGACATTACGCATCCCTGCTTTACGCTCTGTTTTATTGCAAGCCAATCACTCAAAACCCCGTTAACTCTCACGCTTGCCTTTCTATTATCATACATCACCATTATAGCATTGAATAACTGCCGAATTCACTTCATAATCCTTCTAAACTCTTCTCAACGTCTTTCAATTTACCCTGTCATATGACTTCACAGAATCAAAAAACGCACAATACACTTCCTTTCGGATGCCCATGCATTTTTCTATCGCTTGAAGCCCGAAATGCTGGTCACTACATCCTTTCCCAGGCATAAACCCACGCTGCACAACTCATATTCTGTCAGAAGTAACATTCCTCAAATCATGTTCATTAGGATTTCAATCCTTCGATTAAAATCTTGCTGAATACATTCCCCAGACAGATAATTAAATTAAGGGTGCTATAATTATTATATTCGGTCTTTCCTCCCTTACCTTTGTACAATGGAACGATGATTGCATTCTTCCAATCCTCTGGAACAACAGAGGATCAAATGGACGGGAGAATTAAGAAATGAGGAAGTGCACAGAAGAGCAGAAGAGGAAAGCACCATATGGGGCTGCATAAAGAAAATATGAAAAAGATAAATTGGACACATCCTGAGACACAATGGGTTTGTGAGAAACATAATGAAGGTTAAATAGCGGAGAGGAGTCCCCAGGAGAGGTGGAAGAACAAGAAATGTAACACATGGACCAAATAAAGAGGAAAGTACGTAAGGATGAGATACCAGGAGATCAAGGGAACTAGAATTAAATATAGGGAATAGGAGAGGGCTGCAGTCAACCAATCTTAGGATTGAACGACCAATGAATGGATGATTGCTGATATGACTGGGGATCGGATTGGTGTAGTGGCTTGAGTACTGGCTAACCATACGGGCGGCCAGGGTTCAAACCCTTGAAGTGGAAGATGTTTTCAGTAGAAACTCGATCCCTACTTGAGCGTCTTGTGGAAGGCACTTCATGGACAGTACTCTGTCTGAATAAAAAATTCTCGGGCTTCTAGCCGAGTAAGATTTTTTGTTGCTAACGTTTCGATGGATAACACTTTCATCGTCCTCAGAGCATCGTCCTCTTGTAGGTGTTCTATTTCTTGTGGCAGACAAGGAAAGCCTCCCACAAGAAATAGAACACCTACGGGAAACATTCCGCAGAAATGGGTATACGGAGAGAGAGATTTCGCTGGCCCTGAATAGAGCTAGGGCCGAACGCAAGGAGAGCCGCGTTCAAAGTTTTCTCGATCCTGATGTGTCTCCAAGGGAGAAGAAACCCGTTGCAAGAGCTTGTCTTCCTTATGTTTCAACCGTCGCCGGGAAAATCTCTAGGATTCTCGCCAAACGGAATATACTAACCATCCACAAACCACCGAAAAAACTGCGTGGGGATTTAGTGCATGTGAAGGACGAATTGGGACTCAGAACACCTGGAGTTTACCGTATCCCATGTCAATGCGGGAAAGTATATATTGGAGAGACCGGACGCACGATAGAGACCCGAATAAAAGAGCACAGGAGGTGCATTAGACTTTTCCACCCAGAGAAATCTGCCCTGGCTGAGCATAGCTTATCAGAAGATCATATCATCTCCTTTGATGAAGCTCAAGTGGTCTCTAAGACCCATATGTATTGGGATCGCCTCCTTAAAGAGGCCATTGAGATCAGGCTGGAGAAGAACACCTTAAATCGCGACTCTGGGTACTTACTAAGCAGAGAATGGAGACCGTTAATTCAAAAAGTAACGGAAAGAAGGAGACAATAATGCCCCCCAGATTAAGCGGCTATATATACGCAGGAAGGAAGGTCTGCATCTCATTACTGCTCTGAGGACGATGGAAGTGTTATCCGTCGAAACGTTAGCAACAAAAAATCTTACTCGGCTAGAAGCCCGAGAATTTTTTATTCAAATTATTCGCCGAGATAGTACAAGATCTTACAGTACTCTGTCTGTCGGACGAGACGTTAAACCGTGGTTTCCTTGGCATCATCTGCTAAGAGCAGGCTAATGCCGACGCGGGTTTCTATCCACCCTTCCTTCCTTACCTGTACCCTTTTGGCGCAAATGATCTTAGCTGTCGATCGCCTCCCCAAATATCCAATCCAGTTCAATCCCGATATGATTGAACTGTGTAATAGAATCTGAAAGATTGAGCACACCCTGGGAAACTGAATGAGTTCGTGAATAACATAATTGAAGGTAAAAAACAGAGGGTCCAGTCCACAGAGTATCCAGGGGTAAGTACGTGAATCGAACAAAGAGGAAAGTGCATAGGAAGAGATGCCATGAAGTGCAACAATCAGCGTAAGATTGGGAAGTAATAAAGGACTACAGTCAACTTATTTCAGCATTGAGCGACCAACAATGATAACTATTTTTTCTTTCTGTACATAAAAAAATATATAACCTCGTCGTCAATTTCACAAGTGCTGCCGAAAAAAATGTTTTTAAGGAGAAAATCGTCCATTGAGGGGCGAAAATGAGAAAATATTTAACCAAGTCATAATAGTTACTGCACCCCATCGATTACAGTTCAAATCTATGTAAAAAAGAGCAAAAAAAGCACATATTTTGATATTTTATTTAAGAAATAAATTTAACCAAGTCAA
Organism: Ceriagrion tenellum; assembly: GCA_963169105.1. Taxonomy (NCBI): domain Eukaryota; kingdom Metazoa; phylum Arthropoda; class Insecta; order Odonata; family Coenagrionidae; genus Ceriagrion; species Ceriagrion tenellum. Next base: position 3,819,900 of record OY720645.1, read on the forward strand.
AATGGTAACTGCGCCTTCGGTCACTCGTCAAATCGCGGGGGAAAATATCAAAAATAAAAAAAAATCCATACTTTTCTTCTAAAAAAGGAAACGGTTTTGACCAAGCCTGGTTAATTAATATCTATTGTTCATCTCCTCTGAATGTCTTTCACCCTCACGATATGCTTTCGTCCAATAACCTCCTGACAAGAAAAAAGGGCGAGCAAGGGTTTGGAAAGCCTCCTGAGTGATCAGGGTTTTATACGGAGAGAAGACATTAACAAAGATGGAACAGCACACAGAAAATATGAACAAGTTGGATTGGACACACCCTGAGACACAATGGGTGTATTTCATGCACAGAATAAAATGTGAAATTGAGGGAAAAGCCCCAAGAGGAAGACCCACGAATAAGTTTATGGGCCAAATAAAGAGGAAATTGCATAAGGAGGAGATACCAGAAATTAAAAGGAAATGGAATCAGATATAGGTAAGGATTTAAATGCTGCTATTTTTACCAATCTTACAAGGGGAGTGTCAGTTAGCCGGGTCCCAGATTTTATTCAAACTTAGTAGTTGTACAGTAGTGTATGTGGTTCATGAATCACTCCACATACAGGGTTATATAACCAACAGTTTAAACGAAAAAGGCCTTTAAAAATTTCCAAATTCCCTTTTATACGGGCCACCCACATAACTGACAAGCTACGAACAACTGGAATATTATTAAGAATTATGCTTGGATAGTAAAAATATGAAGACAATATTATAAAATAATTATAGAAAATGGAAATCATGTGCATGGAGGAATGATGGAAGTACGTCGTGAAAAGATAATGAAGTGACGTAATAAGAAGGCTGCCTTCGACCGAAAAAAGAGAAAAAGCCTGACGTCGTGTATGTAAATGAAAAATTTGCCTCGCGCAAAAATAATATTTCGAGTAAATATTTAAAAAAATATTGAGCGCATTGTAGGATTCCGTGAAAGAAAAACTAAAAAAAACAGCGGAAGAAACATACCCCGCATTGGGATCGAACCCGTGTCTCTAGACCGGAGACGAGCACGTCAGCCACCCGTCCAGCTTGTCAGTTATGTGGGTGGCCCGTCTGAAGGGAATTTTGAAATTTTTAAAGGCCTTTTTCGTTAAAACTGTTGGTTATATAACCCTATATGTGGGGTGATTCATGAACCACATACAGTGTTCCATACAACTACTAAGTTTGAATAAAATCTGAGACCCGGCTATCTGACACTCCCCTTGTTAGGATTTGAACAACCAATGATGATGGAGCTTTAAATCCTGGGATATTTTTTCTGAAACCGTTTAAGTTTCGAAAAAAGTATGCCACCATGGAATTGTACGATTTTTTATTTAAATTTCGCGAAATTTTACAAAAATAATATCAATAATTTGGTGAAATAAATGAGTTTGAGTGTCTGAAAACACTTCTAAGGTGAAGATATCGACTAAAGGTTAAAAGGGGATGCATATAATGTTCTGAATGTGTCCGCATAGTTAATGTCATTTTCATACCATTGAATATTACTGTTTGTTAGAAATTTGACGAAAACTAACAAAATTTATAGGATCGATTTCATGAAACTAATATTGATGCGTCTTTCAAAACCACGAAACAGATGCATGTATATAAAATTAACCAAGATAGAGAAAAAATCTCTAAAGAATTTCAAAATACAACTGTAGATATATTGTCAATTCCGAGCGATACATTTTAGCATTTGTTCAGGGTGGCGAGATAAAAGAGAAGTTGGGGATCTCTGCCACCAGATGGGAGTGGTTTTGTTGGAGACGGAAAACATTGACGTATTACCAAAGCCCTTCTGACAGCTGCGAAATTTCTTAGCGGAGTTGGGTTGACCCATCCATCAATTCACTTCCACAACCCCTGCCAATGTCCAAAATACCCTGCGCCCCTCCCCGCACCCTAGTTCCCCCTGGAGGCTCCAGTGAGCCTGGGGAGGGAGAATGGTGGTGTTCAGAGAACGTCGGGAAGAGATTTGTTGCTCCCAAAGGGAGAAATGGCTGAAGAATGGGCTTTCTAAGGTGTTAGCGGAATAAGATGTCCGCGTATCGCTGGACCACGCAGCATCCAAAACAGAGACACGTCTTATGCAGATCGGGGGTGGGTCTCTGGATACCTCCTGTCCAGCTGAGAGCAGGCGATGCATCAAACATCTCAGAATGGAAAAAGCTTTCTCTAGCACACCTCAGACAGAAGCATCTCTCTGGTTAAGGTGTCTCTCTCCGCATACATTAGTCAATTGAAGGTATATTTTTATGGTATTCCGAGCGAAATAGTACCCTAGTCATAGTAAAGACCATATTCGTATTATACGTTTTAATTACACCAGCTGTAAAACACATCAATAAAATATTGCATTATTAATGGTGCAATAATATAGTTTTATGTCACAGAAATTGAAAGAAAAAAAAGAAAAAAAAAGAAATTAAACGAAAATATCAAAATAAGTCTTTAACTTGACTCATTGTTTTGCGCGGTACGTTTGAACCCCTTCGAAAATGGAAGGTTTTAAGTGATACCTTAAGAAATTACCATGCTGACAATATGGTTTTTTTGTAAAAAATAGTTGGAAAAACATACAAAATACACGCTTTTAGTTTTTTCATGACATCTGAGTGTTAGAAATACCTCATTTTGTAAATTTTGTCTCCCTGGAGTGCATACACCTACCATTTACCTTGTAAAAAGAGCTGTGGTATTTTTCGGTAAAAAACTCAGAAAGTAATGTGATAAGGAGTTGAATTTTTGGTGTCGTTAGAAAGGTGAGATGCTTTTCTTTAAAATCAGACCAAATTCATTGATTTCTAGGTAAAATGATATTTCGCTCCAAACCCTTAAAAAATTAACGAATCAGGCGATACCTAGGTGGAATTGTGAAGAAATATCAGGACCTAAAAATGGCAAAACTTAGTTAAATACACAAATCGTCCCAAAAAAGAGCAACATTTCTATAATTAATCTTTGTTATGGGATAAATTGATGATAATCAATTTTTTTCAAGCTGAAATTATGAAGATGTAGATGTTACGCCCCCTGTAAACTGAGGATTAACAAACTTTTACGCCACCACTATATCGATCACCAGCACCATGCTACGCAACCGCTATACCGAGGAAAGCAAGGCGTCCCTCCCACTTTAGGGACTCCCCAAAGTAGGAATATAATACCCACTCATGTCTGGGTTTAGAAAGTTCTACAGAAGTTAGTATTGGGTGTTTTTTTATATTAATATGATCTTTAGCGTTTCCACGCGCATTCCTAACAGTTATAAAAATGCCTATTGAATATGTGACATCCATGGTCCAATTTAAGTTCAGATGTTCTCTTCCCTTCGTAACTCAACTGACCAATTCCAGCCGAGGCCTTCCCTCCTCGTTGGCAAGGTTCGTACAGACGACTTTCACCATGTTACGTCGCCTCTAAACTGAGGATTAACAAAATGTTACGCCAAAACTATACTGAAGAGTAACACCATGTTACGCCACCACTATATTTACGATTCCGCACCAAGTTACGCAGCCGCTATACCGAGGAAAGCAAGGCGTCCCTCCCGCCCGAGGGAATCCCCTTAATGCATACGGAAGCCTCAGGGTACCACCTGTCCGACACAGGACCAGTGATGCATGAAAAGTCTCCAAAGGACCGCTGTCTTTCTCTGTGACCCCTTAAGACCCCACACTCCCTTCGAAGAAGAAAACTCTCGAAAAACATCTTGGCAGCGGGGGGTTGAACACCCCCGGTCGGAGGGGAGGAATTGAAAAATCCTATTCAATCAAACGCCCTTCAAGACGGGTCCAATCCATTACGGAAGCTGACCGCAGGAGACATCGCGGTGCTCCTCTGTAATGTATCAACTCTTGGGGGGAAAGTGCGATGCCTTGGGGTACTCCTGCTAAACCACTGGTCGGTGCATGTCCCCGTCACTCTGAGAAATGATTGAAATTTTTGGAAAGTACAAGCTGGAGAGGATTTTCATACTTCATGCAAAGTCCAGCTTTGATACTTCAGGTGTGCACGTAAAAACATTAAAATATTACCGTAGATTAGATAAAATAAGAGGTGGAATCATACAGCACTCTTTAAAATCAACATACTAATCCGTCACAAATGCGTGGCAGTTGGGTATAAGTATACCGTCATGGAAACTCTGTAATGTTTGTAATGTATCAACTCTTGGGGGAAAGTGCTGTGCCTTGGGGTACTCCTGCTAATCCACTGGTCGTTGCATGTCTCCGTAACTCTGACAAATGATTAAATTTTCTCGAAAGTACAAGCTGGAAAGTATGTCCATGCTGCATTCCAGCATTCGTTCTTTAGGCGTACACATTAAAACATTACCGTATTTTAGATAAAATAAGAAGTGGAATCATAAATATATGCATACCGGTCACGCCCCTCCCTTCCGGGATAAGCACAGTCACAATGTTTCAATCATAAATACATAGTTGTACACCTAACTCTCCTTCAATAATTTCCTCAATACTGACCTATCCTTGCCATAAATCTCTTTTGCCTCATTTACCCCAACACACAGTTTCATAAACGCCCTCCTGCTTTTAAGACTCCTAATATTCCTCCTCCTAAGAATTTCCTTTCAACCACAACTTTCTCGGCCAACCCCTACCTCTCACAACATTCATTTCACTTTTATACGATATCTGTTTTGTTATTCGACTCTCATCCAGTCTCTCAACATGGCCAAACCAAAGAAGCACACTCCTTTCATATATATGTCCATTACTGGAGCATCTTATCCACATTCATCTGATTACCCACTCATTCCTGACCCAATCCGTCCTACATTCGCCACAAACACTCCTCAGACAACTTATACCCACGGTGTCTAGTCAACTCTTGTCCATCCTGACATACCCATTTATTACTACCATAAGTAACAAATTTATTAAATAAAGAAGATATTAGGTCGTGATTGTTGTTACTGAGCAACGTTGACAGTTGTGTCGTGTTTCATTCCAAATGAGCCATTCTCATTGGTCCAGCGATATACCTTGGCCCACCAATCATAAATGATCTAACTAAAGTGTATCCATTTCTATTCATTAAAAAAATATACGTCGTAATGTTTCATTTTTTTAATAATAGTATGATACTTCCCGATGTGAATACAGGATTTTCTTCTACGAATACAAACCATCTTGAGACTTAAAGCTAAGGGTTCAAGCTGATGCTGCCAGGTTCTCCGTAATCCCTTAAAAACCAATATATTTAAGAGTTTCCCTTTCGTTCGTTCGGGAACCGATTCGAGTAAAAAAATGGTGATTTTATTTTTTTTAATTTTTTTTGGGAAGGAAAAAAAACAAGCGACGGCTCAGTGGGCTATTAAGAAAGCGAGTCTTTCGATCGGAGATAGTATAAGTCCTCTCTTAAGAGCGCCAGATCCCGTTCACATTAGCATCTTAATGGGACAAGACCGTCCGAAAAACTTTACCCCAACTCCTCTGACGCGCCACACGGAAGATCCTTCGAGAAGGACCCTATTGTCCTGGCTCCTCATCTCAAGGGTTTCTAAAATTCCCTTCCCCCCGTTCTCGATATCCTTCCGATACCCTTGCTCCTCCGGATGAAAATGGTACCCTATCCTGAATTTGTAATTTTGTTGGCTAAAATCTTTTAATCGGAGGCTGTGCTATTTTTTTTGGGAAGCCAAGATGAAGAAAGGAGAGCAATGTCAGGACAAAGACAGTAAATAGCCATACCATATTAACAGCTACCACTAAGTACTACCGTGCGAGCCAGGGAATGGGCAATTGGCAGGAAACTTATGACATCGAGCAAGTAACCAGACTCATACTGAAGTTATAAACAAAGCGGGCACATTTCTTTTGAATTTCATTCATTTTTTTGGTTTAAATTTCTCGTTCCAGGGACCCAAATGATCGCGGCAGTAGTATTTTGTTGAAGTATAAAGCTAAACTATTTCATGAGATATCGGTCCAAAATCAATCACTTAGAAAATCACAGATAATGCGATCGAGAACAACCAGACATTTAATTTCAGCACACAACAGTTAACGATTCATAATTTTTCACATCAAAAAGACTATTCAAAGAAATGGTGCACATTTGCTCAAGATAAATCCTAAAAGGGAAAAGCTACCGGTACATAGGAACGATGGTGACAGACGACTGGAGAAGTATTGCAGAAATAAAAGCAAGGATAGCAATGGCAAAAGAGGCCTTCAAGCAAGAAGAAAAACTTGCTATGCAATAAAAGCCTGGATCTGGAGCTGAGAAAGAGACTGGCTAAGTGTTACTCATGGAGCGTTTTACAACTTTTAGAGGGATAAAGATGGGAGCCCGCAGAGTGATTCGGAGGCTAATCGCTAGGTTTAGCTTTCTTGAATATAGATTCAGAACTGGTGTTTTTCAGAGCGACACAAAGAATGTAACCATGACGCCTCACTACATCTCAAGGTCTAACATATGCAATATTGTAATGTCATTGAGCTGTTTAATGTGGCTTCAGCTCTCCGATAGTTAGATCACCTTAGTTTAAAATTTAAACCTGATCCATTATATAAGTCACAAGGGGATCGATTTTTTTGACGAGGTCCGCAAAATTTCACTAAACCCGACATACCGCGGTAGATTATGTTAGTATACATAGTATAGGGGCGATTCACTTTTTGTCCCTCCTGTGACCTTGACTGTGCCCTTTCAGGGGTCACGGTTACATTTTCGAACTCGAAAGCTCTTCTAATGTGTTTTTCGTACCCAAATACCTAATAATTGAAAGTTTCGAAAAATAATTAATCTTAATAAATAATCTTTTTTGTATTTCGAATAATTTAACATTGAAAGCCCATGAGACAAAATTTGGATTTATGGTTGGACCTTATTTCTGGGGTCAAAAGGTCAAATTTATAAAATTTTGCTCATACTTAACAAAACTTACAACCTTTTTCTACCCAGGTACCAAATTTCATTCATATGGCATGAAATATAGTGCCTAAAATTACTGGTCAAAAATGACACACTATCAATGGGACACTCTGTAGAACACAGATTATCATGGGAATGAGGGAAGGTTTCCCATGTCATTAATTCCGCGAACGATTATGGATTATGAACAAGATTGCTATGCAATAAAAGCCTGGATCTGGAGCTGAGAAAGATATTAGCTAAATATTATTCATGGAGCGTTTTCGTGTATGGATGTGAAGCGTGGACATTAGGGAAGGGGGAAAGGAATAGAATAGAAGCTTATGAAATGTGGGTGTGGAGAAGGATGGGAAAAGTAAGATGGGCAGATAAGATGAGAAACGAGGAGGTTTGGAGCAAAGTGAAAGAAGGAAGATCGCTCCTAAAGGAAATGAGGAATAGGAAAGGAAACTGGTCGGGCCGTGTGATGAGAGGAAAAAAGTATAATAACTGTGGCACTTGAGGGTGGTAATTGAAGGAGAGAGAAAAGGAGAGGAAGGAGAAGAATTGAATTGGTTTGATCAGGTGAAGAACATCAGCTATGATGAAGCAAAGAAGGAATCTCAGGACAGAAGGGGATGGAGACAGCGGTGGTGTACGGGACCTGCCAGCAGGCAGAACGCCAGATCATGATGATGAAATCCTAGTTTCTACAACGCCGAAATTTTTTTGCAATACACTGAGATCAGTTTAAATCTTTTTTCTCTCGTAGGAGTTTTAAAAACTTTACGTCCAACTTCCCTCCATATTTTACTTCCCGCGAAAATGAATTACGTCTGTTTTTAGTGTCCCAAATTATCGTGGCTATTTCAAAGATTAATTGAACCGCTTAACTACAAGGTGAGATCGGTATTGTGGCAATTAAGTGATGGGTTAACAAAAGGAAAACAGTCCTTCGCAGCTTTTAAATCTCTTTATTCGCTCCCTTACTTTTGGGATCCACGAGATTCCTTTACGTGTCCCTCGACATGCGGGCGTCTCGCGGGGAATTGTGGGAAGTCCTGGGAGGGAAGGAGGGAGGCGCAGAGAGATAAACAAGATGGCAGTCGTGCGTGACGAGGCGTGAAGCGGCAAACGGTTGAAACTGCTGTCGGATAGGGAAGGGGATGGGGGATGAAGAGAAAAGGATCCTTTAGAAAACAGAAGGACGCAGGGCGCAGAAAAAAGGGAAATAAAAGACGGACGAAAAAAAAAAAGAACTTTACGCTCGCGTTCCGTGTGACAAAAGAGAATCATTCGGCGGCGGCGACGCGTGGGTCGAGCCCTCTGCCGTGACGACCGAAAACTAAAAGAAAAAAAAATAAGCAAAAGACGTACACGCACCGTCGAACAGTGTGCGTGGTCTGGCGCGACGTCACCCGGCTCCCGTCCCCACTCCCCTCTGGCGGTGTAAAGGAGAAATAGAAGGGAAAGAGGAATGAAATATCTAAAAGATTGGTGATCAACTGGAAAACAAACCCAATCCTTTAAACTTCACTTCTCTTCTTTCTTCCTTTAACTACATATTTGAGATATCTGATCATCAATTGAAGGAAATTTTGTCTTTTATTTGAGTCATTTGAAAAATACGTCAGTTTATCTAAAAGTCATGTTTTTATTAAAAATGTTTATTCCACGTTAATGAAATTTAGTCATATGAAACGACAATGTTTATCTATTCACTGCAGTGTTTTACAAATTCTCCTACAAACCTGCTAAAAATTCCTTAGAAGCTGTTCTGCAGAACGATAAGAATTCTACAGAAATTGACTCTTTTTCTTCAGAACCAGTCTCTTTCCTAATAATCTGTACGGAACATGAGAGCCTGATTTTATGTTCTGTAGAGTTATTTTATGCAGAGTAAAATAACTCCTTACAAGCTGTTCTGTAGAGCATCAGCAACTCTACAGAAATATGTGAGGTTTCCATTGACTCAGTTCATTTTCTAAGGACCTAAATGAGAGTCGTAGAGAACTCCCCAGAACGTCCTAATGGATTTATACAGAACGTCCTAAGGAATTCTGCAAAACAGCCTAAGGTATTCTGCAAACGTCGTAGGTAATTCCTTAAAATTGCGTTTCAATAAGTCAGTTCAACATTTATGGAATATCTACACAACTTTTAAAGAAATTCTGTAGAAGTGTGTACAAGGAAACTATTCAGAACTATTTAGAAGGGAAATCATATTGCCTTTTCCCAGCAATTCACAAGGGCCTGTGTACCCTGTCGATAACTAGTCACCGCTCCGTACAAAGGAACCAAGTATTCCGTACGAGGAAGGTACGATAAAAGAATTAGAGCGCGTGTAAAGGAGATCCGCTAGGTTTGTTAGAGGCCGTTATGACAATTCTAAAAGTGTTACGACCTTAAAAGAAGAACTAGGATGGAAATTACTATCAAAAGGCAGGTTAAAATTCAGGTTAAACCTTTTAAGTAAATTCGAAAACGATATGTTCACAGATGACGTTAGATATATATATTGAGAACCCCTGTGTATTATGCTAGGTTTGATCGGATTAACAAGATTAGAGAGATAGATTGTCGTACCGATAGATTTAAAATGTCATTTTTCCCTCGTACCATGAGAGAGAACACAAGGCAGCGTAGCAAAGGGATAGGTGGGTGAAATATAGTTAAGAGTAGTCTGTAGTGCATGATGCATGAAATGACAACCAATAATCCCTTCCTTTTTATGTAGATACTATCCATCTAGCTGCATGTGACCCTGTTCTCTAGGATATCTCCCTTAAATATCCTAGTTGCATGTCAATAGTGCATGTTAAGTGATCTTCACGCCCTGCCACACACCCTCGTGGTGGCTCGCAGGGTATCACGTAGATGTAGATGTAGATGTAGATTAATTTACGCTGACTTCCAACCTATAATAATACTCTCCCAGAATTTGAGAAAATGTTTTGAACCCCTGCGTATTATGCTAGGTTTGATCAGATTAACAAGATTAGAGAGATAGATTGTCGTACCGATAGATTTAAAATGTCATTTTTCCCGCGTACCATAAGAGAGAACAATAGGCAGCGTAGCAAAGGGTTAGGTAAGTGAAATATAGTTAGAGTAGTCTGTAGTGCATGATGCATGTAATAACAACCAATAATCCCTTCCTTATTATGTAGATACTATCCATCTAGCTGCATGTGACCCTGTTCTCTAGGATATCTCCCTTAAATATCCTAGTTGCATGTCAATAGTGCATGTTTAGTGATCTTCACGCCCTGCCACACACCCTCATGGTGGCTCGCAGGGTATTACGTAGATGTAGTATGTAGATGTATTCAATGTTATAATCACCTCTTCGTCGACCAAAGTTGTGGCGTGGAAAAGTACTCGGTCGTTATTCAAAATGGATTCACAAAGAAGAGATATTACATAGCAATTTACATCCTTCCACGTCTTTATGTTTGTATACTTAGATCAGTATTTACGAGCCTATCCTTGCAGTCTCTCTGTCTCTGCATATTCCACAAAATTGGTCAGAGCATTCAGATATGTAAAATACGGTAGCGTAGTGATGTAACCTGATAAGGATTTGTCAACCAATGGAGAATCGTCTCTCATGACTACCTGTTAACAGGTCGCCAAAGAGGCGATTCTCCATTGGTCGACAAATCCCTATCTGAATTATATTCAAGCAACCTAAACCAAGAGCGTAGCCTCCGAGTCTCTAGGGGCTCCCTCTTTAATCCCTCTGAAATTTGTGAGACACTATATGTACGCTTGCATTGCAGTTTCTAACGAAGCGTTCTGCTTTCCTATGTATTTTATTAATTTTTTTGGTTAAATCTTAATGACCAGGGTCCAAAATGCTCGCGGCGTACTCGAGGTGTGGCCTAACCAGAGCGAAGTAGAAACTCTCTATGACTTTTTAACCTAAGGACCTATTTCTATTATACGTTCAACAAAACCTAGTTTCTCTAAGCCTTCTTCACTCCTTTTACGATTACTTCAGGCTAGGAGGATTGTGTACATAAAGAAAAGGAGAAGCTAACAGCCCGAATATTTCATCAGTGGTTCATATATTAGCCACACCATTTACAGAGCAATAATCTCCCTCTTCTCTCCCTTGGAAACCACGCGTTTCCCACAATTCCCCTCGTTTTGATGACGAATTTCCTTCTGCCCAGCGACACGTCGGGAGGAAGCGAAGATGAGAAACAGATCTCACGAGGAGAAAGGGGGCGTAGCCGAGGACGGCAATCTTCTGAGGGAGTAGTGGATACATGAGATGACACCGGAAAATCTTCAGACGTCAGTCTCAATTTGCTCCCTCGCAGACGGTAGGGGAGCTGTTTTCACGAGGCAGGGCGAAGGGGAAAAGACACTGCGTTGTGTTTTTTCCCTTAAACAGATTCGGTGACACGGCGAATAGGAACTGACATTCATCCTTAAGAAGCAGAGCGAATCAGTCTTGTTTGGTCTCTTGTTCTGCAAATGCTTTGTTAGGATTTGTGAGTGGGTTTCAGATGATCTTACGAAAGAATTAACTCGTGAAGTAGAGACAGATCATTAGGTAGCACTATTAACCACCTAGGGATCTTTTAAATTTTGAGTGCGGCATGACGTGATTTCACGTCATGTTTTTTTACGCCGGTGCCGATGACGTGATGTCACGTCGAGAACACCGTTTGTGTCCTAGCTTTCACTAGGCCCCCCACTGAAATCTGGAACACTCACGGTGCCCATGACGTAATATCACGTCATCAGCACCAGGATAATGGCAACCATGACGTCATATCACGCCAAGCCGCACTTAAAGGGTTAATATACAAAAGATAATTATTATTTAAATATTCAGATGATATACTTTTGCAAGCGGTACCTGGAGATGTAACTGATTCATTGAATACGTATGAAATAAAATGTTCATCTTAAGATATTTACATATCGGTGACAAAATTTTAATGAACTTCTCATCAATTAATTAAAAAAATTAAGAAATTTTGATGAATAAAATTCATAAAATTTTCCAAAAAAATGAATGTTGTGTATTTCACCTCTTTTCTCCATTTTTACACTGAACAATTATTCATTTGTTTAAGCAAGGCAGAGCGAAGGGAAAAGACATTGCGTCGTATTTTTATCTTAAAAATATTCGATAATATGGCGAATAGGAGCTGACATATATCCTCAAGCAGAAGAGCGAATCAGTTATGTTTGGTTTCTAGTCCTGAATCGCATTGTTAGGATTGGCATGTGGGTTTCAGATGAATATACGTAGGAATATACCCGTCAAGGAGAGACAAATCATTAGGTGCCAGAGTTAACCACCTAGGGATCTTTACAGGGTTAAATCGGACTCCGTAAAAGGCATTCATCCAGCGTCATCGGAGGCTGAGAGAAATTTTTTTGACAAAACTTGGGAAATTCCAGAAAAACGCATATAAATAAATTATTTTTGCAGATCTATTAAACCAATTGACATTTTAAAGAACTCTTTGCATTATAAATCATATTTAGTCCTATTTCTTTCATTTCTACGTTTGTTAATGAATACTTACGGGCTACTTCACTTAAGATAGTTTGAGCAAAATATCATTTTTACCTAGAAATCAATGAATTTGGTCTCATTTTAAAGAAATATATCTCGCCCTTCTAACGACACCAAAAATTAAACACCTCACCATATAACTTTCGTACATTTTTGCCGATAAATACAACAGCTCTTTTTACAAGGGAAATGGTACGTGTATGCACTCCAGAGAGACATTATTTACAAAATGAGGTATTTCTTACACTCAGATGTCATAAAAAAACTAACAGCGAGTATTTTCTATGTTTGATCAACTATTTTTTTTACAAAAAATCATATTGTCAGTATGATAATTTCTTAGGGTATCACAAAAAACATTTTCAATATCATTTTATCTAGAAATCAACGAATTAATTTGGCCTCGTTTCAAAGAAAAATATCTTACCCTTCTAACGACACCAAAAATTCAACTCCTTATCACATTAATTTAGTAGATTTTTGCCGAAAAATACAACAGCTCTTTTTACAAGGGAAATGGTACGTGAATGCACTCCAAAGAGACATTAATTACAAAAAGAGGTATTTCTAACTCTTGAATGTCATAAAAAAACTAACAGCGAGTATTTTTTATGCTTGATCAACTATTTTTTACAAAAAAATCATATTGTCAGCATGGTATTTTCTTAGGGTATCACAAAAAACCTTCCGTTTTTGAAGGGGTTTCAAACGCACCGCGCGAAGAAAATGAGTCAAGTTAAAGACTTATTTTGATATTTTTATTTAACTTATTTCAATTTCTTTGATATAAAACTATATTATTGCACCATTAATAATGCAATATTTAATTCGTGTCACACAGCAGGTGAAATTAAAACGTATAATTCTATTATGGTCTCCTTAATGACAAGGGAACTATCTTGCTCGGACTACCCTATAAATATACCTTCAATTGACTAATGTATACGGAGAGAGCCACCTTTATCTGAGAGATGCTTCTGTCTAAGTTGTGCCAGAGAAAGCTTTTTCCATCATGAGATGTTTGATGCATCGCCTGCTCTCAGCTGGACAGGAGGTATCCAGAGACCCACCCCCGATCTGCATAAGACGTGTCTCTGTTTCGGATGCTGCGTGGTCCAGCGATACGCAGACATCTTATTCCGCTAACGCCTTTAAAAGCCCATTCTTCAGCCATTTCTCCCTTTGGGAGCAACAAATCTCTTCCCGACGTTCTCTGAACACCACCATTCTTCCTCCCCTGGAGGCTCACTGGAGCCTCCATGGGGAACTAGGGTGTGGGGAGGGGCGCAGGGTATTTTGGACACTGGCAGGGGTTGTGGAAGTTAAAGACTCATTTAGATATTTTCATTTAATAAATTACTATTTCTGCCATATAAAACTTTATTATTACGCCATTAACAATGCAATATTTAATTCTTGTGTCCTACAGCTGGTGAAATTAAAACGCATAATTCGAATATGGTCTCTATTATGACAAGGGAACTATCTTGCTTGGACCACCTTTATTGGGGCAAAGTGCCCCAGTCCCGATGCGTCCCAATCAACCGGAATCAACTGTATTTTTATCGGTCGTTTCAACTTTTCTGCGATCAATTTTCTATTATTCCTTTATTTCCGGTTTTTTTCTACCCTGCTAAAAAATTCTGTACAAGTAAAATCTACTCGGGTTTGGCACCGGGCAAGGCAATTAAAGGCCAACGTTTCGACGACAAACTCTCTCATCACCATCAGGGCTAAGACTGATTTGAGTCAAATGAGAGAGTTTCTCTTCGAGACATTGGCCCTTAACCCTTCGTCTACTGACGGGACTTCAAAGTCCCACAATAAAGAATTGCTATTTGTGACAAAGTATATTGATTCAAGTGTATAATATTTCGTTCCGAATGACATTCGACTCCAAAACATGGGAGCGCACTGGCCAGAATTTGCATCCACGAGAGGAAGATGCGAGTTCTTTGCAAAGGACTAAGTAGATTCAAGGTCGCATCCCAAAGGCAACTGAGTGTAGAGTTTTCTTTGTGTCTATGACAAGAAAAACTGCTTTTTTTTCAACTACCACCATGCATGATGAATGTGGAATGTTGATTAGCTCGGACAAGTAATTCTCTTGTTTTTTCCTTGATTTTTACGGCAAAATAGTGTATAAAAGGACGAAAAGCAATATTTATTTGTATTTTTGTAATATTATGGTTTGAATTTTGAGTATTTTCAAATAAAAAAGACATTTGAAAGACTTTCATCATTTCGCCGCCTTGTATTGAAAATCTGCTTTTCAGCCCCGACGGGATTTTTTTAGTTCCTTGACATAATTTTTGCAATAAAGCAACAATTTTGAAATTTCTGTAAAAAAAATCATTGATTCGTCACATTCTTGATACAGAAGCGCAGACAAAAAAAGAATATTCTGCAACAGTTAAATACAAAAATCATACTTCAGTATACAAAGGGTTAATAGCCTTACCCTGTGCCAAACCCGAGAAGATTTTACTAATAGTATTCGCCACGAAAGCCTACGATCTTTTAAATTCTGTACAGTTTCCTTATAAATACTTCTACACAATTTCTTCGAACACTCTGTAGACACTCCCTAAAGTATTGAAACGCCATTTTACGGAATTCCCTTCGAAGTTCTGCAGAATACCTTAGTATATTCTGCAGAGTTCCCTACGACGTTCTGCAGAAGCCCTTTGACGCTCTGTAGACCTCCTTACAAGCTCAAGGAAGCCTCACACATATTTCCGTAGAGTCGCTGAAGTTCTACAGCACTGCTTGTAAGGAGTTATTATTCTCTGCACAAAATTACTCTACAGAACTGTTAATATGGCTCAAACAGGAACAAAGACGATACATAACGAAAGCTACTTTTATGCATAAAATGATTTGAAAAAACAATTATCATCTTCCTTGTACAAAAAAATAACATTTAATATTAATTCATAATAACGCATTACACGGAAGATGGAAACTCTGTCGATTCTATCATTTTGAACCAATTTGTATGAAAAGTCCTTTTTAACTTCTTCAATTAAATTATGGAACTCTTTGCCATTCAGTTTACATACCATAAAAATGTTAAGGTATTTAAAGCAAAAATGTCTGAAAATATCTTTAATTCATATGCACCCAAACCTGTAGTTTTTTGTAAAGCTATGTATTTTCGATGCACTGTATACACACAACTGTATTATTAATGATTTGGAATATTTTGTCATGTTTACAGTTATGTACCATGTCTATTTTGAACAATGTGACTGACTGATTGTAAACAATTTTCTGCTTCAAGGGACACATTTGTCCCCGAGCAAATAAAGTTGTATAATTAATACTTATAACATATGTTCTGTAGAGTCAGGCTCTAATGTTCCGTACAGATCCTCAGAAAAGGAACTAGTAAGTGTTACGAGTTTAATAGAAGAACTAGGATGGGAATTACTATCAGAACGCATGGTTAAAATTTAGGTTAAACCTTTTAAGTAAATTCTAAACCGATTTGTTCGCAGATGACGTTAGATATATATTAAGAACCCCTGCGTATTATGCTAGGTTTGATCATATTAACAAGATTAGAGAGATAGACTGTCGTACCGATAGATTAAAAATGTCTTTTTTCCCTCGTACCATACAGGAGAACAATAGGCAGCGCAGGAAAGGGATAGGTTGGTGAAATATAGATAGTCTGCAGTGCATGATGCATGTAATAACAACCAATAATCCCTTTCTTATTATGTAGATACTAACCACCTAGCCACACGTGACCCTATTTTCTAGCATGTCTCCCTTAAATATCCTAGTTGCATGGCAGTAGTGCATGTCTGGCGATCTTCACCCCCTACCACACACCCTTGTGGTGGCTCGCAGGGTATTACGTAGATGTAGATGTAGATGTATTTCTGAAAAAAAGAGTCAATTTCTGTAGAATTCCTTACGTTCTTCAGAACAGCTTCAAAGGATTTTTTTAGCAGGGTATAGTCGTCACAGGCTCAGGATTCGCTTTCATTCAGAGCGGGAGCGTTGGAATTGTTTCTAAAAGCATTTCAGAGGCACGCGACAAGAAACTATTGCACCTGGATGTGACGCTCCATATAATCTTCATCCCCTGGATGTGTTCCATTCGCTATTCGGTGCCAATTGGTTACGATCTCACGAGAAAAACATTCTGCCTCATATACTTTTATACGTCTCTCTCCTGCGAAGCAAAAGGGTACAAAAACCCTGGCGATGGGGACACAGGGGCCCTGGGAATCCAAGAAAAAGAAGATATGACTTCCAAATGGGGCGATATAAAAGAACCATTGGGACGGGACTCATATATGCCTCCCATCTCCGCTCCGTAACCAATCTGGGCGCGCTGCCGCCGCATCCACTACCCTCTGTCGTCGGGGAGGCGAAATAAAATAGAGGATGGAAAAGAAACAATTTCCTCTCGCGAGGCGAAAACCGAAACGGCTAACCTCACCTTCCCTTCAACCCCGAGTATATTTATCGAAGAAAAGAATGATTCCTTAAGATAGGGAACTGGATTCCCTCGGATAACTCTGGAGTATCCTGAATGTCTTAAGGATAAATCCTCAAATTTGAAGAATTGACAGACGTTGGTGCAAAAAAAAACTTCGAAAAAAATACCCATGTGTGAGACAATGGTTAATTTTTATGTATATCGCATGGACGACTAATTTTTTGGTTTTCCTGTAAAAATTTCTCTTGTGCATTACTGTTAAATTTGAGTTGTTGCTTTAGCCGGGAGAGGCTGCTAGATAAGTTATGTGAATCGACAGAGAGAAAGGAATTGAGGGTAAATGCGTGCAAGATTAAAGTAGTAGTTCTTGATAAGGAGAATGGGGAGAATAACTGTGTGATTAAGGCGAATGGTTAAGTAATTGAACAGGTGGATGATTATGTGTACTTAGGAAAGATGTTTGCGAAAGATGGACGGATAGATGAGGAGATAAAGAGACGTACGAATGCTGGAATGAAAGTGGTAGGTAGCATTTGGAGCATATCAAAGGAATGAGTGCCTGTCTTCCAAAGAAGCGAAAATCGCCGTGTACTAAAGTGTACTTCTCCCAACTTTGCTGTATGGTAGTGAAACATCGGTATGTCAGGATGTAGACATAAGAGTAGACTGAACGCCGTGGGTATGAGTTATCTGAGGAGTGTTTGCTGCAAAAGAAGGATGGATAGGGTCAGGAATGAGTGGGTAATAGATGCATGTGGGTTAGATGCTCCAGTAGTAATGGACATATGTATATGAAAGGAGTGTGCTTCGTTGGTTTGTGGCCATGTTGAGAGAATGGATGAGAGTCGAATAACAAAACAGATATACATATAAGAGTGAAATGAATGGTGCGAGAGGTAGAGGTAGGCCGAGAAATTTCTGGTTGAATGTGGTTGAGGAAATTCTTAGGAGGAGGAATATTAAGAGTTTTAATAACAGGAGGGCGTGTATGAACCAGTGTATTATGGGTAAATGAGGCAAAAGAGGTTTGCAAGGATAGGTCAGAATGGAGGAAATTATTGAAGCAGAGTTAGGTGTGTAAATATGCAATTATGAGTGAAACTTTGTGACTCTGCCAACCCCGGAAGGGAAACGACGTGATTGGTATGTATGTATAAGTAATCCCTTTAAAAGCTGTGAGACACTATATATGCGTTCATTTTTAACGAGCTCGTGTTGCAGTTTTTAATTAAGCGTGCAGCATTCCTTTGTATTTTATTAATTTTTTTGAGTTAAATCTTTATGACTTAGGGTCCCAAATGCTCGCGGCGTATTCGAGGTTTGGCCTAACCAGAGCGAAGTGTAGCATCTCTCTTTGACTTTTTCATCCGAGAACCTTCCGATTATACGCTTACATAACCTAGTTTCTGTAATGCTGTGCCACATATGTTCTGTATGAGTAATTCCCACGATATATCAGAAGTTAAGGCATTTCCAAGATATATTACTGTATCTGAAGATTTTGTTATTCCACCCACAGTATAGGTATGGCATTTTTGCGATGACTTTCGCAGGAAGTAAACTGTGACGCATTTATTAATATTTAATTCCAACCCCCCCCCCCCAACCCCTGGCACCACGAATGAACGAACGGTTTAACTATGGGTAAACGTTATTTGGCATTGCTGACAGTTCATTACTTGAGTTTACTGGCAGGTAATATTTTAGCGCATGCATTGTGGAATAAGATTAGGTAAACCGTATGGATTAATGACATGCTACCATCCATAAAGTTGCTCCAGTCATGACGAAAAAAATAAATAACCAAACAAAATAAGTTCCTGCATTTACGCAACAATAACGAAACTATTTTAGAGAAATTACGTTCGTAAATTAGCCTTAGACCTCACAGAAGAGATAAGAGCAGGAGAAAGTAATACAGATAAATTTTTAAGGCGTTCGGGCGATATATCTACATTTATTGTAGTGAACTATTAACTTTTTGGAGTATTAACGATGCTGTTTTACAGAAACTATATTGATACAATATTTGCAGGCCTATTAGAATAGATTAAAGCAACATAATAGGGAAATTAGACGCGTTGGTAGAGCGTCATGGCGATATTTTCGCGATGCAATATATATTAAGCGATGGCGATATTGGGATAGGAATCGCTATCACAGCGTAGATTAAATTATAGGCTTAACCCCTTCATTAAATTTCAGGAAAAACATTTCTCTGACGACGTGAAAAAAATACTATTAACCCTCTCGTACTACGGCAGATTAGATCGCGCCAATTAAATTAGAGAGATAGATTGTAGAATCGATAGGTATAAAATAACGTTTATTCCACGTACCATTCGGGACCATAACAGCTGTGATCGTCGTCATGAATGGTTCGAATTGTGACAATAGGCAGACAGTAAATCTTTCTCTTTATATTCTCTACGTTCTTATTTATGCAGGACGTAAATATTGATGTTCTTATTTATGCATGATATTTTGAATCTGTAGTATTAGTCCTTGTATCCTTTTGCATGTTGGAACGATTGACGATGGAATGTTTCTTGGTTAGTAGATTATTAATTGGCACGTGCATGTGTAGTACGCTGGTTTCAATTTAGTTTACGTGTTCTGCCATATTACTCATGCATGCCTGGAGTGAAAGCACCTCCCCTGCTAAAAACCTATACTTCTGTATAGTTTCCTTAAAATACTTTTACAGAATTTCTCGAAACGTTCTGTAGATATTCCTCACAGTATTGAAACGCCATTCTACGGAATCCCCATCGACGTTCTGCAGAATATCTTTGGACGTCCAGCAGAATTCCTTAGGATGTTCTGCAGAATTCCTTAGGACGTTCTGCAGAATTCCTTAGGACGTTCTGTTGAATTCCCTACGACTCTCCAGATAGGTTCTTGGAAAAGGAACTGGGTCAATGGAAACCTCACATACTTCCGTAGAGTTGCTGTAGTTCTACAGAACAGCTTGTAAGGAGTTATTTTGCTCTGCAGATTTTTCTTTGCTGACTATTCAGAACATACGATCTGTGTAGTCATACTCTCATGTTCTGTACATACCCTTAGAAAATAAACTAGTTCTGAAGAAAGATAATCAATTTCTGTAGAATTCCTTACGTTCTACAGAACAGCTTCTACGGAATAGTTGTTGCAGGGCCCTGCTAAAAAGTTCTGTATTGTTGCTTTGAAATACTTCCACAGAATTTCTCAAAAAGTTCTGTAGATCTTCCCTGCGGCGTTCTGCAGAATGGCTTAGGGTGTTCTGCAGAATTCCTTAGGACGTCACCTCCTTACATATTTCCGTAGATTTGCTAAAGTTCTGCAGAACAGCAGAACATTAAGGAGTTTTTTTGCTATACAGAGCATATGTTCTGTAGAAGTTTTGAAGTTTTTTTGAAGAGTTTTGAAGAAAAATAATCAATTTCTGTAGAATTCCTTACGTTCTACAGAATAGCTTCTAAGGAATTATTTTAGCAGGGTCCTGCCGCACACCCCTTGGGTGGCTTGCAGGGTATGAAGTAGAGGTAGATGTGGAAGTATTTCGTCAATAAATTTCGCAGCTTTTAAGCTCGTCAAAGATATACAGGAATTCCAAACGTTTTACGGCACTCTGGGATGTAGATCTCCGTCTCATCCCCTGCCACGCTCCTATCTTCACTTAGCCAGGTACATCTCCTCCCGTTTATTTATTTTTTTGACATTTTTTTGCCTCCGATTTGCCACTTTCGAACTCAATCCGACGCGACCCATTTGCCTCCGTGTACCGAGCAGATTGGATGACGAAAAAAATATATATATGTATATATATATATATATATATATGTACATATTTAAAGTGGAAGTCAATGTGGAAGTTAGGGGAACAAAAGGATTTTCGTTTCGCCTCTGTTTTTTTTATCGCCGTCGTTTTCCCCGCGTGTTTCGCTCCGCTCCGCTACCTTCAATTTTTTTTCCGTTCGTCTCTTTTCCCCGCGGGAGGGAGAGACTGTCGAGATTGGCTCGTGTCGAACTCGGAACAAAAGCAGCGTGCGACGCGTTCTCCGCCCCCCCCCCCTTCACTCATCCGACCTTGTTTGTCAACAAATGCCGTCACCATGGCTACGCCCGCGTTCTTTTTTTTCTTCGGCCATTCCAATACGGCACGTTATGTGTCAAAGGTAAAATTTTTCGTCTTACTGGTAACAACACATTTTTTTATATGTAAGGAATATTTTCTCTAATATTTGTTGATAAAACGTAAAAGTTGATAAAGAAATGTTTGCAGAATGATTTGTGAAATTTTTTAGCTTGTAAAAATTTATGAAATTAATATTTCGTGACAAAAAAGGCAAATTTGAAGATGTTCATGGCGAATACTTTGTAGTTGAGCAAAAATCAGTTCGCAGTTTATGAAAAAAAATGTTTTTCGATTAACAATTGAAGTAACAGGAAAAAGACATAAGAAATAATAAAATATTATATTTATTTATTGATTATATCAGCCAATGTAATAGCCTTTGTGCCGTTTTTGGTGGTGAATTAAATAAATAAATAAACTTTTTTCCCGAGAAAATTTTGAAAAATATTAAAGTCACGGGCGTTGTATCGATTAAATTTCATTATTAACCATTTAATTCGGTCATGACGTGATATCACGTCATGGTTGACTTTACACAGGTGCTGATGACGTGATACCACGTCCTTGGCACTGTGAGTGTTCCAGATAACACTAAAGGGACCTGGTGAAAGTTACATAGTGAAAGCTGGAACACTAACAGTACCCTTGACGTGACATAACGTCATCAGCACCAGCGCAAAGACAACAATGACGTGACATCACGTCATGCCGCACTCAGTGGGTTAATGAGCTCAATAGAAAGTGCACGTATCGTTTCATAACGAATATAACCATGAATGTACATTATGGGTTAACATGTTTGGAACCGTTGCCTAGGTGATGTGTTGCCTCAATTCCCACAGTAAGTTCACTCAGTCCTTGGCACCACTTAGGAAAAAGTCTTCTCATACGAATCGTAAATGGCCGCTGTTGATCGTTGTTAACGTGAGACTGTGGTGAATATTCGATAAAGATTGACGAGATATAAACCACTTGATGCTGTGAATTAATAGCTGGCTTCTTTTGAGACCAAACAGTTACTTTGTTAATGCTAGGGAGGAAATATCTACTACAAGAATATGGTCCAGGAACATCTGTAACGAGGGAGGTGGGAGAAGAAGGATGCTGTGCTATATGATTTGGAAGACGTTGTGTAGTCGTTTCTAAGACGCTGGCGAAGCAAGAAATGGACAGTTTATCACAGGTCACTTATGTCGACCGGTGCCTGCTAACGTCGGCCGATGCTTTAACACTTGAACGCACAGGCGGGTCATTTTGACCCAAACGTGATTTTAAATTTAATTTTTTTACTTCATTTTCAATGAGAGCAGGATTTCCTAACGTGACTTTTATTCATTTTAAAATGCCTTTATGTCCAAAAATTTTCACCTTCCTGGAGTAATCCGTTCATTAGTTTTTTGTAGAATTTACCTAGAACACCCATACGGGTCATTCTGACCCAGATATGTATTTGCACTTTGTATCACCACCAAAACTTCTTTTTTATTTGTGTTTATTGGTTATTCTGCCGCACATGTTGTCCGTCCCACTTTGTCCTATATTCCTCATTCGGTTACCTTCCATGCCTGGATAACCTTTCAAAAATATTCTCATATTCCCTCTTTCAACTTCGTGTCCCCACCCTTCTCATTTTTCGTCCGGTCGATTCATGGCATATTTAATAATTAATTCGTTGGCAGTGCAAAGCGTACTTTAGCACTATTCTAGAGTGCAGAGAATACAATATTGCTCCTCACTGACGTATGGACTATGCTCACTTTGCTGCCATCAGCTCTACTTTTTCTCTCCGAATGACAAATGGATAATACGAATTCAGTTTTCCTCTTTGTTCCACAGAGTGAAGTTTGTGGCTAAAGTTTTGAGTTTAATGGTGATAGTGGTTTTTGATGTCCTCTGTATTCAAGCATGTCTCTGCTTCGCTCACTACGACCGAAAAATAATATTTTGAACTTGTTTATTGCAACCAAACCTTGAAAAATAATAGATATGTATTAAATAATTCGAAATGCCTTCGTAGTATATTGAGCTATGACACAATAAGCAAGAAAAATGAAATAAAATTGAAAAAAAAGGATAGATTGACACAAATGTCGTAAGTTTATATATCGATAAATCATCGATATTGTCAAAGTTATGAAAGGTGAAATAATCGATGAATGTGAAGAGAAAGAGTGACAGTTTGTAGTAAAAACTGTAAAAATGTAAACTTAATAGTGCAAAGTGAGGAATAATTTCATTAATTACAGTGGGGGGTCAAAATGACCCGCTTTGGGCGTTGAATGATGTTGAAAAGTCCGGGCGTCCTAGTGTTAAGCGTAAGAGTTATTCGAGCACACGATAGGCGGTGCTGGATATACGTGGTCAATTTTCGCGTAGTAACAATGGTATTTTTGCCTCGAAACGGGTCTTCGCCGGCAAGTATGCCTTTGATGTGCCTATTGTGGTGTTTTTCCGTACGGGCGCATTCCTTTCAAGCCGCATACCAACATATCAGCCGCTTAACGCACTATTTTTCAAGATATTTGACGATAAATATAAAATATGGAAGGAAAATGGAATGATACAGGCATGAATACATATATATTACGAATTGAAATGTTAGGAATCGTTGTCTAGGTGATGTGTTGCCTCAATTTCCACATTTAGTTCACCCAGTCCTTGGCGCCACTTAGAAAAAAGTCTTCTCAGTCGAATCGTTAATGGCCGTTGTTGATCGTTGTTAACGTGAAACTGTGGTGAATATTCGATAAAGATCGAAAATATATGAATTACTTGATGCCGTGAACAATAGCTGCCTATTTCTGAGACAAACAGTTGCTTTGCTATGAAATGAACGTCGTTCATAGATGTATTTGCCACAGGACATTAATAAATATATTTTCATTATTACTTTTTATTTCAGACGCCAAACTTTTTACTGAAAAACTTTAGATCTCTTCAAGTAATTTTTTAAGCTTCTAATCCCATTAATTCTCATAAACAGTTTTAATCCCTAAATAGTGTTAATTCATGCATATGAGTTAAAGTGACCAGTGGCGATTCTACAGAGAATTTTTTTAAAACAAAGAATAATATTTAATAATATGCACTTTATTTATATTCACTTTGAACGATAAGGAAATTGAGGTGATCAATTCAGGACTCACTTACGTCCTCCTCGCCCGCACTTCGCCAACGCAGGAAAGCGGAAGAAAAGATTGATGCCTACCTGAAATGGAAGAGGGGTACATTAAAATTCATCATTGCAATTCAGGCGACAAACAATACCGAATTTGGTCAATACATTCAAGGACTATGACGTTGACATTGAGATATGTATTTATTGACCACAATGTAAAAATCCTGTTCAAATATATGTTATTATACTTGGTCGAGATTTATTGATAAACTCACCATAGTAATTATATGTTATCACTTTCAAAGTAATTGCATGGATACCTATCTCTTCATAAGTTTATGGTTTATTGACAAATAATTCCAACACGAATCCACATTTTCGTAATGTGAGAGAACAACAGAATGCAGCCAGAATTCTTCCTACATGAATAATGATAAACTAATATTTTAATATTATTTAATTTGTTGAAATCTCAGCGTTTGCAATGGTACCACTTGAAGATTTCACCTAAAATATGATTATTCTCGATTTACGATTAATAAAAATGAAATATTGCACAAAAGAATTAGTTCAATAAAGTAAACTTTGACGTTTAGCAAGCATTTATCATGTAAAATCCAGTATTATATTATAGAATTCTTTTTAATTAATATAATCAACTTCACAGTGTAATATGCACTATTCCTTTGTTTCATTATAATGCCAACTAGAGCTTATTATTCAAATACAAGATAAATTATTCAGACTAGGGAAGTGTGTTCTATGACAGTTCGTAGATCTTTCACCGTAAATAGCTATAAGTATCCAGCTACAATTGTATTTTATGCCCTGTATTGGAAACTTTTACAAATCAGTTTATTTGCGAAAGATGGCCGGATAGATGCGGAGATAAAGAGACGTGCAAATGCTGGAAGGTAAGTGGTAGGTATAGCATGTGGAGCATATCAAGGAATGAGGGCCTGTCTTCTAAGGAAGCAAAAATCACCGTGTACTAAAGTGTACTTCTCCCCACTCTGTTTTATGGTAGTGAAACGTGGGTATGTCAGGATATAGGAAAATAAGAGTAGACTAAACGCCGTGGGTATGAGTTATCTGAGGAGTTTTTGCGGCAAAAGTAGGATGGATAGGGTCAGGAATGAGTGGGTAATAAAATGAATGTGGGTTAGATGCTCCAGTAGTAATGGACATATTTATGAAAGGAGTGTGCTTTGTTGGTTTGGCCATGTTTAGAGAATGGATGAGAGTCAAATAACGAAACAGATATATGAGAGTGTAATGAATGGTGTGATAGAGGTAGAGGTAGGCCAAGAAAGTTGTGCTTGAATGTGGTTGAAGAAAATTCTTAGGAGGAGGAATATTAGGAGTCTTAAAAACAGGAGGGCGTGTATGAAAAGCTGTGTATTTGGGTTAAATGAGGCGGAAGACGTTTATGCAAGGATGGGTCAGTATTGAGGAAGTTATTGAAGCAGAGTTAGGCGTACAAATGCGTATTTATGAGCGCAGTTTTGTGCCTCTGCCTACCCCGGAAGGAAACGGCGTGATTGGTATGTATGTGTGTATGTAAAAAGTATGTTTACCTACCATCAAAGTGACAATATAAACGACTTGTAATTCGGATGTGGTTTAACAACATTTAACTGCCATTAGCAAAATAATAATACAAAATTAGCCATTAAAAAGAGAGGGTAGCGAAAAAAGACAAAGAGTATTCTCGTACAACACTAATGGCGATAAATATTTATTTCTAGGAGTGATTAATTCACTGCTAAACCCAGTGTTCGCATCTAAATCAGTCGCAGCATTCGCAAGTGCATAAAGTCGGCACGTTTCATGTAAATCTACATAGTACCCCGCGAGCCGCCGCATGGTCGTGTGGCAGAGGGTGTTATGTCACCAGCTGTGAAAAGATGTAAAATTTTTGGTGGTGAAATGGTGACAAGTATTATAGGAGTGTATTCAGTGGAGTTCAGTTTTTAATGTAGTCGCTTATTTTGCGCGGAAAGAAAGAGTTATTGTTCCTATCTATTAATGGCAATGTATCTCTCTTATTTTATCGCGTCTGTCAGACCTAGAGATGTAGTGAGGAGTCATGATAATATTCTCTATGTGTCGCTCTAAAAAATATCAGTTCTGAATATCTCAAGCAGCCTAAGTCTAGCGTGTAGCCTCCGAGTCTCTACAGGGGCTCCCACCTTAATCCCTCTAAAAGTTGGGAGACACTATATGTACGCTCGTATTGCAGTTTTTAACGAAGCGCGCTGCTTTCCTTTGTATTTTATTAATTTTTTGGTTAATTCTTTATGACTTAGGGTCCCAAATGCTCGCGGCGTATTCGAGGTGTGGCCTAACCAGAGCGAATTATAGCATCTATATTTTAATTTTTCATCCGAGGACCTTCCAATCATACGTTTAACAAAACCTAGTTTCTTTAATGCTGCGTTACATATGTTCTGTATGTGTAATCCCCACGATATACCAGAAGTTAAGGCAATTCCAAGATGTATTTTACTGTATCTGTAGACTTGACGTTTACTCCACTCAGAATCCACGTTAACTACTACTTTTGTGTGATGACTTTCGCAGGACGTTTGAGGAAGGTCCGCATTTTGTAGCGTTGGCAACACTGCGAAACATGAGACGGATTCGGGGAAACCCCTTTTCCAAAGAGTGTATTCCCAGGGTCGGATTCCGTGTCTGCGATCCCTTAAATGCCTCCCATGCATCCTGAAAGGGTTTTAAACCCCCCTGCCCCTCGTCCCCTTTTGCCCGCTCCAATGCCAGGCAAGGATTTCGCATAAGGCCGGAGAGTTAGACACACGAGGAGGGCCAATGAATCAGGGGTTAAGCATCAGGGTATTATACAGGGGTGCGAAAGGCACTCGACCTCGTCCTTTAACTTAAAAGGGACCTACGACCCTTATACCCTTAATGGAGCTCCGACTGTCGTATTTCGAGCGAAGGGCTCACGAGGCGATTTCGAATCGTAAATTTGGTATTGACTAAATGCGAAGCATTCGATACTCTTGAAGTTTTTATGCAGAAACCAATAATTTTCTACAAAAATATATATCTGCAGTCATAAATCTAATTTGATAGCTGAAATTTAAACGTTTAAAAACCAATTTTAATTCAATAAATTCACAATAATTGTCAAAAACAACAATGCTATGAATCATTTTGAAATTTATTTACTTGTAGTTCAGAAATGCTATGAATCATTTAGAAATTTCTTCATTGGTTTACTTGTAGTTCAGAAATTGTTTCATGTTTTGTCAAAAAATGGACATTTGGCTCTAAATTCAATATTCCTCAAATTTTGAGTTGACTATTTTTAGCAGTTGAGTTTGCCCAGTAGGACATTAAACGTTTCAGTAAATATATTCTTCGTATATTTCACACTTAAAGCATTTTTTACCATTTTTCATAGTCACCCAGCGATATAATGAGAAAATAATTCAGGCACAGACATAAACCCTCGAATGCAAAAGAAAGAATTTGAATCCAGAGGTCAGACGTTGAGAGGACAGAAAGTATAGGAAGTGGACTCCTACACCTGTCTCGGAAGTAACATCATGCAGTGTCTCATAACTCTAAGGGAGATTAAGGTGGGAGCCCCTATAGAGACTCGGAGGCTACACGCTAGGCTTAGGTTGCTTGACTATAATTCAGAACTGATATCTTTCAGAGCGACACAGAGAATATAATCATGACTCCTCACCACATCTCTAGGTCTGACAGATGCGGTAAATTAAGAGAGATTCACTACCGAGCAGATAGGTATTACAAAAACTCGTTCTTTCCGCGAACAATAAGCGATCACAATAAAACCTGAGCTCCACTAAATACACTTTCATAAAATCTCCAAATAACTTACACCTTTGCACGGCGGGTGACCTAACACCCTCTGCTACACGCCCTTGCGGTTGCTCGTGGGGAATTGTGTAGATGTAATGTGGTCGATACATCATTTAGTGTCTCATAACTCTTAGCGGGATTAAGGCGGGAGCCCCTATAGAGACAAGGTGGCTTACGTTGCTTGATAGATTCAGAGCTGATATCTTTCAGAGCGACACAGAGAATATAATCATGATTCCTCACCACATCTCTAGGTCTGACAGATGCGATAAAATAAGAGAGATACACTGCCATCTACAGATAGGTATTACAAAAACTCGTTCTTTCCGCGCACAATAAGCGACCACAATAAAAACTGAGCTCCACTAAATACACTTTCATAAAATCTCCAAATAACTGACACCTTTGCACGGCGGGTGACCTAACACCCTCTGCTACACGCCCTTGCGGTGGCTCGCGGGATATTATGTAGATGTAATGTGGTCGATACATCATGTAGTGTCGCATAACTCTTAGCGGGATTAAGGTGGCAGCACCTACAGAGACTCGGAGGCTTACGTTGCTTGATAGATTCAGAGCTGATATCTTTCAGAGCGACACAGAGAATATAATCATGACTCCTCACCACACATCTAGGTATGACAGATGCGGTAGAATAAGAGAGATACACTACCGAGCAGATAGGTATTACAAAAACTCGTTCTTTCCGCGCACAATAAGCGACCACAATAAAAACTGAGCTCCACTAAATACACTCCCATAAAATCTCCAAATAACTGACACCTTTGCACGGCGGGTGACCTAACACCCTCTGCTACACGCCCTTGCGGTGGCTCGTGGGGTATTGTGTAGATGTAATGTGGTCGATACATCATGTAGTGTCTCATAACTCTTAGCGGGATTAAGGCGGGAGCCTCTATAGAGACTCGGAGGCTTACGTTGCTTGATAGATACAGCACTGAAATCTTTCAGAGTGACAGAGAGAATATAATCATGATTCCTCACCACACATCTAGGTATGACAGATGCGGTAAATTAAGGGAGATTCACTGCCGAACAGATAGGTAATACAAAAGCTCGTTTTTTCCGCGAACAATAAGCGACCACAATAAAAATTAAGCTCCACTAAATACACTCTACTATTGCTCTAAATATTCTGCATTTTCTTTCATTTTCTCGAAGACATGTATAAATAACAGGACATTTATCTTCCTCTTCATCAACAAAATCGAAGTTTGTGGTAATAAGGATACAAAATTAGTGGATTTTTTTAAATATTAGGAACACAACATTTTTTTACACATACAGAAGAGATTTGGCGCAGCATGAAAGAAACTAGTTTTTGTTAAACGAATAATAGGAAGGTCCTCGGATGAAAAAGTCAAAGAGAGATACTATACTTCGCTCTGGTTAGACCACACCTCGAATACACCGCGAGCATTTGGGACCCTGGTCAAATATATTTAATCAAAAAATTAATAAAATACAAAGGAAAGCAGTACTTCCATAAAAACTGCTATACGAGCGTATATATATTGTCTCAAAACCTTTAGATGGATTGAGGTGGGAGCCCCTTGATAGACTCGGAGGCTACACGCTGGGCTTAGATTGCTTGATAAATTTCAGAACTAATATTTTTCAGAGCAACAAAGAAAGAATATTATCACGACTCCTCACCACATCTCTAGGCCTGACAAATGCGATAAAATAAGAGATATACACTGCCATTAACAGATAGGTATTACAAACACTAGTTATTTCCGTCAACAATTAGCGACCACAATAAACACTGACCTCCACTAAATACACTCCTACAATACGTGTCACCATTTCATCTCCAAAAAACTTACACATTTACACGGCTGGTGACCTAACACCGCCTGTCACACGCCCATGCGGCGGTTCGCGGGGTATAATGTAGATGTAGACGCACTTGAAATCAATGGCCAATGGATGAGGTACCATTGGTTTACGATGAATGTATCATTATTGGTTTTCGCAGGTCCTTGGTGCCTCCATCTGTCTCTGTTCTCTGGTCACCTCTTCAACTCTCTGTAACTCCCTCCAGACTTCAGATCAACAATCACCTTTCTCTTCTTTCTTCCTCAGTTAGAGATTTCCATCCACCATTCCTTCCAGTACATCTAGTTCTTCCTCCAATCTTCAATGGTCTTTAAGAGCTTCCTCTTCATTCCCTAACCCTATCAGACCATTTGATGTTAAGCACTTTCCTCAAAAATCTACATTTTTAAACTCTCTATCTTTTTCTATCCTTTTCTCTCCACGTATCCCCACCGTACAAAACCACACTCCAAACAAAACACTTGAAGATTCTCTTCTTCAGTTCTAGCTTCATTTTACTATTTAGTATAGTCTTGTTCTTCCAAAAATGTATCCTTAGCCATAACAACGTATATATAGTTAACGGGAGACTCCGTAGTTCTGTAGTAAAAGTCCGTACTAGGGTAAAAATGTTCTCTTGAGTTCTTTTTCCTCCTCTATAGCGACGCAATTTATAGAAACAGCGGTCGATTAATGAATACGTACAGTAAAAACCAATGCGCAGTTTTTGATTGATTTAATTCACGAAAAAAATGCAAAAATCAACTGTTTTAAGTCCTTAAAATTTGTAGATGCTCAGTCCGCCATCGTGAATACACCAGGGTGAAATAAATGCCTATAATGTAGTACTAACATCATGTTCTGCGTGTTCCTTGCATGACTCTTGTATCTCGGTTCTGTAGTGCATTACACGTACCAGGAATATATATTTCAACTTCCACTTTAAGTTCACTCAGTCCTTGGCGCCACTTAGGAAAAAGTCTTCTCAGTCGACTCGTAAATGGCCGCTGTTGATTGTTGTTAACGGGAGACTGTGGTGAACATTCAATAACGATTGAAGAGATATGGAGTACTTGATGCTGTGAATAATAGCTGACTATTTTTGAGACCTAACAGTTACATGGTAAATGCTAGAGAGGAAATATCTACTACAGGAAGTGTGTAAGAGGCATATGCAACATCCATCGTGAGTCTTTTCTCAGCTGTGTGGATCTTTTACTGTTAATTTACAGCAAATTTTTCTTTTGTTCATTGCCTGTTTTAGAGCCTTAGGAATCAGAAGGCATGATCTGGATACATTGATGTGGATGTTAAATGTGTAACCTACTATTCACGTGTGGCCTCGGAGTAGGTTCAACAACCTCTTTCATTTGTCATTAAAATGATAGTTATTGGCGCAATTTCTCATCCATAAATGATATTGTCGGATCTTGGTTTTAAAATCCTTATAATTCTTATGCATCCGTCTTCGAATTAATTCCACTGATTACACCTCTTATTATTATTAAATTGCCGTGGAACGATATTAACGAAGTGCTTAGAAGTTACTTGCGCATTTAATTAAATTTGGAGAGGAATTAAATTTATCTGTAAACCAGACAGTATTAAATAGGAGTGCACTTACGTCCCGCGTGTAGTCCTACATTTTTTATCCACTGCATTATGATTACTGGTAAGTAAAACCGGTAAGTCGTGATTATTTACGATCCGTAGACTGTATTTACATTTGAACTGCCTTCTTTCATCACTAGACGGCGACTCAATCGAAAAAGTACTTTGTTTGTGGAATTCTAGGCAACAGTTTTTGGTGACGAGACGAGAATCCATATATGTATACTCATGATACATACATTCATTCCATAGTTCCTTGAGAACTGGTGGCATATCTATAGTGTAATGCATGTTGGCGAAAGGTACTTTTACACTCTAGTTCAGGTTGGTTACAAACCACCCCATGCCAAACACCCTTGAGGTAGCTTGCAAGGAAATGAATAGAAGTAGATGCCAAATAGCGACATTTAAGGTTGGCAGGTCCGACTCCTCGGGAGACCGTCTGGAAGGTTCTAGAAAGGGGGGGGGGGTTGTTATTTCTTCTCAGGAAAAGGGTTCCAGGGTTTGGAGCGGGCAATGGGGAGGAAAGGGAATCGTCGGAATAGGCAAAGAACCCTGAGGGTTCGGGGGAACGGGACATGGATTGGGGAGGAATGAAATGATATGTAAAGGGGTGCAGTGCCTTTGGCCCGGATAGGGTTCTTGGGGGGGAGGGGCAGGAGTAGGGGTTATTGGCGTCCCCACGCGTGAAAGGGGTTAGGGATTGGATCAGGGACTGGGGTTGGCGGCAAGAGGCTACAGTATGTATCCTGGATGGATTCCAAGACCCTTTTTGATGTCATGAATCTCGAAGTGTTAACCTACAAATGTAAGCGGTGTCCAAAGATTTGTGAATTCAGATCGGTGACCTCGAGATTTCGCATTTGACGTAACGATAGAAACCCTTCTGTTCTCAGAAACATAAATACATGGTGGTCATAGCGATATATATTACACACGAATGACGAACGAGGAACGGAAGGGAAATAAAAGCAAAAATATACAAAATAGTAACTCAGGGTTGCGAACTTGCACCACATTTCTTAAATCCTAAGGCACACAAATCCTATAGAATGGGGCGAGTTGACTTCATTATTTATTGCAATATTCCACCCCCAGGACCGATAAACAGATTGAAATAGCTATTCGTCTTTAAAAATGACATTTAAACATACCAATACAGAATAATTACGTCGGGGAAGCAAGTTGAAGGTTTTCGACATAATTCGTTAAGTCATGAAGTCGTCAGTCTTTTCTTCGGGTCTCTATCGTGCGCCCGGTCTCTCCAATATATACTTTCCCGCATTGACATGGGATACGGTAAACTCCAGGTGTTCTGAGTCCCAATTCGTCCTTCACATGCACTAAATCCCCACGCAGTTTTTTCGGTGGTTTGTGGATGGTTTCTATATTCCGTTTGGCCAGAATCCTAGAGATGTTATCCATCGAAACGTCAGCCACAAAAATTCTTACTCAGCTACAAGCCCGAGAATTATTTATTCATAAAATTCGCCGAGAAAGGACAAGATCTTACAAGATGGTTAGATGTTTTACAGTTATGACCAAAGCCTGCTCTTACTTTTGTATTGACATCTAATTAATTAATATGGCCTCTGGTCCTATAGTATGGCTGTGCGAGGATTTATGTGATTTACGCCAAGTTTGAAAATGAATTCCACTTCATTGTTCCAAATGTTATGTTAAAGTTTTTGTAATAATGTAAATTGTGTCTTCAGTATCATTATTCACAATTAAGTTTGTGTGAATTACATTTGGTTTCTTTTCATTGTGAAATTATGTACAAAAACCTAAGAAACAATATCAAATGTCAGGAGACCTCGTGAATTTCCATCATTCGAACCAATATCGGAAGAATGCAGAGGTCATATCATAAGCTATTGCTCAAGGTTTCAGAGCTTTGGTTTTAAATTTGGCGGGGTTATCGTGGTTGGGGAGCGCCTGACCGCTAGAGTGCTCTGCTAGTAAAGCATTACCGTTGAGGGAAGGGGAGCGTCGCGGACTTGGGCCTATGCTTCTGATCCGTGAAGTGCTACGCCCCCTTACGAAAGATTTCACACAATACTCTTTCCTGGCTCCTAATCATATCCTGTTTAAACACAGCAGTCGTCTCTTTGAAAATTACGCATTCTTCGCTTGGGATAATCTTTAATTGATGTCCGTACCCCTCGAAAACCTCATTATCGAATTGCAAATAGAGGCATTGGAGGAAAATTGCATTTATGCCCGCAACCAGAATCATCAAATCAATCAATAAAACGCATATGGTGGTCCAAGCGAGATGTCATTTTAAGCGAGATGACGCTTCAACGTATCCTCGACGTAAATAGATGAGTCGTGCTTTTGA
Organism: Ceriagrion tenellum; assembly: GCA_963169105.1. Classification (NCBI taxonomy): domain Eukaryota; kingdom Metazoa; phylum Arthropoda; class Insecta; order Odonata; family Coenagrionidae; genus Ceriagrion; species Ceriagrion tenellum. The sequence goes on from OY720645.1 coordinate 3,853,694, forward strand.
ACGAAAAAAGTACATTTTTGCCGCGTCTGTTATATATTTTATTTTATCGATTCATGCGATATGGATTATTGGACGGAATCGATAGCTATACGGGAGTCGTTTTCTTTGTTTTAGATGACTTAACACATGGTTAAGGTAGTTTGAGCTAAAAATCATTAATAAATTAGTGAATTTGGTCTCATTTTAAAGAAAAATATCTGACCCTCCTAATGACACCGAAAATTCAACCCCTTACCACATTACTTTCGGAGATATTTGCCCAAAAAATACAAAAAGCCCTTTTATTACTTGGGAAATGGTACGTGTATGCACTCCAGAGAGACATTATTTACAAAAATGAGGAATTTCTAACACCTAGATGTCGTAAAAAACGTAACATCGTGCAGTTTGTATGTCTCCTCAACTATATTTGAAAATTAATCATATTGTCACCGCAGTAAATTCTTCGGGATCGCAAAAGAACTTCCGTTTTGAAGGAGTTTCAAACGCACGAACGAAAAGAAAACGAGTCAAGTTGAAGACTTATTTCCAATATTTTCATTTAATTACTTAAAGTTTCTATTGTATTATTGCACTTTAATAATATATTGCAATATTGCACCGATGCTGTCATCCATCTACCGAACTACCGAGCTTTCTTATGTCTGTGTGAGGAGAATTTCAGATGGAATTTCGTATCCTTTCGGTGTATTTATTTCCGTCCGTATGCGTTGCTGTGAACTGAGTTACATACCTTTACAATACGTCGTGATATTGACTGCGAACGTTTAATGGAACTTTAAGAAATGGAAAAATCATACCGATTTTTCCTGGCGTTCAGACAGAAAGCAGTAGTTCTCGGATTTCACCTCATCGGCCCAGACCGTTCCGATCAAACACCTGTAGTTCTCGTCGTGCATGGGTTTTGAGGCCAGCTGACTTCGAAGGTAGTCCGAGCGAAAAATCATTTCACTTAGAAATCGATGGAACTGGTCTCATTTTAAAGAAAAATATCTCGCCCTTCTAATGACACCAAAAATTCAACCCGTTACCGCATTACTTTCGGAGTTAATTGCCCAAAAATACATCAGACCTATTTACATGGGAAATGGTACGTGTATGCACTCCTGATAGACAATATTTACAAAATGAGGAATTTATAACACTCAGATGTCATAAAAAAACTGAATTTGTATGTTTTATCAACTATTTTTGAAAATTAATCATACTGTCACAGCAGTCGGTTCTTAGGTATCACAAAAAACCTTTTCCTATATAGAAACACATCTCACCCTTCCATTGACATCAACAATTCAACCCTTACCACATTACTTTCCGAGACAATTGCCACAAAATACCTGCCCTTATAGAGACCCAGAGAGACCTAATATTAAAAATGGGGCATTTCCTAAACTTGGATCCCTTCAAAAAAACTACAGTTTGCAGTTTGTGAGTTCTCTAAACTATTTTTTTTAATTAATCACATTGTCTCCGCAGTAAATTCTTCGGAATAACAAAAAAACCTACCGTTTTGATGGAGTTTCAAACGCTCCGCGCTTAAAAATGAGTCTATTGAAAGACTTAATTAGATATTTTTCTTTGATTACTTACAATTTATGTCACATAAAACCATATTATTGCACCATTAATTGTGCAATATTTAATTTGTGTGTCCTACAGCTGGTGAAATTAACCGTTTGAGTGCGGAATGACGTGAACTCACGTCATGGTTGTCTTTATGCAGGTGCTGATGACGTTATTTCAAGTCAAGGGTTCTGTGAGTGTTCTAGCATTCACTAGGGAGCTTTCACTAGCCCCCTTAGTGAATTATGGAACACTCACGGTACCCATGACGTGATATCACGTCATCAGAACCAGCTTAATGACAACCATGACGTGATATCACTTCATTCCGCACTCAAAGGGTTAAAAAGTAAAATTCGAGTATGGTCTCTATTGTGATTAGGGATCTACATCGTTCGGACTAACTTAAGAAACAAAATGAACAAGATCTCTGTCGAATTTCGTAACCATATTCCATGAAGTTGGTGTAACATACAAACACCTTGATGACATGCATTAGGACAGAGACGAGCAAACGAGGTGACAGCGAGGAACGTGCCTTTTATGAACACGACGACACGGGCACACTCAGTTCCCGTGCAACACGCTCAGGGTTTTACGATCGTCCGAATGCTCCACGCCCACCTTGTTCAACCCCGTTCATGTCCTTCCAAGGGTCTCGCCGACTCACCCCTGAACCCTCTCTCCCCCCCCTGCACGCGTGAGGATGGACTCTACCCCATACCCTTCCACTCCCACCCCATCAAGACTAACCCTAGGGTCTCGGAGCGGGGGTACGGTGGGGAAACTCTTCCCCGTGCTCTTTTTTTTCTCAAAGAAACATCTCGAGGGAGTTCATGGAGTCGGGACGGACCCTTACATCTTAATGCACTTTGCCTCCTCCTCGAGCAGCATCCCTTACCCCTAACCAAACCCCCTGCAGCCATTACCAAGAACCCTCATTCCTACTCCCTCCACGGCTAACCCTTTTCGCTCTCCGCGTCTTAAAGGGTCGGGCGGGTGGGCGGACGCTACGCCCCTCAGGGTACCCCAAAATAATCCACCCCTTTCCCCGTCCCCTTTTGCAGTCTTTGAATAATTCCCATCGCAGCCTCACGGGAACACCTCCAGGCTCAAGGTGGACGCAAGTGGCACATTCACACACACACACACACACACACACACATACGAAATACACTTACACTATTATATATGTCCAACCTAATGCGTACGGTGCAAGTGGTAGACCTTAACTCTTTGAGGGCGGAATGACGTGATATCACGTCATGGTTATCTTTACGCTGGTGCTGATGACGTGATATCACGTCATGGGTACCGTGAGGGTTCCAGCTTTCACTTGGGGGCTTATCGAAAGTTCCCTAGCAAAAGTTGGAACACTCTCGGTGACCTTGACGTGATATCACGTCTTCAGCACCAGCGTAAAGAAACCCATGACGTGATATAACGTCATGCCGCACTCAAAGGGTTAACATTTCTAAGCTATCTTCATAACAATTACACATAAAATCTTCAAATACAGTAAAATATCTTGGAATAACCTTAACTTCAAATATATCGTGGGCAACACTAGATTTTATTAAGTATTTAATTTGCGAAGTATTTAATAGATTCTACGTTAGATATTTTCTTTTCTTTGATTCCATAATTATTCCGGGGAAAGCCATTCTTTTAGCAAAAGTTCATTATGGCGCATTTCTTTAAATTGAAGCTGCCAACTATCACACCAATCATCAATCGCATCCAAATATCCTTCTGAATTATCGGCAAAAAGACGGAGCTTGCAATTTTTTACTACTGTATTCAAGTCATTTACGTGGGGAAGAAATAAAATTGGGCCTATCACGCTTCCCTGAGGAACACCCGATGTAACTTTTACTTCGTCTGAGCTGACACCATCTAATACCACGCTTTGAACGCGATCAGGTAAGAACTCTCCTATCCAGCCTACTATCTAAGTACTACATCTACGTACTACCCTGCAAGCCACCACGGGGGTGTGTGGCAGGGGGTGAAGATCACCGAACATGCACTACTGACATGCAACTAGGATATTTAATGAAGAAATGCTAGATAATAGGGTCACATGCAGGTAGATGGTTAGTAACTACATAATAAGAAAGGAATTATTGGTTGTTATTACATGCATCATGCCCTACAGACTACTCTTACTATATTTCACCCACCTATCCCTTTGCTACGCTGCCAATTGTTCTCTCTTATGGTACCAGAGAAAAATGACATTTTAAATCTATCGATACGACACTCTTTCTCTCTAATCTTGTTAATCTGATCAAACCTAGCATAATACGCAGGGGTTCTCAATATATATCGAATATTATCTGTGAACAAATCGGTTTGGAATTTCCTTAATAGGTTAAACCTAAATTTTAACCATGCGTTCTGATAGTAATTCCCATCCTAGTTCTTCTATTAAGCTCGTAACACTTATACAATTATCATAACGGCCTTTAACAAATCTAGCGGATCTCCTTCGCACGCGCTCTGATTCTTTTATCATACCTTCCTCGTTCGGATCCCATATACTAGCGGCATATTCAGCATAATGAGGCCTGACAAGTGTAAAATAGCTTCTTTCTCGTACTCTCTCATCGCATTTGCCTAGAACCCTTTTTACGAATCCTAATCTACGGTTTGCTACACTAATTATTTCAGTGATGGGTTTCCCCCATGACATGTCTTCAGTGATGGTGACGCCTAAGAATTTATTAGATTCTACGTTAGACATTTTCTTTTCCTTGATGCTATAATTATTCCGGGGGAAGCCATTATTTTTCCAAAAGTTCACTACCGCGCATTTCTTTAAATTTTATTCTAGCTGCCAACTATCACATCAATCATCAATCGCTCCTAAATCCTTAGCAAAGGCTGACTCTCCTCTTCATTTCTAATTTCCTTATACATTACTGCATCATCGGCAGAAAGACGGAGCTTGCTATTTTTTACTACAGTAATCAAGTCAATTATGTAGAGAAGAAATAAAATTGGGCCTATCACGCTTCCCTGGGGAACACCCCATTTGATTACTTACCATTTCTGTCACATAAAACTACATAATTGCACCCTTAATAATGCGATATTTAATTGATGCGTCCCACAGCTGGTGAAATTAAAACGTATAACTCAAATGTGGTCTCTATTATGACTAGGGAACAATCTCGCTCGGACTACCTTCAGTAAATATTAATTTAATGGATATTGAACGAAAAGGAATAATAAACGACGGTAGTTTTCACAAAGATAAATGAATAAGGATGATTTGAAATTATAAAAAAATTCGTTTCCGCCGCACAAAATGGCGGACGGCTCCCGCAAGATGGCCGACGGGAAGTGAACATCTGAGGATCGCGCTCCGCTCGGGCGGAAAGTGGAAAATTCGAAAAGAAATGAGCTGTTTTCTTGCGGTTTGGAGGGAGGAGGAGACAGAGGGAGGAACCGGCGGTTCCAGGAGTCCTCGCGGTTAAACACATTTCTGGCCGAGGTTTGTTTGACTTCTCAAAGCCTCGGCAAACAAGACTGACTGCGTGAGAGGGGCAGGGGGGGCGGGTTGGGGCGAGGGAGGGGCTGCTTTGCCCCCCCCTTTACTCCCTCCCTCCCCCCAGTGTCTGAAACTGTTTAGTCAGGCGACTGACGCTTGTTTGAGGTAACTTGAGCGCTCATTCATACAGCGATAGTGTGGGCACACAGGAACGCAGCCGCGAATTCAAAGGAGGAAATTCTTCTTGCGTTCTGAAAACCCCGAATCAAGAATGTTGAAAAGAATTCTCCGCCATGAAGAAGCGGAAACGGAGACTGAGAAAGCGTTGAACGACTCAGGAGGAGACGCTCGTAAGGAATTCATCAAGGAGAAAAGCCCACGTGTATGCCTCCATTTTTCCGCGATTTTGCGATTGACAAATTGGGAAATTATCACTCGGAAGAGTTAAGGACCCATTTGAGTCTCTTGGGACATAATGTTTACCGAAAAATGTCTTTTTTTTTAATATTTGATTAACTTGAAAGAGAATGAGTTTTCTTAACCATCCTTCAGGGCAGACGTTAGTAAAGTTTTGATATCAGAGCATTAGAAATTCGTAAAAAAAATACCGTATCAAAACTTCGTTTCCGTCTAATATACAGACATGTCAAAAATTTGGTGATATTTGTACCACTTGTACAAAATAGCAAATTTCTCATATATTTACTTATTTTGATAACATAAAAATATTCTAATATTGTTCTTTACGTTAGTCACACTATGTTGCAGGATTCTGTTAACTTAATCTTCAACTAACGGTAAACATTTCTTACATTTCATGCCCACATAATTGCAACAAAATTCTCTTGTAACACAATCAGCCCACAGAAACAAAAAGGCGTTCTCTTGTCAAATTGGGTAAAAAATATAATGTATCATTGTATGATTTCGCGCCAGTTTGTTAGTTCTTGGGACGATATGGACCTAGAGTCTCGGGTGACTTTAAATTTACCGAAAATATCCATTTAAAATCAAATATTTGACGAATTTGACGCAACGAATTTCCCTAAACATGATAATTCTATGATATTGATCGAGAAAATTTTGATCTCAATGCGTTAAAATACATACATACATACCCATCACGCCGTTCCCTTCCGGGGTAGACACAGTCAAAATGTTTCCCTCGTTAATACATAATTTGCACTCCTAACTCTGCTTCAATAATTTCCTCCATTTTGACCTATCCTGGCCATAAACCTCTTTTGACTCACTTACCCATAATAAACTGCTTTCCATACACGCCCTCTTGTTTTTAAGACTCCTAATCTTCCTCTTCTTCCTAAGAATTTCCTCAACCACAGTCAACCACAACTTTCTGGGCCTACCTCTACCTCTCGCACCATTCATTCTACTCTCATATATCTATTTCGTAACTCTACTCTCGTCCATTCTCTCAACACGACCACAAACCAACGAAGCGCACTCCTTTCATATGCATGTCCATTACTAATGGAGCATCTAACCCACATTCATTTGATTACCCACTCATTCCTGACCCTATACATCCTACTATTGCCACAAACACTCCTCAGATTACTCATACCCACGGCGTTAAGTCTACTCTTATATTCATCCAGATACACCCATGTTTCACTAACATACAGAAAAGTGGGTTGAAATACACTTCGGGCTACTACGTGCGAATTTTGGATGGAAAATGGAGAGGTAGCATGTGGAGCACATCAAAGGAATGATTGCCTGTCTTCTAAGGAAGCGAAAATTGCCGTGTATATACAAAAGTGTGCTTCTTCCCACTTTGCTATGTGGTAGTGAAACATGGGTATGTCAGGATACAGAAATAAGAGTAGACTAAACGCCGTGGGTATGAGTTATCTGAGGAGTGTTTGCGGCGAAAGTAGGATTGGATAGGGTCAGGAATGAGTGGGTCGTGAATGAATGTGGGTTAGATGCTCCAGTAGTTATGGACATATATATGATAGGAGTAGTGCTTCGTTGGTTTGTGGCCATGTTGAGAGAATGGATGTGAGTCGAATAACGAAACAGATATATGAGAGTAGAATGAATGGTGCGAGAGGTAGAGATAGGCCGAGGAAATTGTGGTTGAACGTGGTTGAAAGGAAATTCTTAGGAGGAGGAATATTAGGAGTCTTAAAACAGGAGGGCGTGAGGGTATGAAACTGTGAATTGAGGTTAAATGAGGCGAAAGAGATTTACAAGGATAGGTCAGTATGGAGGAAATTATTGAAGCAGAGTTAGGTGTACAATTATGTATTAATGAGTGAAAGATTTTGAGTGTGCCTACCCCGGAAAGGAACGGCGTGATGGCTATGTATGTATCAATTCTACGTTTATTAATGCACGTAGAAATTTTTTTCCTATCTTAATCAGGACTTAATAGATATTTTATTTGAAAAAAGCCCTGATTTTGGCATTTCAAAATGACATAATGTTATCCAGTTTCTCTTAAAATTTAGGACAGATGTTGGAGATTTGGACATCAGTTAGATAAATACGTTTATAACAAACTTATTGAAAGAAAATGTTAATATGTTCATTTTTACACGAGCTGTTGTAAATGTTGTAAACCTGGGCTAATTCGGAAACTTGCGATGCGATAGAGGTTTGAGCTACACCGTTCTGACAGCAATGACTTCAGAATTGTAAATATATACATTAAAATTAGTGAAATACAATGTAATTACCAATGACAGCACTCCTATGTTAGATGGGCGAAGCCACGGGAGTTTGCGGGAGTCAAATCTCCATTTAGGGTTCGATGAGGGAACCAAAGGATGGAAATCCACGCGAACAGTTCACAAGGAGACTTTATTTTACTGCGGGAAGTGTTGCAGAGGTACGACCGGGCAGAGCCACCCCGTCGCAAAGGCGTCCAGCGAAGAATTCCCCCCGAATCGACTTGCGATCCAGCAATTTATAATTCCTCGAGATTCGGTCATTTGGAGGTCAATTCCTTCCCGGTGGAGGGGAACTACAAAGATGCCTCCAAGGAGAGGACATGGACATCGTCTGTCGACGAGAACGGCCCTCAGGTCCATGGGTCCAGATCGCGGAGAGCCAATACCGTATTTCCTTGCCTATAAAATGCACCGGCACTGTGATTTACAAGGTTGAAAATTACAAAAAAAATACTTCGATCAGACAAAAGAGGATCGAATTATTAAAAATTATAATATTTTATACAAAGAAAACGGAATCGTCACATTTAAAAATTGCAAATATATTTTAGCGCTTATTCATCGTAAGAATCCCAGAAATTCGTCATCACTGCTTCCAAAATCACATACGCAGTTATTTTCGCTGGATTTGTCACTTTCTCACATTAACAAAGTCATCTACATCTACATCTACGTGATACCCTGCGAGCCACCACGAGGGTGTGTGGCAGGGGTTGAGGACCACCAAACATGACCTATTGACATGCAACTAGGATATTTAATGAAGGCATGCTAGATAATAGGGTAACATGGTTAGTATCTACATAATAACAAAGGGATTAATGGTTGTTATTACACGCATCATGCACTACAGACTACTCTAACTATATTTCACCTACCTATCCCTTTGCTACGCTCCCTATTGTTCTCTCGTATAATACGCGGGAAAAATGACATTTCAAATATATCGGTACGACAATCTATCTCTCTAATCTTGTTAATCTGATCAAACCTAGCATAATACGCAGGGGTTCTCAATATATATCTAACGTCATCTGTGAACAAATCGGTTTCGAATTTACTTAAAAGGTTTAACCTAAATTTTAACCATGCGTTCTGATAGTAATTCCCATCCTAGTTTCTCTATTAAACTCGTAACACTTATACCATTATCATAACGGCCTTTAAAAAACCTAGAGGATCTCCTTTGCACGCGTTCTAATTCTTTTACCTGAAATATACCTGAAGTACTTCTCAGTAAGTCATCTTCACTTCCATCTTGCGCATTTGCTGATTCCACTCTTTCATCAAAACACTTTATTGATAGTATCTCTTTATGACTTTCTGATCGTACGATCGTACGATTTATTTTTAGGAATATTTTACGATAAACCGTCAAGTATTCTGTCACACTCTACTGCATTCGACTGGCATAAAATGGTGTTATTATCAACATTAATTAAGGCAACCTTTTTCTATGCCTGATGTGTGAAAAAATATTATTTAATGGTACCTTTCCCGGCGAATTAGATCGCGTCTTAGAGGGCGAGGTTACACACTTGGCCCGTGAGACGCAGGCTGATTTGAGAGCACATTTTGGAGTCAAAAGTGCGTATTATAGGCCGGAAAATAAGGTAAATTATAAAATAAATATAATAATAATAATAAAATTATAAAAAGAAATAAATAATAATAAAATTATAAAAATAAATAAATAATAATAAAATTATAAAATTTAAAAAAAGGGTAAATTATAAAAATAATTCGAGGAAAAACCAAGCCTAAATTCACTCATTACGGCAAGTTTCGCACACCTTAAGGAAACAGCAAATCGAAGCACAGGTTCCTCCAAAATACCTCCGGGAAGAGCTTGACCATAGGATCGTACGTATGTGACGACGCCAGTACATATGTATTTCCATATAAACGAGCATTCTTGAATATGTAAACCTTTGAAAACCCAACAGCAGGTCGGAAACCACGGAGTCCTTTTTTTTCACGGTCTGTTAAAGACGAGTCGACCAGGGTTTTGGGAAGGTTAAGGTATATGGCTGCAGAGGATCTCGGGAAGGGTCTTTCGAGGTGCATTATGGGATAGGCCAAGGGTGAGGTGGGCTGGAGAGAGTCGACAATGTTTACGAGGAGGCCCAAGGCCGCAGCGGACTTAAAAAGGGATTTGTACCCTTAAGGGTTTGCCCGCGCGCGGTCACACGAACACACTCAGGGTCTGGGTAACAATGGAGGAAGGGATTCGTCCGGACACCGCAACAATAAAGCCCTTTCAAACGATTCCGAGAGGAACAAACCGGTAAAGTGGCCTCCGAAAGAGGTCGAGCCCCTTGAGATAGTTTGGACGGAATATAATTTAGCACAGAAATCAATCAACTTGGACTCGTTTTGAAGAAAAATACCTCAAACTTCGAAGGATACAGGCTTATCAGCCCCTTACCAAACAATTTTTAGAAATATTTTCCTAAAAAACGCCAGACATTGAAGAAATGCCGTGTACAAAAGTGTACTTCTTCCCACTTTGCTATGTGGTAGTAAAACATGGGTATGTCAGGATAGATATAAGAGTAGACTAAACGCCGTGGCTATGAGTTATCTGAGGAGTATTTGCGGCAAAAAGTAGGATGGATAGGGTCAGGAATGAGTGAGTAAATAAATGAATGTGGGTTTAGATGCTCCAGTAAAAATGTGCGTGTATGTAAGGAGTGTGCTTTGTTGGTTTGGCCATGTTGAGAGAATGGATGAGAGTCGAATAACGAAACAGATGTATATATAAGAGTGAAATGAATGGTGCGAGAGGTAGAGGTAGGCCGAGAAAGTTGTGGTTGAATGTGGTTGATAGGAAATTCTTAGGAAAAGGAATATTAGGAGTCTTAAAAACAGGAGGGCGTGTATGAAACTGTGTATTGGGGTTAAATGAGGCGAAAGAGATTTACAAGGATAGGTCAGTATGGAGGAAATTAATGAAGCAGAGTTAAGTGTACAGTTATGTATGAATGAGTGAAACATTTTGACTGTGCCTACCCCGGAAGGGAACGGCGTGATCGGTATGTATGTATGTATCAATTCTACGTTTATTGATGCACGTAGAAATTTTTTTCCTGTCCTAATCTGGACTAATAAGATATTTTATTTGAAAAAAATGCCCTGATTTTGGCATTTCAAAATGACATAATGTTATCCCGTTTCTCTTAAAATTCAGGACAGATGTTGGAGATTCGGACATCAGTTAGATAAATATGTTTATAACATAATTAGCCCCTTTAGGGAAACGGTATGCGCTTTTGCAGCGATGAGAGTCATTTATTTTTGAATTAGGAACTTCTGCGACCTGGATCTAGTCGAAAAATTAGCGGTATCCACTACGTACGATTTTCGTTCGTACTGCGTACGTACGTACGAAAAATTGAATCAAACGCCTCGATCTGAAATACATGTTCATTGAAATGAGTCGAGAAAAATCTTGCCACTCATTCAAGAGTTATATTGTGCTCGGTCCTTCCATTCAAGCGAGTGACATATGTAAAGTGTATGTGCAAAGGAGATCTGCTAGGTTTGTTAAAGGCCGTTATGATTATTGTATTAGTGTTACGAGCTTAATAGAAGAACTAGGATGGGAATTACCATCAGAACGCAGGTTAAAATTTAGGTAAAACCTTTTAAGTAAATTCGAAACCGATTTGTTCACAGATGACGTTAGAAATGTATATTGAGAACCTCTGCGTATTATGCTAGGTTTGATCAGATTAACAAGATTAGAGAGATAGATTGTCGTATCGATAGATTCAAAATGTCATTTTTCCCGCGTACCATAAGAGAGAACAATAGGCAGCGTAGCAAAGGGATAGGTGGGTGAAATATAGTCAAGAGTAGTATGTAGTGCATGATGCATGTAATAACAACCAATAATCCCTTCCTTATTATGTAGATACTAACCATGTGACCCTATTATCTAGCATGTCTCCTTAAAATATCCCAGTTGCATGTCAATAGTGCATGTTTGGTGATCTTCACCCCCTGCCACACACCCTCGTGGTGGCTCGCAGGGTATCACGTAGATGTAGATATAATTTGGCCGTTGTTTAACTCGTTAGGGCAATGCCATATCAGCATTTTTGCGTGATCAGCTCCACTGTCCGAACATGCAATAAACAGTAGCCACAACCTGAAAATTTTCTCCCCGTGGTTGCAGCATCTAGAATGGATAACTAATATTTTGCCTTAATATTTGCCAATTGGCTGATTTTAGCGACTCTCTGGTTAATCCTAGAAGATTAATGATGCTATATAACCTTCAGGAAGACACAAATGTGCGAATTTCCACAGAGAAAAACTGAAGCACTCGGCTAAAACTATGGCTAAAGCACTCGGCCGGTAATCGAGGGATCCGGGTTCAAATCCCGGTCAAGGCGGACGATTTTTTCCTCTGTGGAAATTCGCACATTTTTGCATTGCGGGTGACTCCGTAAAAGTTGAACTCCGTGGCTAGTCGGGGATACCACACCACCACACCATAAATATCTAAAGCCATGATAAATTAAACGTCTAAACATCTTAAATATATCGTAAACATTATGCGCATCGCTTAAATAATCTGTTACTGAAACAGAAGGACTCGCTAATCATCCAAAGAGGATTAATTTTTGAAAGGCAGTGGGTTTTCCCGCTTCTCGGCCAGCTTCCGAATTCAGTCCAGATTCAGCCAGGCTGAATATTCGCGGCCCCCGCTAACCATCATAGCACAGCTCATCGGTCTGACGTCATGATTTCCAAAGAATTGTCCTCATTGGCTGAGTACCACTACTTCCGCCGCCTCCGCTGACCTATGAATCAAGGCTCAATCGTTAGGCCTCATCTGCAATATGCTGTTAGTGTATCGGATCCATACGAAACGGGGTTGATATCAGAGTTAGATCGCGTCCAGCGAAGAGGAGCTAGGTTTGTGAAACGATGCTACGATAAGTTGGCCAGTGTGTCTGGACTGTTAGAAGAATTGGGGTGGGAATCGCTATCACAGCGTAGATTAAATCATAGGCTTAACCTCCTAAATAAATTTCAGGAAAATCATTTTACTGACGACGTAAAAAACATATTATTAACTCCTTCGTGCTACGTCAGATTAGATCGCGTCAATAAAATTAGAGAGCTAGATTGTAGAACCGATAGGTATAAAATGTCATTTTTTCCGCGTACCATTCGGGACCATAACAGCTGTGATCGTCGTCATGAATAGTTCGAGTATTGACAATAGGCAGGCAGTTAATCTTTCTCATTATATACATTCTCTACTCTCTTATTTATGCATGATGTAAATATTGATGTTCTTATTTATGCATGATATTTTGAATCTGTAGTAGTAGTCTTTGTATCCCTTGCATGTTGGAAAGATTGACGATAGAATGTTTCTTGGGTATTAGATTTTTAATTGGCGCTTTGCACGTATGGTACGCGGGTTTTAATGTAATGTCGGTGTTCTACCATATCATTCATGCATGCCTGGTGCAAAATCATCCCCTGCCACACACCCTTTGGGTGGCTTGCAGGGTATGACGTAGATGTAGATGTAGATGAAGCCGGCCTAACACGGCCTAACACCCCTGCCACACACCCATTATTCTCGTGGGGTATTATGTATGGGTGTAGATGCATTTTAATGAACTAGTGAATCTTGAACCGTAGATAAAGTTAAAAATTTACCTAAAAAGCGCAATCGAGGATGGGTCATGGGCAGGACTTGTCAGGAAAAGTCGTTGATTCCGCTGCATATTTTGAGGCATGGGCTCGAAATGGAAGTTATTTACAAACATTGAACATCAAGATAACATCTTGAATTGTTTTTATCTATCACAATAAGAGTGCAAACGACACAATAACGTTATATTTTCAGGGTATCTTCATGGTAAAGCATGGCGGAATGAGACGTCGTTCCATTAATGAAATTTACTCTCAAAATTTTCATATTTCAACGCATCCAGCGATGTTTGGACACGAAATGAGGCGTGCATATTTAAATGTAAGTGAATGAGAGGTCTAACTGTGCGAAATATTTGCGTATTCAATCCTTATTCTCGCCCATACAAGTTCCTTTGCGGGATGTAGAAATTATAAGCTCCTTTCTCGAAATAGCTTCCTAAATGTGGGAAGACACGACACTCCAGGGAGATATTTTTCAAGAAAATGGAGAATTTTTAACGCCAAGGTCTCTGTCAACAATTTGACAGTACATATATATATATATATATATATATATATATATATATATATATATATATATATACACACACACACAATTAAAGAGGAAACTTACAGGGGGTAAAAAGACGAAAGTAAAGAGAGAGTCTTACTTAGAGACGTATTATATATATATTCGTTCACTCATTCACTCAGACCGCACAGCGGCAAATATACTCATATAAATGTTTATACAGAAAGGTAGAAAGAAAGTGGACAGGAACACGTAAAATTTACAAAGACAATGGTGGTGTGAAGGTGAAATGATGGCCGATTCCAAGCAGAAAAAATTCGACTGGACCGGGAATCGAACCACGGACCATTGGATTTCGCGTCCAATGCTCAGACCACCAAGCTACCGAGTCTACTAAGAAACTGCTGGAATCGGCGGGGTGTTTATATGAACAAACACTCCCCCGGGCATGACCCACGAGAGCGGCCAATAGATGGCGCGCGGGCTGCTTATCACCCACCGGCAGAGAAGGAATGACATACACAGAAGGCGAAATGAAAGAATAACTCAAGCACACAGACAGTGGTGAAAGATATAGCACAGGCGTTTCGGGGTACGCTAACCCAAGTAGGAAATGATATATATATATATATATATATATATATATATATATATATATATATATATATATATATATATATATATATATATATATATATATATATATATATTGTGTTTACTCAAATACTCTGAAAAAAAAAGCAAGGAGTCGCCGCAGTCATTACATTCAGAATCCAAAAAAATAACCTTCAGCTCTGGAGTTTGAAATGTACCGCACGAGAAAAATGAGTCAGGTAAAAGAATATTTGATGTAATAAGTACTTATTTTCACTCATTTTCCGTGTGGTAGAAGTTCAACGCCTTCACAGCGGAAGGATTTTTCGCCACCACGTGGAAAGGTCTGCCATGAGTCATCCATCTCTTCTTATTAAGAGCCGACATAATATTGAGAGTGTCGACTGTTAAATCTCTAACGATACCGAGGCATTGTATGTAGGTATGCCTCAATTACTAAATTAAATCCTTCTGGAGTTCTATACCCGAATCCAGGAATACACATTAAGGTTTGTTGACTCGTCACCAAAAACTGTTGCCCAGAATTCCGTAAACAAACAACTTTTTCGATCGAGTCGCCGTCTAGTGATGGAAGACGAAAGTTCAAATGTAAATACAGTCAACAGAATGTAAACAATCACGTCTTACAGGTTTTACTTACCAGTAATCACAGTGCAGTGGATAAAAAATGTAGGACTACACGCGGGACGTAATTACACAGTCTTTTAATATCGTCCGGTCTACAGATATAATTAATTCCTCTCCGAATTTAATTACACAAATGCACAATTAACTTCTTAGCACTTCGTGAATATCGTTCAACGGAGATTTAATAATAATACGAGGTTAAAAAATTGGAATGAATCAGAAGACGGATACATAAGTACAGTAAGGATTTGCAAACCATGATCCGACAATATCACCTATGGACGATAAATTGCGCCATTAACTATCATTTTAATAACAAATGAATGGAGATATTGTTGAACCTACTAGAGGGCCGCACATGAATAGTAGGTTACACATTTAATATCAACTTCAATCTATCTAGATCATACCCTCTGACTTCTAATGCTTTCAACATGTAATAAACCAAAGAAATCTACCTGTAAATTGACAGTAAAAGATCTACACAGTAGAGAAAAGACTCACGATAGAAGTTTCATATGCCTCTCACAACACTTCCTGTAGTAGATATTTCCTCTCTAACCTTCACAAAGTAACTGCTTGGTCTAAAAAAATAATCGGCTATTATTCACAGTATCGAGTAGTTTATATTTCTTCAATCGTTGTTGAATATTCACCACTGACACGTTCACAACAATTAACAACGGACATCTATGAGTAGACTGATAAGACTTTTTCCTAAGTGGCGCCAAGGACTGAGTGAACTAAATGTGGAAATTGAGGCAACACATCACCTAGACAACGACTCCAAACACTTAAATTCATTATATATATATATATATATATATATATATATATATATATATATATATATATATATATATATAGTTCTTGCGAAGATTCCACGAACGTGGCAAACAATATAAAGCTTCGTCACAGGGTGACACTAAACATAAAACATATAAAATGGAAACTCACGAGTTTAAAATTTTCGGTGGGTCGCCCGCACCTTCATCAGTGATAGAATATTCTATCACTGATGAAGGTGCGGGCGACCCACCGAAAATTTTAAACTCGTGAGTTTCCATTTTATATGTTTTATGTTTAGTGTCACCCTGTGACGAAGCTTTATATTATATATATATATATATATATATATATATATATATATATATATATATGTTAATGCCCGTATCATTCAATTTTCCTTCTCTTTTTTATATTTATCGTCAAATATCTTGAAAAATAGTGCGTTAAGAGGCTGATATGTTGGTATGCGGCTTGAAAGGAATGCGCCCGTAGGGAAAAACACCACAATAGGCACACCAAAGGCATACTTGCTGGCGAAGACCCGTTTCGAGGCAAGCATACCATTATTACTACGCGAAAATTGACCACGTATATACAGCACCGCCTATCGTATGCTCGAATAACTCTTACGCTTCAAGCATTGGCCGACGTTAGCAGGCACCGGTCGACATCAGTGACCTGTGGTAAACTGTCCATTTCTCGCTTCGCCAGAGTCTTAGAAACGACTACACAACGTCTTACAAATCATATAGCACAGCATCCTTCTTCTCCCACCTCCTTCGTTACAGATGTTCCTGGACCATATTGGTCTCTTCTCCCCTCCCAGCTCCTCGTCTCATTCCCCCTCTCCTAATTTCGAACTGAATAGGAGCTCATCAGACGAGATTACAGCCTCCAGCCCATGCCACCGTCCGCGGAAAACCACAACTCCCGATCTACCCCTCGCTTCAACCCCCCCCCCCCCCCCCCGAGTATTCATCCGTCTCTACTTTGTCTCCGACGCGGCCCATCTGAAGCGAGATCTACCTCACTTCTCTCCTGGACCAGCCCACATTTCTCCTTTCCCCCACGCAGCCCCCGCCAAACACCGTCCTGTAGCGTAACTACCTACCCCCTAGGGGGTTTAAAAAGCCAGCCCCTCTCTCCTCGGACCGGTTCCCACCCCTAGCGGCTCATTTCCACCCTCCCCCTCCCAATGGTAAACCAAATTCTTGAGTGCAAGATTTGTATTCGATCGAAGAAGGGACACTTCACTGTAGATGCACGGAAATATAACTTTACCGATCGCACAAAGTTATTGCTCAGATCTCAGTTTTCAGCATTAATATAAAGTAAGATTTCTAATTAGAATGAGTGCAAAAATATTGCTAGATCATTGGCCATTTAACGAAGACAGATTGATGTAATAATGATGTATTTCAACGCTGAAGTGCACTGTCTTAGTGGCTAATGGATAGCATCTCTACAAATAACATAGATCATCTCAACTTTTGCCCGTATTGCGTTATTCGTAAGCTAGCATAAAAATCACTAGATGCTGAGGCACATAATTACTTTTGGGTTTTTGTAACTTTGGGTTTCAATAATAGACTTCCTGATTTTCTACGAAACACGTCAGCCAGCGTATTGTGATGAATGTGCAGCGACGTTGCCAAGGGAAACGTCTGCTGTTTACCTTGTTTAGTGAAACTCTTCGTAATTAACTTCAAAATTTGGCAATTCATGTACACTCAGATGCATTAAGACTAGAGATAACTATATTTTTTCTCTCGTTAAATTTCAAAAAAAAATTTCTCAAATTCTGCGATAGTATTATTATAGGTTGGAAGTCAGCGTAAATTAATCTACATCTTCATCTACATGATACCCTGCGAGCCACCACGAGGGTGTGTGGCAGGGGGTGAAGATCAGCAAACATTAACCATTGACATGCAAGTAGGATATTTAAGGGAGGTATGCTAGATAATAGGCTCACATGGAGCTAGATGGTTATTATCTACATGAAAAGGAAGGGATTATTGGTTGTTATTACATGCATCATGCACTACAGACTACTCTAACTATATTTCACCCACCTATCCCTTTGCTACGCTGCCTATTGTTCTCCCTTATAGTACGAGGGAAAAATGACATTTTAAATCTATCGGCACGACAATCTTTCTCTCTAATCTTGTTAATATGATCAAACCTTGCATAATACGCAGGGGTTCTCAATATATATCCAACGTCATCTGTGAACTAATCGGTTTCGAATTGACTTAAAAGGTTTAACCTAAATTTTAACCATGCGTTCTGATAGTAATTCCCATCCTAGTTCTTCTATTAAATTCGTAACACTTATAGAATTATCATAACGGCCTTTCACAAACCTAGCGGATCTCCTTTGCACGCGCTCTTATTCCTCAATCATACCTTCCTCGTACGGATCCCATATACTAGCGGCAATGGTTATCGTTACGAAGTAAAATCTTTGGTTGAACGCTATGTCCTAGACTGATTCACACAAAGAAAACTTAAATCAAATTTCACAAGATGTACAAGGCAGTACAAATACAAAACAACGTATTTTCCGGCCCATAAGACGCACTTTTTACCACGAACAGCCAACATGAGAGTCATTCAGTGTTGGCAAAAAAGTACTCGGGCAAAAATTGTCCAATAGTACCCAAATTAGTCTTCACAGACTACTGTACTGTGTGGCGAAAGGAGAGTCGCACAGTCAGCTATGGAGTGAGTTGATCAGTGTTTTTGCCGGACAATACTTCAGCAACCACTCTCCAGGCTTGTCACAGTGAAATTGTTGCTGAAGTATTGTATGAAAAAAACATTGATCAACTTACTCTCTTGCTTTCAGTGCGTCATTTCATTCCGCACGCCATAAATTTACTCCCAAAATAATCTTAGTGCCAAGGGTAGGAGAATAGTTGCTCAAGAATTGTTTGGAAAAACATTGATCAACTTACTCTCTTGCTTTCAGTGCGTCCTTTCATTCCGCACGCCATACATTTACTTCCAAAATAATCTTACTGTGACAAGGGTAGGAGAATAGTTGCTCAATAATTATTTGGAAAAAAATTTTTTCAAATTTCTATCTTGCACGCAGTGTCACTTTTCATAGGTTATATTGCGCAGCAATTTAAAAGCCATTCTACTTCGGCAAGAGCTTTACAACTGTGGCTCAAGTATTGTTTAGCAAAAACATTGATCAAATTGCTCTCTTTCTCGCAGCATGGCTTCACACCGGTAATATTGCACTGTACTTTTAAAGGCCATTTTACTTTGGTAGGAGTTGGACTATGGTGGCTCAAATATTCCTTGGCAAAAAAATTGTCAAAAATTCTATCTTGCAAGCAGTGTGACTTCCCATAGATAATATTACACCGTTGTTTTAAAAGCCAATTTACTATGGCAAGAGTCGGACAATGGTAGCTCAATTATCGCTTGGAAAAAACATTGTTCAAGAGTCATTCTCTTGCCGGCAGTGTGACTTCTCATAGATCATATAGCACATTCGTTTCAAATGCCAATTTACCTTGGCTAGAGTTGAATAATGGTGGCTCAAGTGGAATGGATATTTAGGAAGGAGACCGACAGCTAAGGTCACTTGGACCATAGGGGATATGCTAGGGTGAAAGGGTGGATAGAAACCCGGCGTCGGCATTAGCCTGCTCTTAACGATAGGCGCAAAGGGGACCACGGTTTAACGTCTCATCCGGCAGACCGAGTGCTATACTCTGTACCTGAAGAGCCCTCCACAAGACATTATGGGATATGCTAGGGCGGTAGGGTGGATGGAAA
Organism: Ceriagrion tenellum; assembly: GCA_963169105.1. NCBI lineage: Eukaryota > Metazoa > Arthropoda > Insecta > Odonata > Coenagrionidae > Ceriagrion > Ceriagrion tenellum. The sequence continues at coordinate 3,873,474 of OY720645.1, forward strand.
CCCGGCGTCGCAATTTGCCTACTCTCAACGAAAGGGGCCAAGGGGGCCACAGTTTAACATCTCATCCGACAGAAAGAGCACTTTACTTGAAGTGCTCTCCGCAAGACACTAGGGATATGCTAGGGAGGAAGGGTGGATGGAAACCCGGCGACGGAATTCGCCTGCTCTTTAACGAAAGGCGCCAAGGGGACCACGATTTAACATCTCATAAGACAGACGGAGTACTGTACTTGAAGTGCCCTCCACAAGACACTAGAGGATATGCTAGTGAGGATGGGTGGATGGAAACCCGGCGTCGGCATCAGCCTGCTCTTAACGAAAGGCGCCAAGGGGGGCACAGTTTAACATCTCATTCGACAGACGGAGTACTCTACTTGAAGTGCCCTCCGCAAGACACTAGAGGATAGGCTAGTGAGGATGGGTGGATGGAAACCCGGCGTCGGAATTTGCCTGCTAATAACGAAAGGCGTCAAGGGGACCACAGTTTAACGTCTCATCCAACAGTCGGAGTACTCTACTTGAAGTTCCCTCCACAAGATACTAGAGGATAGGCTAGGGAGGATGGGTGGATGGAAACCCGGCGTCGGCATTAGCCTGCTCTAAATGAAAGGTGCCAAGGGGACCGCGGGTTTAACGTCTCATGCGATTGACAGAGTACTGTACTTGAAAGGCCCTCCACAAGTAGGGATTAGGTTTCTTCTGAAAAACAGCGTCCTCTGCAGGGATTTGAAGCCTCGCCGCCTGTATGGTAGGCGTACTCTGGTGCCTCAAGTGCTGCTGGGCAAAGATATTGCCGAAATCACTCTCGTTCTGGCGGAGTCTTTCTTATATTCACATAGTGCGACACTTTGAAAATCTTCATTTGTCTAGCATTAGGTGTTCCAAAAATAAATTCGATTTTTTTTCGAAAAATAAGAACCACCCTATTCTCCGAGCACGCTACATTCCAATTTGGAGCGCTGAACATCCTTCCCTCAGACCGCAAGAAGGGCCAGTGGCAGAGGGTGGCGTCCAAATGAGACGGGAGAACAGAAGACGAGCGAAACGCAGGGGAAGGCCAGCACTTTCTGAGCACAACGAAAGGCCGGGAAAGGGGAACGGGAGGAGGAGAAATTTCTCGGAGGAAGAGGTGGACAGGGGTCGTTTGAGAAGACCCCTTCGTTCCCCCTCCCCCTACCCCCGTACCCCTGGTTATTACGGACAAGATGGAGGTAATTAAATTGAAGTCAGGGTACGAAAGGAGGGGGCGGGAGAGGAAGTTGAAAAGGTTTCGACTTTAAGGGCCGGCAGAGGGAAGATGGGGAAGAGGCTAAGGGCATCGCCTTTTGCGGTGTTGGTCCACCTCACCTTCCTTGCGCCCCTGACCCCCACCCTTAGGGTACGACGACCCCTCCCCCCTGTTCGTCAAGTAAGCAAGCACATCAGAGAAATTTCCAAACCTATTCCCCCTTCGAATTGACTAAGTACACTACGAACATGCACACATGTCCACTCCTCGTTCAGTATGTACTGAGTCGCCTCCAACGGCCAGAGCAAAACGTCATTAAGGCAGTCCGAGTGAGATAGTTCCCTAGTCATAATAGAGACCATATTGGAAGTATACGTTTTAATTTCACCAGCTGTAGGACATATCAATTAAATAATAAATTATTTATTTCATGGTGCAATAATATAGTTGGATAAGACAGAAATTGTAAGTAATTAAATGAAAATATCTAAATAAGTCTTCAACTCATTTTTTTCGCGCGGTTCGTTTGAAACTCCTTCAAAACAAAAGGTTTTTTTTTGTGATCCCGAAGAACTTACTGCGGTGACAATGTGATTAATTTTCAAATATAGTTGAGAAAACGTACAAACTAAACGCTGTTATTTTTTTAAGGGCGTCTGAGTGTTGTAAATACCCCATTTTGTTAATAATGTCTCTCTGGAGTGCCTACCATTTCCCATTGTGATAATGACTGGTATTTCCTGGCGAATATCGCGGAAAGTAAAGGGGTGAGGGGTTGAATTTTTGGTGTGAATGGTGTGTGTGATGCATTTTTCTTTGAGGAAGTCAGAGCGAGATAGTTCCCTAGTCATAACAGAGACCATATTCGAATTATACGTTTCAATCTCACCAGCATTGAGACGCACGAGTTAAACATCGCATTATTAATGGTGCAGTAATGTAGTTTTATATGACAGAAATAATAAGAAATCAAATAAAGATATCCAAATAAGTCTTTTACTGGACTTTTTTCGCGCGGTGCGTTTGAAACTCCTTCAAAACGGAAGGTTTTTAGAGAAACTTCTGCGGTGACAATATGATTAACTTTCAAATATAGTTGAGGAAACATACAAACTACACGCTGTTAGCTTTTTTGACGAGATCTAATTGAGGCGAATTCCTAATTTTTTTAATATGAGGTCTCTCTGGAGTGAATACACGTACCATTTCCCATGTAAAAAGGGCTGTTTGAATTATTTGGCGAATATCTCCGAAAGTAATGTGGCAAAGGGTTGAATTTTTGGTTTTCATTTAAGGGTGAGATATTTTTCTTTGAAATGAGACAAAATTCATTAATTTTTAAGAAAAATGAATTTTTCGCTAAAACTACTTTGAGGAGTAACCTTCATTTTTAGAGGTGTTTTGGCTGGAATGCCGGGGTTTAAATCCGGGCAGGAGAGGATGTTTTTCAGAGGAAACCCGATCCCTACTTGAGTCTCAGATGGAACTAAACATAAAAAAATGCGTAGCAGTCAGCTTTTGGAAAAAGAAAAATAGGCCAGGTAGGGCTTAAAGAATTAATAATACGGAAATTATTCACGCCGAGTCTGTCAAGTACTTAGGGGTCACAATTACTCACGACATATCTTGGGGAAAACATATTCGGGAAATATGCGGTCAAGCATACAGGAAGATAGGCTTTATCTGGAGAGTACTCGGAAAATGTGATGAGAAAGTGAAAGAACGTTGTTGTTTTTCAATCGTTAGGCCTCATCTGGAATATGCTGTTAGTGTATGGGATCCATAAGAAACAGGGTTGATATCAGAGTTAGATCACGTACAGCGAAGAGGAGCTGGGTTTGTGAAACGATGCTACGATAAGTTGGCTAGTGTGTCTGGACTGTCAGAAGAATTAGGATGGGAATCGCTATCACAGCGTAGATTAAATTATAGGCTTAAACTCCTAAATAAATTTCAGGAAAATCATTTTACTGACGAAGTAAAAAACGTACTATTAACCCCCTCGTACTACGGCAGATTAGATCGCGTCAATAAAATTAGAGAGCTAGATTGTAGAACCGACAGGTATAAAATGTCATTTTTTCCGCGTACCATTCGGGACCAGAACAGCTGTGACCGTCGTCATGAATAGTGCGAATTGTGACAATAGGCAGACAGTAAATCTTTCTCTTTATATTGTCGAAGTTCTTATTTATGCACGATGTAAATATTGATGTTCTTATTTGTGCATGATATTTTGAATCTGTAGTAGTACAGATGTCAACTGAATTTCTTAAAAAGTTTGTAGACATTCCTTAAAGTATTGAAAAGCCATTTTTAGTAATTCCCTATGACGTTCTGCAAAAATCCTTGGGACGCTCTGCTGAATACCCTAGGATGTTCTGCGGAATTCCCTAAGAGACTCCTTATAGGTCCTCAGAAAGGGAACTGGGTCAACCGAAACCTCACATATTTCCGTAGAGTTGCTTAAGTCCTGTGGAACAGCTTGTAAGGTGTAAATAGGAAAAGAACTCTAGAGGACATATTTTCTGTAGACTCAGGCTCTTATGTTCCGTACAGATCCTTAAAAAAGGAACTAGTGAAATACCTGGGAGTTACGATAACTTCGAACCTATCGTGGGGGACACATATAAGAAATATTTGTGGCAGAGCCCTGAAGAAGCTAGGATTTGTCAAGAGTGTTGTGGGAAGATCTTCGGATGAGAAAGTGAAAGAGAGGTGCTATTTCGCACTCGTCCGGCCACACCTTGAATAAGCAGCGAGCATATGGGATCTGGCGGAGAAAGACCTAGTCCATGAACTCAATAAAATACAAAGGAAAGCTGCGCGATTCGTCAAAAACTGCTACGGCCGAACAGAAAGCGTAACACAGATTTTGAACGATTTAGGGTGGGAGCCGCTAGAGACTCGGGAGGCTACGCGCTAGGCTTGGATTGCTTGAGCAATTGAGAATGAATATCTTTCAGAGCGACACGGAGAACATCATATTAGAACCACATAATATATCCAGGTCCGACAGAATCGATAAATTAAGAGAGATGTTTTGCCGAACGGATAGGTTTGGGAATTCGTTTTTCCCCCGAACAATTAAGGACTTTAATAAATGCTAGGCGGAACTTTGATTTTTTTTTGTTGACGGCAGGTGTCCTAACACCCCCAGCCACACGCCTTTTGAGGCGGCTTGCGGGGTGGTATGTTGATGTAGATGTAGTTCTGAAGAAAAAGAGTCAATTTCTGTAGAATTCCTTACGTTCTACAGAACAGCTTCTAAGGAAGACGGATAAAGGTATCTCGGGTCTTCCACCAGGTGAGCAGGTCCATGGGGCCCAACGTTTCGGAGAACGACTCATCCTCTATATCTTCAGGAGGGGGGGTTTTCAGCTTGCGAATCCCCCCCTGATGATGGAGGACAAGTCGTTCTCCGAAACGTTGGGCCCCATGGACCTGCTCACCCAGTGGAAGACCTGAAAAACCTTTATCCATCAGATACGCCGGGAAAACCTGAGATCCTTCATCAGATTCTTAGGAATTTTTTAGCAGGGTAGCTTACTTGAATGTAATACTGAACAGGTGTGTTTCAAGGTGACTTAGAGATAATTTTCATGACTCCTCACTACATTTCTAGCTCTGACAGAAGCGATCAAGTAAGAGAGATCCATTGCCATAAGCTGATAGTTACATAAACTCAATTGTGCCGCGAACAATAAGCGAACATGATAAAAACTGAGCTCTTCTTAAATACACTCCCATAACGTATGTCACCATTTCACCTCCCAAAACCTTATCCCTAAATATTTCTACACGTCTGGTGTCCTATTTCCACCTAAGTCTTATTGTCAGACCTCATTTAGAATATGCCGCTAGTATATGGGATCCGTACGAGGAAGGTATGACAAAAGAATTAGAGCGCGTGCAAAGGAGATCCGCTAGGCTTGTTAAAGGCCGTTATGATAATTGTATTAGTGTTACGAGTTTAATAGAAGAACTAGGATGGGAATTACTATAAGAACGCATGGTTAAAATTTAGGTTAAACCTTTTAAGTAAATTCGAAACCGATTTGTTCGCAGATGACATTAGATATATATATTGAGAACCCCTGCGTATTATGCTAGGTTTGATCAGATTAACAAGATTAGAGAGATAGATTGCCGTACCGATAGATTTAAAATGTCATTTTTCCCGCGTACCATAAGAGAGAACAATAGGCAGCGTAGCAAAGGGATAGATAGGTCAAATATATAGTTAGAGTAGTCTGTAGTGCATGATGCATGTAATAACAACCAATAATCCCTTTCTTATTATGTAGATACTAACCATGTGACCCTATTATCTAGCATGCCTTCATTAAATATCCTACTTGCATGCCTATTGTGCATGTTTGGTGATCTTCACCCCCTACATCTACATCTACATCTACGTAATACCCTGCGAGCCACCACGAGGGTGTGTGGCAGGGGGTGAAGATCACCAAACATGCACTATTGCCATGTAAGAAGGATATATAATGTAGACATGCTAGAAAATAGGGTCATAGTTTATTAGTTACTACAGTAGATTATTAGTTATTGCAAGTAATTGCAGTAGTTATTACAATAGAATATTAGTTACTACGGTATAGTACAGGTTAAAATCTACATAATAAGGAAGGGATTATTGGTAGTTATTACATGCATCATGCACTACAGACTATTCTAACTATGTTTCACCTACCTATCCCTTTTGCTACGCTGCCTATTGTTCTCTCTTATGGTACGAGGGAAAAATGACATTTTAAATCTATCGGTACGACAATCTATCTCTCTAATCTTGTTAATCTGATCAAACCTAGCATAATACGCAGGGGTTCTCAATATATATCTCTAACGTCATATGTGAACAAATCGGTTTCGACTTTCCTTAAAAGGTTTAACCTAAATTTTAACCATGCATTCTGATAGTAATTCCCATCCTAGTTCTTCTATTAAACTCGTAACACTTATACAATTATCATAACGACATTTAACAAACCTAGCAGATCTCCTTTGCACGTGCTCTAATTCTTTTGTCATACCTTCCTCGTACGGATCCCATATACTAGCGGCATATTCTAAATGAGGCCTGACAAGTGTAACATAGCTTCTTTCTCGTACTCTCTCATCGCATTTGCCTAGAACCCTTTTTACGAATCCTAATCTACGGTTTGCTACACTAGTTATTTCCCTGATGTGTTTCCCCCATGACATGTCTTCACTGATGGTGACGCCTAAGTATTTAATTGATTCTACGTTACATATTTTGTTTTCTTTGATGCTATAATTATTCCGGGGAAGGCCATTCTTTTTCCAAAACTTCATAATCACGCCCTTACCACACACCCTCGTGGTGGCTCGCAGGGTATTACGTAGATGTAAATGTACCACACGCCCATATGGCGTCTCGCACTGTAGTATGTAGATGCAGTAGTTCAAGTCAAAAGAGAGCTGCGATCATACAAGTACTGCCACAGTAACCAATGGGCAAAGCCGTCTTTGAAGGAACGATTTACAAATTATCTCGATCGCATCGGTACGAGTCGAAATCGAAAACTTTAACTCGACATCTCGTTCGGGGGCTGAGTAACATCGATACTCTTTTCCGTCACACACAGACATAAATCAAAGGAAATCGTACCCTTCGACTGATTCGAGCCATCCCTGTTTCGATTATACGACCACTTCCATCGTAAAAGCTTGTGTTCTATCGGATCATCGGGGAAACTCTTAATTAAGGGTTCTGTACGTGGGGGGAAGAACACTAAGCAGAAAGACGGGATAAAACTTTATGGAGACCCTTAATCTTGAGTTTATTGTCTAACGAAAAATTTTCCAGAATAATAGCACAAGGACACGGATAATTTTACATCTACATCTACATAATTCCCCGACATTCGCCACGTGGGCTTGCGGCAGGGGGTGTTAGGTCACCTGCCTTGTAAAGATGTAAGTTTTTTGTAGATGAAATGGTGACATGTCCTATGAGAGTGTATTTGGAGAAGCTCAGTTTGTATTGTGGTCGCTTATTGTGCGCGGAAAGAAAGAGTTTTTGCAATACCAACCTGTTAATAATAGAGTATCTCTCCTATTTTTCGCATCTGTCAGACCTAGACATGTAGTGAGGAATCAAGATAATATTCTCTGTGTCGCTATGAAAAATATCAGTTATGAATTATATTCATGCAACCTGAGCCAAGTGTGTAGCCTCTGATTCTCTCTAGAGGCTCCCACCGTAATCCCTTAAAAAGTTGTGAGACACCATATGTACGCTCGTAGCAGTTTTTAACCAAGCGCGCTGCTTTCCTTTGTATTTTATTAATTTTTTGGTTAAATCTTTATGACCAGGGTCCCAAATGCTCGCGGCGTATTCGAGGTGTGGCCTAACCAGAGCAAAGTAGAGCATCTCTCTTTGACTTTTTCATCCGAGGACCTATTTCTATTAATATACGCTTAACAAAACCTGAAAAATATCGGTTCCGAATTTATCAAGAAATCTGAGCCTAGCGCGTAGCCTCCCAGTCCCTCGAGGGGCTCCCACCTTAATCCATCTAAAAGTTGTGAGACACGATATGTTCACTCGTAGCAGTTTTCCTTCGTATTTTTTTTAATTTTTTTGGTTAAATTTTTGAGACCAACTTTTTTGTTAACAAGGAAAAATTTCAGCTTAAAAAATTAGATTTGAATATGGTAAAGTTTTAAGACAGTGGTGTGATTGAATGTGGATATCAACGTAGTTCTCAGTGCCAGTACGAAAATCTAAGAGTGAAAAATATTTATAGGCCTCGTCCAGCTGTGATGGTTTTGGGACAACCCGCGTCAAGATATAAAAGAGCCAACGTTTCTCCTCCTTTGCAGGAGCCCTTATCAAGGCTGAATGACCAATTTAACTTTATTGTGCATCAGTATATATCGTGACAGTGGTGCAAGAAGGGGACGGAGTGGGGGGTTACTGTAGGCGTAGCGTCCTAAGGTCTTCTAGTTAGTCTATGCCGCTAGTAAATGGGATCTGTACGAGGAAGGTATGAAAAAAGAATTAGAGCGCGTGGAAAGGAGATCCGCTAGATTCGTTAAAGGCCATTATGATAATTGTACAAGTGTTACGAGTTTAATAGAAGAACTAGGATGGGAATTGCTATCAGAACGCATGGTTAATATTTAGGTTGAACCTTTTAAGTAAATTCGAAACAGTGTTGTTCACAGATGACGTTAGATATATATATTGAGAACCCCTGCGTATTATGCTAGGTTTGATCATCTTAACGAGATTAGAGAGATAGATTGTCGTACCGATAGATTTAAAATGTAATTTTTCCCGCGTACCATAAGAGAGAACAATAGGCAGCGTAGCAAAGGGATAGGTAGGTGAAATATATATGAGAAATTTAGATTTAGTTATTGTTTGATAGATCAAAACATCGACCAATCGACTGTTTGATAGATGAAATGTCGACTCATCGACTGTTAGATAGATCAAAACGTCTCCCTATCGAGTGTTCGATCGATCGATATATTTTAGCATCACTATAAAGCAGCCACGACCGTAACTCGTGAACCCACGGATATTCCGCCTCTCAGTGCACGACTCTTCATTTAGATCTCACGGGAGTTCCGAACGAGTCTCTGGTCCGAAAGTCAAACCGACGACGTAAGGTTTAAGCACAGTTTGAGGGGCGGATTCTTCTTGGACAAGAAGCTTTGATGAGCTCCTTCAAGGAGTCGGAAGGGGGTAGGGTGGAAAAGGGGCGCGTACCCTAGGCATTAAGTCGCCCCTGGACGCGGGGATAAGGCATTTAGCGCGCCCCCTCCTCCACCACGTACCCTAACTTCGCCCAACACCACCCCGCCCCCTCAATCCCTATTAAGAAGACTTCCTTCCCAAGTTGGCCGCAAAAGCCAACATCTCTCCACCTCATACCCTGCCCGTTCCCTTTTCTCCATACATATACGTACCCTTAACCCTCCCTCCACCCATCCGCCACCCTAGGGCCAAAATGCCCGGCCGTACGCCGCCTTAAGAAGATACGAGGTCCATGTGGGTGGGAAGGGGCACCCTTTGCCGGGACTAAATTAGCCCCTTGCTCAACTCCTTCCATTCCTCCCTCGGACCGTTACTCTGCTGAAACTCTGGGGCGGTCCCTTAAAAAGACACCCTGACACGTGAGGGCTCGTTCACAATAATTTAAGCCAGTTGGACGGTTAAGGTGGTTTAATTTTTGGAACAGTTGGTTTGATAATCAAAGCTATGCGTCCGCAGAGTCGTCCATTACGTCGTGCTATCCAAAGGGATGAGAGGAAGGAGAAGGACCTATCGATATAATTGTAAATTTCGGTAGAGTACCCTACAATATATTTTCCATTGTTGGTAGTTGACTTGGTGGAGTGGCTGTTTTGTACTTATGCGGTGCTCAAGTGGCTTCTAATAATCCTGAGGTGATTTTATGATCTACCGCAGTACGAGGGGGTTAACAGTGTGTTTTTTACGTCGTCAGAGAAATATTTTTCCTGAAAATTAGCTAAGAGATTAAGCCTATGATTTTATCTACGCTGTGATAGTGACTCCCATCCCAATTCTTCTAACAGTCCAGACACACTAGCAAACTTATCATAGCATCGTTTCACTAAACCTAGTTCCTATTCGCTGCACGCGATCTAACTCTGATATCAACCCCGTTTCGTATGGATCACACACACTAACAGCATATTCCAGATGAGGCCTAACGATTGAAAAATAACAACGTTCTTTCACTTTCTCATCACATTTTCCGAGTACTCTCCAGATAAAGCCTAGCTTCCTGTATGCTTGACCGCATATTTCCCGAATATGTTTGTCTGCCTATTGTCACAACTCGAACTATTCATGACGACGATCACAGCTGTTATGGTCCCGAATGGTACGCGGAAAAAATGACATTTTATACCTATCGGTTCTACAATCTAGCTCTCTAATTTTATTGGCGCGATCTAATCTGCCGTAGTACGAGGGGGTTAATAGTATGTTTTTTACGTCGTCAGAGCAATGTTTTTCCTGAAATTTAGCTAAGAGGTTAAGCCTGTAATTTAATCTACGCTGTGATAGTGACTCCCATCCTAATTCTTCTAACAGTCCAGACACACTAGTAAACTTATCGTAGCATCGTTTCATTAAACCTAGCTCCTCTTCGCTGCACGCGACCTAATTTCGATATCAACCCCGCTTCATATGGATCCCATACACTAACAGCATATCCCAGATGAGGCCTAACGATTGAAAAACTGTATGAAGATTTCCGCGGCGTTTCAGCTTTTGGTGATTAGCTTTCAGGTTTCCTTCCGCGTGTAGTCTTTTGGTGACGACAGTTTCCCCAGCCATCCTGCTGGCGTCTTCAGGTCGAAGTGTCTTCAGGTCGAAGAGTCTTCAGGCCACTTCGAACTGAAGACGCCAGCAGGGTGGCTGGGGAAACTGTCGTCACCAAAAGACTACACGCGGAAGGAAACCCGAAAGCTAATAACCAAATTTATCAATCCACTAGCATCATTTTACCTCATAATTCATGAATTTTTGAGGAGTCGCATGACATTTCTTCTTTTCTTAAGATGTTGCAAGAAAAACATAACACATTTATTAATAAAATATGTTGTATTTTTCTATAAATAAAAATATGATACCGCAAGAGTGGCCTATAATATTTCTCTTACGACATAATTCTAGTTTCCCTACAGGGCCGGAACCACATTTTCTTCTGTTGATAGATGTTATGATTATCGCAGAGCGACATTTCATTGGTTACAATTTAATATGTAAAAAATTGTCATTTTTTAAACATAATTAGTGTAATTATTCAACCCTATTGCAATGATTTCAGTTCGTAATCCATATAACTTTGAGGAATCAAAGAATTTCCGCCATGTTCCTGCATTTACAATATTTTTTTGCTTTACTCATAATTAAATATCATCTTTAAATATTGAATTTTTAATTATACAGCCATTATTAATCGTAAATAGAAGTATTTATCAATATATTATCACCATTTCCAAAAATAATTCGTCCATTTTTTATGAGTCGCATGGCATTTCTTCTTTTCCGGAGATGTCCAAAGGAATACACTATCACATATTAAACTTAATTTGTTGTATTTTTCATTAATAAAAATATCATATCGCAAGAGTGGCCTATAATGTTTCTCTTACGACATGATTCTCGTTTCCTTACGGGGCCGAAACCACTGTCCGACCCAAGATGAAACTCGTAAGAGAGAGCCAGGAACTATGTTCGACTAGGGATTAGCGAAACGCCTTTGTTGTGAGATGGAGAGGAGGGGAAGGGCGGTCAATACTATTCGAATCGTTCCCGGCATTCCTAATTATTCATCCTAACAACGGCCTACCCACCGTTCACCATAGCGATCCCGAGCGCACGCGAGGAGAATCTTCGCCCATTCAAAAAGAACAGCCGTTATACCCTCCCCTACGTGCCTTCCCCCCCTCTTTCCGTACTTCCCCTCCTTCCCCTTCCTCTTCTCTGTCGGCCGCGTGAGTATGTAGCGAGGGACAGACGCTAGGCGACGTTGCCAATTCTACGCGGCCCGTAGAACGAAATCGCCCGAGTTTGGTTAGGGGGGACGGAAAGAGGGAAGAGGGTACTTTGCCCTTGAAGGAAAAACATCGTCCGTCTCCCCTCTTTTGAGGGCATTCGCGAAGGCATAGAACAGCTTCATCGGCAAGTGCCTTACAGACGCCCGACAAAATGACAATGAATGCGTAACCAAGGAGTCACGCGGAGCCATCTCCAAGTTTTTGAGATGTACATCTACATCTACGTGATACCCTGCGAGCCACCACGAGGGTGTGTGGGAGGGGGTGAAGATCACTAAACATGCACTATTGACATGCAACTAGGATATTTAATAAAGGCATGCTAGATAATAGGATCGCATGGTTAGTATCTACATAATAAGAAAGGGATTATTGGTTGTTATTACATGCATCATGCCTTACAGACTACTCTAACTATATTTCACCCACCTATCCCTTTGCTACGCTGCCTATTGTTCTCTCTTATGGTAGGAGGGATAAATGACATTTTAAATCTATCGGTACGACAATCTATCTCTCTAATCTTGTTAATCTGATCAAACCTAGCATAATACGCAGGGGTTCTCAATATGTATCTAACGTCATCTGTGAACAACTCTGTTTCGAATTTACTTAAAAGGTTTAACCTAAATTTTAACCATGCGTTCTGATAGTAATTCCCATCCTAGTTCTTCTATTAAACTCGTTACACTTACACAATTATCATAACGGCCTTTAATAAATCTAGCGGATCTCCTTCCCCAGTCATAACAGAGGCCATATTCGAATTATACGTTTTAATTTCACCAGCAGTAGTACGCACGAATTAAATCTTGCATTATTAATGGTGCAATAATATAGTTTTACGTGACAGAAACGGTTATTATGCAGATATTCCTCACAGCAAATATCTCGAAGGTGCGTTGAAGAAGTTTGCTACAAAATAACAGAATTACCGTACTTCCCGGTCCAAAGGAGTCACTTTTTTACTCCAAAATATTGCTCTAAAACCAGCCTACGTCTTCCGGGCCGAGGGGGTTACTTCGTCCTCTAAGACGCGAGCTGATGCGCCGGAAAAGGTACAATAAAATATTTTTTCTCGCATCGGGCATAGAAAATGGTTGCCTTCATAAAAAACGTTGATAACAACACCGTTTTGAGCCTATCGGAATCAATGGAGTTTGACAGAATCCTTGACGGTTTATCGTAAAAAAATTCCTAAAAATAAATCGTACGATCGTACGATCAGAAAGTCATAAAGAGAGACTATCAATAAAGTCTTTTAATGAAAGCGTGGAATCAGCAAATGCGCCAGATGGAAATGAAGATGACTTACTGAGAAGTACTTCAGGTATATTTCAGGTAAAAGAATTAGAGCGCGTGCAAAGGAGATCCGCTAGGTTCGTTAAAGGCCGTTTTGATAATTGTATGTGTTACGAGTTTAATAGAAGAACTAGGATGGGAATTACTATCAGAACGCATGGTTAAAATTTAGGTGAAACCTTTTAAGTAAATTCGTAACAGAGTTGTTCACAGATGACGTTAGATATATATTGAGAACCCCTGCGTATTATGCTAGGTTTGATCATATTAACAAGATTAGAGAGATAGATTGTCGTACCGATAGATTTGAAATGTCATTTTTCCCGCGTATTATACGAGAGAACAATAGGGAGCGTAGCAAAGGGATAGGTGGGTGAAATATAGTTAGAGTAGTCTGTAGTGCATGATGCATGTAATAACAACCAATAGTCCCTCCCTTATTATGTAGATACTAACAATTAGACCCTATTATCTAGCATGCCTTCATTAAATATCCTAGTTGCATGTCATTAGTGCATGTTTGGTGATCTTCACCCCCTACCACACTCCCACGTGGTGGCTCGCAGGATAGTACGTAGACGTAGATGTAGATGACTTTGTTAATGTGGGAAAGTGACAAATCCAGCGAAAATACATGCGTATGTGATTTTGGATGCAGTGATGACGAATTTCTGGGATTCTTACGATGAATAAACGCTATAATATATTTGCAATTTTTAAATGTGACGGTTCGTTTTCTTTGTATAAAATATTATAATTTTTAATAATTCGATCCTCTTTTGTCTGATCGAAGTATTTTTTTGTAATTTTCAACCTTGTAAATCACAGTGCCGGTGCATTTTATAGGCAAGGAAATACGGTATTGGCTCTCCGCGATCTGGACCCATGGACCTGAGGGCCGTTCTCGTCGACAGACGATGTCCATGTCCTCTCCTTGGAGGCATCTTTGGAGTTCCCCTCCACCGGGAAGGAATTGACCTCCAAATGACCGAAAATCGAGGAATTATTAATTGCTGGATCGCAAGTCGATTCGGGGGGAATTCTTTGCTGGACGCTGTCGCCGACGGGGTGGCTCTGCCCGGTCGTACCTCTGTAACACTTTCCGCAGTAAAATAAAGTCTCCTTGTGAACTGTTCGCGCGGATTTCCATCCTTTGGTTCCCTCATCGAACCCTAAATGGAGATTTGACTCCCGCAAACTCCCGTGGCTTCGCCCATCTAACATAGGAGTGCAGTCATTGGTAATTACATTGTATTTCACTAATTTTAATGTATATATTTACAATTCTGAAGTCATTGCTGTCAGAACGGTGTAGCTCAAACCTCTATCGCATCGCAAGTTTCCGAATTAGCCCAGGTTTACAACATTTACAATAGCTCGTGTAAAAATGAACATATTAACATTTTCTTTCATTAAGTATGTTATAAACATATTTATCTAACTGATGTGGGAATCTCCAACATCTGTCCTGAATTTTAAGAGAAACGGGATAACATTATGTCATTTTGAAATGCCAAAATCAGGGCCTTTTTTCAAATTAAATATCTTCTAAGTCCAGATTAGGATAGGAAAAACATTTCTACGTGCATCAATAAACGTAGAATTGATATATACATACATACCGATCACGCCGTTCCCTTCCGGGGTAGGCACAGTCAAAATGTTTCACTCATTAATACATAATTGTACACCTAACTCTGCTTCAATAATTTCCTCCATTCTGACCTATCCTTGCCATAAACCTCTTTCTCCTCATTTACTCCCAATACACTGCACTTTATACACGCTCTCCTGTTTTTTAAGACTCGTAATATTCCTCCTCCTAAGAATTTCCTGTCAACCACATTCAACCACAAATTTCTGGGCTTACCTCTACCTCTCACACCATTCATTCTACTCTCATATGTCTGTTTCCTCATTCAACTCTCATCCATTCTCTCAACATGGCCAAACAAACGAAGCACACTCCTTCAATATACATATGTCCATTACTACTGGAGCATCTAACCCACATTCAATTATTACCCACTCATTCCTGACCCTATCCATTCCTACTTTTGCCTCAAACACTCCTCAGATAACTCATACCCACGGCTTTTAGTCTACTCTTATGTCTATCCTGACATACCCATGTTTCACTACCATATAGCAAAGTGGGAAGAAGTACACTTTTGTACACGGCAAATTATACATTATTTTCGTTAAAATTGGTCCAATATATTTTAAGATACAGCTTCCTAAATCAATTGACAAGACTTTTTTAAGGCCGTTTTTTTGGCCGACTTGAGAGGCCGTTTTTTAAGGATAAGGCCGTTTTCGAACTTGGCAAACGCCTAGTTAACTTGAAATCAAGATATCTTGACTCCTAGGCAAGCAAAGTGTAATCCTTACTTGACACTTTCGTAGCCCTTTTACGATGGAAGAGACATCATGCGGCCTTCATCTCGTAAAACACACGAAAAGCGCTATCCGTGTCCATAATTATTGTGGGTGTTTGAAGTTGATTACTTCTTTAAAATGCATACCATCCGTATGCAATTAATTAAGAGGGTACATTTATTTTAAAATCTTATTGCTTAGCAATTAAATAATTCGCATATACCATTATATGTCCAGTCCAGCGAAGAGGAGCTAGGTTTGTGAAACGATGCTACGATAAGTTGGCTAGTGTGTCTGGACTGTTAGAAGAATTAGGATGGGAATCGCTATCACAGCGTAGATTAAATTATAGGCTTAACCTCCTAAATAAATTTCAGGAAAATCATTTTACTGACGACGTAAAAAACATACTATTAACCCCTTCGTACTACGGCAGATTAGATCGCGCCAATAAAATTAGAGAGCTAGATTGTAGAACCGATAGGTATAAAATGTCATTTTTTCCGCGTACCATTCGGGACCATAACAGCTGTGATCGTCGTCATGAATAGTACGAGTAGTGACAATAGGCAGACAGTAAATCTTTCTCATTATATTCTCTAATCTCTTATTTATGCATGATGTAAATATTGGTGTTCTTATTTATGCATGATATTTTGAATCTGTATTAGTAGTCTTTGTATCCCTTGCATGTTGGAACGATTGGAGATTGAATGTTTCTTGGGTATTAGATTTGTAATTGGCGCTTTGCATGTGTGGTGCGCGGGTTTTAATGTAATGTCGGTGTTCTACCATATCATTCATGCATGCCTGGTGCGAAAGCACCCCCTGCCACACACCCTTTGGGTGGCTTGCAGGGTATGACGTAGATGTAGATGTAGATATGCTGAATAACTATTATGCTTCGATTCCTAGGGTCTGCGGAAGTGGACGACATATCGCTCACTGTAATTCACCACAATCAACGTCTTTATGCAAAAAAAGGCATAATATTTTTTGCCTATATGAAAAAACACGTAACAATATGTAAATGTATTATACTCCGAACAAACTACCTATGATCTTCGACTGATTACTGATAACTACGCGCGTTGTAACTAACATATGTAATTAAGTTGAAAACCAATTACATTTACTCCAATGGTTTAATGTCCCCCTTCTTTGATGAATGAGATGAAAACCTCTCCAATGTCAATTTTATTAACAATTATGATGTTCGTTAGCAAAAAATAATGCTGCCAATGAAATTATAGCTACCTGAGAGCACTTTCCATCGGACCATAATTCTTTCAACGAGATCATTTTTTTTCCTTCCAAAGCAGGGAAGACAGATTTTGTTGGTTCAATGAAGTAAACAAGGACGGAACATCTACAATGTATGGAATTATTCACACAACTATTAGATACCAAATTTTTTATCAGTATATTCTCATTTGAAAAGCCTTTAAATTTAGCGATTTCATCCATTTTTCCGCAAAAATATTATTAAGAATCACCAAATACTCGTAGTAATGATAAAATAGTATCCATTTGAAAGTTTCTTCACTTCTATTTTCCATACAAGCCCATATTATCACACTCAGAGTTCCAGCTTAAAATCTAGTAAGCATAACAAGTCTGCTTATTCATTTACTTGGTATCTTGACTAGGTATCTAGACAATATGCCGTCAGCGGCCATTTGAATTTGACGTCACATCCGCCCAATGCGTACTAGGTTTCAAGGCAAGATTGCTTGATTTGCCAAGTTCGAAAACGGCCTAAGATACAGCTTCCTGCAATCAACTGACGCGACTTTTTTAAATAGACAGTAATGTGAATGTAAGCCACGCAGTTCTGTAACAATACTTCTTGTCAACTGGACTCGTGTTAACCTAATTGTTATCGTCGACTTCCTTGGCTTGGAAGATCTCATCTCGGAGTGGCAGACAGCAGGCGGCATCCCAATGAAATTACGCCGCCCTTTTAAAACCCCAGAGACTGGTTTGAGGGACCCTTTCAAAGGCTCAGTTGGGTTGAAAGGAGGGAAGCGGGTGAATAACACACACCTGCCGGATTCTGTCCAGCCGTCACTGGGTCGCTCAGGACGACAAAGGGACGTTTCTTTATTCTCAAGGGCCACACGGCAGGAGGCGTTTTAAAAGGGGCTTAACTCAACACAAGAGCAGCCGACGCTTCTAAAGGCCTTTGTGAACGACACCCAAGGCTTTCGGAACTGTAATTGCCAGTCGTTGGGCGTAAAATATATTACAACTCGTTTTACCACCCTGTATAACATGACGGAATTTGATAAAAAAGCATCGAAGGAGCCATTTCGACACTCACCCATCTAAGAAGATGACAGTGTTGAGTATGTACAATACACTCGTCAGGCCTCATTTAGAATATGCCGCTAGTATATGGGATCCGTACGAGGAAGGTATGATAAAAGAATTCGAGCGCGTGCAAAGGAGATCTGCTAGGTTCGTTAAAGGCCGTTGTGATAATTGTATAAGTGTTACGAGCTTAATAGAAGGACTAGGATGGGAATTAGTATCAGAACGCATGGTTAAAATTTAGGTTAAACCTTTCAAGTAAATTCGAAACTGATTTGTTCACAGATGACATTAGATATGTATTGAGAACCCCTGCGTATTACGCTAGGTTTGATCATATTAACAAGATTAGAGAGATAGATTGTCGTACCGATAGATTTAAAATGTCATTTTTCCCGCGTACCATAAGAGAGAACAATAGGCAGCGTAGCAAAGGGATAGGTGGGTGAAATATAGTTAGAGTAGTCTGTAGTGCATGATGCATGTAATAACAACCAATAATCCCTTCCTTATTCTGTAGATATTAACCATGTGACCCTATTATCTAGCATGCCTTCATTAAATATCCTACTTGCATGTCAATAGTGCATGTTTGGTGATCTTCACCCCCTGCCACACAGCCTCGTGGTGGCTCGCAGGGTATGACGTAGATGTAGATGTATGTAAATGTTACATGAAGGTATAAGTACCGCTTTCGACTAACTAAAAAAAATCTTAAGTGGACTTTAATATTTGAACGAGTAAATGGGTGCTTGCTATTTGCAAGCAGCGGGGTGGGGGGGAAGTGTTATATGATGATACTCTTTAAATAAGGAAAAAATAGCGAAAGCTCTCAAGTCTGCGTGCTACATGCAAGCAAAGAAGAGTATAATTCTCGAAAGTGAAATCCGCGCCCCATGAGGTATGGACACCGGACAGTTCCAGAACAAACTTATATTTTATGTCATCCGGTCATTAACGACTTTTCAAAATACTATAATCAGTATACCGAAACGAACGTGAAACCATTGGAAGATCATCATCACCTCATTTGACGGCATATAAGACGCTCTTGTACGTTAGATATTTCATTTCAGTACAGCATACTTGATAAAAGCTCACATGAAGAATTTTACTGTATAAATTAGTTCGGAATCGAGATTTTTAATAAATTAATTTTCATATTCAAATTTTCTCTTCCAATCTTATACATGGACTGCAAGTTTTTTAATTAAAACTACAATATCGTGAAGCTTGGTTAGTTGAAATTGGTCATCAAAGCTACGGTAGAGGCCAGGAAATAGTCGAAGGAATCATATTCAGTGCTTAGCAGCGCGAAAAATGGTATAAAGAAGACTAAACTAACTAATAACACGCACTTAGTATACCTAAATCATATATGTAAAGCAATCGATTGCAAAAACTAGAAGCCTAATCGATTTTTTTAAACTTTTACCCCAAATCGACACATAAACCCTCCCCCTGACACTGTCCCGCCTCGCTGAGTTCCAAACCTCGAATCGACACTCGTCCCGGCGACAATGGAGAAATATATCCATAGCAACGAAAGTAAAAAAATTCTAAAATCCCAGATAAAAGTTTAAAAATATCTGTTTCACGGCAGGTAGGAGATAATCGATTGCAAGATTAAGATTCTTCAAACATTCAGTCTCACATATGTGAAAGAATCAGTCTCGTAGCTCAATTCTTTCATATTTTAATGAACGAAAGAAAAAAGGTCCACACTAAAAATTTTCATTTTTCCCATGTAATCCCATGTCTATCGATTGTCGAACGAGGGTGTTAATAGTATGTTTTTTACGTCGTCAGAGGAATGATTTTCCTGACATTTAGTTAAGAGGTTAAGGCTATAATTTAATCTACGCTGTGATAGTGACTCCCATCCTAATTCTTCTAACAGTCCAGACACACTAGCTAACTTATCGTAGCATCGTTTCACTAAACCTAGCTCCTCTTCGCTGCACGAGATCTAATTCCGATATCAACCCCGCTTCATATGGATCACACACACTAACAGCATATTCCAGATGAGGCCTAGCGATTGAAAAACTGTATGAAGGTTTCCGCGGCGTTTCAGCTTTTGGTGATTTGCTTTCGGGTTTCCTTCCGCGTGTGGTCTTTTGGTGACGACAGTTTCCCCAGCCATCCTGCGGGCGTCTTCAGGTCGAAGTGTCTTCAGATCGAAGAGTCTTCAGGCCACTTTGACCTGAAGAAGACACCAGCAGGGTGGCTGTTTTCCGTGTACCATTCGGGACAATACGTCTACATCTTCATCATACCTTGAAAGCCACCCAAAGGGTATATAGCAGGGGGTGCTTCCACACCAGGCATGCATGAATTATACGGCAGAACACCTAAACTACATTGAAACCAGCGTACCACGCATGCAACGCGCCCATTAAAATCTACCAACCAAGAAACATTCAATCGTCAATCGTTCCAACGTACATATAGATACAAAGACCACTACTACAGATTCATAATATCATGCATAAATAAGAACAATATTTACATCATGTAGAAATGAGAATGTAGAGAATATGAAGAGAAAGATCCTCACTATAGCTATTGTCACTATTCGCACTGTTCATGACGACGATCACCGCTGTTATGGTCCAGAATGGTACGCGGAAAAAATGACATTTTAATACCTCTTGGTTCTACAATCTATCTCTCTAATTTTATTGGCGCGATCTAATCTGCCGTTATAGTATTTTATAGTGTGTTATTTAAATAAGTGTGATAAATAATATTATCGGCGAAGTCAGAGTTTATATTTAACATAATGTGCACAAATGTGCAGTTTAGTCTTTAATTTGACTCGCATAGTCAGGCGAAGGACGCCGTAACACACGATAGAAAACTTGACTTTGGTAGGCATAATTTCGTTGAAGTATGTAGCGTTTATTCGTTTGTGGATGATAAACAGTGAAATAAATTGTACTTAACTGCTAAAGTAATATTTCTATGACGCCATGAACCAAAATAGACAAGTATTCCGCACTTGACGATGCGTTTAACGAGTAAAAACAAGTACACATCTGCATACCACCCTGCAAACTGCAGCGTGGGCGTACGGCAAGGGGAGTTACGACACTAATCGTGTAAACATGTAAGGTTTTGGGAGCCGAATTGGTGACGTGTATTATGGGAGTGTACTGAGCGGAAATACGCGTTTATACCATGGTCGCTTATTGTGCGCGTTTAATGAAACGAGTTTTATAGAAGAATTAGGTTGGGAATAACTATCTGAACGCATAGTTAAAATTTAGGTTAAACCTTTTAAGTAAATTCGAAACTGATTTGTTCACAGATGACGTTAGATATGTATTGAGAACCCCTGCGTATTATGCTAGGTTTGATCATATTAACAAGATTAGAGAGATAGATTGTCGTACCGATAGATTTAAAATGTCATTTTTCCCTCGTACCGTAAGAGAGAACAATAGGCAGCGTAGCAAAAGGATAGGTAGGTGAAATATAGTTAGAGTAGTCTGTAGTGCATGATGCATGTAATAACAACCAATAATCCCTTCCATATTATGTAGATACTAACCATCTAGCTCCATGTGATCCTATTATCTAGCATGCCTTCATTAAATATCCTAGTTGCTTGTCAATAGTGCATGTTTGGTGATCTTCACCCCCTGCCACACACCCTCGTGGTGGCTCGCAGGGTATCACGTAGATGTAGATCGGTTTTTTGTATCCATCTGTTAATGGCAATGTCATGTCAGTGTAGTCATGGCGTCATGATGACATTCTCTGTGTCGCATTGAAACACACTTGTTCTGAATTATATTCAAGCAAGATATGCCTAGCGCGTATCCTCCGAGTCTCTCTAGGGGCTCCCACCTTTATCCCTCCAAAGGTTGTGAGACACTATATGTACGCTCGTAGTAGTTTTTTAAACTATGAGTGTCTCTTTTTCCTTTGTAATTTGTTAATTACTTTGGTTAACC
This sequence comes from Ceriagrion tenellum, assembly GCA_963169105.1. Lineage (NCBI taxonomy): Eukaryota > Metazoa > Arthropoda > Insecta > Odonata > Coenagrionidae > Ceriagrion > Ceriagrion tenellum. Next base: position 3,895,245 of record OY720645.1, read on the forward strand.
CATATACATGGTTGGAATAATTTAACATTGAAAGCCCATAAGGCAAATTTTGGATTTTGGGTTGGACCTTGTTTCTCGGGTCAAAAGGTCAAATTTATAAAATTTTGCTTACACTCAACAAAATTTACAACCTTTTTCTACCTAGGTACCAAATTTCATCCATATGGCATGAAATATGGTGTCTAAAATTACAGGTCAAAAATGACACACTATCAATGGGACACTCTGTATATGAATGGTGTGAGAGGTAGAAGTAGGCCGAGAAAGTTGTGGTTGAAAGGAAATTCTTAGGAGGAGGAAATATTAGCAGTCTTAAAAACAGGATGGCGTGTATGAAAAGCAGTGTATTATGGCTAAATGAGGCGAAAGAGGTTTATGGCAAGGATAGGTCAGTATGGAGGAAATTATTGAAGCAGAGTTAGGTGTACAAGTATGTATTTATGAGGAATGAGTTGGTAATTAATGAATGTGGGTTAGATGCTCCAGTAGTAATGGACATATATATGAAAGAAGTGTGCTTCGTTGGTTTGGCCATGTTGAGAGAATGGATGAGAGTCGAATAACGAAACAGATATATAAGAGTGAAATGAATGGTGCGAGAGGTAGAGGTAGGCCGAGAAAGTTCTGGTTGAATGTGATCGAGGAAATTCTTTAGGAGGAGGAATATTAGGAGTCTTAAAAACAGGAGGTAGCGTGTATGAAGCAGTGTATTTGGGGGTAAATGAAGCAAATGAGGTTTGTGGCAGGGGTAGGTCAGTATTGGGGAAATTATTGAAGCAGATTTAAGTGTACAATTATGTATTTATGAGTGAAGCTTTGTGACTCTGCCTACCCCGGAAGGGAACGGCGTGATTGGTATGCATATATGTATAATTTCTCTTGACTGTAGTAGAGTCACCTTAACTTCTCGCAGACGAAGAAAGCCACCATGTTTCGCCAGCACCGCTGATTTCCAGCAATGAAAGCGGGTTGATACAGTTCTCGGAGTCACATCCCTTCTAATGATCTTATGAAAGGTTAGCTCAATATCCCATCGTCAGATACAGAACGCGGGGACAGGGGTTTTGAAACCCTCCGCGGCTGATTAAAAACGGGGGAGGGGTTTCTCCAAACCCTGATGCGCAGATCCAACTTCCCTTATTTCCGGAAATCGGATGGGCGTACCCTGATTGGGACGGCTTCAGGAGCAGGCAGGGTAACATTTGAGAAAGGGTAGGGGTAGAAAAGGAGGAAATCTCGCGATACGGTGGGTAGGGCAAATGAGATATTTCGGAGAGGTGGGGGTTGACCGACCAAGATGGCGGCCGCCCGCAACGGAACGGAAATTAGCAGATGAGAGATAAGACCAGAAGAGTCATCTCTATACCCTCATGATGATTACGACACTAGTTTGACTAATGCGAGCTGCTATACCTTGAGGAAAACGACATTAAGACGGCCTTATTACCGATGAGAGTTATCTAAAATGGGATATGCCGATTAATAAATATGGCTCGGGTAGACAGAGTGTACCAGAGAATATCGATAACCGGAAGTATAGGTATACAGCACCACTAGGGAACCCTAACCCAAGGCTACGTCGCCAAAGTTTAGAGTTTTATGGTGACAGTGGTTTTGAAGATATCTGTATTCAAGCATGTCTCTGAGTCGCTCACAACGACCGAAAAATAATATTTTGAACTTGTTTATTGCAACCAAACCTTAAAAAATAATAGATATGTATTAAATAACGTGAAATGTCTTCGTAGTATATTGAGCTATGACACAATAAGCAAGAAAAATGAAATAAAATTGAAAAAAAACGACAAATTGACACAAATGTCGTAAGTTTATATATCGATAAATCATCGATATTGTCAAAGTTATGAAAGTTATAAAGTGAAATAATCGATTAATTTAAAGAGAAAGAGTGACAGTTTGTAGTAAAAACTGTACAAATGTAAACTTAACAGTGCAAAGTGAGGAATAATTTCATTAATTACAGTGGGTCAAAATGACCCGCTTTGCAGATTTGCATTTCAGATTGAGGCGTTGCACGTTAGCTTGACGAATATGGCTATAGTGAGACAACTGTCATCAAATAAGCAGTAATAAATAGTTACATACTAATCTTTAACCAAATCTATCATAATATAGCACGAATCATTCTCAAGAGTAAAAAAATGTTGGTTTTTCCGACGACATGTAAATACTGCAGTGTCAATGTTTTTGTACGCCCACCGCCTCTCATTTGTTTTCTCGCCGCCGACCTGTGAAGGGTCCACCCAAGGCTGCGTCGCTTGCTGCGATATATCGTATGCAGTGACTTTAGCGTCATCTACTTCAGGCGCAAATTAAAATAGATCTTTAAATAAGACGATAATTGGTTATTCATTTATTAATAATTATTTTAATTGTTTATACTCAGTGAATTCGTTAACGAAAACCTATGTTATGATTTCGTCAGGAAAAAGTCACATGGCCTGCATGGTCCGTATCAAAATAACAAACACGGCGGCAAGTCGTGAATGTGAGAAGCGGCATTATTGCTCATCCAAATTGGTGCAATAATTTTTCCGGCTGCATAGTAGACAAAAAATTGCATTTTTCAACTTCCCGAGTGATTTAGCGAGGTAAGTACGGTGTGAATAAGATGGTTAGATGTTTCACAGTTATGACCGAAGCCTGCTCTTACTTTTGTATTGACATCTAATTGATTAATTTGGCCTCTGGTCCTATAGTATGGCTGTGCGAGGATTTATGTGATTTTATGCCAATTTTGAAAATGAATTCCACTTCATCGTTTCAAATGTTATGCTAAAGCTTTTGTAATAATGTAAGTTGTATCTCCAGTATCATTATTCACAATAAAGTTTGTGTGAATTCCATTTGGTTTCTTTTCATTGTGAAATTATGTACCAAACCTAAGAAACAATATCAAATACCAGGAGACCTCGTGAATTTTCATCATTTGAACCAGTATCGGAAGAATGCAGAGGTCATGTTATAAAATATCGCTCAAGGTTTCAATGCTTCGGTTTAAATTAGGCGGGGTTATCGTGTTTGGGAAGCGCCTGACCGCTAGAGTGCTCTGCTGGTAAAGCATTACCGTTGAGGGAAGGGGAGCGTCGCGGTCTTGATCCTACCTATCTCAATAAAGGCAGTTGAGTACGTAACAAATGACCTATGTATGTAATACTTATACCGGCGCAATTTCAATTTTTTTTATTCCCCCTCATTAATGGTCGTACCCAACGTTTTACCAATAAAAATTGACATACAATCTGCGACGATTATGCGGTGAAATTCAATTATGAAAATTCATGACGATGTGAAGGCTGCTCGAAATGAGACACAGTGGAAACTGCCACAAAAACTTCACATGAATCCCGTCTCAAGAAATAATAGCTAAAGGGTCTCCAGATGGATAGGAAAGTCTGACTAGTCCATAATTTTTATATGAAAGCCTCACAGCACATATTGGGATCGTCTCCTGAAAAGAAGTCATTGAAAACAGGCTGGAGAATGACAACTTGAATTGGGACCCTGGGTATATCTTAACATCAGGGAATGGACACCGTTAATTCAAAAAATGACGGAAAAAAGTAGACAACAATGCCCCCTAGATTATTAGGGTTAGGATTAAATACCAACAAATGCACCACAGTTCACTTCCTGCGAATGTCATCGCACAAAAGCCATATCTACACCGTGGGTGGAGTAAACATAAAATCTTCAGATACAGTAAAATATCTTGGAAATACCTCAACTTCTGATAGGTATATCTTGGGGATTACACATACAAAACATATGTGGCGCAGCATTAAACAGCGGAGTGTTTACCATGAATATACATTACGGATTAAAATCTTTGGAATCGTTGCCTAGGCACCGTGTTGCCTCATTTACTACATTTAGTTCACCCAGTCCTTGGCGCCACTTCGTTGAAAGTCTTCTCAGTTGACTCGTAAATGACCGATGTTGATCGTTGTTAACGCGAGACTGTGTCGATATTCGATAACGATCGAGGAGATATGAGCTACTTGATGCTGTGAAAAATAGCTGAGTATTTTTGAGACCTAACAGTTAATTTTTAAATGCTAGAGAGGAAATATCTATTAAAAGAATTTAATAAGATGCGTATAAAACATCCATCGTCAGCAGACGCCGACGGTTGTCAGAGTAGGATGAGTCAGATTCTGGTACAGGGCTATTATTCCAATACTTTCTTAGTCCTAAACTGCTTAAAATTCCTGCAATATATAGTTCAGACTGCGTTGTTTTTATGAAATAAATTCTGCCAATTATTTATTGAAAATCGTCTGAAAACCTTGCATTCTTACGTACTTGAATATATATAATGGCTTTAGATGTTTGGAATCGTTGCCTAGGCTACGTGTTGCCTAAGTTTCCACTTTAAGTTCACCCAGTCCTTGGAGACACTTTGATTAGAGTCTTTTCAGTTGTCATGGGAAATAGACGTGTTTTATTGTTGTTAACGTGAGACTATGGTGAATTTTCAATAACGATATAAGAGATATGAACTGCTTGATGCTTCGAATAATATCTCGCTATTTTTGTGACCTAAAATTTACTTTGCAAATTCTAGAGAGGAAATATCTATTACAGGAAATGTGTTACGAGGTTTATGAAACGTCCATCGTGTGCCGACGATGGTGTTTCCCAGACCCTGATTATAATTTGAATGCATTGAGCCCGTTCGGCATAATTAAAGATTTCGGAATGCCTTGTTTAAACAGGACTTGTTCCGTACCAGGCTGCAAAACAGGGTATGCGTCCACGAGGACCCAAAATAGGAGACTTTGGATTGAAAAGTAAGAAACTGTCCAAGGCGGCGTTAAGTGCATTCCTTTTTATCTACGCTGCAATGATGGCCATTGGGAATACTCATGAAGTCACCTCGCACTATTATTAAATCTCCGTATAGCGATATTCACGAATTGCTAAGAAGTTAAATGTGCATTTGTGTAATTAACTTTTGGAGAGGATTTACAAATATCTGTAGATCGGACGATATTTAAAAAGTTATGTCCCGCGTGTAGTACTACATTTGATCCGCTGATTACTGGTGAGTAAAACCTGGTAAAACTTGATTTTTTACGGTCTGTGGACTGTATTTACATTTGAACTGCCGTCTTTTATCACTAGGCTGCGCCACAATCCACAATGCTGTTTGTATATGGAATTCTAGGCAACAGTTTTTGGCGACGAGTCAACAATCCTTATGTGCGGAGGCTTCCGCGGTTGTTTAATGACCGTTTTCTCTTCGGGTTTCTGCCGCGTCGATCTGTTTTTGGGGGACAACAGTTTCGCCTGTCTTCCAGCTGGCAGGACCTGACGAAGCTCTAAGGCATTCAACAGTTGGGCATTTCCTGTTTGAATGGAGTCTCAATATGAAATCTCGTTCAGACTTAAGTTTTCTTCCAATAATCTAAGATATCTCCGCAAGAGTCCAAGTTAAACTTTCCACTTTCAAGGAATAACAACAGAAAATCTAGAAATCTAGCTCGTAGGCTTCCGCGGATGCAGTGTTGACTGTTCCTTTTTTCGGGATTCATTCCGCGATGTATGTTTTTTTAAACAACAATATTTCGCTGGTCCCCCTGCCAGCTTCATCAGTTTAACTGAACTGACTTCTTAGTGTTGCTCGTCTTTATATATATGAGTCTGGAATCCCATTGTTGCCGGAATTTAAATTTGAAAAAATCCGTTTTAGACTGCTACTCAACTTGTAACCGTCTTCTCGGTTGACGTTCTCCGGTCTCTTCGCAATTTCTACAGCCTCCCTGATTAATCTTGGGTAATATCGTATTTCCCTAGCTATTAATCTTGTCTCCTTAAAGTTGAAATCATGAGTGGGGCCGCCGAGATGGTGTTCGGCTATTGCAGAAATGCGGTAATTATTATTGAGTTGGTTGGAATTAGTTGAGTAGCAGTCTTAAATGAATTTTTTCAAATTTAAATTCCGGCAACAATGGGAGTCCAGACTCATATATATATAAAGACGAGCGAGACAAATGAAGCAGTTCAGTTAACCTGATGAATCTGGCAGGGGGACCAGCGAAATATTGTTGTTTAAAAAACATACATCGCGGAATGAATCCCGAAAAAAGGAACAGTCAACAGAAAATCTAGCATGGCAACTGTTATTTTATTATTCTCTTCAGTTTACAATACGCACTTCATGTATGAACTCTAAGGCTAAGTTCTTACCTTTCTCGAAAGGATTTAAAAAATCCAGCTTCGGCAGAAAGAATGCGATTTTTACCTAAAAAAACAAAATTGTGGCAAAAAAAAAACCGATTTTTTTCACGAATGTATTTTTATGTTCAATTTTTGCATCAATTTTTTGGAATCATCACATTTTGACGAAAATACTCACAGTAACTATCCAGTAACTCAAAAGTCAAGATGCTATGATGCGTTAACTTCATTTTTTAACCAATTCCAAGGAAGTTTTCTGTCTAAAAAAGTTTTCCGCGAAAAAATCGTTAAATTTTCGTTAGAATATTCATAATATTCATTTTTCAACGTTTTTCTCATCAAATTTTGACGAAAATCTTCACAGTCAATATCCAGTAACTCAAAAGTTAAGATGGTATGATGCGTTGACTTCATTTTTTAACCAATTCCAAGGAAGTTTTCTGTCTAAAATAGTTTTCCGTGAAAAAATCGTAAAATTTACGTTAGAATATTCATTTTTCAACGTTTTTCTCATCAAATTTTGACGAAAATCTTCACAGTAAATATCCAGTAACTCAAAAGTTAAGATGGTATGATGCGTTGACTTCATTTTTTAACCAATACCAAGGAAGTTTTCTGTCTAAAAATTTTTTCTATGAAAAAATCGTTAAATTTACGTTAGAATTTTCATTTTTCCACGTTTTGCTCACATTCTCGCATTTATACTGTGAATTTTCAAGTTCGATTCAGGATAAATTTAACGGAGAAAGTAAAAATTTATTGTTTTCTCACATAGAGGGCAAACTATTTTATAACTATATGAAATGTTGGCAAAGTAAAATTTATGTCCATCTTTGACAGACTGCCTGAACGTTAGCATCATTTGTCCATATGTCCATTCATCGTATCAGTACTCACCAACGGTGAACAGGCACGGACAAGCTTACGGAATGTTGGACCATTGGCTGACTCACCTGTTGAAAGGAAAAGAGGGAGAATATATTTTAAAATGCATGTGATATGAGTTGCTTTATTTGTCATGGGTGGAGAACGGAGAATACCATTATTTTCATGGAAAATCCTGAGTATTTTGACAGTGCAAAACAACATTAAAGGGTGTCCAACAGTTGGGCATTTGAAAATTCCCTGAGATTTCCAAGTTTTCCGGACATAATTTTTTTATTTTTTCCAGAGGAAATTATTATCTTTTTCTCGTTAATTACAAGAGAATGTTCGGTAAATTTTTTGGGTGATTAAACGTAAGGAATATTTTTAAACTTACACATTTGGAGGAAATTAAAACACTTTTAAATACTTAGAGAAAAAAAATCACTTCACCACACTTTCCTAGATTCAAACACTGTCTCGCTGGTGCTCAAGGAACAACGTTATATTACAGCTAGACTTCTGTACGAATATTAATGATTTTAAATGACCAACAACTGAAAAAACTGAAGGAATTTAATTTTTTCCTAATTTTGCAAAATGCAACAATGCAAGGGAAATTTGACTTCGATAAACTAGCCGATAAAGGCACGTTCTTTACGCCACTGGTTTACAGACTATGACCAATAAGAACACAATGTGCCTATGTAGAAAAAATTGCACCTACTGTCGGTGTCTACAGGAAAGCAAAATGCAACAAGGCAAGGGAAATTTGACTTAGCAACTTGCCGAAAAAGGCACATTCCTTCCGTTGCAGTTTTATATACAGTGTGTCCCATAAATGTCACACGCCACAGTGACACTGGAGGCCTTAGGGCAGCCTAAGAGGAACCGAACCAGCCTAATATGACCTCAGTTGAAAGTTGCATGGTTTTCGAGATATTGCCAAATTAAAGCTTTTTCGAAAATTTCACATTTTTTACATTTATAATCCCAGAATTCACTTGAATAGCTCTCAAATTAAGTTTTTTTTTAATTGTACGATATCATCAATCGGTTATTAAGCTGACAAAAGACCCTCAAGAGGAAGACAAAAAATTATTTTTATCTCTTTCGTTGTCGTGAATTTGGCAAGTAAAGGGAGGCAGACATTGGTATTTCTATCCCTTTCACTCTCATTGCATTTGGCTCATAATAAAAAGGCCAGGTAACAAACGAGAAATCGTAGCGTACAGGATCATTTTTACCTAGCAGTGACAGATTGCGGGGTTTATTCGTTTTAATTTTATTTATTACATGTGCCATACCATTTTAAAATCGGCATAACATACACAAGTTTTTGAAATTTCTATCTCATTTACTTTCCAGTATTTTTTTCACGGCAGGCGGTTAAAGTCGAAGTTGTTTTTTTTTTTGCTGCTAAGTTAAGTCAAGATTAATGCAGTATTTTTCCTCATTTTACATTAGATATCAATAAAATAACCCTTTTGCCAGCTTAATAACCGATTGATGATATCGTACAATATAAAAAACTTAATTTTAGAGCTATTCAAGTGAATTCTGGGACTAGAAATGTAAAAAAAGTGAAATTTTTGAAAAAGCTTTAATTTGGCAATATCTCGAAAACCGTGCAACTTTCAACTGAGGTCATATTAGGCTGGTTCGGTTCCTCTTAGGCTGCCCTAAGGCCTCCAGTGTCACTGTGGCGTGACATTTATGGGACACCCTGTATATTGACACCAAGGAAATTCCAGAGTCAATTCGATAATTCCCCGAGATTTCCAGTGAAAATAAAATTCCCTGAGATTTTCCGGTTTTCCCGGTTTTACAGAGGGCTGGACACCCTGTATTAAAAATAAATATTTATATACAAAGAGAACTATTTCCCGTCGTTGGTATCTTTACCTGTACCCTGTACCCTGTAAAAATGGACAAAGAATACTTCCTCGTAAAATTTAGTCATGGGAGTAGTGTTCCCTGTGTATTAATCACTACTTAACCGTCAAAGTTTCGAACACAAGACCTCTACTGAAGTTAAATCATCTCTTCGATTCTATTTTCTTCGGCAAAGAGGATTTTATGTCTTTCCAGGGTCTTCTGATTGCATTGCACCTACAAACTGTCTACGTTTCGAATACCAGACCTTGACAGAAGATAATTCAATGATTCAATACTGTATTTTTCGATCAAAAAAGAAATTCTATCCAGGGTCCTCTGGGATATAATGAATCTCCTTAATGCCAACGTTTCTTACACCAGACCTCACGAGTAGATGATCCAGTTGTTTGAAAGTCTATTCTTCTCGCCAGAAAGACTTTCCTCTATTCAGAGTACATAGCAACTCCTTACTGTCAAAGATTCGAACACAAGACCATGACTGAAGATGATCCAAAGGTTCAATTTGGTACGAAAACTGGAATAATTTATCAAGTGGAGTACTTGCGAACCATTACGCTCCGCAGTTGAAAGCAGCGGCTGAGAATCTCCGCCGTTACAGGAAACCATGAGAGGAGGAGGATGGCTAGGGGTGTTTTTTTTTCAAAAACCACCCCATTTCAGACGCCACCCCGTGGGCACTAATTCTACGGTGTACCCTTTGCGGACCCCATTCCCCTGAAACAACGCGCGCCAAGCAATAAGGATTTCTTAACGGGGGGAGGGTTGAGATGCACTCATACCATCCCGACATTTAACCCACCCCTCCCTCCAACATACACCCCCTATTGGCTTGCACCATCCTGAATGAGACACCCCACACCCCATAGAATAGGGTTGGAGGGTGTGGGACGTACGGCAGAGGTTGCATGAGTTATGCGACCTTGCACGCTTCGGTCGTGGGATGTGCAGGACAGCTTCCCCTGAGTAATAATAAGGGGGGCAAGGGGAAGGAGGGTCTTCTTAAGATTTTGGTTCGGAGGGTGGGTAAGATTTGCCTCGTTCCCTTTCTCTCGGCTGCGTCGGTTGTGGAAAGCAGGGCCGCCAACTTTACGAACTGTCGTCATAAAGTAGGGTCCGCTTTATAGAGAAGAGCTTTGTTTTGCTAAGAGATGCTGTTCCCAGGTATTTATAGATTAGGGACATTGCCCAGTGTCTGCGTGGATCACAACATCCACAGAATACCATCTAGGCGTACGTTTGATTAAATAATAGGTGCTTTAGTTATGATATGGCTTAAACATCATAAAACATGATGCGCTTATATACATAACAATCAACTCATTCCCTTCCAGGGTTGGCAAAGTAAAAGAATTTAATTGTTGTCGTTAGCCCTATATAAAAGCAGTGACAATTTTCTCAACAATAAGGCAGTTCCACCATGATAGTGTAAAGCAAGGAGACGTCCCACGTGTGAAAACAAGTGAAGGCAAAAGTAGGGCCCGCTTTCTAGAGAGTAGATAAGCTTTGTTTTGATACAAGATGCTGCACTAATGGTGATACATTGTGATGGGTATATCCCCATGTATTCGTGGTTTAGGAACATCGCTCTGTGTCTGCGTGGATCACAAAATCTATAAAATATCATCTTCACTTACGTTATTTCAAAAGATAGTTTCTAATTTTAATTATTATATGACTTGTACATCATAAAATATATATGTCTGGTAATCTTTGGGTTCTGCGAGTATTGTTTGTATCTTTTTTGCGACAGTTTCGCCACAACTTCCATACATAAACTCCCTTATACATGAAAATCGCTTCTTTGGAATTAATTTTTATTTTTTCTTATTTCTTTGGAATTTATCTTTAATATTTATAAATTCATCAACTGCTGAATTTATTTATTGAAAAAAAGAAGACAATTGTTGTTTAAAAATCCCGACGAAGCCGGCAGAAGAACATGGCAGGGTGTTGGAAAATTATTCATATTGTCGTTTCAAACGCACTGCGTGAAAAAAAGTCAAGTTGAAGACTTATTTAGATATTTTCATTTAATTAATTAAAATTTCTGACATGGAAAACTATATTACTGCACCATTAAAAATGCAATATTTAATTGACTTGTCTCACAGCTGGTGAAATTGAAACGTATAATTCGAATATGGTCTCTATTGTGACTAGGGAACTATCTCGCTCGGACTACCTTAAAAAATATAACTTTCCAATTCCGTAGAGACTCCCGTATTTAATCTGGAGTGTTGGCTACCCTGGTTGTTAAGGCGGTCTTCAGAAGGGGGTGGTGTGGGAAAGGGGAGGCTTATATATATTTAGTGAGGAGGAGGAGGGGTGGTGGAGAGTTTGAGGGTAGAATCCAAATTTCTCCAGGGTACGTGTGGGGGGATATTGCAGGGTGGGATTGGCCGCGAGGGTAGGAGGAAGGGGTGTGTAATGCAGGAGCTGTGGGGGGGAGGTGATGACGAAACGTCTTGCAAGATTCTGTAGGGAGGGGAATGGATGAGGCAAGGATGCGCAATTAGATGCACCGATGATATTAACCCTCGAAAAATTCATCCTGCTGATGTTGGCTTCAAAATGAGCAAAAGCCCATGTCTACACATGAATCCACTCAGTGCCCTGCGAATGGCTAAGAGAATAAAAGTAGGCGTTTATTGCAAATAGACTTTGATGGTGTATTGAGCAAAATATTGGATGAAAACTTGGATCGTATACATATAACTTCTTCCATTACATAGTTCCTTGTCGATCCACACGTACGCACTCATTACTCCATGTGCCTATTCCTAGACTATCCCTTATCAAGCGTTCCCTTCACTACCGCCTCTCCTCACTTCTCAATTCTCTGCCTGATAACAATGATCCCTTTTCGCTCTCTTCCAACTTATTCATCAATCTTTCCATATCCCATTTCTGGGGAAATAACTAAACCGCTCCCTTTTTCCTCCCTTTCCACCTTTGCTTTATTGGTTTGTTTGCATTATTTTATCATCTACTCTTTGTTTTGTTCGTTCGTCTACGTCTACGTTAACAGTTTATTGTTACTGCGACACTGTAAACTGGCAGAAATGCTGTACGTGAGCAATTACTTAAATAAGCACCATTATTTTATCATCTACTCTTTGTTTTGTTCGTTCATCTACGTCTACGTTAACAGTTTATTGTTACTGCGACACTGTAAGCTGGCAGAAATGCTGTACGTGAGCAATTACTTAAATAAGCACCATTATTTTATCATCTACTCTTTGTTTTGTTCGTTCATCTACGTCTACGTTAACAGTTTATTGTTACTGCGACACTGTAAGCTGGCAGAAATGCTGTACGTGAGCAATTACTTAAATAAGCACCATTATTTTATCATCTACTCTTTGTTTTGTTCGTTCGTCTACGTCTACGTTAACAGTTTATTGTTACTGCGACACTGTAAGCTGGCAGAAATGCTGTACGTGAGCAATTACTTAAATAAGCACCATTATTTTATCATCTACTCTTTGTTTTGTTCGTTCGTCTACGTCTACGTTAACAGTTTATTGTTACTGCGACACTGTAAACTGGCAGAAATGCTGTACGTGAGCAATTACTTAAATAAGCACCATTATTTTATCATCTACTCTTTGTTTTGTTCGTTCGTCTACGTCTACGTTAACAGTTTATTGTTACTGCGACACTGTAAACTGGTAGAAATGCTGTATTTGAGCAATTACTTAAATAAGCACCATTATTTTATCATCTACTCTTTGTTTTGTTCGTTCGTCTACGTCTACGTTAACAGTTTATTGTTACTGCGACACTGTAAACTGGTAGAAATGCTGTATTTGAGCAATTACTTTAATAAACAAATAAGCACTTTTTTATTTTTTACCGCGTTAGAAATAACTACGGACACCCCTGTTTATTTATTTTACTTATTTATTAACACGCCAAAAAACAGCAACTAGGGCCTTTAAAATGGGTTTAAATAAACAAAAATTAAGTTAATAAATAAAATAACAATATAAAGTAAAAAAATATGAACAATAATCAACAGAAAGAAAAAGAAATCAATTTTTGTGACAAGGGGGAGGAAGAGGAGGTCACAATGCGTTTAAGTTGGGAAGAAAAGACGTTGGGAGAGGAGAAAATGGTAGGGTGATTGTTGGCAAGGGTATTGAAAAATGAAGGTAGGCGGTAGAAAAGGGTACGTCGGGAGGTGGAGAGAGACGGAATTCGGGTGCGTGGAACAGACAGAAACATCGCGAGGGGTGCGATGCGGGGATGCTGAGTGAAAAACAGGAGAGGAGATGATCAGAACGGAGCGGCCCGTTCATGATGAGAGTGGAGAAATTTTAGGTCGGAAATTAGCCGGCGATGTGGGAGAGACCTAGAGAGACCTGGAGACAAAAGAATATCAACTTGAGAGCTGTGTCTAAAGCCTGAATCACACGATAATTGACCTCGTACAAGCCCATAAACCACTGAGTTGTGCATGTTTATTATTTACCGCATTAGAAATAACTATGGACACCCTTGTTTGGCCCTGGTGTGGCCAAAATCTTTAGCGAAACTTTGGCATTGAGATGTGTTTTGGCAATAATTCATGAATAATTTTGACTAATATATATTATGACTTGTCTTGATGAATATCTATCGATACCTCGACGTCAAAGGACACAAAATCACTCCAGTAATGATCTTCGAAACATACGAGAAGCAAAATAATGCGTGATGATTTTTTAAGATAGGATTGTGCTGCTTTTTGGACTAAAACACTTGATTGAATACTTTTAACGAATCGTACAGTTTCAGGGCGAATAATGTGAAATTTTTCTATGTTATAAAAGAGAAACGATGCAAATTCCACTTGGAGAACATTCTTCAGGCATTCTATAAAAAGGAATTTGCATAGTTTTACTTCAATATACTTGATAGAACAACTAGATTTTTTAATCGGAGTCAAATACATTTCTGAATGCCGACGCTTCGCCAATTGTTTGGCGACACCAGGACAATGGAATGAGTAACAAAGAACCTGAAGTTCAGCGCCCTACTGAAACTAAAGAAATTGGAGATTCGCTGGCATTGAGACAAATATTTGTTAACCAAATTCCAGATTTATTGTTGTCATAAATAATATGAACGGTCGATAAAGTTATAATGCCGACGTTTCGCAAAATATTTTGGGTTAACCCTTTGAGCGCGCCATGACGTCATATCACGTCATGCTTGTCTTCACTCTGGTGCTGAATACGTGATATAACGTCAAGAGTACCAGGAGTGTCCCAGCTTTCACTAGGGAACTTTCAATAGGCCCTCTAGTGACAGTTGGTACACTCACGGTACTTATGACGTGATATCACGTCATCAGCACCAGAGTAAAGACAACCATGACGTGATATCACGTCATGCCGCACTCACAGGTTTAAAAGGGGCATTTAAATTCGGGTTCAATGTTACTGATTTCACCTTCTGATGTTATGTACAACTATGGCGAAACGTTAGTAAACAGGAATTATATATTTGTTGCCCACAAGCTAAGAATCTAGTTGCTCTCTATATGTTAAATGGTCGAGGAAGTAAATATGTCAAAGTTTCGCCGAATAAATTGGGCTCACCTGGTCATTGTAATGTATGTTCTATATTACCGATTTCAATTCCCTGGTGTGGTGGAAAAATTTCACGAAACTTCGGCACTGAGAAATGTGTATTCATTGACTAGAATTCAAGAATCATGCTGTTTGATCTTCTTACATATAAAAAATAAACTGTGATTGTGCAGTCACTTAAAACTACCAAACCGCTTCACGAAAGGACATAAAACTTCGTAACATGACTCATTGTTTCACTGGAAAGGTTTATGGCCACTTTTTGTTTACCTAGAAGCCTTCGGTTCGACTCCAGGCGAGTAAAAGCGTTTTTCTATAAGAAATATATGTCATTCCCATCACACGAGGTGTAAACATGATATACACTACACAAATATAAGAAAAAACATCAACAAATCTGACCCCAGGGAAATGGGGATACGATTGTACAATAAACTTCCCGCTGAAATAAAAAAGATTAAAAATTACAATACCTTTAAAAATACAATTAAAAAGGTTACTGCTACAAGGGTCCTACTATTCTTTGGAGGAATATTTATGTGAGTAAGGAAGGACTTGATGAAATGTTTACAATGTGTTTTTTTTTGTGTATTGGAAGTTAATTATTTGTGACATTTGCTTTGACTGATTTAATATGTATTGTTAAAGTAACTTATGTCTATGATTGACGTGCCTTATATCAATGGAAAGATGTACCTTGGTCTTTGGGCAAATAAAAACTATTATTATTATGTAAAGTTCGTTTTTTTTCTGTCGCGCAGACCGTTTTTCTTTTGCATTTTTTAACTAGAAATAATGGTTTTAAAAGTTTGCTATGAAGACCACTCGAAAGAAAAACAAATAAACATTTTTTTATCTTGCGATTGAATTTTGTTTTCCAACTGATTTCCTTTAAATTCTTTTGAAAACAATTTTCATGAAATTGCTGAAAATTCAGCGTTTTTGGTGCGTTGTCCCATTGACGACCGATGGCATTGTTAAAGCCGAACCCAATATGTAATATAGGCGCAGAAACGTTTCAATTGAGGTATAAGAATCCATAATCCATACTGGTCGGGAAGTTTGTTTTACACACCCGTGGAATTTCCAACGGGTACCTTCCACCTGTATATAACAAATGGACGCGATAATTACGATTGATCACTGACAAATATTTAAATAGAAAAATTCTGTTGATAAATGTAGCTACAACTATTTATTTAGCATTATGAGTCAGATGAAAATTACGAGAAGCATTTTAAATAAAATTAAAAACTTAAATATTTACTAAAATCATCACTAAAATAATCAATCACTTAAATCTTTGAAATAGACGTATTTTGTTGAAAAACTTTACTAATGCTGAATGTTTAATGATAATACAGGATTTTGATATACAACAATACGCATTTTTTACGAATTTTAATTAAAAAACCGGTTCTAAATCAACAATATATCATGTTTTTTATTCATACCATTACGGCTCAATCATCCGGCGTATTCGAAGAATTCCGGCCACTTTCAGGAAGATTTATCAAACCCTGACGTTCATCTAGGGTCTTTCCGGCCGACGGAGGTTACTCAGGGGCGCAAAAGGGGTAAGAAAGGGTACGCGTTGTGTGTGTGTGTGTGTGGGTAAGGGTACGCATTAAGCCTTTCTTTCGCTTTCGCCTTGGAGTAATTAAGGATGCGGTCTGAGATGCATACCCTGGAAGGAAAAGGACCGCTCCCACCCCTTAAGGAGGCAGAAGGAACCCTTTTAAGAGACCTCTCCTACTCCTCCTACTTCTCCCTCAGGGAGTTAAGGGTTCGCTAGGGCAGCGTAATGGAGGAGAAGGACGTATGGCGGCGCCACCTTGGACGAAGGGTTATGTGGAAGCCCTTGCGGTTACTGTGGTGACCTATTCAGCGAAGGAAGGCTCCCGTACCCTGACGCAACCCCCATCCTCGGGAAAAGGGTTATACGGGAGCGTAATTAGATATAAGGCAGGGTCTGGTTTTAAGGGCGTATAAAGGGTAAGAGATGCGAAGGAGGGGTTCTCGCGAAACCCTCAAAAATTAAGGACAGGGCGCGCAAAGGGAAAAGGGGCACAAGATCGTGTGAGGATCCTGTAGATATAAGGGTTCGTCTCGAAAATTCGCTTTACGGTCCTGAAAGAGACGTTCCTCCTGCGTCTTGGAATTGTTTCAGTGATCTTGGGTCATCAAAAGAGTGAGTAAAAATGTCTAATCAGAGAGCACTGCTTTACATAATCAATATCAACCAATATTCTGCGAATGATAAAAACCTGACTCATATAACATGTAGTTAAAACATGTCTATACAACATTTACGGAATCATCGGTGCCATAGAAGTTTCTACTTGTGCTTGATTCTGGATTATCAAACTCTGAGCCTTTCTCCAAACAACGTACTAATCAGTTATTCTTACGTTACACCCATCGTATTAATGAAATGCGTTTCAAAAATTTTAGTTTCCCTTATAATAACGCAAAATTAAATAAGAAATATTAGGATGTGGTTCTAAATTAACAACATAGGCCTATGAGTTATTCCGTTATGTGTACACAATCGATTTAATCAAGAGTTAAATAAATGTCACGAGAGGTAGAAGTAGGCTGAGAGAGTTGTGGCTGAATGTGATTGAGGAAATTCTTAGGAGGAGGAAATATTAGGAGTCTTAAAAACAGGAGGGCGTGTATGATGCAGTGTATACTGGGAGTAAATGAGGCAAAAGAGGTTTATGGCAAGGATAGGTCAGTATGGAGGAAATTATTGAAGCAGAGTTAGGTGTACAAGTATGTATTTATGAGGAATGAGTGGGTAATTAATGAATGTGGGTTAGATGCTCCAGTAGTAATAGACACATATATGAAAGGAGTGTGCTTCGTTGGTTTGTGGCCATGTAGAGAGAATGAAAGAGAGTCGAATAACGAAACAGATATATATGAGAGTAGAATGAATGGTGCGAGAGGTAGGTAGAGGCAGGCCGAGAAAGTCGTGGTTGAATGTGGTTGAAGAAAATTCTTAGGGGGAGGAAATATTTGGAGTCTTAAAAACAGGAGGGCGTGTATGAAGCAGTGTATTATGGGTAAATGAGGCGAAAGAGGTTTATGGCAAGGATAGGTCAGAATGGAGGAAATTATTGAAGCAGAGTTAGGCGTACAAATATGTATTTATAAGTGAAACTTAGTGACTGTGCCTACTTTGGAAGGGAACGGCGTGATTGGTATGTATATATGTGTACAATTCAAGATGGTTGATGAGTCTTCGTCTGCCTAGGTACCCTAACAATTATCATATATTTTGACGGATGAAATGTCAAAAGAGTTCGCTCGGAAATAAAGAAAGATTTAGCATTTTGAAATAAGTTGTATATCAGTATGGCTACAAGAGTAAACGCAATATAACTCCAACGTGTAGAGTAGACTAAACGCAATGGGTACGAGTTAACTGGGGAGTGTTTTCGGCAAAAGTAGGATGGATAGGGTCAGGAATGTGTGGGTCATGAATGAATGAAGGTTGGATGCTCCAGTAGTAATGGACATATTGTATGAAAGGAGTGTGCTTCGTTGGTTTGTGGCCATGTTGAGAGAATGGATGAGAGTCGAATGACGAAACGGATATATATGAGAGTAGAATGAATGGTGCGAGAGGTAGAGGTAGGCCGAGAAAGTTGTGTTTGAATGTGGTTGAAAGGAAATCCTTAGGAGGAGGAATATTAGGAGTCTAAGGGCGTGTATGAAGCAGTGTATTATGGGTAAATGAGGCGAAAGAGGTTTGCTAGGATAGGTCAGTATGGAGGAAATTATTGAAGCAGCAGGAGAAGTATAGTTAGGTGTACAAATATGTATTTAAAACTGTTTTTATAATTATTATGAGTGAAACATTGTGACTGTGCCCACCCTGGTAGGGAAACGGCGAGATTGGTATGTATGTATGTATGTAACACTTTAAAATACGCTGACACGGCACCAGAGGTCTCCCCGCCAGTCGCAAAAGAAAACTTCTTGTTGAATACGACGAAAAAAAACCCTCGTAAAAAAAAGGAACTTTTTTTTTCCTCCAATTCTTCTTTCAAGTTGGCTCTCGAGATATGCGAGATAATCCCTGCAGGGTCCTTGACTTGAGTCATTTAAAGTCGGCGAGACGAGTATTCTCGGAGTAGTTAGGGAACAGGTAGGGTCCTCTCTTAAGAGCAAAGAGCGGGACGAGAAGGGATATGTATGTATACACGGATTTATATATTTGGGGTCCTCGTTTCCATTGGCGGCCGCGAGAGTGTTGACGCTCAGGGGTAGTTGAGGGGGGGTTATTTGCGACGTAGCGCGGAAGGAAGAAGAGGGAACCCGACCCCACTCCAGCGGTCGAAACGTCGAACCGTGAGAAGTGCAAACACTTTTGCACTCTTGAGAATAAGGGGAAGATCTGCGTTTTGATAGAAATGATACTGTTTAATTCGAAGGCGAAAAGAGGTTGAATAACGGGGTTTAAGTAGGCGAAAGACGTGCGAACGAGCGGGGTAGTCCCCAAAAAAATTCGCCCTTTCCACCACGCAAAAAGAAGGGAATGACTCCAGTGGAAACTTGAGTGTTTGAGGACAGAAACGAACGCAAAATTTTACCTTCACATTGGAGGCCTTCAAAATGACATACTTTTATGATCCATGGTTTGGGGCTCTACTTTGTGAGAGTAGATTTTCACAGATAAAAAAGTAACTTAATATTCTTCCACTGATTACCATAAGGTACCTGAAGAGACACTGTTGTGTCGTGACATGTTGTGCCAAGAAAATTGATCAAGGGAAGGAAACCATGCTATTTTCTTAATTTTTTATATCTAATAATTTCTGACAGTCCCTTATTATTAGAGAATCAAATTAATTCGCAAGCTATGAACAGTCTTTTGGAAAAGCCGTTTCACCGAACACATCTGTCCTGTTATACGAGAAGTCTTTAGAGGTATTTCCTCCATTTAAACATTAAATTTATAATTTACTGCTATGAATTTGATGCTAACTTTTGAACAAGAATCATAGGTGCTATAATTTCATTACCATCAGATTCGATGTCTTTGTTGATTTTTTAAAGAATGGATATCATGTTAAGTGAATATTTGTAACCCATTTTCTGTCATTGTTGCATTTAAGAACAATTAACTGATTCCAGACACGATAAAAAAATGAATCGTTAAAAAAAATGGAATTTTGAAATTCAAGTCATTTATAGTGTGTTCTCTGAGCGGATTAAACTCATCTTAAATCTCCGACCGCTCATTGTTGAATGACGAGACACCTTAGTTACGTGGGCGAGTTAATCTGTTAAGTATTGAAGCACAACCCCTCCCAGGTAGTTGCTAGGTTGTCGTGGGAGGAGTGTGCGTAATCAGTTTGATCCAAGTTTAAATATTTGAACAAAATATTGGATGATGGGTGTTATAAGTTGAACCGACCATTTTAAAGGGAAAACTCTAGTTACGATTTCCTAGCAAAAAATGACAAAAACTGGTCTGGTTTAGAGAAATATGTGCAACGAGTATACTCGTTTTCAAATTTTCTACGATGGATTCATCTGCTGCCTCTGCTTCTTCCATCAAATATTTGACGGAATATTTCAACAAATATTTGACGGAATATTTGAACAAATATTTGACGGAATATTTGAACAAACATTTGATGGAATATTTGAAAAAATATTTGACGATGAGAGTTATAAATTGAACCGACACATACAATGACAGCCTTAGTTACTATTTACGCACGAGCAATGAAAAAAATCATTTCCATTGAGAAAAAAATGTCCCACGAGTATATTCGTTTTCACACTTTCTCTAATGGATTCGTCGTCTGTGTTTCTTCCGGAGAGAGCCTTCATCCATTCTTTATGAACTTCAACCTCTTCCACTGAGAAGAACACCTTCTGCCACTCTCCAAACCCCTCCCTTTCTTCTTCAACCCCTCCGTATTTAAATCCAAATAAAAAAACCTCCCCTTTTCTCGGAGATCCTCACCCCTCGTACATTCATCTTCTCCCGGATTGACTTAAGTCCTCGACACTCTGACCCGTTCGTGTCGCAAACCGGAAGACTAAGAAAAGCTTTCATTCCTCGAACTTAAAGTAGTCCAGAGCGAGATAAGTTCCCTAGTCATAATAGAGACCATATTCGAATTATACGTTTTAATTTCACCAGCTGTGGGACACATGAATTAAATATTGCACTATTTATGGTACAATAAAATAGTTTTACATGACAGAAATTGTAAGTAACTAAATGAAAATTTCTAAATAAGTCTTTAACTAGACTCATTTCATCATCAAAAATTTTTATTCATCACCAAAAAAAGGATATTTAGTGGATCCGGGTTAAGATAAGCGTATACATAGCAACGGAATGAATTCGAACGTCCCTAAGAAATACAGGGACGTGAAATCTGTATGACTGAAATTGTCGTACAGAGAATCGTGTCGTAGAACTACGTATTTTCACAAATTTTGATTTCGATTTTAAGACGACTCGCCGTTGCAATATATTAAGCGGGTACTTAAATAAGTTAAGCATTTAATAGTTCTTGGGTTTGTAAACACTTAAATGATCCATTTAAGGCAGTCCGAGCGAGATAGTTTCCCTAGTCATAACAGAGACCATATTCGAATTATACGTTTTAACTTCACCAGCTGTGAGACACACGTGTTAAATATTGCATTATTAATGGTGCAAATTACAGTTTTATATGACAGAAGTTGTAAGTAATTAGATGAAAATATCTAAATTAGTCTTTAAATTGACTCATTTTTTTCGCGCGGTGCGTTTGAAACTCCTTCAAAACGGGTTTTTTTTGATACCCAAAAACTTATTGCGATAAATATATGTTTAATTTTCAAAAAATAGTTGAGATTATATACAAACTACACGCTGTTAGTTTTTTACGACATCTAAGCGTTAGAAATTCTTCATTTTGTAAATAATGCCTATAAATGGAGTGAATACGCGTACCATTTCCCATGTAAAATGGGGCTGTTGTATTTTTTGTAAAATATCTCCGAAAGTAATTCGGTAAGGGGTTAAATTTTTGGTGTCATCAGAAGGGCGAGATTTTTTCTTTAAAATGAGACCAAATTTATTGGTTTATGTGGAAAATTACATTATAAAAAACTACCTTAAGAAGTGCTGTTTTTCGCCAGTAGAGTCGCGGCAAACTTTGTCGCGTCTTAGATAGACCCTCGCTGCGGACACCGTCAATTGACTCATTTGAAAATCTCAAAGGCTACGTCTCACGTCAATCGACGCATATTAAATCCACTGTCGAAGAGGATAATCGGAGTTTCATTAACTCCATAAATGCCAAATTCAAAGATAAAATATCTGCGAAATTATTTTTGAAATAGTCAGATGCAGAAAATACTCACATTATTGACTTTCGGATGTCGAAGATTTCGTGGTCGATAAATTAAAAAAAAAATGCTTGTGCTATTTTGAAATCCACCTATCTCCTCGCTATCGATAGCAAAAAATTAGTACAATGTTTTTTATACCCGTTGATATTCAACGTGTACCTTCCGCAAGTTTTCTATAAAAAAATAAACTCCTTTTTATGGAAAACTTTATTTTTTTGGAAAAAAAGCAAAAGGTTGCAAATAGTTATCAATAATAAGATATATTCATCTCATTGCATTTTTTACGATGGATTATTTAATTTTTGCAAAAAAATTGAAGTCAAAACGTTGGAAATGGAGATGATAAGTCGGGGTCCACAGCTAAGCAGTGATGGTGAAAAATTAATTCGTGAAATATTCTGCATTTTTTAAAAATCTGTTTTGATTTACTATGCATAACGCATTCGTTTGGCGAAACTGTGATTTTTTAAATCATTTGGAAACGATTTGGTCTTTAGAAATTGCCTTGACTCACACAGCTGCGGTGAGAACGCTTTCAGAGCGACGTAGAAAATCGACCAAATTCGGACTTCTGTGATGTTTTTCTACAGAGATGCGTCTCCATCCTCTTGAAGGACCCTTAAGGTAGAGGACCCTTATGAAGTATGTCCCCTAAAACTCTTCAAAAGATCTCTTCAAGGATCCGATGCACTCTAATTATTTCCCTTCATTAGGGAAGGAAATTTAAATTCCACGGAAATGGAGGCGTGCTTGAATTCACAAAAAGGGTTGAAAGGGTATAAAATCAGATCTCGCACACGATCTGCGTTCTTCTAACAATAAGGGGGCAGAAACAATATTCAACATGTCAAAGCTAATCGATATATATCGAAAGAAACTCGAGAAAACCTCGAAAAAATCGAAAGCTTTATTTCGATACTATTTATTTTCTAATGCAAGACTAAAATAGTAGTTTTTGATAAAGAGAATGGGGAGAATAACTGTATGATGAGGGCGAATGGTGAAGTAATTGAAAAAGTGGATGATTTTGTGTACTTAGGTAAGATGTATGCGAAAGATGGAAAAATAGATGAGGAGATAAAGAGACGTGCGAATGCTGGAAGGAAAGTGGTAGGTATAGCATGTGGAGCACATCAAAGGAATAACAGCCTGTCTTCTAAGGAAGCGAAAATCGCCGTGTACAAAAGTGTACTTCTCCCCACTTTGTTCTATGGTAGTGAAACATGGGTATGTCAGGATACAGACACATAAGAGTAGACTAAACGGCGTGGGTATGAGTTCACAGAGGAGTGTTTGCGGCAAAAGTAGGATGGATAGGGTCAGGAATGAGTGGGTCATGAATGAATGTGGGTTAAATGCTCCAGTAGTAATGGACATATGTATATGAAAGGAGTGTGCTTCGTTGGTTTGGCCATGTTGAGAGAATGGATGAGAGTCGAATAATTTAACAGATATATGAGAGTAGAATGAATGGTGCGAGAGGAAGAGGTAGGCCGAGAATGTTGTGGTTGAATGTGGTTGAGGAAATTCTTAGGAGGAGGAATATTAGGAGTCTTAAAAACAGGAGGGCGTGTATGGAAAGCAGTGTATTATGGGAGTAAATGAGGCAAAAGAGGTTTATGGCAAGGATAGGTCAGTATGGAGGAAATTATTGAAGCAGAGTTAGGTATACAATTATGTATTAACGAGTGAAACATTTTGACTGTGCCTACCCCGGAAGGGAACGGCGTGATGGGAATGTATGTATGTTATTTTCTAAAATCTGTTTGTATTTCAGAGTTTATCATGAAGAAACCAAAAACCTTAGTGGGACGACTTATTTCTGGTAGCAAGGCGGAAGATGGCTTAAATGGTAGGGGAAAAGTTAGCGATTTTCGATACTTGTTGAAACTTGCGAGGAATCGTTCTGCTAATATGATATCGACGTAATAAAGTGCAAAAACTGCTTTCTTCTGTATAATATTGAATATAATGATAAAATGGTGTTTTTTTACGAATAACTGTGATGTTTTATTACAAATATATAAGAAAAAATTCCGAATTATATTTTTCTTAGAGTGTTTGGGCTCAAAATATGAGAAATATTTTAAGAATTTCAATTAAAAGTCGTGAGGTATAAACTTCACATCCATGAACAGCTATTAACATTTATATAACAATGTGAAAACGTTTACTTAAATGCAAGAACACTTACCTTGGAAGAACATTCAGACAAATTTACTATTGCTCAAATATTTCTAAAGAAAAATAATCCATCTAGTTCCATTTTCGTTCAAAAAATTAACCATCTTGCAACCATGTTCTTCAACTTCTGGTTTTTTTCATATTTAAGTAAAATGTAGATTTTTCTATTTTATAGGTTGAAAGGAAATGTAACCTGTTCCAATATTAAGGCCGTGTTCTTCCAGCAATAAGAGGTCGGAAACGATACTCAGTGTATCAAAGCGAATCGGTTTGTATCGAAAAAAACCTCCAAAAACAAATGAAATCTTTATTTCGATTCTAATACATGTTCTTGTGATTAAATCTGTTGAATTGTTCCATTTTGATGTGGAATTTTGAGGAGAAAAAATAACTTTCTCAGAATTTGGACGAACGATGCATATTCACCTCTCGCAATCCTTCGCTAAGAACATCCGGCAGAGTTTAAAAAACTCAGCGAACACAAAGATTGGGAAAAGGGACCATTCGAAGGAAAACAGAGGACGGAAAATATAGAGACGAATTCAAATCTTGAACTCAAAACTTTCGACCAGAGCGAGCTGGGGAGTTTGGAAATCGAGATAAAAGGTTTTGAGTTTCAAGACGTGCTTTCGGACGGAAATCATCAAGTGTTTGGTTTCCAGAATCCCTGAAAGAGACGGTGGGGAAGGGTATGTACTCCCTAGGGACTGGAAAATCGATTTCGATTTTAATCGAAATTCGATAATCACTCTCCGATTTTCGATTTAATCGTAGTCGGCTTTTTGTTTTGAAAAATCGTTCGAAATCGACTCTAGCCTTTCGATTTATAGCTTGCTACAGCATTTGAATAATTTTGCCGACTCGCTTTAACCCGCGCCGACTCGTCGACCCGTCGTTCGACCCGTCGGACACCGGCAGGTCGAAGTTGCCAACTGTAGGGCTGCGGATTTTTATTACAGTAATTCTAGTCTATAACGCTCGGAAGTAATACATTGTAGACCGCGAGACGAAGATTGGAAATGATAATACGCGTTGACATTGTGCCTTTTTGTAAACGTTTTCTCAATAAATCGCTTCAGAGCACCCGTCTTCTTCAAAATAGATTCGCCCAGTCCGAATATCGTCTTCTGCGCATGGGCTACTAAATTATATATAATTTTCTTGTTATATTACCTATATATATATATATATATATATATATATATATATATATATATATATATATATATATATATATATATATATATATATATATATATATATATATATATAAGTATCTGGTATGGATTATTACTTTCCTGCATACCTTATTAATATCTTTAAAATAATAAATTGTATTAATAAATTTAACCGTATTCAGTTCTTATCCCTAGTGCTTCCATTAACCCATACTTCGCAATTTTTTAGAACAGCACATCCGTACTTCAGCAGACAATTACTTTACCATTTAAAACTTTCGATTTCGATGTCGATTTTTCGATTATATTGGGCAAAAAATCGAATTTTTAGACAATCCATTTTTAAAACCGAAATCGAAAGTCGATTAATCGAAAATTGATTCTGGATTTAAATTTCCAATCCCTAGTACTCCCTGCACATATGTGTACAAGACTATTTACATGTAGAAGCACAATGGTATATATATACTAAGGACGAATCGATTCCAAATGTCGATTCTCGATTCCATCGATTGTCATGGCTTATAACAGGTGTCGAGAATCGATCGCCTAAATTCGATTCCAATTCCATCGGTAGATAAATATTCAAATCGAATTTCATTTACCCTTTGGGTGCGGCATGACGTGATATCACGTCATGGTTGTCTTTACGCTGGTGCTGATGACGTAATATCACGTCGTGTGTAGCGTGAGTGTTTCAGATTTCACAAGGGTGCCTAGTAAAAGTTTCACAGTGAAAGCTGGAGCACTCAAAGTACTCTTGACGTGAATTCACGTCATTAGCACCAGCGAAAAGAAAACCATGACGTGATATCACGTCATGCCGCACTCATAGGGTAAATCACATCATATTTGTCTCAGTAATTTTGGGTGTATGGCCATCAATTTGTACTTTTTATGTATACTACCTCAAGAAGCTGAGGATACTTATATCTGCCATTTTTTTAATAAATATACTTTTTAAGCGACTTTATTGTCTTATTTATTGTATTCCAGCCAATACTTGAATCCAAATAATAGTCGCACGCTACTGGTGTATCAATATCCCACTGTCTGTTATTAGGAATGAGAATCGATGGAATCAGAATCGAGAATCGATTTGAAAGAATCGGATCGAAAAAAAGTAGACTTGACTAATCCCTAATTAAATCCGAGTGTAAATCCAGGTGTTTTCAAGGCTAAATTTATGCAAAATTCCAGGTTATAATATCGCATGTTTTTTAATATGAGCCAAAGTGATGTTTTTCCCAAGTTTTATGTAGAATGCGGATTTTTATAGTTGAACCCACAAGTGAGAATAAAGAACCCCAAACTAAGAATACTGTGATTAAATAACTATGAATAATTTAATAAGAAATGAGAGTTAAAATAAAATATTCAAATATGTAGTTAACCCTTTGAGTGCGGTGTGACTCGCTATCACGTCATGGCTGTCTTTACGCTAGTTCTGATGACGTGATATCACGTCATGGGTACCGTGAGTGTTCCAGCTTTCACAAGTGGGCCTAGTAAAACTATCCTAGTGAAAGCTGAAACACTCATGGTACCCTTGACGTGTAATAACGTCACCAGCACCGGCGTGAGGCCAACCAAGACGTGTTATCACGTCATTCCGCACTCAAAGGGTTAATAAATACACTTTTTGAGCGAATTAAACGTCTTTCTTGTTTTATTTCAGCCAATACTTGAATTCAAATATGGCCGTACGCTACTGGTATGTCAATATCCCACCTTTTTATTACGAAAAAGAATCGGTGGAATAAGAATCGAGAACTAAGAATCGATTAGAAAGAATCGGAATCGAAAAAATGTAGAATCGACTCATCCCTAGTATATATGTATGCATAAGAGAAGTGGATAAGGGGGTTCCGTATGTTAAGTAAGAATGAGAACAGAGAGGAATTTCTTCTGGCTGGATCTTCTCCCCGCCGTTGTGAGTGAGGGTGGGGGGGGGTGGTGCGGGGACAGGAAGCGACAATGTGGTGTCGCCACGGTCGCCCCTGGCAACGGGATGAATGCCTCAACCGGATGGACAAGTGAGCATCCAGAAATCTTCTTAAGGAGTACCCCAAGGGACGATCCTCGGCCCAACCCCCGTTCTTTTCCGCCGATTCACCCCCCTCCGAGGGCTTTCAATGGGGAGCTAGGGTGTGGGGATGGCGGGGGAATAAGGGTCGGACCCTAGGGTTGTGGGGGAACTTGTAGGAATGGGAAATCTTCTTCGTGTTTGGCCGGCATAAGTGTAAAATCGAGTCTCGCGTCGAGAAGCAAAGAGGTCGGCTTATGGCGGTGGAGAATGAAAAGAGAAAAAGTCACGCGGTAATTCTCACTCGGATCCGAGAGAACAGCATGAGAATGAACACGTAAGAATAAATATATATTACGGAATGTAATCTCGTCGCCAAAAACTATTGTTTGGAATTCCGTAAACAAACAACCTTTAGAAATGGTGTGCCACCTATTGATGAAAGACGGAAGTTCAAATGTAAATACATTCGATGGTTTGTAAATGTTTAAAATTTATTCATGTAATGTAATAAAATGTAAATTTAAAAATGTCTTACAGGTTTTACTTACAAGCCATCTTAATTCAGTGGATAAAAAATGTACTACTACACGCGGGACGTAATCATACACTTTATAAATATCACCGGTCTACAGATATATTTAGTTCCTCTCCAAAATTAAGTACAGTAAAGCACAATTAACTTCTCATTACTTCGTGAATGTCGTTCTACGTCAATTTAATAATAATACGAGAAGTGAAATACGGTGAAGCAAAGTGGAATCAATTAGAAGAAGGATACATACGTACT
Organism: Ceriagrion tenellum; assembly: GCA_963169105.1. Classification (NCBI taxonomy): domain Eukaryota; kingdom Metazoa; phylum Arthropoda; class Insecta; order Odonata; family Coenagrionidae; genus Ceriagrion; species Ceriagrion tenellum. Next base: position 3,923,340 of record OY720645.1, read on the forward strand.
TTAATTATTTCAAAACCAAGATTCAGCAATATCATCTTTGGATAAGACACTGCGCCAATAACTAGCATTATAGTCTTTGTTGTAATTCACTTTCTACTCTTAGGAGTGCAAGAATCAAAAGGCAATAGCAAATAAAGGAGAGAGTGTTGAACATACTCCGAGGACAACAAACAACTTTTTGGATAGTGTTGCCACCTAGTGATGAAAGACGGAAGTTTAAATGAAAATACAGTCGTTAGTTTGTAAATAAACGCATCGTACTGGTTTTACCTTGAATATACATGGGTTTTACTTATTATTAATCGTGATGCACAGGGTAAAAAATGTAGTAACACACGCGGAACGTAATTATACACTTTTTAATATCGTCCGGTCAACAGATATATTTAATTCCTATCCAAAATTAATTACACAAATGCGCAATTGACTTCGTAGCACTTAGTGAATATCTGTTGTCTGGAAAAACTGTTGTCTGTTGTCTGGATTTATATCTGGTAATAGGGAGACCAGTAGTTCGATATGATATTGGTTATCAATTTGAAAGTACTGCGATGAATGGAACACTAGTGCGGAAAAATCGAACTTGCTATTCAAACATTATAATGTTTGATTCCGCTGAAAACACACGAAAAACAGATTTAATACATATGCACCTACGTTATACCCTGCGAGCCACCACGAGGGTGTGTGGCAGGGGGGGAAGATCACCGAACAGAGAGGAGCCTCACGATACGTCGCACATTCTGCGGAGGAAACCATTCAGTACATTTACAGCGCACCGAAATGAGGTCTCCATACAATCCAAACTTCAAGGCAATCGAAAGTTCGCGGACTCCGCAGAGTCACGCCGAATCTCACGACTGAAATCCAAATACTCCGCTCGGAGACGACCCAGAGGCGGCATATTTGAATCACGCACCCGAGGACAGCCGCGAAAATCATCACATCCGTTGCGAACGACGGAGCAAGGACTGATAGAATCATTATCTGGAGAAAATCAATAAATACCATAAAATAAAATACCTAATCACACTCGGTTTCGGTCAGTTGTCTGCTGTCTACACTGAGGAAGCCTGGATAGCGTAGTGGTCCGCGCATTGGTCCGACAGACTAAAGGTCCGTGGTTCAATTCCCGGTCCAGGTCGAATTTTTTTATCTAAAGAGTACTCGGAAAATGTGATGAGAAAGTGAAAGAACGTTGTTATTTTTCAATCGTTAGGCCTCATCTGGAATATGTTGTTAGTGTATGGGATCCATACGAAACGGGGTTGATATCAGAGTTAGATCGCGTACAGCGAAGAGGAGCTAGGTTTGTGAAACGATGCTACGATAAGTTGGCTAGTGTGTCTGGACTGTTAGAAGAATTAGGATGGGAATCGCTATCACAGCGTAGATTAAATTATAAGCTTAACCTCCTAAATAAATTTCAAGAAAATCATTTCTCTGACGACGTAAAAAACATACTATTGACCCCCTCGTACTACGGCAGATTAGATCGCGCCAATAAAATTAGAGAGATAGATTGTAGAACCGATAGGTATAAAATGTCATTTTTTCCGCGTACCATTCGGGACCATAACAGCTGTGATCGTCGTCATGAATAGTTCGAGTAGTGACAATAGGCAGGCAGTAAATCTTTCTCATTATATTCTCTACTCTCTTATATATGCATGATGTAAATATTGACGTTCTTATTTATGCATGATATTTTGAATCTGTAGCAGTAGTCTTTGTATCCCTTGCATGTTGGAATGATTGACGATAGAATGTTTCTTGGGTATTAGATTTATAATTGGCGATTCGCATGTGTGGTACGCGGGTTTCGATGTAATTTCGGTGTTCTACCGCAACATTCATGCATGCCTGGCGTGGAAGCACCCCCTGCCACACACCCTTTGGGTGGCTTGCAGGGTATGACGTAGATGTAGATGTACACTGCACGGTAAACTTTAGCAACATGCTAGGGATATGTACTTCCAAAACCCCAGATTACTTTTCTTTGATTTGAACCTCTGAAAGTACGCCAAGAGCATCCTTTTGCATTGCTGCAAACCCAGGACGATTTATTTATTCTATTTAAGCATTCTACCGGTAAAGGTAGGTTTTGTTTAAGTATTAGTTTGAGTAAAACGTCGTGCCTGCCTTTGTTTAATTCCATTTTTATTTATTTTTATTTTATTTATTTAATTTTCGTTCGTTTTTTGGGTTTTGCTGGAATTAATTTATATGTCAATGTATGTTTATCTATGTAGATGTTTTATATTGTTTATTGTTTGTGTGAAAGGTTGCTATGTTGTTGTTGATTAAAAGAAGGGAGGATTGTTAAAAAATAACGTTGAAGTGGAGAGACGCGTATTAAAGTGGGGCCATGCCAAATTAATATTCCAAGGGAATTTGTTACCATTTGAGAGATCCCGACGTCACAGTCCGGCTGAATGGTGGAGTCAGCGATACCTCCAGGGACGGAAACAGGGACGTGCCCAGGGATGGAAAAAGCTATAGGGATCCCTATCGCTGGAGCCATCCCTGACTTTGTTCGAGTCACATGATCACTTTTCGAGCGATCAGTTGAGCTATGATTGGAGCTATCGCATTTGAAGGGACGGAAAAAATGATCGTGTGATTCAGGCATAATCAGTGCCTGATCATCTGCAAGCCTGAATCAGCTTATCAGCTGCCACCCTACTTCAATTACCACATCTAGCTCTTCCCATTTCCTCATCATAAATGTTGAAAAGCAAAGGAGACAATGGACATCCCTGCCTTTCCCCCGTGACCTGTAAATGCCAAACCAGATTCACCGTCAGCCACCCTCACTTGTGCCCTTTGGGCCAGATAGAAGTTTATAATTACTCTACTGCCTCCCCAATCTATCCCCATTCTACCAAGTTCCTGATTTAGTTATTCCTGGAGGAGTTATTCACCCTGTCAAATGATTTTTTCATATCAACAAATATTGCAAACACATCCTGGCTATACTATGATTCTCTCTGTAAGTGTTCCCACCACTGTAATTGCACGTCCAGTTGACCTTCCCTTCCAGAACCCAAACTGGTCACTGCCCAAATAGTACTTTGCTCTACCCTCCAGCCTCTTTTAATAGTTCTGAGGAAGAATTTGGGTGAGTGTGATATCAAGCTTACTGTTTAGTACTCCTTGAATTCTGACGCTTTGTCTTTCCCAGTAGATCGTACATAGAAGTTAAAAAAAAAGTTCTTCCCATTTCCTCATCATAAATGTTAAGAAGCAAAGGAGACAATGGACATCCTTGCCTTTCCCCGTGATCTGTAACTGCCAAACCAGATTCACCGTCAGCCACCCTCACTTGTGCCCTTTGGGCCAGATAGATGTTTATAATTAATCTACTGTCTCAACAATCTATCCCCATTCTACCAAGCTCCTGATTTAGTAATTCCCTAATTCACCCCGTCAAATGATTTATTAAAATCAACAAATCACGCAAACACATTCCGGCTATACTCTGATTCTCTCTGTAAGTGTTCCCATCACTGTAACTGCTTCTCCAGTTGACCTTCCCTTCGAGAACCCAAACTGGTCATTGCCCAAATAGTACTTTGCTCTACCCTCCAGCCTCTTTTAATAGTTCTGAAGAAGAATTTGGCTGAGTGTGATATCAAGCTTACTGTTTAGTACTCCTTGAATTCTGACGCTTTGTCTTTCCCAGTAGATCGTGCAAAGGAGTTTAAAAAAAGTTCTTCCCATTTCCTCATCATAAATGTTAAAAAGCAAAGGAGACAATGGACATCCTTGCCTTTCGCAGTGACCTACAACTGCCAAACCAGATTCACCGTCAGCCACCCTCACTTGTGCCCTTTGGGCCACATAGAAGTTTATAATTAATCTACTGCCTCACCAATCTACCCCATTCTACCAAGTTCCTGATTTAGTTATTCCCTAATTCACCCCATCAAATGATTTATTCAAATCAACAAATCAAGCAAACACATCCCGGCTATACTCTGACTCTCTCCGTAAGTGTTCCCATCACTGTAACAGCTTCTCCAGTTGACCTTCCCTTCCAGAACCCAAACTGGTCATTGCCCAAATAGTACTTTGTTGTTGATTTCCTTAGGTTTATTAAGACGACAGGATATTCAAGTTTATCAATTTTAATAATACTTAATCAGAAACAAGATGGAGAACGTCCTTCTTAAAGGAAGACATCAATCAACAACTTCAACAATACGTTAAGAAAAAATAAACACAATGGAATAACAAAAATAAATAAACAAAATACAAACGATTACATTGCACTTAAAGTAAGAGAAATTGCTCTGTACAACATTTGTTCTACCCTCCAGCCTTTTTTAATCGTTCTGAAGAAGAATTTGGCTGAGTGTGATATCAAGCTTACTGTTTAGTACTCCTTGAATTCTGACTCTTTGTCTTTCCCAGAAGATCGTACAAAGAGGTTTAAAAAAAAGAGTCAACTACCTTTATTGACTTAATTACTGAGTGACTCTTGAGGGTATGTTGCCTACTCCCACAGCTTTTCTTGGCTTCGTCTCTTTTAATGCTTTCTCTGTTTCACCGTCGAGATATTTTGTATATTTTGTCCAAGGTTCTCCTCATATAGTGTTCCCTCATCCTCTATGGCCGTTTCCGAACTTGGCAAACGCCTTGATATCAAGATATCTTGATACCTAGGCCGTCACAAGATAAATCTCCCGGTTTTCTACACTTTCAGGGGCCCATCTCCCTCCAGTATATTCTTTTTCGCCTCGGCATACGATCTACAAATCTAGATGCAATTTCCATTTCTAAATCAAACAATCATGCAAACAGCAAAATTTAAGCAAAATAGGAGAAACATAATTAAGCTGCTGACGATATTTTTGCGGAAGAAATCGTCTCAAAATGCGCAGCGCGAATTCGAACTGATGCGGAATTTTCAAAATATGAACGAGTTTGGAAGATAAAATTCTGCTTATCTTTGTGGACAGTGGATTTGAAATGCGTCGATTTACGTGAGACGTAATATTTGAGATTTTCCCATCACGTCAATTGACGGGATCCGCAGCGAGGTTTTTAGGATGCGACCAAGTTTGCCGCAACTCTACAGGCAATAAGCAGCACTCCTTAAGGTGAATTAAACCCGTGGGACTGGAGAACTTAGATTCAACCTGCTGGGAAGTATATTTATTTCAAGTGGCATTGCGATAAGAAGTGTGCCTCAAGGTGTTCTCGACACTCGACAAGGATCCTGCCGCGGGAAATCTATTGTCGAACCCAATGCATAGAAGCTCAAAGGGCACTTTCCCCCCTCCCGTTACGCGGGAACCCAACAATAGGTGGCAGATATATAGCCGCTTCAAAAACATCCAGGGGGGCATCGTGGCGTGTGCCCATAGTTCAACGCAAAACCAGTTTCCATTCATGGGTTCAAGGGGATTCAAAAGACGGCGTAGCGACAAAAGGAGGCGGCGGGGAATGGCTGCGGGTAACCACAATGGACCAAGCACTGTGCCCTGCGGTACAAAGGACTTCACGAAGAGTAATTACGATTCTTCGCGCTAATCCTAAGTACGGCGCGATTAAGACACGCGAAATCCACCCTTCCACAAAGTCGCCGACAGTGTTCCAGCGGATAAGAACATCTCAAAGAGGTTTTCACCTCATACGATAACGGGCAGGCTTTAGTTTAAACCGATAATTACTGTTATATTATGAACTGATAGAACATATCTGGCCGTTCTGAATATCAACAGCCACTTACACAAGTTTTCGAACGTATTCCCTCTACTGGTTAGGCCACACCTCGAATACGCCGCGAGTATTTGAGACCCTGGTCAAATAGATTTAACCAAAAAAATAAATAAAATACAAAGGAATGCAGCGCGCTTCGTTAAAAACTGCAATACGAGCGTACATATAGTGTTACACAACAGTGAGAGGGATTAAGGTGGGAGACCCTAGAGACAAGAAGGCTTAGGTTGCTTGAGAAATTCAGGACTGATATTTTTCAGAGCGACACAGAGAGAATATTATCATGACTCCTCACTACATCTCTAGGTATGACGGAAGGGATAATGTAAGAGAGATACACTGCCATCTACAGATAGGTATTACAAAAGCTCGTTCTTTCCGCCAACGATAAGCGACCACAATAAAAATTATAAAAAACTTTTAATAGTGTTTTTGCCATTTACGAACGTCTCTGGTTTGAGCCGCGTAAACCGAGGGAATCGCCAAAACGGTATATTCAAGAATCGGCTCACTAAGCAGATCAGTATTACTACCAAGGAGACTTTTCGTAAAAGCGAGCGTTTTTTGCCACGTGAGAACAACACGAGTTAGAACCGCGTAAACCGAGAGAATCGCAAAAACGGTATATTTAAAATCGGCTCTGTCAGAAGATCAGCATTACATCAAAGGAGACTTTTCGTAAAATCGAGTGTTTTGCCGCGTAAGAAGGTCACGATTTTGAACCGCGTAAACCGAGGAAATCGCAAAAATTGTATATACATATATATATAAACCCGGATCTTTCAGCAGATCAGTATTACAATCAGGGAGACTTGTCGTAAAATCGAGTGTTTTTGCCATTTAAGAACGTCTCTGGTTTGAGCCGCGTAAACCGAGGGAATCGCAAAAACTGTATATATTTAAGAATCGGCTCACTAAGCTGAATAAATCGTAAAATCGAGCGTTTTGTGCCACTTAAGAACAACACGAGTTAGAACCGCGTAAACCAAGGGAATCGCGAGAACGAAATGTATATGTGTGAAAGGATCATTACGAATCGCCAGAAGAATAAACCCTCGAAATTCCGGAGCAAAAAAAAAAGAACGGCGCCACCTTGAGCTGACGGCTCTTGACGCAAGCCGGGGGGTGATTATCCGTAAAAATCGCCGCAGACCCGAGGGTTTACACGAGAGGGGGAAAAAGTTGAAGTGCGAAGAGCGATGTGCCGCAAGCTGAGGAGTATGAGAGAGTGGTAGGTCGGTCGCGGCGGTGGAATGATGAGAAAGAAACGTCCAGGGTAAGAGATTGAGGGGCGAACGAGGAAAGGGCACGAGCAGTTTTTAAGTGAGTGAACACTGTCCGCGAGTTTATTTGGCCATTTATCTCTTCACCAAAACCTCCCCCAAACCCCTGGCCGGCCCTGGCAAGCACCCCTTGAACGCCCCAGACGTACGGAAAGGGAACGTCGATATATAATAAAAACCCCCTGCGAAGAATAGCAGCAGGAGGACCGGGAGGAGATAAATATATATATTTTTTTCGAACCATCTTTGTCCCTGAGTGGCTCATCTTTCTCGTTTTCTTCCAAAGGACTTTGAGTTCATTTTTTTTCTTTTCCACGATGGCGTTCTTAGCGAGAGAACTGCGGTGCGTATAAGGAGTGTTCTTGACAGCCATTTGAAGGGACGTTGGGCAGACACGAAATGACACGTACAGCCATCATACTATGTTATCTAGAGCTCAAGATAGAGCCATTGACAATCCAGTTAAATTATCCCTTTGAGTGAGTCATGACGTGATATCACGATATGATTTTGTTACGCTGGTGCTGATGACGTGATCTCACGTCATGGGTGCCATGAGTGTTCCAGCTTTCACTAGGGAGCCTGGTGAACGTTTCCTAGTGAAAGCTGGAACTCTCAAAGTACCCTTGACGATATATCACGTCGTTAGCACCAGCATGAAAAAACCATGACGTGATAATACGTCATGCCGAACACAAAGAGTTAAAGAGACATTTAAATTGACAATTAAAGACTCTGTGACAGATGGGTGGGGAATCACGTCATCAAACTGTATCCTAGCAACCGAAATAACAATCGTATTGTTCAACCACTACCCTATTCTCACTTTCCTTTGCTTAGCAGGAAGCCATGAACGAATCAGTTTACGTAAAACTAGAATATCAATCATCTCTTTTTCTAATCCAAGATTTTTTCAAATAGATGGGTAGGGAATCACGTCATCAAACTGTATCCTAGCAACCAAAATAACAACCGTATTGTTCAATAATGCAATATTCTCACTACTCTTTTCTTAGCAGGAAGCCATGAACGAATTAGTTTACGTAAAACTAGACAATCATCCATCTCTTTTTCTAATCCAAGATTTTTTCAAATAGATGGGTAGGGAATCACGTCATCAAACTGTATCCTAGCAACCAAAATAACAACCGTATTGTTCAACAATGCAATATTCTCACTACTCTTTTCTTAGCAAGAAGCCATGAACGAATTAGTTTACGTAAAACTAGACAATCATCCATCTCTTTTTCTAATCCAAGATTTTTTCAAATAGATGGGTAGGGAATCACGTCATCAAACTGTATCCTAGCAACCAAAATAACAACCGTATTGTTCAACAATGCAATATTCTCACTACTCTTTTCTTAGCAGGAAGCCATGAACGACTTAGTTTACGTAAAACTGGAATATCAACTATCTACATTTAAACTTTAAAGGAAGTAATCCTGGTCACATATGTTGGATAGTTAAAACTATGTATTTTACTCCATTCTATCACGAATTTCACGGAAAAAACCGATAATTATTTGTATAAATTAATATGAAATTGTAAGGCAGGAGAATCCTAATTAATTGGGTCACTGAATGCAGATTTATAGAAAGTTGTCGAGGAAAAAACATCGTAAAATTTCAATATTAGTACATCAGCACGTAAACTCTGAAGAAAAATAGGGGTTAGCAAAGGTTGTGGACAGGTGACGACTAAGTTCCTGCTTCCATCATAGATAACAATAACAAACAATGTCTCCATTAAACAGAACGGTAAGACCAAAGGAAAGAGACTCCTATGCTTTTTAAACCGGTCATGCAGGGAATCTTCGAGAAGATTCTAAAACTCTTGAGCACGAGTGTCTTATCCGAGGCTTAGGGCCGTATTCACAGTCGTTACCTGGGTGTCCCTACAGGTGTGGGGGAGCCCCTTGGCTCAGAAATGGTATTCATAGTCGTTACCCAGGGGACTGTAGTCCCCTAACCCTCCCCCAGGCCGTCGATTTCCTGGGTGAAGGCATGAAGCTTACCCAAAGCTCCACGCAGTACTGCTGCCCACGCGTGGGACGAATGGATACTACTGTACTAATGGCAGTACACGATAATATCAACATCTTTCCATAGTAACGTCTCCTGTTTACAAACACGGGTACTTATTGAAATACCCTCGTATTCCTCACCATTCAAATTACATAAATATGTAAGTAATATTGAAATCATTCTCTCATATTCCTTCAATCATTTTTCATCAACATTTTGCAACAGTATAATATATTATTGTTTATAGCGTGCTTGGTTACGGTGAAAAATGAGCATCGAAAACATCGAGAAGCATTCAGCGGAACCGTTCATATGTATTTTTGCGTGGAATTGTTGCCAAATCTTTTACCCAGGTGTCCCTTGGCTGGGTGTTACCCAGGTAAGGTTTATGAATCGCTCAGCGTAGGGGACCCCCAGGTGTTACCTGGCTAGGGGATTCCTAGGTAACCCCTAGGAATACGACTATGAATACGGGCATTAAACAGCAAGCAAATCTGAATCCAAAGTTAGTTTGAGCGAAATATCATTTTACTTAGAAATGAATGAATTTGGTCTCATTTTTAAGAAAAATATCTCACTTGTCCAAAAATGCAACACCTCACCACGTTGCTTCACGAGATCTTTGCCAAATAATTCAAACAACCCTTTTTACACAGGAAATGGTACGTGTATGCACTCCGGAGAGACTTTTTTTACAAAATGAGGAATTTCCAACACTTAGATCTCGTCAAAAATCAACAGTATGTGTAGCTTGCATGTTTTTTCGACAATATTTGAAAATTAATCTAATTTTCACCGCAGTAGGTCTTGGGTATCACAAAATAAACCTTTCGTTTTGAAGGAGTTTCAAACGCACCGCGCGAAAAAAATGAGTCAAGTTAATGACTTATTTTTAAATATTTTCATGTAATTACTTACAATTTCTGCCATATAAAACTATATTATTACACCATTAATTATGCAATATTTGATTCAAGTGTCTCACAGCTGGTGAAATTAAAACATGAATCGAATATGGTCTCTATTATGACTAGGGAAACTATCTCCCTCGGACTACCTTAAAAACTAAATAACATTTGTTTTGTTAAATATCCCCATACTAATTTTTTCAGTTTCACTGCATAAGGTTGAGAACGGATCAATGTTTTTTTCAACCCTGAAAATGACTCAGCGTGGAAAAACTAGTTGGTGTGATAGAAAAATGTACTCCATGGTTACGAAAAGTTTATTATTTGAGGTGCAAAGAGTTTTCATAACTCTACGCGAGTCAATAAAATGACCTAATTCCTTTCTTTCTTTCAAATCGTTTTAAAAATCAGATTTCAGTTTTTTTAATTTTTTTAGTTAATACAAGAAACAAATGAATTATTTTAGAAATTAATTTATCAAATATTTAGCATTTAGATCATGTTCTGACGCACGTAGTCGCGGTGGATTCGCTGTAACTCAAACTTTTTCGGACAAAACAGTGTTGTCGATCATCAACACACAGCCATGGTGGAATCTCTACAAATGAAATATTTACCGGACGAAGCAGTGTTGCCTAATCGTCACAAAAATGAGTTAAGCACCTATCAGCCGACAAAATTAACACCATTCCGCGTTCCCTAACAATAATTGCCCACCCTTATCAGCTCTTCCTTCCTGTGGACTCCTCTTCCTCCCTCCCCAGCAAACAATATCCGTTCCCATGGCAACCCCCGAACACTACGTCATCTCCTTACTTCCGAGCCGTTAATTTTTCCAATTCCCCGCAGCGAGATGCATTAAATTAGCCGCCACCAGAGTGCGGTCGCGACACTATGACGCCTTCCCTCCAATTCCCAGCACCCTCTCCCGGAATCGTTCTGAATTATCGGCGCATCGGCCTAGAAAATATAAATATTACCAATGGATTACAGAATCAGAATAAAATTAACCAAAAAAAAACTATCGTTTTGTTTAGTTCCGCTCTCTGGTTGCCAAGTGTAGCGACGATCATATATCTAATTGCGCTTGAAATTTCAAGTAATTCTATACGCAGTTTACTCCACCATACGAACTAAAACAATGGAAAATATTCAAAAAATTAATATTATGTGGATTATAACGTATCTACAAATTATTCATACTCAGACATCCTTTCCTCGATTAAAATGATCAAACTTTCATGCATGGAAACTTTTAAAAAAATACTTTTAAAAAATCAGATGTTTTAGATGGGCCAAACGGGTGACTAGGATGTAAATGCATCTGCAATGACTTAGCCACTGGCCAGTAGAAGCGGAAGTGATGTTGCTGCGTCTTTTTTGTATGGTAGTGAAACATGGGTATGTCAGGACATAGACATGAAAGTAGACTAAACGCCGTGGGTATTAGTTATCTGAGGAGTGTTTGCGGCAAAAGTAGGATGGATAGGGTCAGGAATGAGTGGGTAATCAAATTAATGTGGGTTAGATGTTACCGTAGTAATGGACATATTATACGAAAGGAGTGTGCTTCGTTGGTTTGGCCATGTTGAGAGAATGGATGAGAGTCGAATGACGAAACAGATATATGTACAAGAGTAGAATGAATGGTGCGAGAGGTAGAGGTAGGCCGAGAATGTTGTGGTTGAATGTGGTTCATGAAATTCTTGGGAGGAGGAATATTAGGAGTCTTAAAAACAGGAGGGCGTGTATGGAAAGCAGTGTATTGTGGGTAAATGAGGCGAAAGAGGTTTATGGCAAGGATAGGTCAGTATGTAGTGGAATTATTGAAGCAGAGTTAGGAGTACAAATATGTATTTATGAGGAATGAGTGGGTAATGAATGACTGTGGGTTAGATGCTCCAGTAGTAATGGACAGATATATATGAAAGGAGTGTGCTTCGTTGGTTTGGCCATGTTGAGAGAATGGATGAGAGTTGAATGACGAAACAGATATATATATGAGAGTAGAATGAATGGTGCGAGAGGAAGAGGTAGGCCCAGAAAGTTGTGGTTGAATGTGGTTGAAAGGAAACTCTTAGGAAGAGGAGGAATATTATGAGTCTTAAAAAACAGGAGGGCGTGTATGAAGTGCAGTGTATATGGGGGTAAATGAGGCAAAAGAGGTTTATGCAAGGATAGGATAGCGTGGAGGAAATGATTGAAGAAAAGTTAGGTGTACAATTATGTATTCATGAGTGAAACATGGTGACTCTGCCTCCCCCGGAAAAGAACGGCGTGATTGCTTTGTACATATTGAATAGTAGTATTCTTACTTAAAAATACATGTTAAAATGTAAGCAAATTTTTTATCATGCCAAAAAGTAAAAATTACTCCTCAAATGCAAGGAAACAATCAGTCCGTACATATTTAACCCGAGTAAAACACTCATTTACCTATTATCGTCATCACAGTGTCGTTGTTTAGTGACTTAAAACATCCGGAAATATTGCAGTCTTTGGAGGTGATTGAACCCTTAAATGATACATATGTATCCTTATTTTCACATATGTGTACGGGAGCCTATCAGTACATACATGAGAGGGAGGAATGGGCGTCTGGATCCCTGGAAACACGGACGCATGTACAACTGCTTAATGCGCTGTGTAATTAAATTCAGAAACTAATTAACGAGTGCCGACGAACACTTTAATGGAAATCTAATCTAACGTAAAAAGGAATTTGATTTATCGTTCCCTTCGAACCCTATCCCAGACCAAACCCTTAATATACCATCCCCACCCCTCCTACCCCTCCCCGTGTGCGGCACACGGGAGCCAAGAAATAAAAAAAGAACCCTTTTTCTTTAAAAAAAAAATAAGAAAAATTAAGGGTAAGAAACCCTTAATCACAGCATTCCACCCTGAAGTTTCCCCTTCGATTCACACCCTTGCGTAAACCTATCTTGCGTCTTGTCTCCCCCCCTCCGCCCCGACAATCTAACCCTGAGAGACCCAGACAGACCCTCATGGGTCCCCTTATCAAAACCCTGACTACACCCTCTCCTTCTCCTCCTCCTCTCCCCCCCCCCACACACCGTCTTACCCTGACAAGACCTTACCCTTACCCAAGAACTACCCACCCGGACCTGCCAACATTCTAAATTTTCTCTTCACATCAGCGAACTTGGTACAAATATTTTCCCTAATCGACGGAGAAATGTGCCAGGGTGACGTTGCAAATGCTTGCAAGTACTAAGGGTAATTTTACGCTAGAAGAAATTGGATATAGTATCAAAGACGCACGGAAGAGAATAACGATGGCTGAGGAGGCGATAGAAGGAACTGATGACGGAGACATTGGGTGAAGATGAGAAGAAGAGGCTAGTAAAGAGTTTGATGTGGAGCGTAGCATAGTACGGGGCAGAAACGTGGACCCTCTGAAAGGAGGACGAGAATAGACTGCAGGCATTTGAGATGTGGGTGTGGAGAAGGATCGAGAAGGTTAGGTGGAGGGAAAGGAAGACTAACGAGGAAGTTCCATCTGTGGTGAATTATGAGAAGAAACTTCTGAATGATATCTGGGATAGGCAGGGTAGATGGCTGAAGGACGCAATGAAAGACGATGGGCTGCTTAAGTGTGTGATAGAGGGGAGAATGTTGGGCAAGCAGGGAAGGGGAAGAAAGAGAATAGGCTTTGTAGACGGGATGAATTAAGATTGATTGTACGCTGAGGCAAAAAAGGTTATTCTAGAGCGAGATAGGCCCCTGAAAGTGTATAAAACCGGGAGGAGATCTTCTGAAATTGAACCTAAACCTGCCTTAACCGGTAGAAGACTTAAAATGAGAACAGTAACTGATACCAAGAGGGAAAAATAGGTGGATATTCTTGCTTTTCATCCGAAAATTCCCTCTATCGTTTGTGCTATTGAAAGAAAAGTAAGTAGAAGATAAGTCATAAGGAAACAAGAATAGAGAGATTCTCCGGGACAAAGCAAGCGAGGATGGTGGTCAAAGTTAGAGCACACAAACTCTGAAGTCTGAGGGAGCTGATTATGGGGACATTGGGTAAGGATGTGAAGAAGAGGTTGGTGAAGAGCTTGATACTGACCATAGTGTTGTATGGGGAAGAAACGTGGACCCTCAGGAAGGAGGACGAGAACATGCTGCAGGTATTTGAGATGTGGGTGTGGAGAAGGATGGAGAAGGTTAGGTGGACGGTCAGGAAGACAAACGAGGAAGTGCTTGAGATGGTGGGCGGGGAAAGGAAACTTCTGAATGACATCCGGGATAGGCAGAGTGCTAGGTGGCTGAAGGATGTAATGAAGGGTGAGGGGTTGCTGAAGAGTGTGATAGAGGGGAGGATGTTGGGCAAACGAGGAAGGGGAAGAAAGAGAATAGGTTTCATGGACAGGTTGAAGGAGGGTAGATCGTATGCTGAGAAGGAAAAGGATACACTTGAGTGAGATAAGCCCTGGAAAGAGTAGAAAACCGGGTGGAGATTCTCTGAAGTTCAGAAAAACCTAACTTAACCAGTAGAATACTTGAAACGAAAACTTTAACAGATACCAAAGGGGAAAAAATAAGTGGATATTCTTGCTTTTCATCTGCAAATTCATCCGGTCCTTTATGCTACTGAAAGGAAAGTCAGTAGAAGATAAATCATAAGGAAACAAAAATAAAAAGATTCTCCGGGACAAAGTAAGCGAGGATGGTGGTCAAAGTAAGGGGACACAAACTCGAGCAAGTAGAGCAATTTATTTACTTAGTACGCTGGAAGAAAATGGACATAGTTGCAAAGACATAAGGAAGAGATTAGCACTAGCTAATGAGGCGTTTAGTGAAAGAAGGAAGCTGAAGACGGGGACAATTGGTAAGAATGTGAAGAAGAGGCTGGTGAAGAGCTTGATATGGAGAGCGAATCATTGTATGGCTCAGAAACGTGGAACTTCGGAAAGGATGACGAGAATAGACTGCAGGCACTTGAGATGTAAGTGTGGAGAAGGATGGAGAAGGTGATGTGGACGGAGAGGAAGACTGACGAGGAAGTGCTTGAGATGGTGGGCGAGGAAGGGAAACTTAAATTTTATTTGAGTTTTTTTTAAATATTTAATTATTTACCGCCAAAATTTTAACGTCAATAAACATTTGAAAGGGTTCAGTGAAACAAAGTCGTTATTTCTAAAAACTCTTAAATACGAAATTTTGTGATTATGAAAACCGCGCATCCGGATTCGCACAACGCGTTTCGGGCACATCCCCAAATATTGTTTTTACGAAAATCGCCACTCCTTCGAATGGCAGAAATATGTCGACAAGAGGATTGTTCTCTGCAACAGGGATTTAGTTATTGTGCCACTAGTACAAGACTAAAGCCCAGCCAAACTTAAATTTTTAATGTATAAAAAACCATATGAAATGAGTCCATGAAACAAAATCGTAAATTCGAAAAACCTCTCTACTACGAAATTCCGGAATTACGAAATCCTCGCGTCCGGATTCGCGCCACGTGTTTCGGGCCCATCCCCCCCAAGTGGATGATCCGAAAATAAAAAAAATATAGGAATCCATACAAAGCATTCCAAAGTGTATCGGGGGTCCATTCATCCCGAGGGCGTCGTGGAAACTCGTCGATTTTCCACTCCTGACCCGCGATCGGACTTTTTTCGACGTATATCGAGGGAGGGGAAAGAAAGATGAAGAGCGATGTGCGTGGAGTGCGTCTCTCTCGGGGGGGGGGGGAGGAGGAAGAGTAGTAGGGCTGGGAAACAAGTGAACGGCGGAGGGCGTAAGAGGGAAAAGGAAGCGAGATAAGCAGGTGGACATCCCTTTTCACGTAAGATAAGGGGGGGGAATGAGAGAATGTGCTCGGGAGGCAATCGATAATTCGATATATCGATGTATCGGGCCCGTCGGCAGTCCATTTACGGATTTCGGGGGTTGGGTGTTGAAAATTGAAAACTGAACGAAGTAGCGGATGCTTAGGGGAGATTCCTGGGATGTACAAGATAGAAGCCCACTCAAGGAAAGGATCAGTGAAATCGAAAACTGTTCGTACATCAACAGAAGGCATTCAGGAGATGTCTTCTTAACGTCCAGTTGTGATTTTTAAAAGACATCTACGAGTAGCCACGAGGTATCCAAGTGACTTATTGAGGACCTTTTTTTTCAAATCACTCGATAACCTATCTTCATCTTTACATGTACTACAGAGTGAAATTATAACTGTCTAATGGTGAGAATATTACTGGATAATTGGTCGTTTAATGAAGATACATTGGTCAAAAAATGATGATTTCTTTAATCATTTTAAACAAATTATCAATGCACACGTGGAACGAATCCGGATGCGGGGCTTTCGTAATTCCGGAATTTCGGTATATAGAGGTTTTCGTATCTACAATTTTCAAAAATCTCGTTTTGACGGTATTAGAAACACAAAGCCATCTATGGCAAATGGGATGAAATCCCTTTACGTAACATTTGTATCTCGATTTTTATTTCAGAACAATCGATAACCTATTTTCATTTTTTCATGGACAACAAAGTAAAGTTATTACTGCTGAATGGTGCAAAATAGTTACTGGATCATTGGTCATTTAATGAAGCTACATTGGTCAAAAAATGATGATTTCATTCATCATTTTAAAGAAATTATCAATGCACACGTAGAACGAATCCGGATGCGGGGCTTTCGTAATTCCGGAATTTCGGTATATAGAGGTTTTCGTATCCACAATTTTTTGAAATGTTCAGTTATATCAGTATTAGCAAGACAAAGCCATATATGGCAGAGGGATGAAATCCCTTTATGTAACATTTTTATCACGATTTTTATTTCAGATCAATCGATAACCTATTTTCATTTTTTCATGCACAATAAAGTTAAGTTATTACTGTCGAATGGTGTAAAATAGTTACTGGATCATTGGTAATTTGATGAAGATACATTCGTCAAAAACTGATGATTTTTTCATAATTTCAAACAAATTATCAATGCACACGTGGAACGAATCCGGATGCGGGGCTTTAGTAATTCCAAAATTTCGTAATTCAGAGGTTTTTGTATCCACAATTTTTCAAATGTCCAGTGTTAAAAGTATTTGAAATGTAAAGCCGGATATGGCAGTGAGATGAAATAACTTCGCGTAATATTTTCATCTTAATTTTTCCCTAATAATATTGTTCAAGAACTTGCACAACATACACTTCATACTGAGACACTTAATACATAATTTTCGGCAAATGTCATCGATGTATAAGTGGGTGTAGGTTTAAATAACAGACTACCATTTGTCGTCCACAGCACATTGCACACTGACTATGATGAATGCGTGGCGACGCTTGCTGTTAACTCTTGCTGTTAATATTGTTTACTTAGTTTTTTAGCAATAATTGTCCAAAATTTTGTCATTTAATGTACAGTGGCGGAAGAAATTAACGCAAAATTTTTCGCGCGCCAGAATGCGGCATTTTTGGGAACTTCTAGGAGCAGTACACACTCGAAAGACTGGCAACACTGAGGAAAACATCGTCTACCGCAAATATTTGAAATCCGCAATGGAACTCACATTTGTCGGAGCCTAGAACTTGGTCATCAATCGCCTCATTTTTGAGCTTTCGTCTCATTTTACTTGCACATTCAGTCGCAGCGCATCGCTGTTTGTTTCAACGTGGTTCTTAGGTCGAATGGTATCATTTATACAGAAAGACTGATGATAAAAAATATTCACTATCCCCCCCAATTCAGTATACTATATGCTAAAATATTCATCTTCTACCACCAAGGGATATTTATTGTGGTCGACTTTCCGAGGATCTTTTAGAATGATGCGTACTGTGTCTGTTTCACCGAAATAATATAAATCGAGATTTATCCTCACCAAATGTCGATAAAAAAAAGATTTAATTAAAATAAGTATTGTCTACGTAATGTAATTTTTCATGATTTTCCATTTGTTAATTGACGAAGTTCCTTAAACGGATATTGATT
Source organism: Ceriagrion tenellum (assembly GCA_963169105.1). Taxonomy (NCBI): domain Eukaryota; kingdom Metazoa; phylum Arthropoda; class Insecta; order Odonata; family Coenagrionidae; genus Ceriagrion; species Ceriagrion tenellum. Next base: position 3,941,258 of record OY720645.1, read on the forward strand.
AAATTGAAAACTGATATTTATTAATGAATCATTCTTGACCCAATATAAATCCATCTTTAGTTCGTCAGAATGGGATTGAACTATGAAAACATACGTAAACATATATGATTTCACGAAATAAAAATAAATGTGCTCGCATCGATACCGAATAATCTAGGCATATTTTCCCGATATTTCTTTCATCTTATCACAGGAAGCTTGGTGACGAGCTGTCCACTGTTAAGTTTTATCTTGTAAATATAGGATATACGAATAAGCATTCAGAAAAGTTTACCCAAATTAGGTGTAGTTATGGATAAACAACTCTATTACGTCTGATTGCAAACTATCTTATATGCTTAGCTATAAATTCGCCGCACATATAAAATTAACAAAAAGCCTTTTAAATGACTTCAGTTTGGAGTAAAATATCATTAATGAGATAAATTAATAGGTAACGGTTAATGTTGTAGCTGTCAGATGTATTTGGCTAGCTAAAGAGTGGTCCGTGTTCGTTTTGTAATGAACGCAAATGAGTGTTTATATAAATTTCCTCATATTGGCGATATGAATGAATGTAGTGTGTAGCTGCAATAACTGGCTGATAATATGACATTTTTTAAATATAAAAGAGATAAAATTTGCCGAATAAAAATAATTTTGCTCGACCAGAAATAGAACGAGAAACCCAAAAATGTCTCGACCAGGGGTGGGATTTCGGTTCATTTCTTCTTATGGTCGTTACTGTCATCCAAAAGGCAAGCCGCATTGGTAGGGCAATGCACAAGGTCCTGGAAGCGCACTCCATTGCTATGTAGCACCCGATCTTTCTTAATGACGATCACGTTTTCGAAATCATGAGCGTACTCAAACAATGTTATTATGAAGAACCATGATTGCGATTCAGTTTTGCTACCCAATAACAACTACTAGACTTTCTCATGACAAGGCGAATTTATGATGATCTTTCGTATCCTTTCGGTGAATTTATTTGCGTCCAAATGCGTTAATGTGAACTAAGTTACTTTTGAAATGAGTGGTGGTATTGTCTACGAACGTTTAAAATAACCAAAGGATAGGAAAAAGCATACTACTCTCCCGGGAATACAAACAGAAAGAAGTAGTTCTCGATTTTACCTCATCAGCCCAGACCATTCCAATCAAACGCCATTAGTTCCCATCATGCATGGGTTTGGAGGCCAGCTACCTTAAATCTGAGTTAGAGCAACGAGCAATCTTGGAGAACTCTTGAGTATTTCCCCGTGTCGATACAAAGCTCCACCAATACTAATCCATAAAAAATCGGAATGTATGAAGGGCGCATTATATTGATTTAGAAAATAGTATGCCTTTAATAAGAGCTTACTTTCCCCTTGCGTTGCGGGGGATACCTTTTCTGCCATAGATAATGTCTTGAACGCCAGGCGTTTAGCTCACACGAAAGAAGTGGTATTTGACTTCTCTTACGCCCTTAAAAGTATTCGACGGGGGCTTCCAATTTTTTCGAAGCGCGACGAGCCTTTTCTTTCTGGTGCAGCAAGTATTTGAAACCTGTGCGTTATTCACAACAACAAACCACCCCGACCATCACCACCCGGAACTTGGCCAAGGTTTACTGATGACTACTTCATTGAGACGAGCGTCGATAGACGAACAAGCAGAGCGGACAGCGCAAGCAGACATACAGTTCAAAGTTTTAGCGGCCTCTCCCACAATTCTTGGAGGAAAAAAAGATCTTATTAGCCCTTAAGTATGCCTCATCTTTCTCCCAAGAGGAGGAATCAGGTTGTAGGTTTGCAAAAGGCAAAAACATCTGTCGAAAAATTACCCGAAGAGGTGTTCCGCCTTTGACTTTCACCCACTGAACTTTTATTTGGTGTTTGAAAGTTCAAAAAACCTATTTCTCACTACTATCAAACGAAATTCATTAAATTCATGTCCGCTATAATAAGAACTATGTTTATTCAAATTTTTATCAATATTCATTTTTCGTCCGCAACTAGGAATACTTACGAGTTCACAAATGTCAAAATTCTAGGCGATGGTTCAAAATCAATCATGAAACATAGATGGAGCGGGCTGTACGGAGCGCAGCGTTCATTATGAGAAAGATGCAAGAAACAAACGCTTTTCTACCCCCTCAAACGAAACAACCCCAAATTAAGATGCATTGAGGAAAATCGTGGGGGAAGAATGGGAAATGAACCCAGTAAAATGATACCGAAATGAGGGCAACTCCATGTCACAAATACTTGGTCAGGAAATCGAAAATGGAGGGGGATTGATTGATTATAAGGCTAATAAACATCCACATTCTTTATGTAAACACCAGCATATTTCTCGATGATCCTTTGCTGTGATTATGAGCACACATAGCTCAAATTAAGAGAATTACGCATTCATTTTAACCTTTTCCACTCGTTCTAAATAAAGCATTACAGTGTCCCTTTTCAACATCCGTTAAAATACATTTTCACTAAAAGATGACATTTATGACCCTGTAAAAAGTCTGCAAATATCTTCATGTGGGGGCACTCACAACTTTAACTTCCATTGAAGCAATAATATTACGACGCATTTGAAGAGGAATAGATTCTTTAGGAACGTATCAATCGTATAATCTTTGATGGTGCACATTCCTAATTTGCACTCCATTGACTATTCTGCGGATTTATGAGGAGTATACAAATGACCATAGGAAGAATATCTAATTATTGCTTAGTCGCTACATGGAAAAGATGATTTTGAGTATTTTATCACTTTCACAGGGGAAGATAGGCGATGCATTTTTGTCGGAGTATTACTAACGCGTGGGTATAAAAATGCTCCTCATAAAATTTAACTGCGTAATTTTAGCCAAACATTTTTCACTGCGAATGTGTCAAAAGGTATTTAAGTGATTCATTAATTTACCTTCTCCTCTAAGTATTATCCTCCATCTTCTAAGTTGAACTGTTGAACTACACGGTTAATGTATTGCTCATAGCAAACCTAGAAAACAATGCTGGGAAAGCTTCAAATACCGTTTTAAAGATATTTTGAAGAAAATTCCACACTTGTTTGGTCTCTCACTCAGATAAGAAATCGGTATTTACAAGTTCGGCAGATAGAACCAAACTCTAATTCCTAATAAAAATAATTGCCCTCTTTACTAAATCATTTCAAAGTAATTTAAAGGTGAATGTAGCATCAGGTAAGGTCACTAAATCGAGTAACTGACACAATCAGAGATTCGGTCTATTCCCTCCTTCATGAATAGCTTTTCATTGAGTGGTAAATTGGCGAATGAGTAGGTATGAGCATCACACGACAGACAGGACGTAGAAATCAAGTGGGGCCGAGTACCCTAGAATGGGAAGTAAACGTCTCATTCGACGACCAAGGAGACCGCTCTGATTCTTTTACTAAGCCCGAATATGCGTAAAACTCACACGTTCATGGTTGAGGTCAATATCCATTCCCTGGGCCTTCCGCGGATTCCTGCGAAGTTTTGGCTGCAATAAAGTCACATCGCGTAGATTAATTATAAAGGCACTAAAAGAGGCCACGCCAGGATTTGAACCCTTGGCATTCTTGGTCGCAGACGAACACTCTCCCTCTAGGCCGCTTCATCGATCAAGCGAAATCCACGTCCAGTGGTTCTTACTATGCAACGAAAAAAGGGAATTTTAATGTTTCCTTTAAAAACTGGACCAAATAAAATGTTCTGGATTTTTGAAAGTAGTTTTCAGAAAGTAAATAATATTACGTTAGGAGTAATTAAGAAATGTAAGTGTTTGAGACGACCTGTATGCACGAGGGTGGAAACTTACGTAGGGTTTCAAGGTATTGGAAATTCTCGTAAATAAAACTATTCTCCACATGGAAACCATTCTATTCAACCAGATTTCCCATACTTTTACTTGAAATTCACAGGATATTACGCCAAAATGTTAATTGTAATGCATCATATTTCTCGGAAGTAGTTTGAGGCCTATAAAAACGATGTTCATCCACAGCTATTCCCTGCACGAGGAAATACGTTTTATTGTCAGTGAATTTGATCTGGAGAGTAAAACATTTTTATATCCCAACAAATAATGCTTTCATCGTATTGTTTCTTAAGTTTCAATCGAGAAATTTTTTTAAACGGTCCAAAGCTTAAAAAAAATATGGTAAGCATCTCTACATAATCAACCACGACTTCGGAACCTCAACTGGGTGAGGGTCGAAGCAAGCTCATCACGTTTATAACTCCTAGACGATCTCGCGAACATAAACCTTATAAGTATGACTATTTACATGACGCGTAAAATCGATATCCATTCATAGAGAGTTTGAATATTCCCGGTTTCCATATGCTGTCTCATTGTTGTCAAGTTGTCGAAGCAAAAGCGATTTCAATTAGTTCCCGTTTACGCCGCATTCAAACGCCAATGAGTTTTGCGTTAATTTTTTCCGCCACTGTACATTGCAAAATGTTTTAACCCCAAAGATATTTATGCGAAACACACAGTATCAAACACGCTCTAGTATAAATATGGCAGTGGTTTTATAAAAAAATGGATTTTTCGATTTTTTATAGTCACCTGTGACATCCACCGACACTGCATTTCCTTACTATCGAACGATGTGAAATGATGATTTGAAATGCGACTAAGCAGCAGATCGATATATTTTACGGTATTGAAACGATTTCGTGTTATCGAAATGGTTTTTACTCATCGAATAAACTCGTTTGCTTTCTGATAAACAAGTAAATTGACTCCGTTACAGGACACACTAGAACTTAGTAAAGTGTTATTTTAAAGTACGAACGCGTAAACATGAACTTCACGAAATAACGTCAAAATTCGAGTTCCGTAAACGTCGGCGTACTTTCCGAGAAGTCGAAATGGTTTCGAGTTTTCGAAATATGTCGTGTTCTTAATCTTTATCGATTGAACTACCTCCGTCGAGGGATAAACTTCACGAATTACTAATAACGCTAGTATCAAAGATAAAGATATATTTAAAGGAATTGAAATCTTTTTTTGCATTTTATACGTGTCACAGGCAAAATATACACTAAACAAGCCACCTCCAATCAGGAAACACGGCGTACGTGCTTTACGGCGAATAGCATAATCTTCCGAATGACTTCACCTTTCAAGTGCGGCATGACGTCACATCACGTCATGGTTGTTTATACGCTGGTGCTGATGACGTTATATCGCGTCATGAGCACCGTGAGTGTTCCAGCTTTCACCAGGAGGATAGTACAAGTTCCCTATTGAAAGCTGGAACGCTCACAGAATCTTTGACATGATATAACGTCATCAGCACCACCGTAAAGACAACCTTGACGTGATATGACGTCGTGCCGCACTCAATGGGTTAAGCTGTTTATGCGAGATAGTTCCCTTGCCATATAAAAAAACCGCATTTGAATTGTGCGCTTCAATTCCAGCAGCTATAGTAAAAACGAATTATATATTTCGGTATTATATCAGTGCAATGTTTAACTTACACAGGTCTGGAATTAATAAGTAATTAAATAAATACTTGCAAAATACAAGTCATTAATTTGACGCAGTTTTTTCAATCATTACGTTTAAAAAACCACCCAACGGAAGGTTTTTTACGATTCTGAAAAAGTTAATTTGGTGAAAATATGAATTATTGTTGTTGAAAATAGTTGGCAAAACATACAAACTACACATTGTTAACTTTTTGACGAGATATAGGCGTCTAAAAATTCCGTATTCTTTAAATAATATATCGCCGGACTGCATACACGTACCATTTTCCATGTAAACTGGATATATATATTTTTTCCTGGATGTTCTCGTTAAGTAGTGTGATAAGGGAATTAAATTTGGGTAAATTTGGAAGAGTAGTATACTTTTCATTAAAATGAGTCCAAATTTATCGATTTCTCAGAGTAATATTTCACTCAAAGCACCGTTATACGTCGGTAAATGGAAAAAAACTGAGCCTCAGAAACTTCTATAAACATTATATTACAAAGTAATGAACGAATACATTTTTTAAAAAAAATTTGGTCTCATTTTAAAGAAAAATCTATCACCCTTCAAATGACATCAAAAATTCAACCCCTCACCACATTACTTTCGGAGATATTTGCCAAAAAATACAAAAAGCCCTTTTTTTACATGGGAAATGGTACGTGTATGCACTCCAGAGAGACATTGTTTACGAAATGAGGCATTCCCTACACTTTGATGTCGTCAAAAAAAACTAACAGTGTGTAAATTGTACGTTTTCTCAACTATTTTAAGGAAAATTGATCATATCGTCACCGCAGTAGGTTCTTCGGAATAACTAATAAAAAAACCTTCCGTTTTGATGGAGTTTCAAACGCACCGCGCGGGAAAAAAATGAGTTAAGTGAAAAAATGAATGAAAATCTGTGTGAGTCAAGGCAATTTCTAAAGGCCAAATCGTTTTCATGTGATTTAAAAAAACCAAAGTTTCGTTAAACGAATGCGTTTCGCAAAGTAAATAAAAAATGAGGTTAAAAAAAATGCCGAATATTTCACGAATTAATTTTTCACCATCACTGCTTAGCTGTGGACCCCGACTTATCATCTCCATTTCCAACGTTTTGACTTCAATTTTTTTGCAAAAAATAAATAATCGATCGAAAAATTTGCAATGAGATGAATATATCTTATTATTAATAATTATTTGCACCCGTTTTTTCCATAGAAATCAACAGTTCTCCATAAAAAAGGGGATTACTTTTTTATAGAAAACTTGCGGAAGGTTCTCGTTGAAATTCAACGGGTATGAAAAACATTGTACTAATTTTTTTACTAACGATAGTGAAGAGATAGATAGGATAGCATATTTTTAAAAAAAAATTTGCGACCACGAAATCTTCGAGATCCGAGAGTCAATAATGTGAGTACTTTCTGCATCCTACTCATCTATTACAACATCTATTTCAAAAATAATTTCGCAAATATTTTATCGTTGAATTTGACATTTTGAAATTAATGAAACTCCGAATATCCTCGTAGACAGTGGATTTAATATGCGTCGATTGACGTGTTTTACGTAGCCTTTGAGATTTTCAAATGCGTCAGTTGACGGTGTCCGCAGCGAGGGTCTATCTAAGACGCGACTAAGTTTGCCGCGACTCTACTGGCGAAGAACAGCACTTTTTAAGGTAGTTTTTTATAATGTAATTTTCCACATAAACCAATAAATTTGGTCTCATTTTAAAGAAAAAAATCTCGCCCTTCTGATGACACCTAAAATTCAACCCCTTACCGCATTACTTTCGGAGATATTTTACAAAAAATACAACAGCCCCATTTTACATGGGAAATGGCACGCGTATTCACTCCGGAGAGACCTCATATTTAAAAAATTAGGAATTCCCCACACTTAGATCTCGCCAAAAAAACTAACAGCGTGTTGTTTTTATGTTCTCTCAACTATTTTTGAAAGTTAATCATATTGTCACCGCAGAGGGTTCACAAAAAAAACCTTCCGTTTTTTAATGAGTTTCAAACGTACCGTTAACACCAAAAATCAACCCATTACCGCATTACTTTCCGAGATATTTGCCAGAAAATACAACAGGCCTTTTTGTATAGGAAATTTTGCGTGTTTGCACTCCAGAGAGACATTATTTAAAAATGAGACATTCCCTGCACTTCTACATCTACATCTACGTGATACCCTGCGAGCCACCTCGAGGGGGTGTGGCAGGGGGGTGAAGATCACCAAACATGCACTATTGCCATGCAACTAGGATTCTCAATGAAGGTATGCTAGATTATAGGGTCACATGGTTAGTATCTGCATAATAAGAAAGGGATTATTGGTTGTTATTACATGCATCATGCACTACAGACTACTCTAACTATATTTCACCTACCTATCCCTTTTGCTACGCTGCCTATTGTTCTCTCTTATGGTACGCGGGAAAAGTGACATTTTAAATCTATCGGTACGACAATCTATCGCTCTAATCTTGTTAATCTGATCAAACCTAGCATAATACGCAGGGGTTCTCAATACATATCTAACGTCATCTGTGAACAACTCTGTTTCGAATTTACTTAAAAGGTTGAACCTAAATTTTAACTTGCGTTCTGATAGTAATTCCCATCCTAGTTCTTCTATTAAATTCGTAACACTTATACAATTATCAAAACGGCCTTTAACAAACCTAGCGGATCTCCTTTGAACGCGCTCTAATTCTTTTATCATACCTTCCTCGTACGGATCCCATATACTAGCGGCATATTCTAAATGAGGCCTGACCAGTGTAAAAATAACTTCTTTCTCGTAGATAGACTTCATTTAGATCTCGTCAAAAATCAGCTGTGCCTAGTTTGTTTTTTCTCTACTATTTTTGAAGATTAATCATATTGTCACTGCAGTAGGTTCATGTGTATCACGATAAACCTTACGTTTTGAAGGAATTTCAAACGCACCGCGCGAAAACAAATGAGTCAAGTTAGAGACTTATTTAGATATTTTCATATAATTACTTTCAATTTCTGTCATGTAAAACTATATTATTGTACCATTCATAATGCAATATTTAATTGATGTGTCCTACAGCTGGTGAAATTAAAACGTATAATTTGAATATGGTCTCTATTATGACTAGGGAAACTATCTCGCTCGGAATACCTTAAATATCTGAGCAATATTCGTTTCATCAGTACTAGTGTATTAATCTGGAGAAAATTAGTGGAACCATGTACACAAAGGATAAATCAGTCGATTGATTGGACTACGAGATTACACTAAACTGGTCCAGAGCGATATAATGATTAGCTTAAGCCTTACACCAATTATTTTTCTGCCCCTTGACAACAAATTGAACGGATAAACGATACATTTACGATACGATACAAAAGAACAAAAAAACAGGGTACAATATCTCATCGAAGGAGGGAATTGATTAACGTTTCTCCGAGGATTTTCAGGGTGAAGCCCAGGGTTTCTTTTGTCCCTTCTCCCCCCCCCCCCAATTCCCTTGTTACCCCCGGAAAACCCTGAAGGGGTTCGCGTGCGGCCAGAAAAAGGGATACGATGGAATCCGAACAAGGGATTCTGTTGAGTGCTACCAGGGGTCGCTTGTGTTGGGGAAGAGGGTTGGTGCCAACAAATGCCGTACGAAGTTGTGCGAAGGGTATCCTGGGAAGGGATATGTCCCCTCCCCCTCCAAACACATTCCCCCATTGTCCGAATGGGGTTGTCGTATCGAAAATGATTCGATAGATTGGTCGCAGATGGACCGTGACGAAGGCGTCCCTCTCTACGGGGGAGTTTCCTGTGGAAGTATTCGAGTGCATCCTTTGATCTGAACGAAGTCACTTACGTGGAGAGGAGCTCGCCGTTAAACTCGGCGATCACTCAGCCGTAATCCCTAATTTTACGGTTCAGCGTAAAGAAAACGAGATATATCGATGCCTCGAAAACATTTCGATACCTTGAAAACCTTTCTAAGCCAATAACAGCATTTTGATACCTCGAAATCATCGCAACGCCTCGAAAGATGTGTCGATTTAATCGATAATCGCGTGGAGAGGCACTCGTCGTTAAACTAGGTGACCAATGAGCCGTTATTCCGAATTTTACGGTTCAGCGTAAGGAAAAGATATATATCGATGCCTCGAAAACATTTCGATACCTTGAAAACCTTTCTAAGCCAATAACAGCATTTTGATACCTCGAAATCATCGCAACGCCTCGAAAGATGTGTCGATTTAATCGATAATCGCGTGGAGAGGCACTCGTCGTTAAACTAGGTGACCAATGAGCCGTTATTCCGAATTTTACGGTTCAGCGTAAGGAAAAGAGATATATCGATGCCTCGAAAACATTTCGATACCTTGAATACATTTCTACGCCAATAACAACATTTTGATACCTCGAAAAAATTTCGATATTTCGAAAACATTTCTATACCTCTAAATCATTTCTATATTTCGGAAACATTTCGATACCACAAAAAATTTAGATGCATCGAAAAGTTCCGAACAATTCGATGCTAGAATATTAAATCATAATTTGCTACTTGGTTGTGTCTCTTGATCGTTATTAGTTTACATAATAATATTTCTGGAAGCGAGATGATTAAAAAACTCGAAATCATTGCAACGCCTCGAAAGGTGTATCGATTTAATCGATAATCGCGTGGAGAGGCACTCGCAGTTAAACTAGGTGACCACTCAGCCGCAACCCCTAATTTTATGGTTCAGCGTAAGGAAACGAGATATATCGATGCCTCGAAAACATTTCGATACCTTGAAAACATTTCTACGCCAATAACATTTGATACCTCGAAAACATTTCGACATTTCGAAAACATTTCGATACCTCGAAATCGTTTCGATACCTCGAAATCATTTCTATATTTCAAAAACATTTCGAAACCACTAAAAAATTTAGATGCATCTAAAAGTTCCGAACAATTCGATGCTAGAATATTAAATTACAATTTGCTACTTGGTTGTGTCTCTTGATCGTTATTAGTTTACTTAATAATGTTTCTGGAAGCGAGGTGATTCAAAAACTCCAAATCATTTTAACGCCTCGAAAGAAGTAGCGATTTAATCGATAATCGCATGGAGAGGCACTCGCCGTTTAACTAGGTGACCAATGAGCCGTTAATCCTAATTTTATGATTAATCGTATGGAAAAGAGATATATCGATGCCTCGAAAACATTACGATACCTTGAATACATTTCTACGCCAATAACAACATTTTGATACCTCGAAAAAATTTCGATATTTCGAAAACATTTCTATACCTCTAAATCATTTCTATATTTCGGAAACATTTCGATACCACAAAAAAATTTAGATGCATCGAAAAGTTCCGAACAATTCGATACTAGAATATTAAATTATAATTTTCTACTTGGTGGTGTCTCTGGATCGTTATTAGTTTACTTAATAATGTTTCTGGAAGCGAGGTGATTCAAAAACTCGAAATCATTGCAACGCCTCGAAAGGTGTATCGATTTGATCGATAATCGTTTGGAGAGGCACTCGCCGTTAAACTAGGTGACCAATGAGCCGTTAATCCTAATTTTATGATTCAGCGTAAGGAAAAGAGATATATCGATGCCTCGAAAACATTTCGATACCTTGAAAACATTTCTACGCCAATAACAACATTTTGATACCTCGAAAACATCTCGATATTTCGAAAACATTTCGATACCTCAAAATCATTTCGATACCTCGAAATTATTTCTATAATTCGAAAACATTTCGATACCTCGAAATCATTTGCATATTTCGAAAACATTTCGATGCCACAAAAACATTTAGATGCATCGAAAAATACCGAACAATTCGATACCAGAATATTAAATTATAACTTGTCACATGGCTGTGTCTCTTGATCGTTTTTAGTTTACTTAATAATGTTTCTGGAAGCGAAATGTTTCAAAAACTCCAAATCATTGCAACGCCTCGAAAGGTGTATCGATTTAATCGATAATCGCGTGGAGAGGCACTCGCCGTTAAACTAGGTGATCACTCAGCCGTAATCCCTAATTTTATGGTTCAGCGTAAGGAAACGAGATAAATCGATGCCTCGAAAATATTTCGGTACCTATAAAAACATTTTGACACCTCGAAAATATTTCGATGCCTCGAAAATATTTCGATACCTATAAAAACATTTTGACACCTCGAAAATATTTCGATGCCTCGAAAATATTTCGATACCTATAAAAACATTTTGACACCTCGAAAATATTTCGATGCCTCGAAAATATTTCGATACCTATAACAACATTTTGACACCTCGAAAATATTTCGATGCCTTGAATATATTTCGATACCTATAAATACATTTTGACACCTTGAAAATATTTCGATGCATAGAAAATATTTTGATACCACGAAAACATTTCGATGCATCGAAAAGTACCGAACAATTCGATACCCGAGTATTAAATTATAATTTGTTTAGTTGGCTGTGTGTCTCTTGATGGTTGGTAGTTAATAATAATTCTGGAAGCGAGATGTTTCAGAAACTCAAAAAATTATTTCAAAACCTCGCAAAGTGTATCGAATTAATCGATAATCACGTGGAGAGGCGCTAGCCGTTAAACTCGGTGAGCACTCAGCCGCAATCCCTATTTTATGTTTCAGCGTAAGGAAACGAGATTAATCGATGCCTCGAAAATATTTCGATACCTGGAAAAGATTTCGACGCCAATAAAAAGGGATAGGGAGGAAGAGTGGATAGAAAGTCGGCGTCGGAATTTGCCTGCTCTTAAGGAAAAATGCCAAGGGGACCACGGTTTAACGTCTCATCCGACGGACGGCGTACTGTACTCGAAGTGCCCTCCAGAAGATACTCAAGTAGGGATCAGGATTTCCCTCTGAAAAACATTCTCTCTAACAGGGATTTGAACCCTGGCCATCAGTATGGTTAGCCAGTCGTGCAAAGTATTGTTGAGTAAAATCATATTGTTCTTCTCCCATCTTGTCCCGAGATCTTCGTCGAAAGACCGGCGAGAAGAACCCGGCGTGCAAGAAGACGCCACCAAGAATTAATAAACCAAGACGCGTATGCCTTACCCTGCGTCCGGGAGATTATACCCCCGCACCCTGCGAATAAGGGTTCCGGGAGGGGAGGAGGAGGAGGAGGTAGCCGGGGTAAGCTAAGGGTATGAGCGTTCCCTTAACGGTTTCAGCGTATAAATAAGTCGTATCTCAGGGTATGAGTACCTCAGATTTATATCGCGTTGTTGGCGTAAGGGCGTTCGTTACTTTAAGGACGAACGCGGTACGAACCCTCTTTCACCGCGACTCCGTCGGATGGCGCTGGGGTAGCGAGAAGGAGAGGGCGGGAATTAATCCGCCGGCAGCGGGGGGATTAAAACGGTTTTTGAAAGGGAAAGGAATGGGTTTAAACGCGCGCAAACAAAAACCAGTCCGGCCAACCGCCCGTCGTCTCGTATCGCGAAGGAGACGATGATGCGAAGGCGCAAAGAATTGTGGGCACGGGTGGATTCATGGAGGAAAGCTAAGGGAAACGGGAAAAATAAAAGAACTGAGGGAAAAAAGAAAGAACTCCGGCCCGGATTATGCGCGCCCGGTAAATATTTACGAAGTGAAGAGCTTTCTCTTCCTCCGCTCCCCTCCGGAGAGGACTAAGAGAGCTTCCACCTCCCGGAAAAGATTGTTCTCTCAAGGTATGATCTTCACCATGGATACGTGATATCCGGGGATGTTTGGGCTTTAAAGCAGTGGGAGGGAGATAGTTTCATAGTCATAATAGAGACCATATTCGATATATACGTTTTAATTTCACCAGCAATGAGACATATATCAAATAGTACATTATTAATGGCGCAATAATATAGTTTTCCATGACAGAAATTGTACGTAATGGAATGAAAATATTCTAAATAAGTCTTTAACTTGACTCGTTTTCTTCGCGCGGTGCGTTTGAAACTCCTTTAAAACGGAAGGTTTTTTTGTGTTACCCAAGAACCTACTGCGGTGACTATGTGAATAATTTTCAAATACTCTACCATGCTTCGATGCCGGCTTCGTCTGGCTTTTTAAACAACAATGATCTCCTTTTTTTATAAATAAACAAATTCGGCAGTTGAATAATTTGGTATTATTAAAGATTAACGGAAGAATTTACGTGATACCCAAGAGTCTACTGTGGTGACATTATGTTTAATTTTTCTGCGGTGACAATATGATTTATTCTCAAAAATGGCTAAGTAAAAGTAAGTTTTTTATGACATCTTAGTGTTATAAAGTCCTAATTTTATAAATAATGTCTCTTTGGAGTGCATACACGTACCTTTTCCAATGTATAAGTGCTCTTGTATTTTCTGGAAAATATCTCGGAAAGTAATGTAGGAAGGGGATGAATTTTTGGTGTCTTTGGAATGGGGTGAGATATCTTTCTTTAAAATGAGACCAAATTCATTGATTTCTAAGTAAAAATGATATTTCGCTCAATCTACCTTAAGAGTGTCGAAACCCTAAATCTTCCTCCCAATCCCCTTAATGAAAGTATTCCAAATAAGTCTTAAACTTGACTCACTTATTCGCGTTTTGCGTTTAAAACACTTACAAAACGGAAGGTCTTTTTGAGTTAAGAAGCTATTGCGGTGACAATATGATAATTTTCAAAAATAGCTGAAAAAACACACCGACTACATGCCGTTAGTTTTTTGACGAGACCGAATTGTAAAGAATGCCTCATTTTGTTAAAAAATGTCTCTCTCGAGTGAATGCACGTACCATTTCCCAATGTAAAAAGGGCTGTTGTATAATTGTCTCTCTTTTGCCTGTAAGGTGGTCCAGAGCGAGGTAAGTTCCCTAGTCATAATAGAGACCATATATTCGAATTATACGTTTTAATCTCACCAGCTGTACAGACACGTCTATTAAATATTGCATTATTAATGGTACAATTATGTAGTTTTACATGACAGAAATGGTGAGTTATTAAATGAAAATATCTAAATAAGTCTTTAACATGACTCATTTTTTTCCCGCGGTGCGTTTGAAACTCCTTCAAAAACGGAAGTTTTTCTGCAATACCCAATAACCTACTGCGGTGACTATGTGAATAATTTTCAAATACTCTACCATGCTTCGATGCCGGCTTCGTCTGGCTTTTTAAACAACAATGATCTCCTTTTTTATAAATAAACAAATTCGGCAGTTGAATAATTTGGCATTAATGAAGATTAACGGAAGCTTTTATGAGATACCCAAGAACCTACTGCGGTGACAATATGAATAATTTTCAAATACTCTGCCATGCTCTGCTGCCGGCTTCATCGGGCTTTTTAAACAACAATGATCTCCTTTTTTATAAATAAACAAATTCGGCAGTCGATTAATTTGGCATTAATAAAGATTAACGGAAGAATTTACGTGATACCCAAGAGTCTACTGTGGTGACATTATGTTTAATTTGCAAATGTAGCTGAGAAAACATACAAAACTACACGCTGTTAGTTTTTTTTACGACATCTAAGTGTTAGAAATTCCTCATTCCGTAAATAATGTCTCTCTGGAGTGCATACACGTACCGTTTCCCATGAAAAAAGGGCTGTTTGTAGTTTTTGGCAAATATATCTCCGAAAGTAATGCGGTAAGTGGTTGAATTTTTGGTGACATTGGAAGGGCGTGAGATATTTTTCTTTAAATAATGAGACCAGATTCATCGCTTCCTAAGTGAAATGATATTTCGCTCAAACTACCTTAAGGCGGTCACAGAGGTGATTCGCTGGTCATAATGGCGGATAAATTCCAGTTCTACGCATTGATTTCAGCAATTTTTACATTTGCACGTTTCCTCAAATATTTAAAAAATTAATCATTCACAGTCATAAATGTACATGGCAATAGAAGGAGCACTAAAGATAACTATAGATTCCCCGATGCTCAGTTTACATTACTAGCTTTTAACCCAGGTTAACTCTAACCCCTAGGAGTATATATTCGCCGTTTAAAGCCAGGTTGGCGCTATCCCTAGGTAACTATTTGACCACCTTGAAGTTACTAGGGTTGGCCTGGTTAACATCAAGTAATTGATAGCTACAAATTGCAGCCACAGAGACAGGAAAATAGCACAGATTTTTTGCGATTTGAAGAAAATTATCATCACAAATGGCTATGTTAACAGGAGGAAATCCCTGTCCGCCATTTTGGTGCCGTATTTGTCACTGAAAGCCGCCACAGACATTTAATATTAAAAGTGTTTCATAATTTCTATCCCAGAAGGATTAAAACCTCGATACTTCGCTGCGATCATTGAATTTATCAATAGATATCAAGAAACGGCAGTCATGAGAGCTGGATGGTCACCAATTATCAGAAATTTATCATCAAAAATGGCCGGAGGAATTGTTTGGCCGCAATTTTGGTGCCGTATGAGTCCCTGATAGACGCCATAGATATTTTATATTGATATAGTTTCATAATTTCTATCCTGTAAAGAGTCAAACCACACTAATTCGCTGCGCTCAGGGAATATATTAACATATATAAATAAATGGCAGCCTTGATAACTGGATGGTTACCAATTAGCAGAAAATTATTACCGGAACTGTTTGACCGCCATTTTGGTTCCGCAGTCGTCTCTGTTGACCGCCGTCAACAACGGTTGTCATGGTGACCGGAGGAAGTAATCACTTTCTCGGCAGATTGCGCACGCACTAATATCGCGCGCACAAACCTTCTCGGAAGATGAGTTCCCCGCGGGAAACATTTCCCATGATCCTCTGCGCGCGCCCGCGTGGTCCCAGCTGTACGCCCACCTGCGCCAGTCTCCTTCCCTGCGTTTCCTTCGGCGGCACTGAGGTCCAGGGAGTATGAGGAAGTCAGACTCGTGGGCTCAAATCGCCAAAATGTTTTACGATCGTAAAAGGATGGAATATGATGAGAGGAGTACGCCGAAGGATATGAAGCCCAGGCTGGGGAGCGCGCTCTCTCTCTCTCTCTGTGATTCATGTGAGAATGTTAAAAAGGCTTTCGGCGGTTCTGATGGTTGTTTCCGCTAATGAAGATGTGTAGTCCGCCCGTTGAGATATTACGAGGGAGCAGTGCGGAAATATACTTACATTTACAAACTAACGGAGAAGAAACGTGTTAAGGAAGCCAAATAAACCGGCCAAAAAACGATTTTTCTAAATGCCTTCGTGCTTTAATTTTGTGACTAAGAATCGCAGAATTAAGAGTAAATGCGTGCAAGAATAAAGAAGTATTTTTACATACGGAGAATGGGGAGAATAACTGTGTGATGAGGGCGAATGGTGAAGTAATTGAACAAGTGAATGATTTCGTGTACTTAGGTAAGATGTTTGCGAAAGATGGACGGATAGATGAGGAGATAAAGAGACGTGCGAATGCTGGAAGGAAAGTGGTAGGTAAAGCATGTGGAGCATATCAAAGGAATGAGTGCCTGTCTTCTAAGGAAGCGAAAATTGCCGTGTACAAAAGTGTACTTCTTCCCACTTTGCTATATGGTAGTGAAACATGGGTATGTCAGGGTATAGACATAAGAGTAGACTGAACGTCGTGGGTATGAGTTATCTGAGGAGTGTATGCGGCAAAAGTAGGATGGATAGGGTCAGGAATGAGTGGGTAATTAAATGAATGTGGGTTATATGCACCAGTAGTAAAGGACATATGGATATGAAAGGAGTGTGCTTCGTTGGTTTGGCCATGTTGAGAGAATGGATGAGAGTCGAATAACGAAACAGATATATGAGAGTAGAATGAATGGTGTGAGAGGTAGAGGTAGGCTGAGAAAGTTGTGGTTGAAAGAAAATTCTTAGGAGGAGGAATATTAGGAGTCTTAAAAACAGGAGGGCGTGTTTGAAGCAGTGTATTATGGGTAAATGAGGCGAAAGAGGTTTATGGCAAGGATAGGTCAGTATGGAGGAAATTATAGAAGCAGAGTTATGTGCACAGTTATGTATTCACGAGTGAAACTTTGTGACTCTGCCTACCCCGGAAGGAAACGGCGTGATTGGTATGTATGTATGTCCTAATAATCGCTTATAAAGCTTGTTTGGGCGATACATTAGTTCGTCTAGAATTAAATTAACTTTTTTGTTATTTTTTAATCAAATATTTTAACTTTCCAAAGGTTAAAAACTGTCAACCACTTGTCCCATTACTTTTGGTAATATTTTATAACAAATATCAACTTGAAACGTGAATTGTTACGTGTATGCACTCCTGAGAGAAAATATTTTTTAAAGCAAATTTTTTAACACAGTTCTCTTCAGAAACTCAAAAAATTGAGAAAAAATGTTGTCTCAAACATTTAAAAAATTTATTCTGCATACTTTTCTACATTTTTGCGAATGATTACTACTTTTTCGGTAAAATGGTTGTACTTTGGTGATACCAATTCCGTTAATTGATGCGGAATTTTTTAATACCTGTTTCTCATCAAAATTTGAACCGTACATAAATTGTTTTTTCACATGATTTTAAAAAGAAGTAGGTAAATAGCTCGTCACCGAAAGTCTTACAAAAACGCAGAAAAATTAACCATCCGATATTTCTGGTGATTTTTTTAAATTCGCCCAGAGTTCAAATTTTTTGTCGTATTTTTAATGCAAGTTTGACACTTTACCAAAGATACAAAAAAACTAACAATGAATTCGCTGAATTTTGAGATATGTTTCCATAAAAACAGCCATTTTACAAGAGAAATGGTCTGTGAATGCACTTCAGAGAAATTTTATATTGAAAAATAAGGCATTTCCAACACACAGATTTCGTCAGAAAGTTAATGGTTAAAACATATATGTTTTTTTTCAAATATTTGTTAAAAAAACTCATTACTTCTTTTCTTGATACATTTCAACCACTACCTTACACTTTAACTACAGAATTTCACGAATTTTGCACAACAGAGAGCCTTTTTCTTTAAAAAGGAATTGATAAAGTCTACATCTTGCCAGATGTGTGAAAGTGAGCATATCTGTATGTTTTCTAAAGTTTAAAAAAACTTATACTTTTACTTCTATAACTACCGGAAAACTTTTAGAGAGATTATAGAGATCCGTTAAAACATTCTAACAAAAAACAAGTGAAGGGTCCTCCCCGGACTTTACGAAGAAATGAGTCGTGCTGAATACTTTTATGAATATTGTATAATTTCTGTGATTTTCATTCATAAATAAAAAGCATTTTTTAGGCATTGTTAATGCGATAGTACATGAGTGTAGTGTCACTGCTTCGGCATTGACAGATTTTTTATCGATAACAATCAAAGCCGTTACTAAATAATACATTTTTGTAATGATAACACTTTACTGAGTCATTCCACATTGTCAATTGTTGTCAACTATATTGTCAACGACCCGGGGGTCAACTTTTGACGTCATCTTCAAGTAGTATTGTTAGCGTTACCTCTAATATGTTAACAGATTCCGCAGTAGATACGCCTTAAACTACCAATTAATAATTTTTTTAATTTTTTAATAAACTTTTTAATAAATGAATAAATTTTAATTAAAAATTGAATTATTATTGAAAAAAAAAGTTAATAAATAAATTTTAATACATTATTACAAACTCAATATAAATATGTCCAAACTATCTTTTTTATCATCAAACAGGAACATTTAATTCATCGCAAACACTTTTCGCTAAAATTGCATTATTTTTAAAGAGAAAAATAGCATGTTACCTCCGAATTCATCTCATTATCGCAGTTGACACCACAGTAGATCAATGCGAATGCCTCGAAATCGATTTGAATCGACTCTCGAATCGGCCTTAATTCGATTTGATTCCCCCAGCGAATCAGAATACTTAGAAACCGAATGTTTAGAACTATTCGAATCTGATTGATTCGTCTTCGAATCGTTGCTATGCATTCAAACATGGCGCTCATCCCAAAAATGGTGCGCCGTCCGTTTAGACGATGTTTTCTCTTCGCGCGAAACGAAAATTTAAACGACCTCGTGTTATTCTGTGCTATTCTTTGTGTCACTATACATAATTATGAACTCCGCATTAATTTTTGCACTTATTTATAGAATTTGAATTCGATTCGCAAGCAAAATTTTAGGTCGATTTGATGTGCTAACGAATATTAAAAAAGATTCGTTTCGTTTCGATTCGAGATATAAGCTGTGTCCCAATTCGCCATTTAGGCAGCTAAATCGGCAGATTTAGGGAGGACGCCATCTTGAAGTGTGTCCCAATTCGTTAGGCATCATGATGGGGGATCGGATTTAGGTGCCTTTCTTCGGCGGTGAAATTTAGGGTAGATGGAGTTTATCCTAAATCCGCCTCCGTATTGAATTTCCCATCATGCAAAGCGCTGCATGGGTCGTACGAGGAAACTCGTACACAAGGAAGTAGTTGAAAAGTGGCGAACATGGCCGGCAAGTATTTTGTCTGTACTTAAATACCCCAAAAACTAAAAAACTAACGAATCTCCTAACAACGGAATTGATGAAAAAAATGTTATTTCACTTTCCAAATCTCACAACGCATACGAAGGTAGCCACAGGCGCCAAAAATGCCTTAATTTCAGGTGTCATTTGTTTTATTCAGTCCTGTATTAATTACTCAATTTTTTTCATTCGTTTCCAGCTCGGTAGACGGCAAAACTAGCGAAGGATGTCCCAAATCAAGCTCCCTTAGCGAAAGGCATCTAAATATTTAGGTAGCTAACCGCATCCTCCCTAATGCCTAACGAATTGGGACACGGCTATATTTTGGGAGATTCGATTAGAAATGAAAATCCTTGATTTGCACAGAGCTACACCACAGATATGTAAGTTTCATTTTTAAGAAAAAAATCAATACTGGAAAGTTAACTTTTTACTTTTAATATAGGATCAAGAGGTGATTTTTACAATATCTATCTGGAATATAAATAAAATAATTTAAATTGTATTTGAAGGTGATTTAACCTTTACGTTTCAATATTTTCTTCGCTCTGCAAATCGGAAAAGGAAAGGATAAAAAATATAGATATATTAATCGCTTCGTCGTCGACCGGGCCATAAATAAGTCGAATTGAAATATTTCCCAACACACGCTCTCTAGCGCGCCCTTTTCCTCAGCGCCATTAAGTGTACGTCATGGGAACGTTTGGAGACGAGGGTGGCGGAGGGTGGAACTAATAAAAAAAAAGGCGAGCGTCACGGAGCGCCAAGGGTGGGTTCGGCAGTTGGTGACGTATTTACGACCTTCAATTTCGAATCTGCAATAAATGTTGAGACAGTCATAACTGACGGGTCAACTGTTATTGAATTTATATTAACGTTTGTCTGCGTGCGCACGTAGCTGTCCGGAGATACGAAAGGAGGGAGAGAATTCGCGAGCAAATTTGGGCGAGATAATTAATCTTGTCTTCGTGTAGAGTCGGACCGATAATTTACTTCGAATGAAAGACTGAAATGTCTCTCTGTTTGATCTCAGCATGCTTCCACTGTTTGGACGCCATTTTGGTGACATATTCGTCTCTTTTGATAAACTTTTTAGCAATTGACATAAAAATATTTTCGTAAATTTTATCAAAAAAGGTTTCAAACCATGCCGAGTCGTTGCGCTCGAGGATTTATTGATATATATCAACCAATGGCAGTCATGAGAACTGGGTATTCATTGATTTTCTGCAATTTGATGAAAATAATCGCGAGGAATAGTCGTGTTGACCAAAGGGATTGTTTGGCGGCCATTTTGGTTCCGTAGTCGTCTCTGATAACCTCCGTAAACATTTAATGGTCATAAAAACAACAGGAGGGCGTGTATGATGCAGTGTATTATGGGGGTAAATGAGGCGAAAGAGGTTTATGGCAAGGATAGGTCAGAATGGAGGAAATTATTGAAGCAGAGTTAGGTGTACAAATATGTATTTATGAGTGAAACTTAGTGACTCTGCTTACCTCGGAAGGGAACGGCGTGATTGGTATGTATGTATATAAGGATATATCCGACAAATATCTCTAGTTTATTCGTGCTAAATGGAATGGCTGACGAATTTGAAAACCTAAAAAGTTTTTTGCACTATTTATCACGTAGCCAAAGAATTCATCACAATTTTAAATGTAAAATTTTCATTATTCCTCTAAAAGCAACTGCCTGTCGCCAAGATATAACTATTATATTGACGAAAAATGAACCATTATTTTTTTTGTAGCAAACAAAAGTGTAACACGAACAATTCTTAGGCTTGGTGTCGAATGTTGAAAATTTTGCATTTGGGTAGGCAATCTGTCAAAATGGCGATGGCGATCAATTTGCATTTGGCTAGATCGCAAAGGTTTATACCTGTTTTAACGGGCATTTCAAATAGTTTAAAGCTATCTATTCTAAAGCCAAAGACTTTACACTATCCAAATTGTTAATTATGGCAATTTGAGGAAGAGAGGTACGAATTTAGACCGTCTTTTGTTGCGTTTTCTGTTGTCGCTTGGTCGTCACGCGATCAGTGAAACTTTGGGTAACAAACTTCCTAGTCCTTAACTTCGCCGCAAACTTTTCAGACTCCTCGTGGACTTAACGATACATGCTCGGGAGAAAATCGAATCGTTTTACAGGTTGGAGAACGGCTTTCTCCTTATAATTTTTGACACAGGAACAATCAAAAAGTAACTACGAAAATAGTAGTCCATAAGTTATGCCCCACGTAAAAAAAACGGTCATCCGGTCGGTGAACACATAAATAGAACAAAAACCACGAAGAAATTTTTGAAATTGTTGAAAGGAATGGATAATGGCGTGTAAAGAAATATCGATTTTGTACTAGATCTGTAACGCGTGTATATATACCCTTCGCGTTGCTCGGAACAAAATCGAATCGAGAACTGCTTTCTCTTGATATTTTTTTGCTTGTAAGTGAAGCTTTGTGACTCTGCCTAACCCCCGGAAGGAAACGGTGAGGTTGGTATGTGTGTGTATATTTTGAGCTGCTATTAAAATTATTAAAAGCTAACGAATTCCGACAGCTAAATCAGGTTTTTTTCTTTTAAATCAAGTGAATAAAAATGCGTTACTTATTGTTGACTCGCGTAGTCGACCCATGCCTACCTTTTAAGCTGGGCATTTCACGTAAGGGAGACTTCTTCTCCAAGGGGAGAAATATGATTTTCAGACTGGCTACCGGGCAGTCTACTGCGCACACACGCGAAATTGGCTCGGCTACCCTCCATGGCTCCAACACTCACTTCCAGTTATTACGCCCACGGGGGAAGGGGGCGGAAGAAAAAGGGAACAGGCTCAGATACACACGACTCTCCACCCGTACCCCTGTGGCCCTCATACCCTTAAGGGGTACACCGGGGAAGTCCACCGCCGTTGCAAAAGGGGTGGGGGAGTGGAGTAAGATTTAAACCCTAGGAAGCGGCGTAAGGCGGGGGGGGTAAGGCAGTTTGCAGTTCAAGGCAGATGAGCTCACTTCCATACACGAGGGGTGGTTTTAGAACCATCCCCTCCCCTCCCCAACCCTCTGGCCGCCCCTGGTTCCCCTTTGCATCCTTCCCACCAGGCAGGGGTGGTGGCTGTTGGTGTGCCCGAGTATTTAGCACGGCTTCTTGGCTTTTAATGAAGGAGGAGAGCCCTCCCTGGGCATCTCCCGACCCCTTCGCAGAAAGCCCGCCATCTCCCGTTATAAATCATGAACACCACATGCTACAGAAACGTATCCCACCCCCGACTCAATCTCCAAGCGGACACATAAATATATATAAGCAAACGTATTTTGTGTAGAATACCTTGAGGTGTACTTAAAGAGGGCAGTTGCTATGCTAAACCAATGCTAGAACCTGAATAGTCAGTGCGAAATCTTCGTTAGCCACCGTTTTCCCAGTCTTCTTGAGGGCTATCGCACTACTTCTTCATTCCTACTAAGTTTTCCAAAAATAAGTCACTAGAAACCTGTATATAATTTCCCTTTAAATGCTTTTTTCATTAATTATGTTATTTTCTATTGAAAATATTAAAATTATTAGTATTCTTCTTGAGGGCTATCGTACTACTTCATTTCTGCTAAGTTTTACAAATATAACTCACTATAAACCTGCATATAATCACCCATTAAATGCGTTTTTTCATTAAATATGTTACTTTTTTATTGAATATATTAAAATTATTAGTATTCTTCTTGAGGGCTATCGCACTACTTCTTCATTTCTGCAAAGTTTTCCAAATATAACTCACTAGAAACCTGCATATAATTACCCATTAAATGCGTTTTTTCATTAAATATGTTATTTTTTTATTGAAAATATTAAAATAGTATTATTCTTGACGGTTATCGCACTACTTCTTCATTTCTGCTAAGTTTTCCAAATATAACTCACTATAAACCTGCATATAATCACCCATTAAATGCGTTTTTTCATTAAATATGTTATTTTTTTATTGAAAATATTAAAGTTATTAGTATTCCCGCTGAGACCTGTTGTCAAAAAGAGTAAAAACTATAGAAAAAGTGGAAAATCAATGGTTATCGTATTACTAAAGGAATAATAAGTTTTTTTTTAATTTCATCAATTTTACTGCAACAGTACTGGGAATTTTTTTTATGAAAAAGTGCTAAAAAATCAAAAAAGTCGTTCGTTTCTTGAACTAGTTTGTCACGTGGATAACGGTTTCTCGGGTTTTCCACCGGGAGAGCAGGTCCATGGGGCCCAACGGAAGCTGAAACCCCTCCCCACTCCCCCTGATGATGGAGGACATGTCGTTCTCCGAAACGTTTGGCCCCATGGACCTGCTCACCCGGTGGAAGACCCCTAGAAACCTGTATCCATCAGATACGCCGGGAAAATCTGAGAATCTTAGTTTGTCACGATTTCTACTAAGTAAATTCGATCATAATCACGTTTAAGTCCAGTTATTTAGTTAATCAACTGTCTGAAAAGACACCAGGGTTGAAATTCGCTATGAAAAAATCATTTCACTTGACCGGAATTCGAACCCGGATCTCCCAATTGCCGGCCAGTTGTGTTAGAGAGAGTTCTCAAAACCAGCTGAAGGGTTATTTTTGTGGAGAAAGCGTACAAGGTTTAAATAAATCTCTATTTGGTGGTTTGAACCATAGATGTGTTTATGAAGAGGGTAGTTTCCATGATAAAGCATTGTTATAAGCTCAACTCGGTCAGGCATCTTCGTCAACCCTCATTTTCCTAGCCCACTCGAGGGCTAACGCACTAATTCTTCAATTCTACGGTTTAACATCGAGAACATACTAAAAAAACAGCATAAAATTACACTTTTAATGCGATTTTTCCATAAAAGTATTGCCTATTAAATAAAAAATGTTAAAATTTTTACGATTTCCCGCTGAAAACATTTGTCAATTAGAGTCCTATCCATAGCAAAAGGTAAGAAAATCCTTAACTACCGTACTAAATAAAAAAAATATAATTTTTCAATGAATTCTATTTTATTACAACAACACCAGTCATACCTTTCAATAAAAAGTGTGAAAATCACAACATTTTACATTTTTTTAAACAAGATGATAATCACATTCATTGTCCAATGATTGAGTCAAGAAACTTTCTAGAAAGTGTATTCAAAACAAGTTGAAGGTTTTTTTTGTGGAGAATGCTTACAGGATTTAAATTACACCATATGGAGTCGGTATGTACCATTGAGGTGTATATGGTGAGGGCAGTTGCTATGCTGAAACAATGCTAGAATCTGAATAGTCAGTATCACATCTTCGTTAACCCTCATTTTCCTAGCCTTCTTGAGGTCTTACGCACCAGATCTTCAGTTTAACTATGTTTCCAATTAATAACTTAGTGGAAAACTATCATTTAATGATACATTTAACGCTTTTTTCCCTTAAAAATCTCGTTCAACTATTTAAAATAATCAAATTACTCCACATTCTTGCTGAAAAATATCGTCAAATAGAGTAGTATTTTATCGAAAAGTAGAAAGTCTATCGTTATCGTGCTATTTCAAGAATGATAAAAAATATAAGATCCTCAGTACCTTTGTGGTATTCTATTTTTCAGAGAATTTAATGGAAACATTTAAAAAACCATAGACTTACACTTCAAACTTCACAGAAGTTTGTGGTACTGTAAAATTTACCTTTTTAAATTTATTTGAAAGAATTATAAGTTTTCAATTTAGTCCATTTTGTTAAAAATGATACCGGCCATCCTTTTTTTATGAAAAAAAAGAGAAAAATCACACGTTTATTCATTTTTTGAACTAGTTTGTCACGTTCCCACGGAGTTATTTCGACCATAATCACGTGTGTTTAATCTCATAGAACAAAAACAAAGCTGTGAATTAAATGCTTCAAGTCGGATTATAATGCATTTTCACTAGAAGTAATACAACTTTCTTCTAGTTGCAGTGGAAATGAATCGGTAAATGACGCTCCACGGGCGCCGTAGCATACAGTAGGGTTTTGAGGGCGTATGAATCATAGTGTTGGAGGTAAATAAGTGTATTTTCACCTTCATACCTCATAAATTAGGGATATACTATTTATGAATGATTTTACACTTTCCCGGTGAATAACATTTGTGTAAATTTCTCGGGCTCGCCACCGGGTAGGAAATTCATAGGCAGCCAACGTTTCGGCTTCCGACTCGTTACCCATTCTCATATATACTATATCCACTCGTCTGAAGGAACATTGTAGGCATTTCCGGCTTGGTAAACCGGAAAAATCAGCAGTGGTTGAGCATAGCCCGAGTAAGGACCATAAGATCATTTGGGATGACACGACTGTTCTTTTTGGCGATTTTCCGGCCAATTTTGGGATTGCTTAACCAAAGAGGCGATAGAGATAAGGTTGGAGAGGAAGAATTTCAACCGGGATACTGGCTACACGATCAGCAGCTCTTGGAATAGAATACTGAGAAGAATTCAGAACGCCAGAGCTAAGTCCCCGCTGGTCAACGGTCCTCCACCACAGCAATCGGGGCTCGACCAATCCCGCCCCGCATAGCGCCAAATTTAAACGGTCTTTTCAAGCTCGCATCAGTAGCCTTGAGAATTGGTAACGAGTCGGAAGCCGAAACGTCGGCTGCCTATGAATATCTTACCCGTGGCGAGCCCGAGAAATTCGCACAAAGTAATTAAAAATCATTTCAATTGACTGAGTTTCGAACCCTGATCTCCAGATTGCCGGTCCAGTTTGATCATTCAGTTGGATGGAGAGGGTATTGCTTCATCATGCTGTGCCCTGACGAGTAAAATATCTTTCATATTGGTTATACATTTCCTTTCCATACTTTTCTGTTGATACCACGATGGAATAGACGATTTCTGCGAAACACAGCTTGCGCCCTTTCTTAATAATATCCTATAATAAGGTGAATCGATTGTTTAGCAAGTCTAAGCGATATTTATTGATTTCAAGAAGGTATTTGACAAGGTTCCTCACAAAAAACTCATATATAAATTGCAATCATGCGGAGTTAATAGGAAAATGGTGAATTGAATAAGTGACTTTCTCCGTGATCGAAAACAAAAGGAAGTTATTGACGGTTTTAGCTCTGACATAGTCGAAGTCACATCCGGTGTTCCTCAGGGAAGTATAATAGGCCCTTTTTTATACATTTTTAATATTAATGACCTTAGATCTCGAGTAAGCAGTAAATTAAGATCATTTGCAGACGATACAGTAATCTACCGTGAAATGAGCGAAGACGCGGAGGACGCTTTGAAGCTCTGTCATCGGACCTTAACAACGTTCACTCATGGTGTCAGGAGTGGAATTTAGAACTATATATTAGTGAAAGCAACACAGTTCACTTCCTGCAAAAGTTATCACATAAATGCCGTGCCTGTACAATGGGTGGAGTAAACATAAAATCTTCAGATACAGTAAAATATCTTGGAACCTGAAACGTCGGCTGCCTATGAATATCTTACCCGGTGGCGAGCCCGAGAAATTTACACAAAGGATATATTATTACCAACATATTCACTTTACTAAGGCCTGGTTCCAATCCGATATTATGCACACTTCGTACCCCTATGTGCCCTTTTCGATTGTCACTTTCCGGATGTGACGTCTTATAGTGCGGTTCCAATCCGTTAGAGCGCATCATGGCTAGGGCGCTAGTGCACAGAGAAGGTAAGTGTATGACGACGCGCCTTTCTGTGCCCTAAGAATTTCCCATTCGTGAATAATGCGAATTTCCAATGCGATAAATTACAATTCTGACCAATGGATATTCTTCTGATATACTAGGGATAAACGAAAGGACAATACAGTTCACCGCCTGCGGAAGAAGTACACAGACCGACCTACAGGTCGAGGCGGTTCTGATATAGTTCCGACATTGGTCACAGGAAAACATGGGCGCTGGCTACCTTAAGAGCAGAAAGTGCGTGAAGTGCAGGAAGGACATGAGGGCGTAAAGTGCGCAGTGTACACTCTACGGCACGGAGTAGGATAAGGAGTACGATCGGGATAGGGAAAAAGGGGAGAAAAAGAGCCCGGATGGTAAGCAAGGGAAGAGGTTTTCAACTTTCCGAGAGAGGCGCTGTAAGTAGCCGGCAGCCACTCTTTCCTGAAGTTAGCGTGGTGGAGAAAGGAGGTGAAGTGGGAACTGTGTCGCTTTTGACTGCAAAGAGATTAAGTCTTTGATTTAAACATTGACTTGACTAGTACGTTAGCTTTTCTTTCCGAGAGGATTAATAGGCGGCAGTGTTTGTATATTTGTATCTGTTACAACTTCATTCCACAGTTTAATATTGTATTCGCCTTTATCTGCCCAGATATGTTAGCTTTGTTGGTGTCTATTACGTTCCTTTAGAGCCTGTGTCGTTCGGGTGGGCGTGGCACTTTTGTTTGGGAATGTATTCCTGCGATAGCTACCTTTTCCTGCAATTTACATTCGTATAAATCTTCGGAGTTTGTTTTTCAAGTGTTTATGGTAATTCTACCGAGCAAAAATTTCGTTTCCGCTGGTCTGGGGCATAGAAATAGGTGATATGATTATAATAGGTACAGCACGGCCAAATGCCTTGCTGGGACCGCCCGCCGCATGGTGGAGACGCGTTGCGGATTTTTTGAGCATCTGTTCCTTGCTGATCCACTATGGCGATCGCCCTCCTATATCCTACTCCGTGCTCTACGGATTGGAACACGGCCTAAACTTTTGCTGTGTTTTAACGGTTGAAATGCATGCTGCCGTGCTAACGAAAAATATCCGCTAAACCCACTTCCATCTCCAGACGAAAGCATATGAAAAAACATCCATACCTCCGTTTACACTTAACGACAAATTTTCATTTTAAAAACGTGAAAATTGTAGATTCTGAAACGAACTTTCCCAAGAGGTTGGCCAAAGAAATGGACCATATTATTTAAAAAAAACACAAATGACAGCAACAATACAACAGATGTATAAAAAACTTAACATCATCCTCTGATGTTCGTTCCAGTAATAAAAAAAGTACTGTTGTATAATTCATATTCTGCTTTAGCATTTAGTTGATCTGTCTTTAATAAAATTTTCCTGGGAAAACTGTTTTTAAGAACCAAAGACTTACTGTTCATTGGTTGAAAAGAACACAGACGGATAAAACTGTTTAAGTTTGTGTGAGTAATTGCCTAATTGTTGATAAAAATGGGGACATAATTGGTCAAATTCCGAAAAAATGTCGATGCGGTGGTGTCCATGGCAATAAAAAAAGTGTTGATTTTGAAGATATACGAGGAATATTGGCAATTTTTGCGGGCTAACTTCAGTTTCAAATACTAACGCATTCCATCAGCGAAATCAAGATTTATAAAATCACTCAAAAAAGGTCGGAATCAAGTATTTCTTTATGTTCAAACAATCCTGGAGGAATACACTGAAATTGAATATTTCAAGAGCAGCCATTCGACAAACCGGAACTCAACAAATGCGCGCACAAGAGTTACAAACGTTCTTTTCCCGTTTTTAGTTATTCATTTGTTTCTCTTTGGTAACTTCTCCCCCCAACCGATAGAAGGCCACAGGTGTGAGGAAAAGGCCTCCATCCACTCACACCCCTTGTCGATAGGGGCGTGGCGGTCGGTTAAAATAAAAAAAAAGTAAGCGAAAAACAGTTGAGCGGCGGGAGGCGTTCAACGTTCCGCTGACAAGCGAGCAGCGTCGGCCGTCGATATTTTGTGGATGTGTTCTCGCACCGCCCTCTGCAAAAAGAGACCAATATATTTCGTCCCGCCCCACAATGCACCGGAGAACCATTAATTTAGCCTTCCCGTTCCCGATGGGAGGGAAGTGCGTTGATCAAGTGGCCACTCGCCCTTAAGTCTTGAACGCCATTTTTAAAGGGGTGACTCGGCAAATATTCCGAACACCTGCTCAGATAGGGGAGGGGTGAATCACTAGGCGGAACTAACCCTGATAAATAAACCCTGTGCGACATGTTTAAGGAGAAACTGTGAAGCGTGCTACGCCAAAAATTACACGTTCACGACACTTGGGAGACAGTAATAATACGTTTAAGGATGTTGAACCATAACTACGCTGGTCAAAATGAGCATTAAACTCTGTCTGACAGACAGACTGACATACTGAGACATGAGTGAACAGTGCAATTCATTGAGATTAAAAAGATTTATTAGTTCAGTTCATCCACTTCAACGAAGAATATCACCTCATATTGATAAATAACCATACAATGGAGAAAGTATCTGCTTAAGGACAATCCTCCTCTACTGCGTTAGTCGAATCAAATTTTACATACATACTAATCACGCCGTTCCCTTCCGGGATAGGCATAGTTTCACTCATAATTGTACACCTAACTCTGCTTCAATAATTTCCTCCATTCTGACCTATCCTTGCCATAAACCTCTTTCGCCTCATTTACTCCCAATACTCTGCTTTTCCTACACGCTACCTCCTGTTTTTAAGACTCCTAATATTCCTCCTCCTAAGAATTTCCTCAACCACATTCAACCACGACTTTCAAGGCCTACCTCTACCTCTCACACCATTCATTCTACTCTCATATATATCTGTTTCGTTATTCGACTCTCATCCATTCTCTCAACATGGCCAAACCAACGAAGCACACTCCTTTCATATACATGTCCATTACTACTGAAGCATTTAACCCACATTCATTCAATTACCCACTCATTCCTGACCCTATCCATCCTACTTTTGCCACAAATACTCCTCAGAGCACTCATATCCACGGCGTTTAGTCCATTCTGACATACCCATGTTACACTACCATACAACAAAGTGGGGAGAAGTATGCTTTTATATATACACGGCGATTTTCGCTTCCTTAGAAGACAGGCACTCATTCCTTTGATATATGCTCCACATGCTATACCATACCACTTTCCTTCCAACATTCGCACGTCTCTTTATCTCCTCATCTATCCATCCATCTTTCGCGAACATATTACCAAACTATACAAAAAACATCCACTTGTTGAATTACTTCACCATTCGCCCTCATCATACAGATTTTTCCCTCATTCTCTGAGATCAAAAACTACTACTTTAGTCATGCACGCATTTACCCTAAATTATGCCATGGAAAATTTTGTTCATTACAAAACTAACCCTCTTTAAAAAAGGCTTTAAAAAATGTTTTAAAAAACTACTAATTACAGCGTGTTTCTCCCGTACCACTTTTGCACATTTAGTCAATTCAAGTTCTATGTTTGCGAGCCTTCAAGCTTTTCAAATCGCGATTATTAATTCGCAGAAGGGCAATATTTTGTCGTTCATACGACAGGGAGGTCATATTTTCCCAAAAAAAACACAACCATAATTTGAAAAAGTTGACATAAATATTCTAAATCGGTGGAACCTTCTTCAGATTTGCGTTGCCGCAAGAGACATTTACAAATTTTATGTCTCAGAAATACCTTAATTCAACTTTCGGTGACAGGTTTTTTTCTCCTCGAGAAGTTTAACCCTCTGAGTGCGGCATGACGGCGTATCACGCCATGGTTTTCTTTACGCTGATGCTGACGACGTGATATCCCGTCATGGGTACCACGATTGTTCCAGCTTTCACGAGAGGTCTTAGTGAAAGTTCCCTAGTGAAATCTGGTACACTCACGGTATCCTTGACGTGATATCACGTCGTCAGCACCAGCGTAAAGACAACCATGACGTGATATCACGTCATGGGTTCAGTGAGTGTTCCGTCTATCATTATACGGCTTACTGAAAGTTATCTAGTGAAAGCTGGAATAGTCAATGAACCCTTGACGTGATATCACGTCGTCAGCACCAAATTAAAGACAACCATGACGTGATATCACGTCATGGGTAACGCTGGTGTATCATGTTTCACATGAAGGCATACTGAAAGTTATCTAGTGAATGCTGGAACAGTAATGGTAACCTTGACGTGATATCACGTCGTCAGCACCAG
Organism: Ceriagrion tenellum; assembly: GCA_963169105.1. Classification (NCBI taxonomy): domain Eukaryota; kingdom Metazoa; phylum Arthropoda; class Insecta; order Odonata; family Coenagrionidae; genus Ceriagrion; species Ceriagrion tenellum. The sequence continues at coordinate 3,973,052 of OY720645.1, forward strand.
CGTAAATACAACCATGACGTGATTTCACGTCATGGGTAACGTTGGTGTTCCACCTTTCACATGAAGGCTTACTGAAAGTTATCAAATAATAGCTGGAATAGTCATGGTACCCTTGACGTGATATCACGTCGTCAGCACCAGCGTAAAGACAACCATGACGTGATTTCACGTCATGCCGTACTTAGAAAGTTAGACAATGACCATTGATTCTCTGGCGTCAACCGACCACTTCTTCGCCTCAGAAGTCGTCTCACAAATGCGATGCCGACACAGAAAGTGATGTAAAGATAACATCTTCAGATACAGTAAAATATCTTGGAATTACCTTAACTTTTAATACATCAAGGGGAGCGCACATACAAAACGTACGTGGCACAAGATCAAATAAACTAGTTTTTGTTAGGGGTATGATAGAAATAGGTCTTCGGGTGAAAAAGTCAAAGAGAGATAATATACTTCGCTCTGGTTAGGCCACATACAAATACGCTGCGAGAATATGGGACCCTGGATACAGAAAGATTTATCAAAAGACAATAATAAAATATTACCTAGAAAAGGTACACTCATCGTAAAAAACTGCTAGAGGCGAACATATAGTGATAAATAACTCTTACAGGTAATTAAGTGCTTTAGAGACTAGGAGGCTAAATGCCAGGCTTACCCTGCTAAAAAATTCCTTAATTTTTCTGTAAGTTTCCTTATAAATACTTCAACTGAATTTCTTAAAAAGTTCTGCAGACATTCCTTAAAGTATTGAAAAGCCATTTTAAGTAATTCCCTATGACGTTCTGCAAAAATCCATAGGACGCTCTGCTGAATACCCTAGGACTCCTTATAGGTCCTTAGAAAGGGAACTGGGTCAACGGAAACCTCAGACATTTCCGTAGAGTTGCTTAAGTCCTATGGAACAGCTGGTAAGGTGTTAACAGGAAAATTACTCTACAGAACATATGTTCTGTAGACTCAGGCTCTCATGTTCCGTACAGATCCTTAGAAAAAGAAACTAGTTCTGAAGGAAAAGAGTCAATTTCTGTAGAATTCCTTACGTTCTACAGAACAGCTCCTAAGGAAGACGGATAAAGGTATCTCGGGTCTCCCACCAGGTGAGCAGGTCCATGGGGCTCAACGTTTCGGAGAACGACTTTTCCTCCATCATCAGGGTGGGGGGGGTTTCAGCCAAAGTCAAAGAGAGATGCTATACTTCGCTCTGATAAGGCCACACTTCGAATACGCCGCGAGCATTTGGGACCCTAAGTCAAAGATTTAAACAAAAAAATCAATAAAATACAAAGGAAAGCAGCGCGCTTCGTTAAAAACTGCAATACGAGCGTACATATAGTGTCTAACAACTGTAAGAGGGATTAAGGTGGGAGCCCCTAGAGACTGGAAGGCTACACCCTAGGCTTAGTTTGCTTGATAGAAATTCAGAACTGATATTTTTCAGAGCGACACAGAGAGAATATTATCACGACTCCTCACCACATCTCTAGGTCTGAAATTTAAGAGAGATACGCTGCCATCTATAGATAGGTACAAGAACTCGTTCTTTACGCGAACAATAAGCGATCACAATAAAAACTGAGCTCCACTCAATACACTCTTGTTATACATGTCACCATTTCATCTCAAAAAGACTTTTACACGGCTGGTGACTTAATATCCCCTGCGACACGCCCATGCGGCGGCTCGCGGGGTATTATGTAGGTGTGGACGTAGATCACAAACACAGCAAACGAGAAAAAAATTATACTCGAATGGGAAGCATTCAAATATCGCCAAAAGGTGAACCACACAGCATTTTAGAAGATCACCCCCTCTAGGAGCCGATTTTTTTAAACTTGTCGTACGCTCGAACATTGGGGATCCGCTCTCCTTCGATCGAGCTCACTTAATTCGAGTGAAGCCTTTCGATCGATTTAATATGGGCGATCGTACAGCAGACCGTCGAACGTTACGCTGTTGTCAGATGTGCAGCATATTCCTCACTTGTTTCTCTTGAACGCATGCGCAATGACATAGTTTTGAATGAACGCACCTGTTTTTCAAGGTTTATTAACGATTAAGAAGAATTTTAATAATTTCCAATGCATACTGCAGCGTCAGACGTTTGTTTTGTTCCAAATCCTCTTTAATCCTCTTTATTATCTCTCTAATCTTGTTAATCTGGTCAAACCTAGAATAATACGCAGGGGTCCTCAATATATATCTAACGTCATCTATGAACAAATCGGTTTCGAATTTACTTAAAAGGTTTAACCTAAATTTTAACCATGCGTTCTGATAGTAATTCCCATCCTAGTTCTTCAAATTAAACTCGTAACACTCATACAATTATCATAACGGCCTTTAACAAACCTAGAGGATCTCCTTTGTACGCACTCTAATTCTTTTACCATACCTTCCTCGTACGGATCCCATATACTAGCAGCTATATATGGGCAATATTACAGCAGACCGTCGTACGTTACGCTGTTGTCAGATGTGCAGCATATTCCTCATTTGTTTCTCTTGAACGCATGCGCAATGATATAGTTATGAATTGAACGCACTTGTTTATCGAGTTTTATTGACGATTAAGAAGAATTTTTAAAATATTTACAGCATACAAAGTCTAATAATACTTTCTCACGAGTGATATAAATTGCCCTAAATACCTTCACTTGATAATTACAGTCCTAATACCTCGTGAATCCAGGTCTATCGCGGATTAAAACTATTTCGCCCGCTTCAATTGCCTGTCAGAATCATTTGATTAAAAATGTAATATTTTTGCAAAAATTAAAAGCAAAAAAATATGATACATCAGAGTATTGCTTTACCTTAACCTTCTTTAATGAAAACTGACAAACTAAATTAATAAAATGGCGGACATGAATTACGAAGTTCACACCAGTGACAGCCAATAAAGATAATCATTCGAAGAGCATTATATTCTCATTCCAAATCAATTATCAAATCGTATTCCACTCCAAAGCCAGCATTTTCGCATGAACTTACCCTACTTTGATCGAGAATGGCCGCTTCGACAGGTATTTTATTGTCGAAGCCGAGGATTCGGGCGTGAGGCAAAATCCGCACGAACGCGAGTCACAAAATAGGCATCGGCAATTGTTTTCGAAATATTACCCACAATCTAGCGGGAATGACTCTTCTACGCTCTAACGTTAAGTTACAAAATCGCCCCCCAGGAGAGCTACCTCTCTATATGAACGACTCCCACGATCCGTTCAGTTCGTAGGTCGTTCATCTGCAAGATCCGGTCATCTCGTTGCCATGACGACCGAGGAGGCCGGATCGCAGTGGGAGGGAGGTTTTCCCCATTCCAGGCGTGGGAGGTCGAGGTTCTTTTTTTTTAAAGAGTCCTCAACTCTACACGTCCTACTTCCTCCCCACCCCCTGCAGGAAAGGGTGCTGGATGGACCAACCAATAGAATCACAGGGCCCGCAGAGGGAGTCGTTCGCCAGTGGAAGTCCCTCGGAGGAGGAGAGGAGAGAGGAACAGGTGATTGGTCGGCCGGCTCGGCCAATGGGATCGTACGACGCGTCCTCAAAGGAGGGAGGGGGTGGTGATAAAAAGGAGAGGTGGGGGAGGAGGATCCCCCGGAGGAAGGGAAGGGTGCTTGGAGGATGTGTGGGCCCCCGGAGTGACAAGGTGAACGAGTCACCGAGCACAAGTGAATCGGATCAGTTAAATCGTGACTCTACTGAATATTGAGTTCTTTCTAATGAACAAGCGTGTCTTCATTTTTAAGTTTTTTTAGAAAATAGTTTGATGTCCAACGTTCTTGTTAAGTTTTTTAGAAAATATTTTGATGTCCAACGTTTTTGTTAAGTTTTATAGAAAATATTTTGATGTCCAACGTTCTTGTTAAGTTTTTTAGAAAATATTTTGATGTCTAACGTTCTTGTTAAGTTTTTTTTAGAAAATATTTTGATGTCCAACGTTCTTGTTAAGTTTTTTCGAAAATATTTTGATGCCCAACGTACTTGTTAAGTTTTTTAGAAACTATTTTGATTTAAAACGTTCTTGTAAAATTTTTTAGAAAATATTTTGATGTCGAACGTTCTTGTTAAGTTTTTTTAGAAAATATTTTGATGTCAGACGTTCTTGTAAATTTTTAAGAAACTATTTTGCTTTCAAATGTTCTTGTTAAGTTTTTTAGAAACTATTTTGATTTAAAACGTTCTTGTAAAATATTTTAGAAAATATTCTGATGTCAAAAGTTCTTGTTAAGTTTTTTATAGAATATTTTGATTTTAAAACGTTCTTGTAAAGGTTGTTAGAAAATATTTTCATGTCAAACGTTCATGTAAAGTTTTTAGAAAATATTAAAAGATTTATAACGTTCTTGGGAATTCGAGATAAAGCAGAATTTTACGATATGATTACATTTAGTCAAATTTTTTCTGTTTTTTTCTCAAATTTACACACATTTAGTTCTAGTGCACGGTTCATTCCTAAGAAACTAGTTTCACGAGCAGATTGATCCGTATGAATAATAAAATCACATATAATATTATATTTCACACATAATAAAACCATACATAGCTTGAAATTGCCTAAAATTCTGATATATAGTGGGGAACACACACACACAAAACAATTGCGGCCTAGCATTAAAAAAACTAGGTTTTGTTAAGCGTATACTAATAGAAATAGGTCATCGGATGAAAGAGTCAAAGAGAGATGCTATACTTCGCCCTGGTTAGGCCAGATCTCGAATACGCCGCGAGCATTTGGGACCGTAAGTCATAAAGATGTAACCAAAAATCTAATAAAATACAAAGAAAATCAGCGCGTATAATTAAAACGAGCGTTTCTCCTTTGTTATTAAAATTATACTTATTGACGTAATTTCTCATCCATAGATGGCATGGTCGGATCTTGGTTTTGAAATCCATATACATGAACTAATTCATCCATGTAGTTAAACGCGTATTGAAAGGGTGAATAATTATACATTACAGTTCTTAACTGAGATTATCTTCTGGAATTTTCCTCTCAGAATTGTCAAAAAAGTTGTATACATTTAACATGGGAAAGTAACGTAATGTATTTCAGATAGTTTTCACCAAAAAATTTACTCGGTCGATACAATGAGCAATATATTGTGTGTTTAAAATATTTAAAAATAAGCCATAACTTTGGTCTTAAAACAGGAAACCGCTGATAAATTTTTCATGTGCAGAGAAAATCTAATATCTTCATGAAACACTACCATGTTAAGTTACCCTCGTATCTGAAGTATTGTCTGAAGCCTAAAGTATCTGAAGGAAGTGAATTATTTATACATTACAGTTCTTAACTGAGATCATCTTCAGGAATTTTCCTCTCAGAATTGTCAAAAAATAGTATTTACGTCGCATGGGAAAGTGACGTGACTTTTCGACCCGCGTTTTAACCAAATCACGAATATATATAATGAATTGTTACCTCGTCGCCAAAAAACTGTTGTCTAGAATTCCGTAAACAAACAACTGTTTGGAATGTGGCGCCACCTAGTGATGAAAGGCAGAAGTTGTGATCATAATGCAGTGGATGAAAAATGTAGTCCTACACGCGGGACGTATTTATACATTTTTTCATATCGTCCGGTCTAGAGATATATTTCATACATGTACTTATGCATCCGTTTTTTAATTAATTTTCTCACATTCATTCCACATTCGTGAAATTTTCAGGGTAGAGTTGGAATCATGTGTCGAGTTGGAAAAAAATCGAAGAAGTTAAAAAAAGTCGATTAGGCTTCGATTTATTGCAATCGATAGCTTTACATGGGATTATACGGGAAAAACGAAAAATTTTAGTGCAGACCTTTTTTCTTTCGTTCATTAAAATATGAAATAACTGAGCTACAAGACTGATTCTTTCACAAGTATGAGGCTAAATGTTTGAAGAATCTTATTCTTGCAATCGATTCTTTCCCACCTGCGGTAAAACTGATATTTTTAAACTTTTATTTGGGATTTCAGAAATTTTTTCACTTTCGTTGCTATGGATTTATTCCATTGTCGCCGGGCCGAGTGTCGATTCGAGGTTTGGAACTCAGCGAGGCTGGGCCAGTTTCAGGGGGAGGGTTAGATTTATGTGTCGATATTGTGTTAAAGTTCATAAAATCGATTAGGCTTCGAGATACTGCAATCGATAGCTTTACATATATGAGTAAGGTATCCTAAGTGCATGTAATTTACTCTTCTCTATGCCGTTTTTCGCACTGCTAAATACTGCGTATAATTTCTTCAAATTTTTTCTGGCCTCTACCGTACCTTTGATGACCAATTTCCACCAACCAAGCTTCATGATAGTGTAGTTATCATTAAAAAAATATGCAGTCCATGTAGAAGATTGGATGAGAAAAAAAAATTGAACATGAAAATTAGTATATTGTAAGCAGCGCTGCGTCGCCACTTGAGTTTGTCTGCGTCGCCACTTGAGTTTGTCGCCGGCTCACAGGACGTGAGACAGCATGGTCATTAAGAACCATGCTGCCATCAGCACCTTTGCAGGAAGCTGGGTGGTCACGTGGGTAAGGCGGCGGCGGCATGACGCCGTACGCAGGAAGGCAGTCGGTGATGTATGCTTAAGTCGGAAGGTGGGTTAAAGGAGGAGCGTGCGTTCGCGCGTCTCAATGTGTAACGGAATCGCAATAAATATCTTCACTGAATGACTCTTCCCGCGAATGACGTCCCGCGTGCTTTATTACATTTTAAACCCACTGCGCTATGATTACTGGTGAGTAAAACCTGGTAAGACGTGATTTTTCACGATCTGAAGACTATATTCACACTTGAACCGCCGTCTTTCATCACCAGACGGCGACTCAATCGGAAAAAAGTCGTTTTTCTTCCGAATTCTAGGCAAATTTTTTTTGGCGAAGAGTTGAAAACCCATAATGTATATTCATAGTTTCATTATCAAGCAGTTTCATACGGTATATAAATGATTTCGCGATGTTTAATGACGTTATGATTTTTTCTACCAAAATTCCTCCTTTTCGTTGATAATCTGTTCGGAGTGCGTTTCGCAGCGAGGATTGAAATCACGATGTTCACGGAACGTGTGACAGTCAAGGGAGGCGAGGAGGATGCCCGGGACGTGAAATTCCCGGCCCTGCGCACCGGGTTGGCAGGAATGTTAACTTTTACGCGACTCTCCCAGTTCACAAAGTTGGGCACTAATGCCCCCGATTACGTTCGAGGATTCTGGGGAAAATCACACGCCATTTGGCACACGGGTAATTCGGTTTCCGCCAGCCTAGAAACTCCCAGCAATCATCTATGCTACTATATGTTGTAATAATATAAAAAACAATGCCATACATACACCGTGGGAGGAGTGAACACAAGATATTCAGACACAGTGGGACATCTTGCAATTACCTTGACTTCTGATATGTACCGTGGGGAACACACATACAAAACATATGCTGCTAATCATTCAAGAAAATAGGTTTTGTTATGCGTATATTAATAGAAATAGGTCCTCGGATGAAAATGTCAAAGAGAGATGCTATACTTCGCTCTGGTTAAGCCACACCTCGAATACGCCGCGATCATTTGGGACCCTGGTCATAAAGATTACATACATACCCATCACGCCGTTCCCTTCCGGGGTAGGCACAGTCAAAATGTTTCACTCGTTAATACATAATTGTACACCTAACTCTGCTTCAATAATTTCCTTCATACTTGACCTATCCTTGCCATAAACCTCTTTCGCCTCATTTACCCCCAAATACACTGCATTTCATACACGTCCTCCTGTTTTTAAGACTCCTAACATTCCTCCTCCTTAGAATTTCCTTTCAACCACATTCAACCACAACTTTCTCGGCCTACCTCTACCTCTCACACCATTCATTCTACTCTCATATATCTGTTTCGTTATTCGACTCTCATCCATTCTCTCAACATGGCCAAACCAACAAAGCACACTCCTTTCATACACGTCCATTACTACTGGAGCATTTAACCCACATTCATTAATTACCCACTCATTCCTGACCCTATCTATTCTACTTTTGCCACAAATACTCCTCAGACAACTCATACCCACGGCGTTTATAGTCTACTCTTATGTCTATATCCTGACATACCCATGTTTCTCTACCACATAGCAAAGTGGAAAGAAGTACACTTTTGTGCACGGCAATTTTCGCTTCCTTAGAAGACAGGCACTCATTCCTTTGATATTCTCCACATGCTATACCTACCACTTTCCTTCCAGCATTCGCACGTCTCTTTATCTCCTCATCTATCCGGCTATCTTTCGCATACATCTTACCTAAGTACACGCATAAAGATTTAATCAAAAAATATTAATAAAATACAAAGGAAAACAGCGCGCTTCGTTTAAAAACTGCAATACGAGCGTACATATAGTGTCTCATAACTTTAAGATGGATTTAGGTGAGATCCCCTAGAGACTGGGTTGCTACAAGCTAGGCTTCGGTTGCTTGAGAAACTCAGACATGATATTTTTCAGAGCGACACAGAAGAAGATATTATCATGACTCCTCACTACATCTCTAGGTTCTGACAGATGTGATAAAATAGGAGAGATACACTGCCATTAACCGATAAGTAATTACAAAACTCGTCTTCCCGCGAACAATAAACGACCACAATAAAAACTGTGCTCCAATAAATACTCTCCCAAAACAAACGTCCCCAAATTTTTTCATCCTTACCACCCCCGTGTATGAAAAATGTAGTCCTACACGCTGGACGTATTAATACACTTTTTGAATACCGTCACGTCTTACTGGTTTTACTTACAAAGTAATCATAATGCAGCGGATAAAAAATGTAGTATTACACGCGAGACGTGATTATACACCAATTTAATATCATTTTAATGTGGTATCTTCATGAGAATTCCCAATGGCCATCATTGCAGTGAAGGTAAAGAGGAATGCACCATCCATCCATCCATATAATCCGTAGAATATATATTTTGGACAGAAAATAATGAATTTAACAGGACTCTGATGATAATGAAAAGTTCACAATAAGAACTTAATCAATGTTTTCCATTAATATCATTAAAAACTCTATTGCTCACACATGAATACCGTCCGTCGCAATAACGGAAACTTGGGTGTATGATAAAAAAAAATTAAAAATGTTCTAATAACATTGAAGACCATATTGTGGTCATAAAAGTCAATGAGGCATTACATTTGCAAGACTACGTCATCTGAGTTACTTGAAAAAAATACTGATTTCACAGATTTTTCACACAACCTTACATTTAATTAATGAATATATAATATGGATTGGGATCTCGTCGCCAAAATCTGTTGTCTAGAATTCCGTAAACAAACAGCTTTTTGGAAAATGCTGCCGCCTAGTGATGAAAGACGGAAGTTCAAATGTAAAAGCAGTTGACAGATTGTATATAATCACGTCTTACCGGTTTTACCATGAATATACATGGATTTTCCTAATGCAGTGGATGAAAAATGTAGTATTACACGTGGGACGTATTAATACACTTTTTTAATATCGTCCGGTCTACAGGTATATTTAATTCCTCTTCAAAATTTGATGAAATAAATGCACAATTAACTTCTTAGCATATCGTGAATATCGCTAAACGGAAATTTAATAATACTGCGAGGTGGAAAAAGGTGGAATCAATCAGAAGGCGGATACATGATTTCCAAACCTAGAACCGAAAATATCATCTATGGATAAGGACTTACCGCCGCCTTGGACAGATTCTTATTTTTCAATCCACGTCTCCTATTTTGGGTCCTCACAGACGCATATCCTGTTTTGCAGCCTGGTACGAAGCAAGTTCTGTTTAAACAAGGCATTCTAAATTGTTTATTTAAGCCGAACGGGCTTAATGCATTCAAATTAGAACCAGAGTCTGGCAGACATCGTCGTCGGCACACGATGGACGTTTCATAAAACCTCCTAACACACTTCCTGTAGTAGATATTTCCTCTCTAGAATTTACAAAGTGACTTTTAGATCACAAAAATAGCAAGATATTATTCAAAGCATCGATTAACTCATATCTCCTCGATTGTTATCGAATATTCACCGAAGTCTCACGTTAACAACAATTAACTACGTCTATTTACGATTCATCTGAGAAGACCTTATTCCAAGTGGCGCCAAGGACTGAGGGAACTAAAAGTGGAAATTCCCCGCTAAAAAATTCTGTATAGTTTCCCTATAAATACCTACTTCAACAGAATTTCTTAAGAAGTTCTGTATATATTCTTTAAAGTATAGAAACGCCATTTTAAGGAATTCCCTATGACGTTCTACAGAATATCATAAGAGTTTCTGCAGAATTCCTAAGGACGTCCTGTGGTATTCCATCCTACGTTCCGCAGAATTCCGCACGACGTTCTGCAGAGTTTCCGTCTTTCCGTATATTTCTGTAGAGTTGCTGATGTTCTACATAACACCTTGTAAGGAGTTATTTTGCTCTGCAGGAAATAACTCGACAGAATATATGTTCCGTCGAGTCAGGCTCTAATGTTCCGTACAGATCCTTAGAAATGGAACTGGTTCTGAAGAAAAATAGTCAATTTCTGTAGAATTCCTTACGTTCTACAGAACAGCTTCTTAGGGATTTTTTGCAGGGGTTAGGCAACACGTAACCTTGGAAACAAGTCCAAACATCGAAATCCATAATATGTATTCATGATTTGCTCGAAAAGATCGCCAAATATATGCAACAGTGGATCGTTTGGGACGAGAATATCTCGTAATGAGCGTGCATTCATAGAAGGAAGAGCTCAGTCTTCAGACTTGGAGATGCTCGTGCAGTATTTTGCAAACGGTGCTGCTTTTAGAGGCCCTGTCGAGGCCGGGAGTTGCCCCGGGAACTCGACGCGGCAACTAGGGGCGGCTGCGGGCGAATAAGGGGCGGCGGTGGGAGAGAGGATGGAGGGGAAGTTTGCAAAAGTTTTGCACGGAGATAGGGCAGGGGGGGCGGGCAAGGAGGGGAATTTGAGAGCCCGGAGTCGTAAAAATCAATGACAGGGGCGGCGGTGCGGCCGGAGCAGAAACAGGGCCGGCGTGAGAGAACGCTCCTCTAGAAAGCCTTCCTCCCTTTTCCGTTCCTCAGTGAACAGAAAACTTGAAATTATCCCAAAATATCACATCCCTACAACATTTTTAAAGTGCACTACAAAGAATAAGCCGCATTCGTTTAAAAATATGATCTATAGCGCGCTTAAATTAGTAGAAAATCTAGTTTTAACTCTCAACACCTATTGATTTTTTTATCACTCTAATCCTCCCTCGTTTTCCATTCCTCGTTGTACAAAAAACTCGAAATTATCCCAAAATATCACATCTCTAGGCGATTTTTAAAGTGCACTACAAAAAAGAAGTCGCATTCGTTTAAAAATATGACCAAATGCGCACTAAAATTAGTAAGAGACCTAGCTTAAACTTTTAATTACTATCGATTTTCTTATTAATATAACCTCCCTTCATTTTCCGTTCCTCGTTGAACAAAAAACTCAAAATTATCCCAAAATAGCATACCCCTACAACATTCATAAAGTGCACTACAAAGATTAGGTTGCATTCGATTAAAAATACGATCTATAGCGCGCTTGAATGAGTAAGTAATCTAGCTTTAACTTTTAATTCCTATCGATTTTCTTATTACTATAATCCTCCCTCCCTTTTCCGTTCTTCAGTGAACAGAAAACTTGAATTTTTCCCAAAATATCATACCCCTAAGCCATTATTAAAGTGCACTACATAAAATAGGTCGCATTTGTTTAAAAATATGATCTGGTGCGCGCTTGAATTAGTAAGTAATCTAGTCTTTACTTTGAATACCTATCGAATTTCTCACCAATATAAAAAGGTGTTCAGAATATTCCCCCAAAACATGTTGCAACATAATATAATTAAGTGTAAACTCATGAAAAAGGTCAATTGAGTAACGAAATTTAGTCAAATGTACGTTGATTTTGTCAAAAATGACAATAGAACATCGCAGGAGTACGATTTGACTTCGCTCTTTGATTAAGGAACAGAAATTAGCAAAAGGTAAACCATATCCCTCCGCCGTTTAATTATATTTGATGCAAACAATAGGTTTCGTTCCATTGTAGAAACTGAAAGTTAGGTTTATCGGTTAGAATGGTATGCAATTTATTTTTGTGGAAAATCGCGTTGAAATCTGAACGATTGTCTCCTCGCTACATAAAAAGGCATTCCGCACATTCCCCCAAAAGCATTTTACGACATACTTTTATTAAGTGTACAGCACAAATTAGGTCTATTGAGTAACAAAATTTTTGTCGTACTTCTTCGGTTTTTTTGCCAAAAATGACAATCGAGCATCGCACCAGTAGGTACGATTCTCCGCAATTAAGGAACCAAAATTATCCAAAAGAAACCACATCCCTAAACCGTATAATTACATTCAATGCACATAGTATGTTCCATTTAATTAAAATACTGAAAATTTAATCTCGCATGCGATGGATTTTTCCGGAAAATTTAGTTAAAACATTGGATTCTCAACAATTTTCGACTCACTGCAAAAAGGCGTTCGGAATATTCCCCCATATACATGTTACAATGTAATTTCACTAAGTGTGCACCGTGAAATAGGTCGATTGAGTAACGAAATTCGGGTTTTCCTTTTGCCAAAATGACAATCGAGTATGACTATGAACCGTAATAAACCAAAAAAATCGTATCCCTACACTATTTAACTGCGTGAAATTCACATTGGGAAAAAATCATTCTCCTGGACTGTGAATTTCTAACAATCGTGTGATCACTGGCGGGTGACTCCTTTTAAGGTACTGCGCGTCTAGTTCCATGATTTTTTGAGAATGTCCCTTCGCCGTTTAATTGTACTTGGCGCAAATAATAGGCTTCATTCCATTTAAAAGAAAAACCAGAAAATTTAGTGTAATTTGCTTTTTATTTTCGTGGAAAACCAAGTTTAAACTTTTCAACACATGTCGATTTGTACATCACCAAAAAAAAGCTATTTTTATATCCTTAAAAACACACTTACACGCCGTTTCCCAAAGAATGCAACATAGGATAGACTTCTTAGAGTTGTCTATTTAAAAAAAAACAGAAAACACAATGCAATTTATAGGTAAGTATTAATAAATTTAAAATTTCAGAAAACTTTGTCTTCTGAGTGATTTTTTTGACAAAATCTAGATTAAGCTTTTGAACACCTATTCGGTGTGAATATCACTGTATGAAAGCGCTGGTAACATCCATAAAAATACAGTAAAATTCTGTTAAACATAGCTTTAAATACAGAATAGATAAGATAGTATTTAAAAACAGAAAATTGAGTTCCTCATAGGTTCATATTCGGATGAAATAACATTAAAAAAAACACTGCCCTTCTGCAGATAAAGTTTTCTTGCCTTGTGGTCGATTTACTTTGATGTAAAATCTTGTACAACATTTGGACACACATTGCCTTGTCTATCATCACGAAAAGGAGTTGGGTTTATTCCCAAAAAATATTGAATACCCCATATAATATTGGTACATTATTTCCACACTATTTAAAAGGTAGTGTTCCTGGTTGAAGTAAAACATGCATTCCTTTTTGAAGCTCTGGAATTTGAACAATTCGCCATTTCAACTAGACTTCGCGCTGTAATAAGGGACTCAAAATATTCTACAGAATATATTCCTACGGGGTTAAATCAGGTATTTCTACTAGGAATAGTTTGAAATATATTTGAGAAATTAAAAGAAAATACGGCAATTTGTGCCTTTATACTACTGTATGATATCTGGTTTACTTTTAGAATTCCATCTTTTGAATATGCCCACTGAAAGACGTGCAGATTATTCTCAAAAACATGTTTGAACACACTTCCATTAAGTGTACAGCATAGAAAATATCGCAGTCTATTTAGCAACTGAAAATAAATTCAATTCTACGCTTTAACTTCGCGCAAAATTATATTTTTTTTGGCAAATATCTCCGAAATCAATGTGGTAAGGGGTTAAATTTTTGGTGTAATTAGAATGGGGTGAGATATGTTTCTTTAAAATGAGACCAAATTCAACGATTTCTAAGTAAAATGATGATATTTCGCTCAAACTGACTTAATTCATGCTCCTAGCAGTTGCGTAATGTTGAAAATTAAAACAATTTGAATTTGAGCTCCGTTATCACCGGGGAAATAATACTCTCAGTAGAGCTCCCTCGAATTGCTTCGCAGCCTCGGTTTTTTTGGACAGGTGGAGCATCCCACATCTTGCATCCCCTTCTCGGTCCAAGGCCTCTAAATTCGTCTCAGTTCGAAATATATGTGCCACATACCCTCGTGGTGGCTCGCAGGGTATTACGTAGACATAGACGAAAGCTGTGTCTTAACTCAAGGACTTAATACGAGAGGTGTCATCCACGGAAGAGACAGTTTTCTGATGAAATCGAATGCGACATCGCTTCGAATGGACATTTTCAAAGAGGTAAATTACATTTGAGTGATTCAAGTATTTCCTCTCCAGCATTCTAGCACGCAGGGGGCGCTAGAATTCTCAATGCGCAGTTCTCTCTAGCAATTTTTATTTTACGCCTTACGCAAAATCACGGTTCAATGTAAAAGGGATTTATTTTTAAACCACGAATTAATTTGGCAGAAAAATCAAGATTGAATTTCAGAAATTCTACCGATCGGCCGAGCAATGCAAAATGGCATTTGAAGTATCCCAAAAAAACAGTTTGAAACAATTATTTTTAAGTGCATACAATTAAAAATATGTTACGGTCTATTCTGAATCAGAAACTTGTGTTCATGATTGAATTTCCATTGTGAAAAAGTTATATTTAAACTTTCATGCACCACTTCCTCTGTGATTTCGCTCTGTGATAAAGAAACGGAAATTATTCCGAAATCCAAATCCCTACGCCATTAATTTAAATTTATTTAACATGAATAATAGGAGAATTCTTAAAAAAATAACAGAAAAATTAGTCCGGCGACTGCTTATCTTCCGTGGAAAATCTCAGTCCAACTTTGAGCCTCCATTAATTTTCCTATCATCATGAAAAGACATCTGGAACATCCCAAAAAATATATTGAACAATGTTCCACATGAATGCAATGTAAAATAGACGTGGTTTATTTAAAAGCAGAAATTTCAGTCCAATGTAGATTTTAAATTAGTCAAAATGACAATCATTTACTGCATCTCTTCGACTAGACTTCACTCCGCGGCACAGAACTTTGAATTATCCCAAAAAAACCATATTCCCAAAACGTAAAATTTAATAAAATATAAAAAATACGTTGCATTTTATAAAACAAAATAGAAAATGCAGCCTCGTATGCCATTAATGTTTTTAGAACAGCTGTTAAAAACTTCGGACGCCCATTGTTTTTCACATCATATTGAAAAGCCAGCAAAATACCATCGTCAACATAAAATTTATAATGATTTTATGAGAGTGCAATATAGCATTGGATACGGTTTAAAAAAAAACACAAATTGGTACATTTTTGTTAAGTTTTTTCCACAGCTTATTCTCGAATGCAATTTATCACACGAAAAGGAAATATACACGTTCGATAGAATGTTTCATCTAGTCTTTGTACTTCCCACGAAATTTCCCGCAAGTCCTATTGCCTTCCTCAATACCAAACACTGCACAATGCGATAAACTATACTCGTAGCTGACTAGTCCTCGATCTTATTAAAGAAGTGTTCACATCGCTCATAAACTTAAAGCTATCCTAAGTGGTGTCTTCGGAAATAACTGTGTCATTATTCAAAATAAATTAGGATATAAAAGAAACTACGAAGAAATGTACGTTCTTTCATGTATTTAGTTTGTACTTAGACTGATATTGAGTCTAATCTGTCCTCTGCAGAGTCGAGAAAATTGGTCAGAATACTCGGATAGTAGGTGCAATAGCGTACTTCTCCCACTTTTCTATATGGTAGTGAAACATGGGTATGTCAGGATAGACATAAGAGTAGACTAAACGCCGTGGATATGAGTTATCTGAGGAGTATTTGCGGTAAAAGTAGGATGGATAGGGTCAGGAATGAGTGGGTCATGAATGAATGTGGGTTAAATGCTCCAGTAGTAATGGACATATATATGAAAGGAGTGTGCTTAGTTTGGTTGGCCATGTTGAGAGAATGGATGAGAGTTGAATAACGAAACAGATATATGAGAGTAGAATGAATGGTGTGAGAGGTAGAGGTAGGCCCAGAAAGTTGTGGTTGAATGTGGTTGAGGAAATTCTTAGGAGGAGGAGGAATATTAAGAGTCTTAAAAACAGGATGGCGTGTATGAAACAGTGTATTATGGGTAAATGAGACGAAAGAGGTTTGTGGCAAGGATAGGTCAGTATGGAGGAAATTATTGAACCAGAGTTAAGTGTACAGTTATGTATTAATGAGTGAAACATTTTGACTGTGCCTACCCCGGAAGGGAACGGCGCGATGGGTATGTATGCATGTATATGGCGTCCTGATAACCTGATTGGGCTTTGGCGACAAATGGAGACGTGTATCTTGATGAATTTTAAGAATAGGAATATTTTATGGCAAAATAGATTTAGTTCAATGTTGTGTACAATTATTAATGAGCTTTAGACTGTCTCAAAGGTTACAGACCTGTGTGTAAACCGCTTTCCATGAATGAAATTAATTGCTGACATCAAAGAGAGATACATTCAAAAGAATATTTTACGCCTACAAAACACGATTACATTTTAGCCCAATTGTGAACAACAAAAAGCGCTGAGAAAGCTATAATTATTGAAATCATAAATATACGTATTGGATTCAAATGTTTGGAATCGTTGCCTAGGCTAAGTGTTGCCTAAATTTACACTTTTAGTTCATCCAGTCCTTGGCGCCACTGAGAAAAAAGTCTTCTCAGTCAACTCGTCAATGGCCGTTGTTGATTGTTGTTAACGTGAGACTGTGTTGAATATTCAATAAATATTGAAGATATATGGACAACTTGAAGCTGTGAATAATAGCTGACTATTTATTGAGACCTAACAGTTACTTTGTAAATGCTAGAGAGGAAATATCTATTACAGGAAGTGTGTGTGAGAGGCATATGAAATATCCATCGTCAGCAGTCCCCGATGGTTTTCAGACTCTGATTTGAATGCATTAGGTTCGTTCTGCTTAATCAAAGAATTAATTACGCCCTGTTAATCAGAACGTGCTTCGTACCAGCTTGAAAAACAGGGTATGCGTCTATGAGGACCAAAAATGAGAGGCCAGACGATATTCAAAAAGTGTGTAATTCCGTCCTGCGTGTGGTAATACATTTTTTCTCCACTGCATAATGATTAATGGTGTGTAAAACCGGTAAGACTTGTTTATGTACGATCTGTAGACTGTATTTACAATTGAACTGCCATCTTTCATCAATAGGCGGCTCCACAATCCACAAAGTTGTTTGTTTACAGGATTCTAGGCGACTAGTCAGCGATCCATATGTATATTCATGATTTGAATGCTTCTATTTGATAAAAACACTTATTAACGCAAGTTATACCATAGGATAGATATACACGCGTTACAGATCTTGTATAAAATAGAAATTTTGATACGCGTCAATATCCATTCCTTTCAGCAATTTCAAAAAATTTCCTTCGTGGTTTTCGTTCTTTTTATGTTTTCACCGACCGGATGACCGTTTTTTTTTATGTGGGGAATTACTTATGGACTACTATTTTCGTGGTTACTTTTTGATTTTTCCTGTGTCAAAAATTATAAGGAGAAAGCCATTCTCCAACTTGTAAAGCGATTCGATTTTTTTCCGAGCATTTATCGTTTAGTCCTTGGGAAGTCTGAAACTAGAATGGCGAAGTTAAGGACGAGAAAGTTTGTTATCCGAAGTTTCACTGATCGCGTGACGACCAAACGACAACAGAAAACGCAACAAAAGACGGTATAAATTCGTACCTCGCTTCCTCACTTTGCCAGCAACTACAATTTGGGTAATTAAAACTCTTTGGCTTTAGAATAGATAGCTTTAAACAATTTAAAATTCCCGATAAAACAGTCATGAACCTTTGCGAACAAATCAAATGCAATCCGTCCGCCATCGACATTTTGACAGATACTGCCTGGCCAAATGCAATATTTTAATTATTCATTACCACGCCAAAGAATTGTTCGTGTTTCACTTTTGTTCGCTACAAAAAGACAATGGTTAATTTTTCGTTAATATAATGATTATATGATGGCCACAGGCATTTGCCTTTAGATGAATAATGAAAATTTTTCATTTAAAATTGAGGGGAATTCTTTGGCTAGGTAATAAATAGTGAACAAACGTTTTAAGGTTTTCAAATTTGTTAGTAATTCCATTGAACACTAATAAACTAGAGATATTTGTCGGATATATCCTTACATACATACATACCCATCACGCTGTACCCTTCTGAGGTAGGCACAGTCAAAAAGTTTCACTCATAAATACATATTTGTACACCTAACTCTGCTTCAATAATTTCCCCCATACTGACCTATTCTTCGCTATCTCTTTCGCCTCATTTACCCCCAATACACTGCACTTCATACACGCCCTCCTGTTTTTAAGACTCCAAATATTTCCTATAGATTATCCCATATTCATTTATTACCCACTCATTCCTGACTCTATCCATCCAACTTTTTCCGCAAACACTCCTCAGATAACTCATACTCGCGGCGTTTAGTCTACTCTTATGTCTTTATCTTGACACACCAATGTTTCACTACCATGTAGCAAAGTGGGAAGAAGTACACTTTTGTACAAGGTGATATTTACTTCCTTAGACAGGCACTCATTCCTTGATAAGTGTATTATCTTTTAATTAAATTCATGTATCAGTCATATTGAACGTTTTTTTTTGTCGGAAATAGAGTTCAGTGTTAATTACACGCTTTTTTCAGCTGCTATATATATATATAGTTCACTCATTAATTCATAATTATACACCTATGTCTGCTTCAATAATTTCCTCCATGCTGGCCTATCCTTGCCATAAACCTCTTTTGCCTCATTTACCCCCAATACACTGCACTTCATACACGCCCTCCTGTTTTTAAGACTCCTAATATTCATCCTCCTCCTAAGAATTTCCTCGACCACATTCGACCACAACATTCTCGGCCTACCTCTACCTCTCACACCATTCATTCTACTCTCATATATATCTGTTTCGTTATTCGACTGTCGTCCATTCTCTCAACATGGCCAAACCAACGAAGCACACTCCTTTTCATAAATATGTCCATTACTACTGGAGCATCTAACCGACATTCATTCAATTACCCACTCATTCCTAAACCCTATCCATCCTACTTTCGCCGCAAACACTCCTCAGATAACTCATATCCACGGAGTTTAGTCTACTGTTATGTCTATCCGTTTACCTTGACAGGAAACAGAGCAGATGTCCTGAACCTTGCGAAATATATGGAACTCTTCAACGAAATGAATGTCTTAATGGGAATACAAACATAACTAAACAAACTCAAGGTTAATATTATTAATAAAACGTAAAGATACTCTTATGGTTACCAATTTACATCAGTATAATTATTTGGTCAAAAAAATGTACTCCTTTAATTGAAACTAGGCGTAAACCTTAAGCAGAATCCTCATCAAAGTCAAATGAGACGAAATTCTTGTTTTCACAACAAAATGGCGAGACATTGTTAGAGCGTCCATCAGCGGTACGTATCTCCCTAAGGGAAGAGCAGCTGTGCAAAAAATAAATAAAATAATTATAATTTTTGAAAAAAATGGACGAAAATGTGGTACTTTAAGTATGACATTGCAGCTTCCACAAAAAAAAACAAATGAAGACAGGTTAAAAAAATAGAACAAACAAAAAATTTCACATCCATCCGCCTCTTCCCCTCGTGGGAAATAAAAAGGCAAAACGGGATTAGATTTAAAAAATCTTCTTTTTATTATTTTAGTTAAAAAAATCACTCAACTCGAGGAAACTGGAGGGTTAGGTTCTGGAAGATGACTGAAGGAAATAGAAAAATTAATGACGAAAAAGGCCTTCAAAATGTTGGGGCGAGCAACAAAATTTAGAGGAAAATAAATGAACAACGCAAGGCGAAATAAATAATTTTTCGTTATATTCTTGTTTTTCTCCACGGAGAAACGGGCTACCACCAAGCTTTTGCCTTCCCCTCTTGCGTCAAGGAGGGATGGAAGCAGGGAAAAGACGAAATTTCCTACCCTTCCTTTTCCTCCCCCACTGACACCTCCCACGCCACCTCAGCTCCGACCTCACGACCGGAGGAGCCCTCCCATTGGCTGAGGGAGGCTGACCAATGGCGCGGGCCCTGGTGGGCGTGGCCAAGAGTGGAGTTTCTTGCTCAAAGCGCCGCTTGGGATGAGGGGGAGGCTTTGAGGAGAGTGAGGAGAAGGGGTGGAAAGCGAGGCATGCCGGGCAGGAGCGAGAGGGAGGAAATAAAACCTCTCTCTCTCTCTCTCTCTCTCTCGTGGGAAGGAAAGGAGGAGGGGCCACATCAACTATTGACGCAGACGAGTCACGTGACTTCGGCGTGAGCATTGGGGAGGGGTCGTAAGGCCGGCCGCACGCGGATGACGTCACGTGCGTCCGTGCTCGGAATTGTATTGACTCTACCCAAGGAAAAAATCGCACAGCATCAAAAATATTCACACATAGCAGGAAGTTTGTGTGAAACATCATTTCACTTAGAAATCAATGAATTTGGTCTCATTTTTAAAGAAAGGCATCTCACCCTTCTAATGACACCAAAAATTCAACCCCTTGCCAAATTACTTTCGGAGATATTTGCCAAAAAATACAAAAAGCCCTTTTATTACATGGGAAATGGTACGCGTATGCACCTCAGAGAGACCTAATTTACAAAATGAGGACTTCCTAACAGATGTATATCGCCAAAAAAACTAACAGCGTGTAGTTTGTATGTTTTCTCAACTATTTTTGAAAATTAATCATATTGTCACCGCAGAAAATTCCTTGTGCTCAAAAAATATACCTTCCTTTTTTAAGGAGTTTCAAACGAAAAAAAATGAGTCAAGTTAAAGACGAACTTAGATATTTTCAGTCAATTACTTACGATTTCTGCCATGTAAAACTATATTATTGAACCATTAATAATGCAATATTTAATTCTAGTGTCCTAAAGCTGGTGAAATTAAAACGTATAATTCGAATATGGTATCTATTGTGACTAGGAAACTATCTCGCTCGGAATACCTTTAACCCTGATAAAATTCCTTAGACACTGTTCTGTAGAACGTAAGGGATTCTACAGAAAATGGCTGTTTTTCTTCAGAACTAGTTTTTTTTAAGGATCTGTAGGGAACATGAGATCCTAACTCCACAGACATAACATATGTCATGTCTGTGGAGTTATTTTCAGCAGAGCAAAATAACTCCTTACGAGCTGTTCTGTAGAACTTCAGCAACTCTACGGAAATATTCTGCAGAACGGGGAATTCCACAAATTTTTCTGTAGAAGGATGTGTACGGATCTGTAGGGAACATGAGATCCTGACTCCACAGAACATATGTTATGTCTGTGGAGTTATTTTCAGCACAGCAAAATAACTCCTTATTAGCTTATTATTGTTCTGTAGAACTTCAGCAACTTTAAGGAAATGTCCTGAAGAACGGAGAATTCCACAGAACGCTGTAAGGAATTCTGCAGAACATCCCAAGATATTCTGCAGAACATCGTAGTGAATTTTGCAAAACAGCGTTTCAATAAGGAATATCTACAGAACTTTTTCAGAAATTCTGCAGAAGTATTTATTAAAAAACTATACAGAATTTTTTTCAGGGAACACCTAAATAAATATTTTAAGGACCTATATTTGAATATTCGGTAAGGATATTATTTACGGCATTCGTACGTGGCGCGCACTGAGCTAAGAACCGGTTTACGGGATTGGACGCCGTCAGCCAATCCCCGCTCATGTACCACGGGCGGGAAGGCCTGGGAGGGACTCTCCAGTGCACAGAAACTATGTGAGCACTATATCATCGTACATAGGGATGTACAAGAGGACTAGAGTCGACCCACATTCGAAATGAACGACAAATTATAATTAAATACTGCATACAGTTATAAAAACATTGGTTGAAAACAAACAAATATGTATATCTCAACGCATGGCCAGTTGATTATTTAAATGAACCTTTCGACAACCAAAACAGTACTCGGCACATATGTAATTCTTGTCAAACGCGTAGGTTTAACTTTTAAAAAAAGACTTTAAATCTTTATCAGCCCGCCGTTTTCCGCTTCCTTGAAGAAAAAACCGAGATGAATTAGCCAAAAAGGAGAAAGTCGGTCCTTGAGCGGGAGGAAGTGGGATTCTGGGAAGGTTTTGGAACATTTTCACTCGTTCCCGAAGTTTCTTGAGAGTTCGGGCGGCCATCTTGTTTCCCTCAAGTTTCCAAGGGGAGGGGGGGGGGAAGAGTGGCCCGGAAGTGCGTCATCAATCTCCTACCTCTCTCTCTCTCTGTACCACAACTCCTTCTCCTCGTCAGAAGCTTTTATCTCTCGAGTTTAAGACCAAAGTTTTGAAAAAAGAAATATTTTTCGCCACAATTTAAACTCTGAGACGGCGTCATCTCTAAATTTATTCTCAGGACGCATACGCAACGTGATGAATTTGCTTAATTTGAGTGAAAAGTAATTTTAGTGAGTGTTTACGCTTACTTACAACTCGATAAACCTTCACCGACATTCGCAAATGCTCGCGTTTCCACTTGCTGCACTCCTTGTCTCCTTTCCCTATTATCAGTACGAGGACGAAATATTCTGTTCGAAATTAGTGCATGTTTACGTCGGAATTTTTGGGACATTCTGTTCAAAATTCACGAATATGTCACTTTTTTTGTTTTAAGGAGATCCCTCCGCGACTGCCTGAATTAAAACAAATGCTAGACAATATAGAGAGAATCGGTTATCAAAATATTAACAGTGTCTAAGGTATGCATGAAGGTTTTTCTAACATTTTTTCCCTCACTGCCGATGAGAAATAAGATTAAATTCGATTTCAGGATAAGTTGAAGATATGTCAGGGATGAAAAATAAATTTAAATTCATCTTCAGGATAAGTTGAAGATATTTCAGGGATATGCCAAGGATATTTTAAGGAAATACCTCAGTGAATCATTACAAGTACCAAATTGCAACACATTGGATCGATGTTTTTAAATATCGTGCTTGTTTTAGACATTGTAAACCATAATTCAAGGTACAAAGTATTCCCATCCTTTCGAGAAAATATTCCTCAAGCTAACAAAAATATGGTATATGCTTTTTTCAAGGTGTAAATATTATTTTTTAACTCTGAGCGTTGTCAATGACGCAGTTGAAAGAGCAGTCGCCCTGCCTCGAACTCAACCAACAATCAAACAAAATACACACAAAAAAAGGTGTTTGAAAGCATCGATATTTGAAGATAAATTCTCGGTGCAAACTATTCTAAGAGAGAAATCTCCATATTGATTTTTTTGTTGTTACATGCAAACCTTCACCGACATTTGCAAATGCTCGCGTTTCAACTTTCTGCGCTGTTTGATGTCTCCTTTTCCTATTATCAGCATGAGGACGAAATATTCTGTTCAAAATTAATGAATGTTTTTGTTGGATTTTTTGGGATATTCTGTATAAAATTCACACCTATGCTACTTTTTTTATTTTAATCAGATTAATTTGTGACTGGCTGAATCAAAACAAATACTTTTTAAAAAATAAACACAGTTATCCACCTGTGCACAGAGAGTTTAAGGTATGTCTGAAGGTATTCCTCGTATTTCGCCCTGACTGCCAATGAGAAATACATTGAAATTCGTTTCCGGGATAAGTTGAAGATATTTCAGAGATGTGTCGGAGACATATTAAGGAAAAACCTCAGTGACTACGTGAATCATTACAAGTACCAAATTGCAACACCTTGGTTCATTGGTCTTAATTATCGTTGAAAGAGCAGTCGCCCTGACTCACATTCAACAAACAAACAAACA
The DNA here is from genome assembly GCA_963169105.1 of Ceriagrion tenellum. Taxonomy (NCBI): domain Eukaryota; kingdom Metazoa; phylum Arthropoda; class Insecta; order Odonata; family Coenagrionidae; genus Ceriagrion; species Ceriagrion tenellum. The sequence goes on from OY720645.1 coordinate 3,997,048, forward strand.
AATTTCATCCAAGAAAAAGGAATAGATTTTGAGAGTATCGATAATTATTGAAAAATTCTAGGTGCTAACCTGTCAATGGGGAAATCTCCATATTGATTTTTCAATGTCACTTGGTTGACCTTTGCAGTGCTAATGCCTTCAATAATGTTCAAGATACTTTTATCATATCAATCAACAAACTTCTTCTCGTTGTATTGTTTATTTCAAACATAGAAAAACCCCAAAATTGCGGAGCGGATTCGGGAAAACGCTCGGAATGTCAACAATACAGAATAGTGTCCGGCGAGTTGCTTAGCAATCAGGTGTCGTCACGCTGTTTTTAAAACATAACTTTGGCAACATTTACTGCAATACAGTAATGTTTAAGTGCGTATAATTTGCATTATAGAGTGAAATACCATTTATGTGAAAACTGTATCGATATATCTACATTTACAAAATACCCAGCGAGCCTCTGCGTGACGCGTGGCAGGGGGTGGGAGTTAGGTCACCAGCCGTGTAAAGGTGTAAAAATTTTGGAGTTGAAATGGTGACATGTATTATAGGAGTGTATTTAGTGGAGCTCAGTTTTTATTGTGATCGCTTATTGTTCGCGGAAAGAACGAGTTTTTGTAATACCTATCTGTTAAAGGCAGTGTATATCTCTTATTTTATCGCATCTGTCAGACCTAGAGATGCAGTGAGGAGTCATGATAATATTCTCCCTGTGTCGCTCTGAAAAATATCAGTTCTGAATTTATCAAGTAACCTAAGCCTTTATAAGTAGGAATGGTTTAAATAGTAGTCTAAATCTAGTTTAGTAATATAAGTAGGAATGGTTGAAATAGTAGTTTAAATCAAGTATATTAATAAAAGTAGGAATGGTTTAAATAGTAGTTTAAATCTAGTTTTGTAAAATAAGTAGGAATAGTTTAAATAGTAGTTTAAATCTACTTGAGTAATATAAGTAGGAGTGGTTTAAAAGGAGTTTAATTCTAGTTTTGTAAAATAAGTAGGAATAGTTTAAATAGTAGTTTAAATCTACTTTTGTAATATAGGTAGGAGTGGTTTAAATAGTGGTTTAAATCAAGTTTATTAATAAAAGTAGGAATGGTTTAAATAGTAGTTTAAATCTAGTTTTGTAAAATAAGTAGGAATGGTTTATATAGTAGTTTAAATCTACTTTTGTAATATAAGTAGGAGTGGTTTAAATGGTGGTTTAAATCAAGTTTATTAATAAAAGTAGGAATGGTTTAAATAGTAGTTTAAATCTAGTTTTGTAAAATAAGTAGGAATGGTTTATATAGTAGTTTAAATCTACTTTTGTAATATAAGTAGGAATTGTTTAAATAGTAGTTTCAATCTACTTTTGTAGTATAAGTAGGAATGGTTTAAATAGTAGTTTAAATCTACTTTTGTAATATAAGTAGGAGTGCTTTAAATAGTAGTTTAATTCTAGTTTTGTATTAAAGGTCGGAATTGTTTAAACAGTAGTTTAAATCTAGTTTAGTAATATAAGTAGGAATGGTTTAAATAGTAGTTTAAATCTACTTTTGTAGTATAAGTAGGAATGGTTTAAATAGTAGTTTAAATCTAGTTTTGTAATATAAGTAGGAGTGGTTTAAATAGTAGTTTAAATCTAGTTAAGTAATATTAGTAGGAATGGTTTAAATAGTAGTTTAAATCTAGTTTAGGAAGTAGTTTAAATCTAGTTGAAAAATAGTAGTTGAGATCGAGTTTAGTTTTAGTTTAGAGCAGTTTAGATAGAGATAGTAGTACAGAGTAGAATAGTAGTTTGAATCTAGTTTAATAAAAGTGGTTTAAATGAGACATTTCACCTAGAAAAAGAAGCAAAACTCTGTAAAACCTTTTAATGAACGAAGTAGGACATAAAAATTACAAATTTAAAAAACGCGTCGAGATACATCATACGGCAGCAACGCGGACTAACCAAATTCCTATGTCTACTTAAGGTAGTCAGAGCGAAATATCATTTTACTTAGAAATCAATTATTTTGGACTCATTTTAAAGAAAAATATCTCGTTCTCCTAATGCCACCAAATATTCAACCCCTTACCACATTAATTTAGGAGATATTTGCCAAAAAAAATACAACAGCTCCTTTTTTACATGGGAAACGGTACGTGCATGAAACTCCAGAGAGATATTATTTACAAAATGAGGTATTTCTAACACTTATATGTCGTCTAAAAACTAACAGCGTGTAGTTTGTGTGTTTTCTCAACAATTTTTGAAAATTAATCCTGTTGTCACCGCAGTAAATTCTTCGACATCACAAAAAGAAACCTTCCTTTTTGATGAAGATTCAAACTCACGGCGCGAAGAAAAATGAGTCAAGTTAAAGACTTATTTAGATATTTTCAAATGATTACTTAAAATTTCTGTCATGTAATACTATATCATTGAACCATTAATAATGCAATATTTAATTCTGTGTCCTACAGCAGGTGAAATCATATCGTCTATATCGAATATGGTCTCTATTATGACTAGGGAACTGTCTCGCTCTGGACTACCTTTAGTCGGGATGCGTCAACAGAATTTCTAAGACGGAAAGAACATCTTTAAGGAAGGGTGCTGCTTATATGGAGTTAGGGAAAAAAATGAAAAAATTCGTATAGCATATGAAGAGCCCATCAAGGAGACGTTTATCCATAAAAGGTTATCAATTTACATTGTCCTTCGGTCCCCCTCATTCCGTACCACGAAATTCCACGGCATAGAGGGGGTGGGGGAGGGAAGAGAAGATGGATTTTTTATGGCACGCGTAAATTTTTCATACCGCGGCCCCCCCCCCGGCCCCCCAAAAATAAATCCGTAAATTTCTCATACCTCCCTCCCTCTCCAACCCTGATACCCTGGTGCATCCCTCCATTCCTTTATTACTTCGCGTCCTTGTCGTCTTTTGTCTCCGATCCACGGGGGGATGTGATCGTAAAAATCGCAGATCGATGCCGCGTTCTCATGAAGGCATTTGCCTCCGTGCCTACGTCACAGATGGGAAACAGGTGGGAGGGACATTTCGTCTCCCCCACTCTACTTCAAAATCCCGAATACGTATGACTTGATTATCCAGCGGTTAGGGAGGCTCAAGGCTTTCAGATTCCTTCGGATGAATCTTATCTCGCAAGATCCTCCGTGGAATCTCGTTCTTCAGGGAAGTCTGAGGGATTTGTGTTCAAAAAAAAGGTGTCTGATTTTCTTGAAATATTTATTTTCTTTATACTTGAATACATAAGTCATACATAAGGTTGGAAGCGAAAAAAGAATTACATTTTTTCGAATTGTTTTTACTATTTTTTTGAAAATTCGACGGTGTTAAAATATCTTTTGGAGCTGTGCGAATGCTCCGAAATCGATTCGAATCGACTCTCGAATCAGGCTCAATTCGATTCGATTCGCCTCGGGAATCGGGATGATTTCAAACCGAATTATTCGAAATATTCGAATCAGACATATTCGACTCCGAATCGTTGCCATGCATTCAAACAAGGCACCCATTTCAAAAAAACGGTGCGCCGTCCGTTTAGACGATGTTTTACACACGTCAGACGAAAATTTAAACGACCACATGTTATTCTGTGCTGTTCTTTGTGACACTACAGGTATATAAACCGATGTGAGGCTATGAAAAATTGCGAAAATCTATGTTAATTGAACTGCGCATAAGCTTTTGCTTTTTTATTTAGATTCGAATTCGATTCGCAAGAGAATTTTTTCGGGTGATTCGATTCGCTACCAAAGTTTAAAAAAAAAGTTAGTTTCGTTTTAATTTGAAATATATTTTTGGAGATTCGATTCACTTCGAAATTAAAATCTCTGATTCACTCATCACTAATATCATGGAATTAGCTTAACTTCTGATATATATCGTGGGGATTACACGTACAGAACATATGCGGCACAGCATTAAAGAAACTAGGTGTTGTTAAGCGTATATTAATGGAAATATTTCCTCTGACGAAAAATTCAAAGAGAGATGCTATACTTCGCTCTGGTTAGGCCACACCTCGAATACGCCGCTAGCATTTGGGACCCTGGTCATAAAAATTTGAACAAAAAAAGTTTATAAAATACAAAGGAAAACAGCGCGCTTCGTTAAAAACTGTAATACGAGCGAAAAAATATAGTATCTCAAAAATTTAAGAGGGATTTAAGGTGGGAGCTCCTATAAAGACTTGAAGGCTATATACTAATTGGGATCCTGTATACAGAAAAAATTTAGCCAAAAAATTAATAAAACACAAAGGAAAGGTAAGCGCTTCGTTAAAAAAAACTGCAATACGAGCAAAAAAATATAGTATCTCAAAAATTTTAGAGATATTTAAGGTGGGAGCCCCTATAAAGACTCGAAGGCTCTAGACTATTTGGGATTCTGTATACAGAAACATTTAGACGAAAAATTAATAAAACACAAAGGAAAGCAGCGCGCATCGTTAAAAACTGCAACACGAGCGTACATATAGTGTCTCAAAACTTTTAGAGGGATTTAAGGTGGGAGCCCCTATAAATACTTGAAGGCTATAGACTATTTGGGATCCTGTATACAGAAAGATTTAGCCAAAAAATTAATAAAACACAAAGGAAAGCAGTGCATTTCGTTAAAAACTGCTACGAGCGTACATATAGTGCCTAAAAACTTTTAGAGGGATTTAAGGTGGGAGCCCCTATAAATACTTGAAGGCTATAGACTATTTGGGATCCTGTATACAGAAAGATTTAGCCAAAAAATTAATAAAACACAAAGAAAAGCAGCGCGCTTCGTTAAAAAAACTGCTACGAGCGTACATGCAGTGTCTCACAACTTATAGAGGGATTAAGGTGGGAACCCCTATAGAGACTCGAAGGCTAAACGCTGGGCTTAGTTCGCTTGAATATAAATTCAGAGCTGATGTGTTTTTAAGAGCGACACAGAGAATATAATGATGGCCCCTCACTACATCTCTAGGTCTGACAGATGCGATAAAATAAGAGAGGTACCCTGTCATTTACAGATAGGTACAAAAACTTGCTCTTTTCGCGAACAATAAGCGACCACAATAAAAATTTAGTTCACTAAAATACACTCCCATAATACGCGTCACCATTTCACCACCAAAAACATAATCCTCAGCTTCTTTACACGGCTGGTACCTTAACACAGCTTCCCACATGCTTTTCACGCGGCTTGAAGGGTAGCTTGATGATGAAGATGTCCACGAAACGCTTATAATTTACAGCAAACAGGATCAATTTCGCATATAATTCTTTTAACTAGCTCATATATTGATGCAAAGGCTTCCGGGATGAACCATTAAGGCCAGTTAACTCGGGTTTTTCCCGCGTTGGTTCAAATTAACGGACAACACTTGTCGCTAACGTCACAGCTAGCGTCGTCAGGCCCTGAATGAGCTGCGGAGATTCTTATTCCTTCACACATATACCTGAGACTTGAAATAGTCAGGCGCACGTTGATCGCCCGGCTGGACCAGTGAAGCCAATTGTTCAACCTCAACGTTCAAACGTCTTTTCCAACAATAGCGCTACAGTCGACCAATATCAGCAAAGGGACTACATGGAAAGCCATCACAAAGATGGGGTGAGCTTCTTGCGGCTAGGCAATGAAATAAAAACAGAAAATCTCCAAAAGCCGTAAACAATTTTACGGTAAATTGTTTACGGCTTTTGGAGATTTTCTGTTTTTATTTCTTAAAATGGACTACAGTTCACTTCGACTGCGAAAGTCATCACAAAAAAGCCATACCTGTACTGTGGGTGGAGTAAACATTAAATATTCAGATACAGTAAAAAATCTTCGAATTACCTCATCTTCTGATATGTCGTGGGGATAACACATACAAAACATATGTGGCGCAGCATTAACACCAGAACGACGGGACTTTGGTACTGACAAGAAGGACCGACTTAACCTATTAGGGCTGTTTTGAGAATTTCGAATCTCGCGAGGCATTCATGGTTACGGAACGAAATAACAAAATAGGATGTGTTTTCCTCGACTATTAAAAATGTTATTTTTTTAGTAATAATTACGAAAAGTACTTGATTTTTTACTTATTTATGAGTATTATTTTTCAATATTGCCGGAAAAAGCGAACAGTTTTAGTCTCCTTCGCGTGAAATGTCACCTTAAATGATTCACAACAAGGTAACACTAGGAAATAAATTTTTGATTATCCTGGCTTATTCTGTTTTTTTTTTCATTTTTGCTTCCTCTAGTAATCACAATTATATGGCTGAAACACTTTGCATCGAAAGGAAATATATATCAGCCAAAATGGCTAGGTTCGTCGTTCTAGTGTTAAAGAAACTATGTTTTGTTAAGCGTATATTTATAGAAATAGGTCCCCGGATGAAAAAGTCAAAGAGAGATTCTATACTTCGCTCTGGTTAGGCCACACCTCGAATACGCCGCGAGCATTTGGGACCCATGGTCAAATAGATTTATCCAAAAATATTAATAAGATTCAAAGGAAAGCAGCGCGCTTCGTTAAAAACTGCAATACGAGCGTACATAATGTGTATAACAACTTTTATAGGGATTAAGGTGGGAGCCCATAGTGACTCGGAGGCTACACGCTAGGCTTTGGTCGCTTGATAAATTCAGAAATGATATTTTTAGAGTGACACAGAGAGGATATTATCATAACTCCTCACTACATCTCTAGGTCTGACAGATACGATAAAAAAGAGACATATATTGTCATCAACAGATAGGTACAAAACCTCGTTTTTCCGCGAATAATACGCGACCACAATGGAAACTGAGCTCCACTAAATACACTCCTGTAATACATGTCAACATTTCATCTCCAAAAACTTACATCGTTACACGGCTTGTGACCTAACATCCCCCGCCACGCGCCCATGCGGCGGGTAGTAAGTATATGCAGACCTTAGTCTATTCGCACTCATATGTAAATAAATAAACAACCTCTCTCGCCTATGTCCTCATGAATTTTCGACCACACCTCAGGAACGTAAAACGAATCGAACGGGAAGTCCGAATGCTAATTAGAAACCTCATTTTTTTCCCCTTGTTTTTTCATTCAAGCATGAACCCCTTAGGATGGGGGAAAGGGTTCGTAATATGTCGTTAATTTTCCACTTGAACGCGAAAGGAGATGAAAAATAATGCGGTGTGCTGAGGATATGAGAGGAAATTTTTTCAGGCATAGTGAGGAAGGAAAAATTTGAAAAAAAAAATAAAAGTATCACGGGTCATTCCATGGTATTCAAGGGGGTGTTTTCCCAACGCTTTTCGTTACTCACTTTTTTTCTCCCGCGCATTTTCCTCATCGGTGTGTTTTCCTCTGCGAGAGATGGTGCTGGGGGGGTCGCGGAAAGGGGGGAATGACTAATTGAGGAGGATGTATGAAAAATTCAGCGATGGCCGGAAGACGTTGAGAGTTTTGATGCTGGGGAAAAAATTAGAAACGGGGTTCGGAGAGAATTTGTTTGACCCCTTACTGCCAACCTTGCCCCCTCCCTCATCGCCTTCCCATCATGCCTCGAACAAAGAGAGAGACGAAATGAACACACGTGCGAGAGGGAGAGAAAAAAAAAGTGAAATACGAAACTCGAACGGTCTCATGCACGTTTTACTGAAGCCATAGGAAGTCGACACAAGGGGAATGTGGCCAGAATTTCAATGGACGACAGCCTTTTTCGTGTTAAACATGATTATATTAGATAAATTTAGGTAAATTCCGGATGTCGGTTACATCATAAAGTATAAATAGAGTAGCAAAGAGATAGGGAGATTCGGAAATGAGTTTCTAAATAATACTTTGGCCGATAGATGGAACAGGTGTATCGAAATTGCACGACAAGCCATGGCAAATGAGCTTTGGCACGCGGCCACTTCATTCACTGTGGCGTAACTCACATGGTGTTCTCATGACGATTTCGGAGCCTGGATGTTTACTAATCGACCCATAGCAACGGAAAGTAATCTTATTGAGCCGTCGAGAACAAATTAAACGTGTATTATAATGTGCCTTCAATGGTTATCGTCTGTAATGAATCGAATTCACTTCAATATGATATGACACGCGATTGCTAAACACGGAGTCAACTGTTTATCGATGAGTCATAGCAACGACTAAACAATTGATACTCGGTTTAAAGCACACGACAGCCACGGCAAATCCACCTCTGTATGTTGATGAAAAATCACCGAGTACCACTATTGCCTCCAAGTGGCCTTCTCCGTAAGCCAAAATCCTTCCTCCCCTAATGTGGTGCCACCTGAGAAATTCTTCCCAAAGCTCTCAAAAATTTATGTCCAGTTTTTAGCATTCCTTTGCCACTCTATAGATATACTTACTCTTTGGTAATATAAAAACACGAACGGTCTCATACACGTTTTACTGAAACCATAGGAAGCCGACACAAGGGGAGCGTGTCCAGAATTTAAATGGGCATCAGCCTTTACATGTTATAGATGTAGAAATAAAATAAACTTAGTCGGCTTGGCCGTAAGTTTATAAAAAAGTAAATATACATCATATTAATACATTATAATCGCTAAATATATTCCACCCAAATACTTAAATAACAGCAAAATGCTAAAATATTGGCCAATTAACAAATATTTCTCAGTGCCGACATTTCACCAAAATTTTGGCCATCTTCATCTCATTGGAAGGTGTAAAATTGAACCATAGTAGGTAGGTAATGTCTACTCCAAGCAGTATTGATTTGTAGGAAATAATTCTCACTTAGCTAAAGCCTTAATCACACGATACATGACCTTGTACAAGTCCGAGGATGCTGGCAAATACTGGACTTCTAGTACGAAACCTAGCATGCTTGAAATCTTCTTAGGAGCTATCACACGATACTTCTAACTTGCACAAGATATGTTTAATAGATCTTTGATCCAGTACAGTCGCGGAAGGAGATTGACGAGCGAAATGGATGATTTCGAACAAAGACGATGGCTTTTAACCGCCGCAGCTCCTCAACCTCAACTGCCTCAGGTCTCCAAGCCATTGTGTATTGTTGTGAGGTTTTGAGTTGTTTATTTGTTCGCGGGAAATTGTAATTGTCACGAGGGACTATGGAGGCGCTGACATAAAAAATTGACGACAGCATTGCAAAGAGCGAAGGTGATTGGTCGGCGGCTACTAGGTCCTTATAATGAATCGAATTCACTTCAATATGATATGACACGCGATTGCCAAACACGGAGTCAACTGTTTATCGATGGATCATAGCAACGACAAAACAATTGATACTCGATTTAAAGCACACGACAGCCGTGGCAAAGGATACTAGGAGCAAGTATCAACAAACTAGAATCGCACCAATTACAGAGAACAAGGATACCATCTAGTATGCTCGACGATCATGCAGGATTTCCAGTATCCTTCGTCTGTATCACACGATATTTAACCTTGCACAAGTCCTAGTATACTGGCTAGCATCCTCGGACTTGTAGAAGGTCAAGTATCGTGTGGTTCAGGCTTAAGTGTTGGCACTTACTGCCATTATTCGAGTACAGTTTGTTTATCTAGGTCAGAACGATTCAAGTTGAATTCAACGATAGCCCAAAGAAATAAGGATCACACTGACAGTTTGATGCATCACCATGGAAAATGCTGAGGTGGATTTTAAAGGCCATGAATATATACATAATGGATTTAAATGTTTATAATCGTTGCCTAGGTAATGTGTTGCCTCAATTTCCACATTTAGTTCACTCAGTCCTTGGCGCCACTTAGGAAAAAGTCTCCTCAATCGAATCGTAAATAGCCATTGTTTACGAGAGAGTGTGGTAAATATTCAGCATGGATTGAGGACATATATGAACTGCTTGATGCTTTGATTAATAGCTGGCTATTTTTTGGAGACCTAACAGTTACTTTGTAAATGCTAGAGAGGAAATAACTTCTACAGGAAGTGTTTAAGAGGCATGTGAAACTTGCATTGTGAGCCTTTTCTCTGCCGTGTGGATCTTTCACTGTTAATTTACAGCTACATTTTATATGGTATCTTGCCTGTTTGAGAGCCTTAAGAATCAGAAGATATGATCTAGATAGATTGATGTGAATGGTAAATGTGTAACCTACTGTTCCTGTGTGGCCTAGGAGTTGATTCAACAATCTCTCCTTTATTTGTCATTAAAATGATAGTTAATGGCGCAATTTCTCATCCATTGATGATAATGTCGGATATTTATTTTGAAATCCTTACAGTACTGGTATCCGTCTTTTGATTCTTTATACTTTTTCCACCTCGTATTACTATTAAATCGCCTTTGAAAGATATTCACGAAGTGCTAAGAAGTTAATTGTGCATTTGTGTAATTAAATTTTATAGAGGAATTAAATATATCTGTAGACTGGAAAGTATTAATAAAGACGTGTAATTACGTCCCGCGTGCAGTACTACATTTTTATTTACTGCATTATGATTACTGGTAAGTAAAATCGGTAATTGTATACGATGTATAGCCTGTATTTACATGTAAACTGCCGTCTTTCATCCCTAGGCGTCCACTTAATCGAAAAAGTTTATTTGTTTACGGAATTCTGGGCAACAGTTTTTGGCGACGATTCAACAATACATATTCATGCCCCTAGAAACGCATACGATAGCAACGGCCATCTTTCATTCTACAACAGTGCAGGCGACAAATAAAACTGTACATAAAATGCACATATCTTCAACAATGGCTAAGCACCCAACAATGCTGCAACACGGCAAACGATTGTAACAATGTGCCCTGAGCTTTCGATTCGAACCAAAAAGGGGTCCCGATAAACCCCCTTCGGGAAGAAGATAAATGAAAATTGATCTCGGGAACCCCTTCCGAATCACCTTAAAACCCTCAAACGAACCCTGGATACCTTTCCACTGCTTTGAACGCACCGACCAGGATGTTATCGATCTGCTGGAATGAGGAGAGGGAATCTAATTAAAACTTTTTTTCACTGAGGTTCCAGATTTTTTTAAGACCCTTCCTGACCCCTTCAAACGTTCCGAATAACTCCTGTCTGCTCCTCGTACCCCTGAAAACCCCTTACTTAATACACCTCCTTCACGCCGCCTCAGCTTATCCCCTGGTGTCACCCTAAATCTCACAGATATCTGGACTAAGTCTAAGCTTAACTTGTGAATATACGTTGTGGATTGTTATCTCGTCACGAAAAACTGTTTTCCGGAATATTTATGTAGATACAGTCGATAGTTTGTAAGTAAACACGTCATAAACCTCTTACTCATTTCCTGTAGTAGATATTCCCGCTCCAGCATTTACAAAGTGCCTTTTAGATCAGAAAAATAGCAAGATATTATTCAAAGCGTCTTGTAATTCATATCTCCTCGATGGTTATTGAATATTCACCACTGTCCCTCGTTAACAACAATTAACTACGTCTATTTACGATTCATCTGAGAAGACTTTATTCCAAGTGGCGCCAAATACTGAGTGAACTAAAAGTGGAAATTCCCTGCTGAAAATTCTGTATAGTTTCCTTATAAATACCTACTTCTACAGAATTTCTTAAAAAGTTCTGTAGATATTCCTTTAAGTATTGAAACGCCATTTTAAGGAATACCCTACGACGTTCTGCAGAATACTTTAAGAGGTTCTGCAGAATTTGTAAAGACGTTCTGTGGTATTCCCTTTTACGTTCCGCAGAATTCCGCACGACGTTCTGCAGAGTTTGTTTCTTTCCGAACATTTCTGTAGAGTTGAAGTAGTTCTACAGAACTGCCCGTAAAGAGTTATTATGCTCTGCAGAAAATAACTCAACAGAATATATGTTCCGTCGAGTCAGGCTCTCATGTTCCGTGCAGATCCTTAGAAAAGGAACAGGTTCTGAAGAAAAAGAGTATATTTCTGTAGAATTGCTTACGTTCTACAGAACAGCTTCTTAGCGAGTTTTAGCAGGGGTTAGGCAACACGTAGCCTTGGAAACAAGTCCAAACATAAGAAACATAGCAAGATATTATTCAAAGCGTCTTGTAATTCATATCTCCTCGATTGTTATTGAATATTCACCGCAGTCTCACGCTAACAACAATTAACTACGTATATTTACGATTCAACTAAAGAGACATTTTTCGAAGTGGCGCCAAGGTGTGAAGGAACTAATAGTGGAGATTTAGACAACGCGTAGCCCATGGCAACAGTTCCAAACACGATAATCCATTATTTATATTCATGTCCTAACTCTCGAGTGTAGTTGCCTAGGTGATTAACGCCCCGTGGGATTTAAATATGCCATATATTACACTTCGTCCCCATTTTAAAATCCCACAGTGATGTTAGCGATATAGGCCGTTAATTTTCTGGGTAATGAACAGGGCTTTGTCACTGAGTAACAGCATCAGCTGGTAGCAGGTGAAACGATAAAGTTACCTATAAAGTTATTTTTCTTGAGATTTTTTTGTCATAATTCATGATTCACTATAAATCTTTTGCCAACGTTTCGCATCTGTGTTTGCTTCATCAGGGCTACAGTTAAAGTTAACAGTTTTATTGTACATCAAATGAAAGCAGTATAGAATTTAGGTATTTAGTTTTTTTTTTAAATATGTAAACACGCGATTTATGTTGTTACCTCATAGAGAGTTTCTTTTGTATCACTTTTTGTTGATAACTTCGTTGCTATTTATTATTATTTTGTCAATTGTTATAAATTTAGGAGTTGAAATAATCGAAATAAAATCGAGTGTTGTTAAAGAATATCAAATTATGATAAATTTTCTTAAAAATTTGGCAATGTCTGTTTTTTTATTGCAGGATGATTGTTTTTTGTGATGTGTGTATCATTTGTATAAATATTCTTTTGGATGGGTTGGTTTTCATATCAATTTTTTTTGTTTCGTGGAAATTTAACGAGCGGTTATTTTTGATTGCATGATCTGCTAGTGCGCATAATTGATTTTTTTGCACTTTTTAGCTGGGAGATTCTATTTTTTAGATATTGGGATGTTTGGCCTATATATATAATATCACAAAAATTAATGGTATTGAAGAAACTACGTTCTTTTTTAGTTCTTCAGGCGTTTCATATTTTAATTTCGAAAAAAATGAGTTTGTCTTGTGTTTTATGATTCCTATGTGCAATTTTATAGTCCGTTTTCCTGAAAACTCTTGCTATTTTCTATTCAGATAGACCTTGATCTAGAAATGACCCACAACCTCAATAAAAATTACTTTATTTAAAAAAAGAGGTCACGAGGAAGAATCATCTAGATAAAGTCACCCTTACGCGAATTGTTTCTTTTTTATTTAATCGATCGATCGATTGATTTTCCAATCGCACTTTTTTAGTCGACTGGCATTAATGTTTCTTAAAATATTTAACGAAAAAATCTGCAATTTCGGAAAACGTTGAATTCTCACGATCCCACAGTAGAAAAAACACACGATTAAACCAATTATTAGTTTCATTTCTACGCTCGGATTTCGCTGAAGATCGAGATCATTCCAAAAATATTAACTTGCCCAACTGAAAAATCTTTTTACTAAAAACTTGAAAAAAAATCAAAAGACAAAAAAAACCTCTTCGTCAAAAATATTCAAAAATATTCAACCCGTCTAAAGAGCGCCTCCGTTTATCAGTATTTCAAACTTCTTCGAAACGGAGCGAGATATTGATTTTTCAATTGCACTGTCGTAGTCGACTGACACACTGACATTAATTTTAGTTAAAATACTCAACAAAAAAGATGTATTTTATTTTGGAAAACTTTGAATTTTTACGATCCCGAAAGTCGTCAAGGGACAGCGTACCAAAACGATACATTTTCACCGATTTTATGATAGTTTTTTTCAAAATTACAAGTAAATCAATTATAAAACAAAATTTAATTGCTATAATAAGATCGTTTGTTTATTTTTCTTTCCAATGGTCTTTCCCGTGACTTTCTAGAATCATTTTTACTAATTTAAATATGAAAAAATAAAAAAGTTCTGCATGCCAGAAAAACGAATTTCGCATGTATTTCTTACAGAAACGCTTTCACTAGTCTGGAGTCGAGCTGGAGACAGTATAGGCAGACGAAAAGTAGATATTAAACTTCCAAGTGATATAGGGAATCATGTTGCAACGTTTTTCGTCATTCCGTGCAGTGGTTTGGTAGTTATATCTGGCCTCACATCGACAATTTCTTTTTTATACATAAAAAAGAAGAAGATATCTACATCTACATAATACCCTGCGAGCCGCCGCATAAGTGTGTGGCATGGGGGGTGTTGGGTCAACAGCCGTGTAAAGGTGTAAGTTTTTTGAGATGAAATGGTGACATGAAATATAGGAGTGTATTTAGGGAAGCTTAATTTTTATTGTGGTCGCTTTGTAACTATAAGTTACATCCCAAGGAGCCTACATCCCAAGATGGCGGATAATGAAGACGCACGTAAATGTGGCTCTTGTGAAATTGCGATAAACTGTCTGGATCAATTGATTCTATGTTATATTTATCATCCATGCTTTATTATAAATGTACGGGCCAAAAAGATTTATAATTACGAGCCTTGATAGATTGTAGGGACATCTTTTGGAAGTGCTTACCCTGTCGTGTCTCTAAATTCTTGTAGGCCAAAATGGCTACTGATGTAACAGCAACGTGTTAAAAATGTAGCAAAAAATAAACAGACGATTAAACCATGATTCGTTTCATTTCTACGCTCTTATTTCGTTGAAGATCGAGATCATTCCAAAAATATTAACTTCCTCAACGGAAAAATCTTTTTACTAAAACTTTTTTTTTTAATCAAAAGACAATAAAAACCTCTTCGTCAAAAACTTTCAAAAATATTCAACCCGTCAAAAGAGCGCCTCCCTTTAGCATTATTTCAAACTTCTTCGAACCGGAGCGGAATATTGTATTTCCAATTGCACTAGCGAAGTCGACTGACATTAATTTTTCTCAAAATATTCAACAAAAAAGATATTTTATTTTAGAAAACGTTGAATTTTTACGATCCCATAAGTCGTCAAGGGACAGCGTACCAAAAACGATACATTTTCACCGATTTTATGACAGTATTTTTTTTACAAAATTTTAAGTAAACCATTTAAAAAAGAAGATTTATCTGCAATAATAAAATTGTTTGTTTATTTTTCTTTCCAATGGTCTTCCTCGCGACTTTCTAGAATTATTTTTACTTATTTAAATATGAAAAAGAAATATGGTCTGCATGCCAGAAAAACGAATTTCGCATGTATTTCTTATAGAAACGCTTTTACTAGTCTGGAGTCGAACTGGATACCGTTAGGCAGACAATAAGTAGCCATAAACCTTCCGAGTGATATAAGGAATAATGTTGCAATGTTTTCCGTCATTCCGTGCAGTGGTTTGGTAGTTATATGTGGTAGTTTTGGTAGTTTTGGTAGAGTTTTGAGTGAGCGCACATTTACACCTTTTCTTTTATACATAAAAAAAGCAGAATATATGTAGCAACAACTAAACACACGATTAAACCAATGATTAGTTTCATTTCCACGCTTTGGATTTCGCTGAAGATCGAGATCATTCCAAAAATATTTACTTGCTCAACGGAAAAATCTTTTTACTAAAACTTAAAAAAAAATCAAAAGTCAAAAAAACCTCTTCGTCAAACACTTTCAAAAATATTCAACCCGTCAAAAGAGCGCCTCCCTCTAGCAATATTTCAAACTTCCTCGAACCGGAGCGGAATATAAAAACGTCGGTCGACTAACATTTTTAGGTATTCTGTTAAATTCCACTCAGACAGACCACATGGCGAGTTTCCACTGGAAGCATTTTTCCCGTTCGGAGTAAACTTTATCCCCCCTTTCGGAGTTACAGAGACGGCGTTAACCACAGAGCGCGATCAGGAGTTAAATTTAGCTCCAGAAACTTTGGGAGTCGGAAGTTTTACCCCAAGGGCCTTCGTGAACCGATCAAAGTGGATTTCAAAGAGGCTATTTTAATGATCCCTTCCATGTATAGAGACGTCGGAAGACCGTTGAGAGTAACCTCTACGCGAAAACCAGACTGTTTTATTCTGAATTTTCCAAATAGCACAAAAAACTATCATTTTAATGGCAAATAAAGGAGAGTTTGTCCAACGTAATCCGAGGCCAGGCATATGAGTAATAGGTTACACATTTAACATCCACACAAATCTATGTAGATCATATCTTCTGATTCCTCAGGCTCTCAAACTGGCAAGATACCATATAAAATGTAGCTGTAAATTAACAGTAAAAGATCCACACGGCAGAGAAAAGACTCACGATGGTAGTTTCAAACACCTCTTACACATTTACTGCAGTAGATATTTCCTCTCTAGCATTCACAAAGTAACTGTTATGTCTAAAAATAGCCAGCTATTATACACAGCGTCAAGTAATTCATATCTCTTCGATCGTTAATGAATATTAACCAGAGTCTCACGTTAGCAACAATCAACAACGGCCATTTACGAGTCGACTGAGAAGACTTTTTCCTAAGTGGCGCCAAGGACTGGGTGAACTAAATGTGGAAATCGAGGCAACGCATCGCCTAGGCAACGGTTCCAAACATTTTAATCCATAATGTACATTCATAGGTTAAACAAACGACGGGAATGGACGAATTAGCGTACGTAAAGCAAAAAATATATATCAAACCATCTGTTGTTAACATTTGAAGGTAATAGGTTTTGAAAAATATATATATAATGTCTGTTACGTGGTATGGATAATAATCGATTATATAACAGATTACATTGGGAATGCAGATAATAATTATTTTAAATTTATTAACAAAACATGTAAGGGAAATGTTTGAATTGAATGAAAAGTTAAGTGAATGCTGATTTTTTAGTAAATTACTAATGGGAAACATGGTAACTACATCAACATCTACATCCACGAGCCACCGCATGGGCTTGTGGCAGGGGGTGTTAGGTCAATAGCCGTGTAAAGGTTTACGTTGTACGTGTACAGGAAAATAGATGTGGAGCTAAAGAGACGTGCGAATGCTGGAAGGAAATTGGAGAGGTAGAATGTGGAGCGTATCAAGGAATGAGTGCCTGTCTTCTAAGGAAGCGAAAATTGCCGTGTACAAAAGTGTACTTCTTCCCACTTTGTCGTATAGTAGTGAAACATGGCAGCTGAAAAAAGCGTGTAATTAACACTGTTCTATATTTCCTACAAAAAATCGTTCCATGTGAGTGATACATCAATTTAATTAAATAATAATACACTTATCAAGGAATGAGTGCCTGTCTAAGGAAGTAAATATCACCGTGTACAAAAGTGCACTTCTCCCCACTTTATTGTATGTTAGTGAAACATGGGTATGTCAGGGTATAGACATAAGAGTAGACTAAACGCCGTGGGTATGAGTTATCTGAGGAGGGATATCTTTATATTATAGGGATATTCTTGTCGTTATTACAGTAACATGCGTCCTAATGCTTAAAACGCAGCTAAAATTTATTGAAACTAATATTTTGATAATATTATATCCATTTCCAATGAGTTGTCAAGGAGAAAATGCTCTAATTAACATCCAACAACAATGCCGTGGGTATGAGTTATCTGAGGAGTATTTGAGACAAAAGTAGGATGGATAGGGTCAGGAATGAGTGGGTAATCGAATGAATGTGGGTTAGATTCCCCAGCAGTAATGGACATATGTATATGAAAGGAGTGTGCTTCGTTGAGGTTGGCCACGTTGAGAGAATGGATGAGAATCGAATCACGTAACAGATATATGAGAGTAGAATGAATGGTGCGAGAGGTAGAGGTAGGCCGAGAAAGTTGTGGTCGAGTGTGGTTGATAGGAAATTCTTAGGAGGAGGTGTCTTGAAAACAGGAGGGCGTGTAAGGAAAGCAGTGTATTTGGGGGTAAATGAGGCGAAAGAGGTTTATGGCAAGGATAGGTCAGAATGGAGGAAATTATTGAAGCAGAGTTAGGTGTACAATTATGTATTAATGAGTGAAACATTTTGACTGTGCCTACCCCGGAAGGGAACGGCGTGATGGGTATGTATGTATGTATGTATGTATATCCCTATATTCGGTCGTATTGACATGAAGTTATAAAAAATACTAGCGGACGGTACCCGTTGAAATTCAACGGATGTAAAAAACATTAAACTATTTTTATACCATCGATAACAATCATAATATATCGATATATACGACGCAAACAATGTATTTATAATGGAATCTGTGGATTCTTCTATCTCAATTAAAACGTTATGGGCCTATATTCACCATATATCAGTCGTCAAGGGGACAGCGTACCAAAAACGATACATTTTCACACACTTTGTGATAGTTTTTTTTTCAAAATTTTAAGTAAATCATTTATAAAACAAAATATATTAAAAATTATTAGATTGCTTGTTTATTTTTCTTTCCATTGGTCTTTCTCGAGACCTTCTAGAATCATTATTACTAATTTTAATATGAAAAATAAAAAAGGTCTCCATGTCAGAAAAACGAATTTTGTATGTATTCCTTACAGAAACGCTTTTACTAGTCTGGAGTCGAACTGGAGACCGTTAGGCAGACGAAAAGTAGCCATAAACCTTTCGAGTGATATAAGGAATCACGTTGCAATGTTTTACGTCATTCCATGCAGTGCATGCGTCAT
This sequence comes from Ceriagrion tenellum, assembly GCA_963169105.1. Taxonomy (NCBI): domain Eukaryota; kingdom Metazoa; phylum Arthropoda; class Insecta; order Odonata; family Coenagrionidae; genus Ceriagrion; species Ceriagrion tenellum. The sequence continues at coordinate 4,015,625 of OY720645.1, forward strand.
ACATCTTAAACAATAGAGTGCTTCGAAGCGCAGTTTAATCCTCAAGTGTTCAAGAAAGAGGTAAACCCAGAAGAAATAGCGCTGGTTGTAATAGCCTCGCACCGATACGCACAGACGCACAAACACACACCCCGTTAATGTTTGGCTCGACGAAAGGGGTTGAAAAGAGGCGGTTTTCTGCGGCTTTGCGTGATCAATGACCACTCCCGTCTCCCACCAAGGGGGTAAGGAATAAAAACTTGAAAAAAAAGAAGGGGAGAAAAAGGAATCTTTCCCAGAGTCACGATACCCTTTAGCGCGGGGCGTGCAAGAGATAGAACGATCCAGGCAGCCAGGCACTTGTCGGTCACGCGTGATATAAACGCACGGATCACGACACGGCCGTGGAGTCGTCGTTCGTGAGTGGGACAAATCGTTTTTTATTTAACCCGAAAGCGTAGCCGGCGTGCATCCCAGATGAAATTTCACGAAACCGCACGCATTTAAAAACAGCCTTCGAACCCAAATATTGAAGGGAACAGTTAAATAAAAAAGTGTTCTGGGATTTAAATTCGTTTTTTTAGGCATCACGGGGGAGCGGATTTAGGTGCCTTTCTCGGGGGTGAAATTTAGGGTAGATGGAGTTCATCCTAAATCCGCCTCCATATTGAATTTCCCATCATGCAAAGCGCTGCATGCGTCGTACAAGGAAACTCGTACCCAAGGAAGTAGTTGAAAAGTGGCGAACATGGCCGGCAAGTATTTTGTCTGTAAGTGAAAGAATTCTCTAATATTTCGCAAACCAACACCCGACTGCAAAAGATAAAATTCTACTTAGTACAGCTACAAATAAAAAAGAATTTAAATCCCAGAACACCGACACAAACTTAAATACTCTGAAAACTAAAAACTAACGAATCTCCAGACAACGAAATGGATGAAAAATAGTGTTATTTAAATCCGTGTCCCAAATCGTTAGGCATTAGGGAGGATGCGGTTAGCTACCTAAATATATAGAGGCATTTCGCTAAGGGAGCTTGATTTGGGACATCCTTCGCTAGTGTTGCCGTCTACCGAGCTGGAAACGAATGAAAAACATATGAGTAATTAATAAAGGACTGAATGAAACAAATGAAACCTGAAATTAAGACATTTTTGGCGCCTGTGGCTACCTTCGGGTGCGTCGTGAGATTTGGAAAGTTAAATAACATTATTTTTCATCCATTTCGTTGTCTGGAGATTCGTTAGCTTTTAGTTTTCGGGGTATTTAAGTTTGTGTCGGTGTTCTGGGATTCATATTCGTTTTTTTTTAGTGTACTAAGTATACTTTTATCTTTTACAGTCGGGTGTTTGTTTGCAAAATATTAGAGAATTCTTTCAATTACAGACAAAATACTTGCCGGCCATGTTTGCCACTTTTCAACTACTTCCTTGCGTACGAGTTTCCTCGTACGACGCATGCAGCGCTTTGCATGATGGGAAATTCAATATGGAGGCGGATTTAGGATAAACTCCATCTACCCTAAATTTCACCCCCGAGAAAGGCACGTAAATCCACTCCCCCCAATGATGCCTAACGAATTGGGACACACTTCAAGATGGCGTCCTCCCTAAATCTGCCGATTTAGCTGCCTAAATGGCGAATTGGGACACAGCTTTAACCTTTTAAGGACGTGCATGTCACATTTATTACTGTTATATAATACATCGATGTTGTCTATCGATCATGCATATGGAGATGTCAGGTCGATATAGCAGAGTCAAGCAGTATTATATGAAACACAGTCGGGAGCAGATTTGTATCATAAGTGGGTCACAGATTATTACATGCATGTAACGAGAATAAAAAGCTGGAAATAATACAGTTACGTTTCAGAATCAAGATGCTTGTCCATTAAAGTATGCTAGACAGAATTGTAACGCTCAACGGATTTAGTGTGTGTGGAAAGTTGAGCCTCTTTCGGCGGTTTGTAGAAACAATTTGAAAAACAGATGAATGTAGGTCGCTACTCGCTGACGATGGCGTGCCTGGGGGAGCTCTGAAATAAATAGTTTTTCAGCTGTCATGTTGAAGAATAATTTGGGAAATTTCAAACCAAATGCACGTTATGAAAGTAACTTTCAAGTGTACCTTGAGTCAAGATCACTATGTAAAGTTATATTTTAAGTAAAATACATGAACCCTGAATATATATTGTGGATTTAATTGTTTGTAATCGTTGCCTAGGTTACGTGTTTCCTAAATGTCCACATTTCAATAACTCAGTTCTTGGCGCTACTTAGAACAAAGTCTTCTCAGTCGAATCGTAAATAGCCGTTGTTAATTGTTGTTAACGTGAGACTGTGGTGAATATTCGTAAACGATTGAAGAGATATGGACCACTTGATGCTGTGAATAATAACTGGCTGTTCTTGAGACCTAACAGTCACTTTGAAAATGCTAGAGAGGAAATATCTTTTACAGGAAGTGTGTAAGAGGCATATGAAACTTCCATCGCGAGCCTTTTCTCTGCCGTGTGGATCTTTTACTGTTAATTTACAGCTGCATTTTTTCGGTTTATTACCTGCTTAAGAGTCTTAGGAAGGTATGTTCTAGATAGATTGATGTGGATTTTAATGTGTAACCTAATATTCATGTGTTGCCTCGGATTACGTTGAACAAACTCTCCTTTATTTCTCATTAAAGATGATAGTTAATGGCGCAATTTCACGTCCATAGATGTTATTGTCGGATCTCGGTTTTGAAATCCTTATAATGATGTACCTTGAGTGTTTCCGAAATTTCCACATTTAAATAACTCAGTACTTGGAGCCACTGAGAAAAAAGTCTTTTCAGTGGACTCGTAAATGGCCGCTGTTGATCGTTGTTAACGTGAGACTGTGGTGAATATTCAATAACGATTGAAGAGATATATGGACTAATTGATGCTGTGAATGATAGTTGGCTATTTTTTTTAGACCAAACAGCTACTTTGTGAGTGCTAGAGGGGAAATATCTACTACAGGAAGTGTTGTAAGAGACATATGAAACTTACATCGTGAGTCTTTCCTCTGCTGTGCGTATCTTTTACTGTTAATTTACAGCCTCATTTTATATGTGGACCTCAGAAGTCAAGGGGTCTAAGTGACATTTCGAAAAAAATAAGTTAGGTACAGGAATGGAATGTGAAAATATTAATCTTTTAGGTGGTAAAGGGATCTAAGTGATTTTCTTGATAGGTGCTGCTACCTAGGGTAATGCCTCTTAACTACTTAGTGGGTTGTACCAAACATTTTCAACTCTGACTTTAGTTTTCTCCAAACAATGGTTTTGTTACTTAGACCCCTTGACTTCTGGGGTCATATGATATCTTGCCTGTTTGAGAGACTTAGGAATCTCAAGGTATGATCCAGATAGATTGATGTGGATTTTAATGTGTAACATACTATTCACGTGTGGCCTCGGAGTAGTTTCAACAATCTCTCCTTTATTTGCCATCAAAATGATAGTTTTTTGTGCTATTTGGAAAACTCAGATTAAAACAGTTTGGTTTTCGTGTAGAGATTGATCTCAACGGTCTTCCGACGTCTCTATACATGGGAGGGATAATTAAAATAGCCTCTTTTGAAACCCGCTTTGATCGGTACTTGTAGGCCCTTGGGGTAAAACTTCCGACCCCAAAGTTTCTGGAGCTAAATTTAACTCCTGATCGCGCTCTGAGGTTAACTCGTAGTTACCATATTCAATATTTACTTGCGTCGTTCATTTGTTTGCGAAAATCAGGAAGTAACGGGTTATAAGAACGATGTGCTGCTTGTGGCGATAAGATTTCAGATATCGATACACTCGCTACTTCCATCGAAGTCAACTTGCACGTACAAACCAGCCTTTGTATATAAAGCCGCCATATATCCGCCATCGAATCTCGCTTTCAAATAATCGATGGATCAGAATGATCGATTAAACGAGCTGAATTATCTCACTGGGTTAACGACGCTTACCAAAATACGATACCCTTTCAAAACGGGTTCCATCACCATCGACAGTGGCCACCAGATTATAACACCACGCATTTGAGATGCGTCGGCAGCAAGGTCCAAAATAAAAAACCGCCGTCTGGCTCTTAATTTCGCCCTCCCTCCCGAGTCCAATCCCTCTCGTCACGAAACAGATTGTCTCTATTTCCCGCCATGCACCTCGGGCGGTCCAATCCCCCTCAACTCGATTCGCACCCTTCCCATGATTCCGCGGGAGAAACAAAAGAGAATCGCCAAGCGTATACGCACGTATATATTCGTCCGCCCTGCTTCCGACAACCCTGAGGGGGTGAAGGACGAGGAATATGGGGGAAACATCGCAATGCCTCATGGGAAGCGAGGGGGCGCGTCATTTCGGACCCACAATTCCTAGCGCGTGACCTGAATACATCGCGTACATTTCTACAATGCTGCTCCACCGTCCGTCTGGCAATAATATGTTTCTCCTCCAGAAAAAGCCATTGTTTCGTCAGCCTCTTTATTCGCTCAAACTGCCTCAAGGCGCGGATATTTTGGAATATGTCCATGGGTGAGATTATTTTCTCTAGAATGAGAATATTCATTGTTATTTTTTAAGTAAAATGATTTTTTTCAAAGCCCTTTTGAAGTGTTGGCTGAGGAGTTACGACAAGACTTCTTCACAATAGAACACATCGAAACTTCCACCTGGAAAAATAGCCACTATTTTTTTAATGGAACCAATAAAAAGACTTTTTTGACCCCACTTGAGGTTTATTAGAACGACCCTAGGGTCGACAGTTTCAATTTCAAGACCTAAGATGACACGAGACAATGTAACGAAAAAACCACAATGAAAAACTTTCACAAAGCCTTCAGGCGTTTCCTTCACTATTTTTTTTAGTTTCATTGCCCCAACTGTTTTCTTTCATGATCATCCCTTAAGTCCTTCGTTATGCACCGTATAAAAATTTGATACAACAAGGTTTTTAGCTCTGATATGGTCAAAGTCACATCCGGTGTACCTCAAGGTAGCGTGATTGGCCCTCTTTAATTCATTATCTACATAAATGACCTAAGTTCTCAAATTAGCAGTAGATTAAGATCACTTGCAGACGATACTGTTATCTGCCGTGAAACAAGCAAAGAATCGGAATTTGAAGCTCTGTCATCGGAGCTTAACAATGTTCATTCGCGGTGCCAGGAGTGGGGGTTAGAATTAAATATTAGCAAATGCACCACAGTCCACTTCCTGCGAAAGTCATCACACAAAAGCCATCCCTGTACTGTGGTTGGAGTAAACATAAAATCTTCAAATACAGTAAAATATCTTGGAATTACATTAATATATGATACATCGCGGGGAACACTCATACAATACATATCCGAAGGTAATAAACTGCGCGGGTTAAAACCGGTAGTGACAGCGTGGCCTTCGTCCGTCAGGAAGAGTCGCCGAGAGGAAGTCGTCGTAACACGACTAAGGATAGGGCACAGCCCTCTGACCCACTCCTTCCTCTTCACCGAAGAGAAAATTCCACCGCGATGTGATGACTGCGACTGTCCTCTTAGCATTCGACATATCCTGACGGAGTGTGAGAGATATCGGGCGGTGCGTAACAGGCTGCAGCTAGTGGGAGACCTGGGGTACATTCTAGGCGATGAACCAGATGTTCTCAACCGCGTTTTGGAATTTTCAAATGAAACTGGCCTATTTAATACTATTTCAAGGATGTAAAATTATTTTTAATTTTGACTCAGCGTTTATATCAAGTACTTTATTATAATACCATAATATGCATTGTATATATATTTTTATAATGATGACGTGTAGTGGTGCAAAATGATCATGTCGTCGACGCACCCTATCAACCCCACTACTACTACTACAGAACATATGCGGCACAGCATTAAAGAAACTAGGTTTTGTTAAACGTATAATAGGAAGGTTCTCGGATGAAAAAGTAAAGGATAGATGCTAATTTTCACTCTTCCCTTAAAAAGTTAAAATATATAGGCAGTAAAATGGAATACCACAGAGTTACTAAGCAACTTGTTTTATTTAAATATGCGTCGTCAGCTGGCCAAAACTTGAATAAAATGTGCTCTTAAACGACTCAAGATTGACGCTACATTCACCTTAAGGTGGGAGGCTTAAGGCGTCTCTCGTAACAGATCTGTTCCTCTTTCAGACTGTTCGATTTCTCATCCCCTCACACCTTCTACTCCGCCGAATTAGCCAATCAGTAACCCAACAAAATCGGTCGAGGGATGATGAAGTCCTTTCAATAAGCAGACCCCTGGAATCATTTCCATAATCGATCAACTCGGGATATCAAGCCGATGAATATGTGATTAGCCGTTCGTCGTTCGGCATTAAGATTGGCGTTGTTGTTTCCCCTTTATGCCGATAGGGGGAGGAGGACACGTTATGAAGATATCCTTGTTGACATCCCTACTTAAGGGCGGATCATTAGATGGCGGTTTTTCATTATAAAGTTTAAGCAAACACGTGGGATGTGATGCTACAATGAAGAGCTGGGACCTTTCCCTCTGACCAATATATATTATTTCCCTACGACGTTATTAAAAATCTCACAAAATCCAACACACAACAGTATATTAGAGGAATTTTTTATTAAACAACACAACGCTATTACATCGACGTGAGTTTTTTTACATTGATTGAAAGTAGGAAACTGAAAAAAGAATGAAATTAGAAAGATTACCACTAAAAAAACCTACTCATAAAGAATGAACATATATCAACTAATGCCATTACATTCGCCGAACACTTTTTATGAGCCATTTATTTGAAAATGATTATCCTATCCCATTTTTAATGTCCAGGACTTAGTTCCCTCTCGTTTATAGAAAGGATTCTCGGGATTCCATCCGGGTTGGAAGGTCCATGACCGACGTTTCGGCTGCTTCCTCTGCAGCCGTCCTCAGGGAAGTGAGATGCCGATGGTTGGAAGTGTCCCTTTATATATAGTGTTAGGGAAGGGCAGGTGCGAAGCTGTTAGGGCGAAGCCAGTCGTATTCTGAGACGAACTTAAAATCTGCTACGAGCGTATATATAATGTCTCACAGCTTTTAGAGGGATTAATGTGGGAGCCCCTAGAGACTCGGAGGCTACACGCTAGGCTTGGGTTGCTTGAAATATTCAGAACTGTTATTTTTCAGAGCGACACCCAGAGACTATTATCATGACTCCTAACTACATCTCTAGGTCTGACAGATGCGATAAAATAATAGAGATACACTGCCATTAGCAGATAGGTATTACAAAAACTCGTTCTTTCCGCGAACTATAAGCGACCCTCAATAAAAATTAAGCGAACTAAATACACTCCCATAATACATGTCACCATTTCATCTCCAAAAAACTTACACCTTTACACGGCAGGTGACCTAACACCCCCTGCCACACGCCCACGTGGCGGCTCGCAGGGTAGTGTGTTGTGTAGAGGTAGATTTTGTACGAATAAAAATACTTCCATGACATTTCCCCTTGGAGATACCCTGGCACTGTGCCTATTTCATTCATTCAAACATACAAATGATTCATATCCTTTTTGTTACTTGTTTTTATTAGTACTACTTGTAAAAACCTTAGCAATATTTTGCCACAGATCTGCTTCGTCTTAATCTTATTTTTTTTTGCAAGACCCAAAAAAGATCCGCAGGAAACGACAGGTTCGTATTTGGCAATGCGAACATGAACACCCAGCACATACGCGAAATCATTCATACGCACCGGCGAATATCTTTAAGCGTTGAAGACGACGAGATGGAGGAAAAAAAAACAAGAAATAAATTCAAGGAAAATTTCAAGAAAGAATTCTCAAAAAAAAAATTAAAACATTCGTTGAAAAATATAATAATTCCCAAAAAAATACACTTATGCATGAAAAAAAAATTCCCAAGACGACAGACCCGTATTCTGAAGATCCTTCCAAGGGAATGCAAATGAAGAAGTGACTGTTTTTCTTTCCTCGAACCCTGAATACCCTGGCTCCCCCTCATTCAGTCACCCCATCTGGGGAAGAACCCCCACCAAAAGGCAATTTAATATCGATTTGATATCGATTTGAATTCAATTTTTCGTCCAATTTCAATCCAAACCCACCCCTCGTTCCCCACTAGAATGTATGCTGTTCAGTTGAGGAAGGGGAAGCCGAATTGCCACACATATTTTCGCACGTATATACTCGGTGCGCGGGAGGAAAGGAACGGCTTTTAGGGGTACATAAGGAGGTTAAACACATGAGAATCTTCAGCGGTGAGGAGTTAAGGGTAAGACGAGAAGAATATGATTCCCCCGAAACACGTAGAGATGGCACTGTGAGACGAATCCCAAATTAGGCCCGGGTGACGCCACCCCTTTAACCACCCACTTCCCCACAAAAAGACGAAAAGGATATAACCTTCCCGGCATGCACTCCACTCGGAGAATAACTTAGCGAAGATGGGAATGATGATGATGGAGGAAAAATGTCGTCAAATTCACCAGGTCGTTTCCTATGTCGGCAGAGGCGTCCCCCTCTGGCGGGCCGAAGAGCAAATTGTCGTTTGATAAGGCGGAAGAATTTGATGTGCCGTGAAAGAGAAGAAGGCGGCGACGCACTTAAACTACCATTTGCGCCGACGCACGCGACTGCCGCGCCGCGCCGCGGTGTGAATATAAATTACGAACTTCATTTTTTTAATCTTGTAGTTTTAAAAAAATGGCAAACCTCTGTGCTTAAGGTAGTCAGAGCTAGACAGTTCCCAAATCATAAGGGAAACCATATTCGATGCACACGTTTTAAATTCACGAACCGTGAGACACACGAATTAAATATTGCATTATTAATGGTGCAATAATATAGTTTTACATGACAGAAATTGTAAGCAATCGAATAAAAATATCTAAAGAAGTCTTAATCTTGGCTAATTTTTTTTTACGCGCGGTGCGTTTTAAATTCCTTCCAAACGGAAGGTTTATTTTGCGAAACCCAAGAACCTACTGCGGTGACAATATGATTAATTTTCAAATATTGCCAAAAAAACGTACAAGCTACATGCTGTTAGTTTTTTGACGACATCTAAGAGTAGGGAATGCCTCATTTTGTAAACAAAATCTCTCTGGAGTGCATAAACGTACCATTTCCCATGTAATAAAAGGGCTGTTTGAATTATTTGGCAAGGATCTCGGAAAGCAACGTGGTGAGGTGTTGAATTTTTGGACAAGTGAGATATGTTTCTTTAAAATGACACCAAATCCATTGATTTCTAAGTAAAATGATATTTCGCTCAAACTAACTTTGGGCTCAAACTTTCTTGCAGTTTAATGCCCTTATTCATAGTCGTATTCCTAGGGGTTACCTGGGTATCCCCTATCCAGGTAACACCTAGGGGTCCCTTACGCTGAGCGATTCATAAACCTTACCTGGGTAACACCCAGCCAGGGGACGCCTTGGTATGAGATTTGGCAAAAATTCCACGCAAAAATACACATGAACGGTTCCGCTGAATGGTTTTCGATGTTTTCGATGCTCATTTTTCAGCGTAACCAAGCACGCTATAAATAATAATACTGTGTACTGTTGCAAATTGTTGATGAAAAATGATTGAAGGAATTTGAGAGAATGATTTCAATATTACTTAAATATTTATGTAATTTGAATGATGAGAAATGCAAGGGTAGTTCAATAAGTACTCGTGTTTGTAAACAGAAGACGTTACTATGGAAATATGTTGATGACATCGTGTACTGCCATCGTGGTTAGGGGTTGAATTCTTGGATAAGTGAAGAAAGAAGAATAAGAAAAAAAAGAGCCATTTTCTGTAGAATCCCTTACGTTTTACAGAACAGCTTCTAAGGAATCTATCAGGGTCTCAGGTAGTCCGTGCGAGATAGTTACCAACTAGTCATAATAGAGACCATATTCGAATAATACCTTTTAATTTCACAAGCTGTAAGACACATGAATTGAATATTGCATTATTGATGGTTCAATGTTATAGTTTAATATGACAGAAATTGTAAGTTATTAAATGAAAATATTTTAAGAAGTCTTTAACTTGAATCATTTTTTTAAGGCGCGGTGCGTTTGAAACTCCTTCAAAAACGGAAGGTTAATTTTGTGATACCCAAAGATATTATGCGGTGAAAATATGATTAATTTGCAAAATTAGTTGAGAAAACATACAAACTACACGCTGTTAGTTTTTTTACGACACCTAAGTGTTAGAAATTCCTCATTTAGTGAATAATGTCCCTCTGAAGTGCATGGAGGATGTTGAAGACAAAATGGACGGACAAAACACTAAATGATGAAGTGCACGGAAGAGTAGTAGATGAAGGGACCATTGAATGAGACCCTTTCGATTGACCGTCAGTACCAAATGGACCGGAACCAACAGGGCATACGCACCGTTGTAAATCGCTGCGGAAAGGCAATCTATCTACGTGATACCCTGCGAGCCACCACGAGGGTGTGCGGCAGGGGGTGAAGATCATCAAACATGTACTATTGACATGGAAGTAGGATATTTAAGGGAGATATACTAGATAATAGGGTCACATGGAGCTAGATGGTTAGTATCTACGTAATAAGGAAGGAATTATTGGTTGCTATTACATGAATCATGCACTACTGACTACTCTAACTATATTTCACCCTCCTATCCCTTTGCTACGCTGCCTATTGTTCCCTCTTATGGTACGCGGGAAAAACGACATTTTAAATCTATCGGTACGACAATCTATCTCTCTAATTTTGTTAATATGGTCAAACCTAGCATAATACGCAGGGGTTCTCAATATATCTCTAACGTCATCTGTGAACAACTCTGTTTCGAAATTACTTAAAAAGGTTTAACCTAAATTTTAACCTGCGTTCTGGTAGTAATTCCCATCCTAGTTCTTCTAGTAAGCTCGTAACACTTATACAATTATCATAACGGCCTTTAACAAATCTAGCGGATCTCCTTCGCACGCGCTCTGATTCTTTTATCATACCTTCCTCGTTCGGATCCCATATACTAGCGGCATATTCTAAATGAGGCCTGACGAGTGTAAAAATAGCTTCTTTCTCGTACTCTCTCATCGCATTTGCCTAGAACCCTTTTTTACGAATCCTAATCTACGGTTAGCTACACTAGTTATTATTTCCCTGATGTGTTTCCCCCATGACATGTCTTCAGTGATGGTGACACCTAAGTATTTAATTGAATCTACGTTACATATTTTGTTTTCTTTGATGAAATAGAACTTGCGGGAGATTACGACAAAAAACAGAAAGAGGAGAAAAAACATTATTTTTTTAATAAGCGTAAATTTTATCTACGCAGAAAAAATTAGTCATTGAGAAAATAAAATACGGACTTATTATATGTCGTGCTATTTTGTTTCTCACAATCAACTTTCAATTCCCTAATAGGCATGCGTATAATCATTCGCAAAAAAATTATTTTGGGTCATTCTCAGTTTGTTTATTAATGTTTTAAAGGTACCTCCGCAACAAACTAAACCATATGGGAGACGTGAATGGATCAATGCAAAATGAAGAGATCTTAAGAGGTTTTAATTTATGATATTCCTTGAGATAGTCTGAGCGAGATAGTTCCCTAGTCATAATAATAATGAGGGGGACCGAAGGACAATGTAAATTGATAACCTTTTATGGATAAACGTCTCCTTGATGGGCTCTTCATATGCTATACGAATTTTATCATTTTTTCCCTAGATCCATATAAGCAGTATTCTTCCTTAAAGATGTTCTTTCCGTCTTAGAAATTCTGTTGACGCATCCCGACTTAAGGTAGTCCAAGCGAGATAGTTTCCTAGTCATAATAGAGACCATATTCGAATTATACGTTTTAGTTTCACCAGCTGTAGGACACACGGATTAAATATTGCATTATTAATGCTACAATAATATAGTTTCACATGACGGAAATTTTAAGTAACCAAATTAAAATATGTGAAAAAGTCTTTAAATTGACTCAATTTTTTCACGCGGTACGTTTGAAATTCCTTCAAAACGTAAGGTTTATCGTGAAACACATGAACCTACTGCAGTGACAATATGATTAATCTTCAAAATTAGTTGAGAAAACACACAAACTACACAGAGCTGATTTTTTGACGAGACCCAAGTGCAGGAAATGTCTCATTTTTAATATAAGGTCTCTCTGGAGTGCAAACACGTAACATTTCCAATATAAAAAGGGCTGTTGATGAAGTCTCCTCGGGTTTTCCACCGGGTCAGGTTCATTGTGGGCCGACGTTTCGATAGCTACCACCGCCATCGTCCTCAGGGCATGAAGGGCGTCCTCATGCCCTGAGGACGATGGCGGTGGTAGCTATCAAAACGTCGGCCCACAACGACCTGACCCGGCGGAAAACCGGAGAAGAATTCATCAGCATAATACTCCAGGAAAGAACTAAATCATAAAAATGGCTGTTGTATTTTCTGGCAAATATCTCGGAAAGTAGAGTGGTAAGGGGTTGAATTTTTGGTGTCATTAGTAGAGTGAGATATTTTTTCTTTAAAATGAGTCAAAATTCATTGATTTCTAGGTAAAATGATATTTCGCTCAAACTACCTTATATAAATGCACGAACGGGTTACCATTTTTTTAAATGCCTGGTATTGTTTTCGTCGGATGCCTCGTAAAAAATAGTCTGACTACGAGGCTCGTATTCCGATATCGGCAAAAGGTGAAATGATTTTCTTACAAGTGAGAGACCAAACTCATTGATTCCCAGGTGAAATTACACCTTACCCTTCAACTACCCTAACTGATCGGAGTTTTGCCGGCATAATTGAGTCCGAACCCATCACGTGACGCACCCCTCCCTTTGAGAACCCTAGGGTAAAGGGTTCAGGGTGGATAAAAACCCAATCCACCTCCTCACACTCGAATTTCCTCGTATCCTTTTTTTCCCCTTTTTTTGTATATTCGGCCGCTCACCCACCGAGTAGAGTGCGATTCCCTCCCTCCCTCCCTTCCACCCCCTCACCAATCAAGGTCCGCCCGCAATGAGGTACGTCAGCGGTGCCAGGCACCGGGCGGGGGATCACGTGACATGTGGCAAAGAGGGACCTGTTCAGAGCAGGGGGGGGTTGGGGTGGTGGTAGGAATTGGACGTTTAAGGGTGGTGGAGAAAGGAATTGAGGCGAAATGTTTGAAGTGGTACGCAATGAAGAGCATGGCGGATTTACACCGCGATTTCAACAATGTCTACAGAAGTCACTGATGCCGCAATGTCTTCGAATAGCTATCATCTCCATCTATATCCTACCCCGCGGGCCGCCGCATGGGCGCGTGGCAGGGGATGTTAGGTCACCAGCTGTGTAAATATGTAAACTTTTTGGAGATGATATGGTGACACGTACTGAGGGAGTGTATTTAGCGAAGTTCAGTTTTTATTGTGGTCGCTTATTATGCGTGTAAAGAACAAGTTTGTAGATATCTGTTCGGCAATGTACCTCTCTTATTTTATCGCACCTGTCAGACTTTGAGGTGTAGTGAGACGTCATGATAACATTCTCTGTGTCGCTCTGAAAAACACATCAGTTCTGAATTAAAACTCAAGCAACCTAAGCCTAGCATTCAGCCTCCGAGTCACTCTAGGGGCTCCAACCTTAATCCCTCTAACGGTTGCGTAACACTATATGTTCACTCATAGGAGTATTTAACGAAGCGCGCTGCTTTTCTTTGTATTTTGTTAATTTTTTGGTTAAATCTTTATGACTTAGGGTCCCAAATGCTCGCGGCGTATTCGAGGTGTGGCCTAACCGGAGCGAAGTATAGCATCTCTCTTTTACTTTTTCATCCGAGGACATTCCTATTATACGTTTAACAAATGCTGCTCCACATATGTTCTGTACGTGTAATCCCCACGATATATCAGAAGTTAAGAAAATCCAAAGATATATTATTGCATTTGAAGATTTTATGCTTACTCCACCCACAGTATACGTATGGCATTTGTGTGATGACTTTTGCAGGGAGTGAACGTTGTTAATGTCCGAAGACAGAGCTTCAAAGTCCGCGTCTTCGCTCATTTCGCGGTAGATAACTGTATCGTCTGCAAAAAATCTTAATTTGCTGCTACTTTGAGAACTTAGGTCATTAATATAAATCATGAATAAAATAGGGCCTATTATACTTCCCTGAGGAACACCGGATGTGACTTCGACCATATCAGAGCTAAAACCCTCAATTACTACTTTTTGTTTTCGATCACTGAGAAAGTCACTTATCCAATTCACTATTTTTCTATTAACTCCGCATGAATACAATTTATAAATGAGGTGTCTGTGAGGATTATATACAGACAATACATTATACATTAACCGTATTCATTCCATTATGAAAAAATGGTCATAATAATGCACAGAGATGCCATCGCAAGTACTCAATAGCATTAAAAAATTAATTCACCGCCGTTGTGGAATCAGTGAACGTTAAAGAATGGTGTTTCTATGTACTGAACGCATATTACATGAATTATTTCAACGGATTTACTTACGAAACTGCTTCAGTACATACCGTTACTAACAGGGATAATCTGGTAAAAGCCGATGGAATTTTCTTCGAACAAATGATTGAAGATGAAAATAATATTTATTCTAAATTAGGTTTTTAAATTATCCAAGAAAAATCACTAGGAAGCTTTACACCACCGAATAGTGTTCAAATTTCCTGCGATTGATAAGGTTACCTATGGGTTAACCTCGATACATACCTACCCACCCACAAGTAATTTTAAAGGTTAAGGGTTTGATCCTTTAGCGTGAAATTTTGAGCGTGGCACGGCAAAAATTGATCGAGATATGGGAGGGATTCCAAAAGTCGTCTTTTTTTTCGATGGATTGGGATGGATATCAGGCGCCAAAGCACGAAAGAACCGCAGACGGGAAAAAGACGTCTTACGTGAATTCACTCTCTTCGTTGGGCGAATGCATCGTTGGGAGGGAAATTCTTGATTTCCGTGCATGGAGGAGATGCACTCCAAACGAGCCGATTCAGTCACGAAACTGTGACTTCACTTGCACACAAAATACACACGTGCATGCATCAAGGAAAGAAATAACATTTGTCTCCATCACTTTCGCGAAAACTGTCGTTTTCTAGTTCTGACGGAAGCGATAAAATAAGATTCCTGACTGATAGGTACAAAAAATCGTTCTTCTTGCGCACAAAAAGTGGTTTAAATATACTTTAAACACTTTTTTACTTTAAATTACTTTAAACACTCCAGTGGTTCAATCCATCATTTCAACCTCGCCTCCAATAATACAAATTTCACATATAAAGAGATAACGAAAAGATGTGGAGCATATCAAGGAACAGAGTGCTTGTCTAAGGAAGCGAAAATTACCGTGTACAAAAGTATACTTCTTCCCACTTCGTTGTATAGTAGTGAAACATGGGTATGTCAGGATAGATGTAAGAGTTGACTAAACGCCGTGGGCATGAGTTATCTGAGGAGTGTTTGCGGCAAAAGTAGGATTGATAGGGCCAGGAATGAGTGGGTAATAAAATGAATGTGGGTTAGATGCTCCAGTAGTAATGGACTTATTATATGAAAGGAGTGTGCTTCGTTGGTTTGTGGCCATGTTGAGAGAATGGATGAGAGTCGAATAACGAAACAGATATATATATGTGAGAGTGAAATGAATGGTGCGAGAAGTAGAGGTAGGCCGAGAAAGTTGTGGTTGAGGAAATTCTTAGGAGGAGGAATATTAGGAGTCTTAAAAACAGGAGGGCGTGTATGAAAAGCAGTGTATTATGGGTAAATGAGGCGAAAGAGGTTTATGGCAAGGATAGGTCAGTATGGAGGAAATTATTGAAGCAGAGTTAAGAGTACAAATATGTATTTATGAGTGACAATTTGTGACCTAACGTAGCCCGGAAGGGAACGGCGTGATTGGTATGTATGTATGTAGATATTTCCAACAATGTCTTCAATGTGTTACAACCGCATAACTCACATCTTAATCTAATTGGCAGTTTCGGAATAAGCAGAGGTTTACATGTTTTACAACAGAGGGGGTTGGGCATAAAAAATAACTAAAATATATATTGTCCTCTACAAAAAACACTCCAGATATTCAACTAACCATTTCAATTCCCTACTGCCTTCTCTACATGGCTGGTGTTCGTACTCCCCTCATCACGCTACAATTCTTTGGAAATATTCTGTAAACTCTATTTATTTTCTTCTCAGTTTATAAAAAGCAAAGTAAAGATGCTATATTTTTAAGTTTACAAATTTTCTGGAGTACCCCGAGAAAAGGGCCAGGTTGATGGAGAAAAAAAAATAAGTCGGCAGCAGAACAAAGCACGCGAGGATTGCGTTCACGTCATCGAGAAACCGCAAGCAGACTGCAAGCAGCGCCACGCGCGGGGTTGAAGGGGGAGAAATGTTGAGCCGGGGAGGGGGGTTGCAACACGAAGAGTCCATCACGGAGCGACGGCGGCGCTATCTGGACGTGAGATCGTGAAAAAATCAACCCACTAAAGACTCCTCCTCCTCCCACGACCGACTTGCAATCAAGCGATGCGAGTTATTTCGGGAGCGGTCTCGTCAAAAATTGTTTTTGGGAAAGGTCGAAATGAGAGGATTTCATTTTGACCCGACTCGGCGGTCATGCCCTGGGTCAATCACGAATGAGTTGGGCGGAAAGAAAAGATAACGGAATCGAGGAAATACGGGAATATAAAAATATGTATGTATGTACATCTACATCTACGTGATACCCTGCGAGCCACCACGAGGGTGTGTGGCAGGGGGTGCAGATCACCAAACATGCACTATTGACATGCAACTAGGATATTTAAATGAGACAAGCTAGAAAATAGGGTCACATGGTTAGTATCTACATAATAAGGAAGTAATTATTGGTGTTTATTACATGCATCATGCACTACAGACTACTCTAACTATATTTCACCTACCTATCCCTTTGCTACACTGCCTATTGTTCTCTGTTACAGTACGAGGGAAAAATGACATTTTAAATCTATTGGTACGACAGTCTATCTCTCTAATCTTGTTAATCTGATCAAACCTAGCATAATACGCAGGGGTTCTCAATATATATAGCTAACGTCATCTGTGAACATATCGGTTTAGAATTTACTTAAAAGGTTTAACCTAAATTTTAACCATGCGTTCTGATAGTAATTCCCATCCTAGTTCTTCTATTAAACTCGTAACACTTATACAATTATCATAACGGCCTTTAACAAACCTAGCGGATCTCCTTTGCACACGCTCTAATTCTTTTATCATACCTTCCTCGTACGGATCCCATATACTAGCGGCATATGCTAAATGAGGCCTGACAAGTGTAAAATAGCTTCTTTCTACGTACTCTCGCATTTGCCTAGAACCCATTTTACGAATCCTAATCTACGGTTTGCTACACTAGTTATTTCCCTTATGTGTTTCCCCCATCACATGTCTTCAGTGATGGTGACACCTAAGTATTTAATAGATTCTACGTAACATATTTTTTTTTCTTTGATGCAAGCCAATCCATATGCAACCGATCTTACAATAATACGAGACGTTTTTATGTGAGTAAAATTTTGAAATATTAATAAAAGGTAAAATATAAGCCAGTTGGCCATATTTGAATTCACATAAGGACAGTCAAGAATTGTAATGGATTTCAGACGTTGAACAATTCTGAGCATTTAATATTCGCCTCACCGCAATCAACAAACACTCTCTAAGATTTTTACCTCAAATTTTGACATTAGAAACATTATTCATGCTGTATGAAGCTCCTATATAAGTTTTGTGAATCAACAGGGAGGATAGAATTGAGGGTAAATGCATTCAAGGCTGAAGTAGTAGTAGTTTTAGATAAGGAGAATGGGGAGAATAACTGTATGATGAGGGCAAATAGTAAATCAATTGAACAAGTGGATGTATTGGTGTACTTAGTTTGCTAAAGATGGACAATTAGATGAGGAGATAAAGAGACGTGCGAATGCTGGAAGGAAAGTAGAGAGGTATAGCATGTGGAGCATATCAAAGGAATGGGTGCCTTTCTACTAAGGAAGCGAAAACCACCTTGTACAAAAGTGTACTTCTTCCCACTTTGTTGTTGTATGGTAGTGAAACATGGGTATGTCAGGATAGACATAAGAGTAGGCTAAACGGCGTGGGTATGAGTTATCTGAGGAGTGTTTGCGGCAAAAGTAGGAAGTATAGAGTGAGGAATGAGTGTGGGTAATGAATGAATGAGGGTTAGATGCACCAGTAGTAATGGACATATTATATGAAAGGAGTGTGCTTCGTTGGTTTGTGGTCATGTTGAGAGAATGGATGAGAGTCGAATGACCAAACAGATTTATGAGAGTAGAATGAATGGTGCGAGAGGTAGAGGTAGGCCGAGAAAGTTGTGGTTGAATGTGGTTGAAAGGAAATTCTTAGGAGGATGAGGAATATTAGGAGTCTTAAAAACAGGAGAGCGTGTTTGACGCAGTGCATTTGGGGTAAATGAGGCGAAAGAGGTTTATGGCAAGGATAGGTCAGTAGGGAGGAAATTATTGAAGCAGAGTTGTGTGTACAAGTATGTATTTATGAGTGAAACTTTGTGACTGTGCCTACCTCGGAAGGGAACGGCGTGATTGGTATGTATGTATGTGTACGACTCAAGATGATTGATAAGGTACCCTAACAGTTATCATATATTTTGATGGATGAAATATCAAAAGAGTTCGCTCAGAAATAAAGAAAGATTTAGAATTTTGAAACATGTTGTATATCAGTATGGCTAACAAGAGTAAACGCAATATATTAAACAATGTCCACCACACATTTCCATGTCGTCAATCACACGTATTAATGCATCCGGAACTCTTAGAAACAATAACGATACGAAATAACTGAAAAATATTACATTGTTTTAATGATGGTATTAAAAAAGGAATGCGCATACTTTATCATTCTGCTTAAAAATGCTATTAATATCGGAAATTACGAGATGCAACATAAAAAGAAAGTGAAAATACACAATAAATATCTTTTCTTCGTTACTAAGGTATAATATGCCGTGGAATTTGTCTGAAATGAAACAGTAGAATAATATATTGCGTCCTTACCTTTCACTGCCAGCCCAAGGAACCGGACTCCATCTCAATGACTTTGGGAAGAAAATGGCGAGGAATGCGGCCAAGGGAAGCTGTCAGTCGCTCAGGAAGACGAATTGAAGGATTTGACACAGAAGCTGCTGGACCACACAGCATCCGAGGATCGCACATGAAAGGAAGAAAAGAGATGCAAAGGATAAGTATTGGTCTTCCTCAGATTAAAAAGGACCATGAATATATATTATGGATTAAAATGTTTTAAATCGTAGCCTGGGTAATGTGTTGCCTCAGTTTCCACATTTAGTTCACTCAGTCCTTGGCGCCACGTAGAAAAAAACCTTAAAAGCTTCTCAAAAGTCCCTTGATGAGATTCACAGTGAAAGAGGACGCCTGGGTGGCTTAATTAGCTCTCAAGGCGAAATCGAGGTATCTGGGTTCGATTCCCAGTCCATGAGAATGATTTTTCCACTGAGTTTCACAAAGTTGTGTGATCACTAGCGGGCGACTCCGTTGAAGTAACTGCGCGGCTATTTCTGCGATTCTTTGAAAATGTCCAAAGTAAACATCTTTGTATTTCGACTTAGGCTTTGCCCCGTGGACTGTGGCGCATAACTCTCGCATACGGGTACCTCTGGCCTCACATGCAAGGTACCTGTGAGGACAACTTGTTCCTTAAAAGCCCCCAAAAGATATCCACGTCCAAGTTGTTGCAAGAGGACAGTTGCACTAAAGAGACTAACATAACGGCCTTGCTTACGCTGACCTTCTCTGCACGCCTTCCCACTCTGTATTTTGTAAGCCTACCTCATGTGAGGTGAGCTTAAGAAAACAGGAAGGGTTCGTTTATTGGTTGGAGCACAGGGCGCGAAATCTAAGGATCTGTGTTCAAATCTCAGTCCAAATTGATAGATTTTTACACAGCGTATTTCACAAAATTGAATTCCTAAGAGAATTGTTGACGTAATATCGTAAACATGGAATAAAACACACATAAGGGGTTGCTATGTACGTATTGACGTGAAACGGCAAGAAGACGGATATTAAAACAAGCAGAAGATCTGGACGTACAAGAAGAGAGTTTCTTCGAATCAGGAGAGCTAGTCTTGCGGCGAAATCATGCACTGAGCAATAAGGCGGAGGGATACCACGCGGGTCTAGCTCAAAAGTGGGTTGGACCGTTTGAAGTGGATCAACGGTTAGGCCAAGGGGTATACTCTCTTAAAACTGTTCCTCCAGTGAAGGTCCATGCAGCGGATCTGAAGAGGGTGAAGCGGGCACTGAGAACAAGAGGTGTTGGGAGCGGCAATTCGATGGAGGAGATGGTTAAACTCAACTCGTCGGATGTCGAGAGGACACGCTACAACCTCAGACGACGCTAGGAGATTATGCTGACCGGATTGCTCTAAGTGATGGATTTGCATTTGTCTGTTATTTATGTTCACTTAAAATTTATCTGGTGATGTTAATTTTAGGTATTTGTAAAGATTATATGTGTTTTAGGGGGGGATATTGACGTAATATCGTAAACATGGAATAAAACACACATAAGGGGTTACTATGTACGTATTGGTGAGGGAGATTGTTGTGTGGTTTTTCTGATGACAGTACGAGAGACTGAATGAGAATTGAGAAGAATAAAATAAGTGCAAAGTGTTATGAAATAATTTAATTCAATCGCTTACACACGACATTGTAAGTATGGATTATATCTTTTCAGTAATTGAATAAGAGTTGAAAATTGGGCGTCACTTTTTCGTCAACCCTTATAATTTGGTTTCAAGAAGTGCAGAAATCACTGTGAATTTCGCACGATAGAATTCCTAAGACATTCGAAGGTGGTATAGCTTATTCCTGTTGAAAATAAGGAACAAAATATTGAAAAGGGGCGTACATTTTTCGTCGACCCTAATATTTTGGTTTCAAACCAACGAAGCACACTCCTTTCATATGCATGTCAATTACTACTGAAGCATCTAACCCACATTCATTTATTACACACTCATTCCTCACTCTATACTTCCTACTTTTGCCGCAAACACTCCTCAGATAACTCATACCCACGGCGTTTAGTCTACTCTACACGTTGGAGTTATATTGCGCTTTCTCTTGTTAGCCATACTGATATACAACTTATTTCAAAATTCTAAATCTTTCATTATTTCTGAGCGAACTCTTTTGATATTTCATCCATCAAAATATATGATAACTGTTAGGGTACCTTATCAATCATCTTGAGTCGTACACATACATACATACCAATCACGCCGTTCCCTTCCGAGGTAGGCACAGTCACAAAGTTTCACTCATAAATACATACTTGTACACATAACTCTGCTTCAATAATTTCCTCCCTACTGACCTATCCTTGCCATAAACCTCTTTCGCCTCATTTACCCCAAATGCACTGCGTCAAACACGCTCTCCTGTTTTTAAGACTCCTAATATTCCTCATCCTCCTAAGAATTTCCTTTCAACCACATTCAACCACAACTTTCTCGGCCTACCTCTACCTCTCGCACCATTCATTCTACTCTCATAAATCTGTTTGGTCATTCGACTCTCATCCATTCTCTCAACATGACCACAAACCAACGAAGCACACTCCTTTCATATAATATGTCCATTACTACTGGTGCATCTAACCCTCATTCATTCATGACCCACACTCATTCCTCACTCTATACTTCCTACTTTTGCCGCAAACACTCCTCAGATAACTCATACCCACGGCGTTTAGTCTACTCTTATGCTTATATTCTGACATACCCATGTTTCACTACCATATAACAAAGTAGGGAGAAGTACACTTTTGTACAAGGCGATATTTAGTTCCTTGGACAGGCACTCATTTCTTGATAAGTGTATTATCATTTAATAAAACTCATGTATCAGTCATTTGGAACGATTTTTTTGCTGAAAATGTAATACGGTTTTAATTACACGCTTTTTTCAGCTGCTATATATATATATATATAGTTCACTAATTAATACATATTTGTTCACCTAACTCTGCTTCAATAATTTCCTTCATAGAATGACCTATCCTTGCCATAAACCTCTTTCGCCTCATTTACCCATAATACACTGCGTCAAACACGCTCTCCTGTTTTTAAGACTCCTAATATTCCTCCTCTTCCTAAGAATTTCCTTTCAACCGCATTCAACCACAACTTTCTCGGCCTACCTCTACCTCACACCATTCATTCTACTCTCTCATATTTATATCTGTTTCGTTATTCGACTCTCATCCATTCTCTCAACATGGCCAAACCAACGAAGCACACTCCTTTCATATACTACGTCCATTAATACTGGTGCATCTAACCCTCATTCATTTATTACCCACTCATTTCTGACCCTATCCATCCTACTTTTGTCGCAAACACTCCTCAGTAAACTCATACCCACGGAATTTAGTCTACCCTCATGTCCATATCCTGACATACCCATGTTTCGCTACCACACAAGGATTAAATTTACCATGCAAAAATCATTCGACATTACCGGCATCGAACCCGTTTCTCCCTATTGCCGGTCAGCTGCGTTAGTCGTGTAAATGTTGGCTTATTGGTGTATCCAGCTAACACACCTGATCGGCTATTGGGGCATCCACGTCCAAATTTCGGTCAAATAAAAAGACTCAAGTACTTTTCGTACTCTAGTGGTTTCTCAACTTTTTCTTTCAACACAGACTTCATTAGAGCAAATTTAGAAGCGGTGGACGAGAAACCTGCCGACTGTTTACAATAGAACATTGTCAAAATATAAAGCAGGCATCAGGGACCTATCGCGCCTTGATGGCCTCAAAATAGACGTAAAACATTCTTAAACTAATACCCATGAAACACTGCTTCTCAGAACGAATGACCCAGAGAAGGAAGAAAAAATTTCGGAATTGGTGAAAAAATGAGTATTGCCAAAAACAGCCCATTCACTGTTTTTATCACGAGGCTATATTTAAAAAAATCGCGAAAAAAAAGTTTGTTCAGCACTTTGATGAAGACTCTTTTTTGTTTGGGGTGCCTCGTGAGACCCCCCCCCCCCGCTCCGCAGTTAGTGTGCGTGTTAAGTTTTGAAGGGGGCGGGAAGGTAACTTAGAGTTCTGAGACCAGTTTCCAAAACTCTGCAGACTAGTTGAACGCAACTTTCCTGAGTTATACTCTTTTTAAAACTTCCCATTAAATCCTCCGTTCCCTCTCCCAGCCCCGCCAATTCCACCCCCTACACCCCCTCCTCCACCCCCAACAAACTCAGCTGGAACACTTTTGCCAAGTAAAGTTTACAACTCTGTTCAGCTGTTTTGGGATTGGGGGGAGGGGGGCGTGGCTCGGGATAGTAGACGCCAAAAGAGTTTTTGTTCCCAACTAAAATCAACATCATGAACTGTCTCAATGGGAAGGTTAACAACTTTTGCAGGATCCATGAACCCCCGAAACACTCCAAAACAATGGGCTTCCCCAACAACTTTCACTCACCTACTGCCACCAAAAACAGGGTGACGACACCAGACCACGTTGCCAGTTTTCAACCCCTTTAAAAAACCTAATACTGTAACAAAAAAATCGAACCACGTTGCGAGTTTTAAAAACCATTAGAAATTATTTACCTACAAAATAATAAATATATACCCTTTTGCCAGTTTTCTAACCTTTCACAAAACCTCACCGCTGAAATAAAAATTGCACTGTTGCCAATTTTAACACATTCAAAAATCCTCTGGGCTTAAATAAATATAACGCCCAACTGCCAGTTTTCAATCCATTTAAGAACCCTCTCGGATACAATAAAGGTTATGCCACGTTGCCAGTTTTCAACCCTTTAAAAACCTCTACTGCAATATTATAATAGAACCATGTTGCCAGTTTTTAACCCGTCAAAAACTATTTCCTATAAAATATAAAAAATTATATCCTTTTGCCAGGTTTCAAACCTTTCAAAAAACCTCACCTCTGAAATTAAAAATGCACTGTTGCCAGATTTAACACATTCAAAAATCCTCTGCTCTTTAATAAATATAACGCCTAATTGCCAGTTTTCAATCCATTTAAGAACCCTCTCGGATACAATAAAGGTTATGCCACGTTGCCAGTTTTCAACCCTTTAAAAACCTTTACTATAGTATATAAATAGAACCCTGTTGAGAGTTTTAAAACCAAGCAAAAACTATTTCCTATAAAATATTAAAAGTTATATCTTTTTGCCAGGTATCATGCCTTTCACAAAACCTCACCTCTGTAATTAAAAATGCACTGTTGCCAATTTTAACACATTCAAAAATCCTCTGGTCTTAAATAAATATAACGCCAAATTGCCAGTTTTCAATCCATTTAAGAACCCTCTCGCCTACAATAAAGGTCATGCCACGTTGCCAGTTTTCAACCCTTTAAAAACGTCTACTGTATTATTAAAATAGAACCCTGTTGCGAGTTTTAAACGCATTAAAAACTATTTTCTATAAAATATAAAAAGTATATCCTTTTGCCAGGATTCCTACCTTTTACAAAACCTCATCTCTGAAATTAAAAACACACTTTTAAAAAGCGCGGAATTAGCAAATGCGCCAGATGGAAGTGAAGATGACTTTTTTAATTGAGGAAAGTGAAAACTCCAGCAAAAAATAACTGCGCATGTGGTTTTAGCAGCAGTGATGACAAACTTCTGGGATTTTGCGATGAATAACAACGAAATATATTCGCAATATTTAAATGTGACGGTTACGTTTTCCTTGCATAAAGTATTATCATTAAAATAATTCGATCCTATTTTGTCTGGTCGAAGTACTTTTCGTAAATTCCAGCCGGACATATCACAGTGATTCTAATGGGAGAATTTTTCGTGAATTATAATTTTATTTCGTAAACTTAGGTAAGATGTTTGCGAAAGATGGAAGAATACATGAGGAGATAAAGAGACTTGCGAATGCTGGAAGGAAAGTGGTAGGTATAGCATGTGGAGCATATATCAAAGGAATGAGTGCCTGTCTTCTAAGGAAGCGAAAATCGCCGTGTACAAAAGTGTACTTCTCCCCACTTTGCTATATGGTAGTGAAACATGGGTATGTCAGGATACAGACATAAGAGTAGACTAAACGCCGTGGGTATGAGTTATCTGAGGAGTGTTTGTGGCAAAAGTAGGATGGATAGGGTTTAGGAATGAGTGTTGGTCATGAATGAATGTGGATTTAATGCTCCAGGCAATTAATGCCGGGGTTATAGGCCGGAAAATACGGTATACTCCTGATTCTCTTGGAATTGAGTTTTGCTAATCGGACTTGAAATATTTGTTATTTTGCAAATATATATATATATCAATAGAGTGGGGGTGAATCTTTGAAAATATAAGAAATTATGTCTTCTCACGAGTACCTTACTATTCCTGTCAAACATTTTAGTTTTTATTGCGACGGGGATTTCCACAATGTTTTGCAAAATATTTTTGATATCCATGATAAAGATGCTTATAAATTACACCCGATTAAATACACCCAATTAAATACACCCGATTAAATACACCCGATTAAATACACCCGATTAAATACACCCGATTTCTTACGATCTTGTAACAACATGTGAATGAAGTCTCAGAGAAATCGACAAAAAACTCGTAAATGGTACATGATATGGATCAAGAAAGTAAAAACTATTCCGGTTATTGTTGTTACTCGTTCAATACTAAGATTAGTTGGCTGCAGCCCTGCATATCCTTCCCTATCTAATGCTAAGTTCCACTACAAACGATTATAAATTTATGCTGTTTAACAAACGAGTCTACGTATATAATTAATCGTTGGGTGATTCCCGAATCGATTTACAAAAGCGGGATAAGAACGGGTAAAATTGCGAAATGTTGCTTGGATACACAAAAAAAGAGGGCAGAACTTCTACATCTACATGATACCCCGCGAGCCGCCACATGGGCGTGTGGCGGGGGGTGTTAGGCCACCAGCCGTGTAAAGGTTTAAGTATTTTGGAGATGAAATGGGGACATGTATTATAGGAGTGTATTTAGTGGAGCTCAGTTTTTATTGCGGTCGCCAGTTTTTTGCAGAATAAAAGAGTTTTTTAATACCTATCCGTTAAAGGCACTGTATCTCTCTTATTTTATCGCATCTGTTAGACCTAGAGATGTAGAGAGGAGTCAAGATAATATTCTCTCTGTGTCGTTCTGAAAAATATCAGTTCTGAATAATATTCAAGCGACCTTAGCCTAGCCTGTGGCCTCCGAGTCTCTCTAGGGGCTCCCACCTTAATCCCTCTTCAAGTTGGAGACACTATATGTACGTTTGTAGCAGTTTTTAACGAAGCGCGCTGCTTTTCTTTGTACATTGTTAATTTTTTTGGTTTAACCTTTATGACCAGGGTCGCAAATGATCGCGGCGTATTCGAGGTGTGGCCTAACCAGAGCGAAGTATAGCATCTCTCTTTGACTTTTTCATCCGAGGACCTATTTCTATTAATATACGCTTAAGAATACCTATTTTCTTTAATGCTGCGCCACATATGTTCTGTATGTGTAATCCTCACTTGCGATGAAATAAATCACAGAGCGTCTTAAAGGAGATTTTTACGTTAATTCCAACCTGATAAATTCACAGTCCGCTTCTTATGGGAGTATTTTTCGTGGATTCTAATTTAATGAATCACAGAACGTCTTATACGCTGGGAAATACCTACGGTACTCATTACAGCTAATACTACATATATAACATATGAAGGCAGTAATTCAAAACAAGAGGTTCTTCCTTAAACGTAAGACACGAGCTCAGTTTAACGAAAACTAGTTCCGAATCGAGGAACGCGGCGCGAGAAACAGTAAAGACGCCGGTTCCGTGTCCGGGCGACGCCTGCTCTTCACAAGATGGCGCCCCGTGGGCGGCGTCGAATTGGGAGCGGCAGAGGCGTCTTGATCGAACGCCGGATGCCGAGAGCCGCGCCTCGTCCCGGCGTCCTTTGCGAGGCACACCCCTGCCTCTTTCATCACTCCGAGGCAAAAGTTTTTCTCCTCCGAGAGACATATTAACTCTCAAGGTAGCTCGAGCGAGGTTTTTTCCCAGTACGAAAAGTACACTTCATTCCCATTTCTTGTGTTAATTAATCGCATACTGCTGTAAGGAGCAAGTTGTAAGTATTCTCATATCATATTGACGCAAAATAATTGCGTCTTTTTCCTAAAATTCCCAGTCATCGACAAAATATGCATGAATTAAATATTAAATTTGACAATTATTTTTAATTTCTCCATTTATTTAGAAGGAGTAAATAGGTACTTTCAGTTTGCAAGCAAGGGGGGAGTTTGTATCTGACGATACTCTTTAAATAACGATAAATGAATGCATATGTCCTTACAAAAACCAATGAAAGCTCTCAAGTCTGCGTGCTACATGCAGGCAAATAATAATATTATGGAATTCTCACAATGATTTACGCGGTCCATGAGGTATGGATTCCAGACAGTTCTAGTACAAATCACAATATATTTCATGCGGTTATTTATAACTTCTCAAATTACTATAATCAGTATACTTAAACGGACGCGGCACGCCATTATTATGATGACTCCTCACTACATCTCTTGGTCTGACATCAGAAGCGACTTGAAAGGAGAGATACACTGTCATTAACAACTAAGTACATAAACTCTTTCTTTCTGCGCACAATAAGCAACAATTATATGAAAACTGAATTTACAAAATATGAAAAAGAGGGCATTACCCATAAATAGTTTGATGGGAGAGAGGGAGGAGTCAGCATTGGAGGTAGGAAGATAAGAAGTATAAGATTCGCAGACGACATGGTAATATTAGCAGATGATATGCAATCAATGCTTCAAAGGTTGATAAAGGTTTTGGATGAAGGGATGATGGAATATGGGTTGAAGATAAACCTAGGACAGACAAAGGTGATGCCAGTGAACTGTGAAAATAAATGAAGGTGTAATAGGAAAAGTGAAAAGCTACCGGTACCTAGGAACGATGGTGACAGACGACTGGAGAGGTATTGCAGAAATAAAAGCAAGGATAGCAATGGCAAAAGAGGCCTTCAGCCAGAAGTAAAACTTGCTATGCAATAAAAGCCTGGATCTGGAGCTGAGAATGAGACTAGCTAAGTGTTATTCATGGAGCGTTTTCGTGTATGGATGTGAAGCGTGGACATTAGGTAAGAGGGAAATGAAATAGAATAGACGCTTACGAAATGTGGGTGTGGAGAAGGATGGAGAAAGTAAGATGGGTAGATAAGATGAGAAATGAAGAGGCTTTGAGCAAAGTAAAAGAAGGAAGATTGCTCCTAAAGGAAATAAGGAAAAAAGGAAAGGAAACTCGTTGGGCCATGTGAGGAGAGGGAAAAGTATAATAACTGTGGCACTTGAGGGTTGGCAATTGAAGGAGAGAGAAAAGGAGAGGAAGGAGGAGAATCGAACTGGGGGATCAGGTGAAGAACAACAGCTATGATGAAGCAAAGAAGGAAGCTCGGGACAGAAGCGGATGGAGACAGCGGTAGTGTACGGGACCTGTCAGCAGGCAGAACACCAGATGAGGATGATATGAAAACTGACCTCAAATCAATGCACTCCCATAACACACGTCAGCTTTTTATCAGCCTATAACCATATTCTTTTACACTATCTCTCGGCGGCCCTGCTAAAAAAGTCTGTAAAGTATACAACATATAGTATAAAGTATAAAGTAAAGTATAAGTGTATATGTAATACTTCAACAGAATTTCTTAAAAAGTTCTGTAGATATCCCTTAAAGTATTGAAACGCCATTTTTCCGGAATACCCTACGACGTTTTGCAGAATACTTTAGGGTGTTCTGCAGAATACCCTAGGACGTTATTGGGGAATTCCCTAAGACTCTCCATATGCTACCCTATGATATGCAAGGATGAAAGCATATGCTTAGCAAAAGAAGCAAGCCTTGCTTCTCATAAAATTCGATTCAATGAAGAAGCATTCCTTGCAAGAATATTCCCCTTTACAATAATTTTGTCGCATTTGTCTTTTACAAGATTTTAGCCCTGAGGTTCGTGTTCATCATTATTTATAACAGTTTTTTAGACTGCACAGCTCTGCTGGGAACATCTTTGGAGTGAATTTAACGCCTTGTTTCACCGAAAATGCCATCTCCATGGCATACGACGTTCAGCAGAATTCCCCGTTCTGCAGAATATTTCCGCAGAATTTCCGCTGAAGTTCTACAGAACAGCTTTTTAAAGAGTTGTTTTGCTCTGCAGAAAACAAGTCTACAGAACATATGTTTAGTAGACTCAGGCTCTCGTGTTCCGTACAAATCCTCAAAAAAGGAACTAGTTCTGAAGAAATAGTCGATTTCTGTAGAACTCCTTACGTTCTAGAGAACAGCTTCTAAGGAATTTTTTATCAGGGGGTGTTTTAGCACCCCATACCGCACGCCCATGAGGCAGTTCGCAGGGTATTATGTAGATAAAGACAACCTATACATTGATTGCCCTATCTCTTCTACATTTATCTCATTCCACATTCCCATAGCATATGGCCTAATCCTATTCCTAATCTGACTGACCCAAGTTCTAGTTTTTATCATACAATTGTACAGCGTTACTTATATGTACAAGGTAACTATTGCTTCTTATTTACACAAACTACTTCTCCAACACACAATTAGTCACTTCTTAACAATAGAACGCCCCGGTCATTCCAAAGCCATGATTGTCCCTTACATCTTGACACGTCTGGTGTCCTAACTCCCCCTGCCATACGCCCATGCGGCGGCTCGCAGTACAGTATGCAGACGTAAGTATAGAGTAAGAGGGAAGTATAGGATGCTGGACATAGTTAAAGTTGTCTGAGCGAGATAGTTCCCCAGTCATAATAGAGACCATATTCAAATTATACGTTTTAACTTCACCAGCTGTAGGACTCATCAATTAAACATTGCATTATTAATGGTGGAATTAAACAGTTTTACAGGACAGAAACTGTAAGTAATTAAATGAAAATATTTTTAAAATAATTCATTTTTTTGGCGCGGTGCGTTTGAAACTCCATAAAAACGGAAGATTTTTTGTGGCACCCAAGAACCTACTGAGGTGACAATACGATCAATTTGCAAAATTAGTTAAGAAAACGTACAAAATACACGCCGTTAGTATTTTTTACGACATCTAAGTGTTAGAAATTCCTCATTTTGTAAAAAATGCCTTTCTTAATTGCATGCACGTACCATTTTCCATGTAATAAAAAGGAATTTTTGTATTTATTGGCAAATATCTCCGAAAGTAATGTGGCAGAAGGTTGAATTTTTTGTGTCATCAGAATGGGGTGAGATATTTTTCATTAAAATGAGACCGAATTCATTGCATTCTAAGTAAAATGATATTTCCTTGAAACTACCTTAAGGTAGTTCTATCGCACTACTACGAACACTATTTTCCAAGTTATATTTTCAAGTGGTTATTAAAAAAAGTTCTGCTTTCGGTTATGGAATGCGTCGACTGTTGGAAACCAAAACTAAGCCACAGAAAATTTGCAATTTATTTGCGAAAAACAAATTAAATGGACACTTTTTTGTATCCGCAGACACTGATTGTTGCGTCACTTATACGATAATGCAACACTTCGACATCAATTGTCCCTGCATTCACCTAGCAACGCGAATTGTCTAATGTAAAAAAAGGTATTTTTTTTAAATTTTATTTTCCACAAAACAACCAAACTACTATACAATAAAATGCAAAGGGGAGCACAATATCGTGGGGATTACACATACAGAACATATGTGGCGCAGCATTAAAGACACTAGGTTTTGTGAAACGTATAATAAAAAGGTCCTCGTATGAAAAAGTCGAAGAGAGATGCTATGATTCGCTCTGGTTAGGCCACACCTCGAATATGCCGCGAGCATTTGGGACCCTAAGTCATAAAGATTTATCCAAAAAAAATTAGTTAAAGACAAAGGAAAGCAGCGCGCTTCGTTAAAAATTACAATACAAATGAAGATATAGTGTCTCACAACTTTTTAAATGGATTAAGGTGGGACTTAAAAGAATTATAGAGACTCGGAGGCAAAACGCCAGGCTTATGTTGCTTGAATATAATTCAGAACTGATAGTTTTCAGAGTGACACAGAGAATATAATCATGACCCCTCACTACATCTCTATTTCTGACAGATGCGATAAAATAAGAGAGATACCCTGCCATTATCTGATAGGTATTACAAACACTCGTACTTTCCACGAACAATAAGCGAACACAATCAAAATTAGGCTCACTAAATACACTCCTATAATACATGTCACCATTAAATCTCCAAAAGCTTTATTCCTTTACACGGCTGGTGACCTAACACCCCCCTGCCACACGCCCATGCGGCGGCTCGCAGGGTATTATGTAGATGAAAACGCAGTAAGGCTTCACCTACAAGCACCCAAATATGACGCCATTGCGTTCTTCCCTGTAAGAATTCCTCCTTTACAATTATTTTGTCCAGTACAGTATTCAGCTATCGACCTCTTGTTTTATAAAGCCAATTTAATATGAGGTATTGGTCCGAGTTAGTGATTCAATCAATCATCCGTTGCCAACGATACGGAATTTAATAAATTCCATCTTCAGGGCAACATACAAAGAAAAATTTAAGGGTACAACAATACAAAACTGACGCATTAACGTCAATGTAATTTACAACAGATAAATACCTCAGAATTTCTATGTAAGGGTACGGAATCATTAACTATGCATATTGAGGTGAAACCTGTCATGGTCATAACACTTTGTATTAAAATATTAATAAAATTTAAGGCACGTCATCCTGATCTGCACTGTGTAAAGTCTAATCAAGAGACCTACATGTGTGGATATATACAACATTAAAACGATATTCATTTTTTTGTCGCATTTGTCTTTTAAAAGATTTTAGCCCTGAGGTTCGTGTTCCTCATTATTTATAACAGTTTGTTAGGCTGCACAGCTCTGGTGGAAATGTCTTTGGAGTAAATTTAACGCGTTTTTTAACCGAAAAACACGGTACGCTTCGAGCCCGAAGATACGCAGCTCACAGCGAGGGCGCTGGACTCCGCTCCGTCGCCCAGTTGTGCTCGACGGCGTCTGCCTGGGCCAGTCGAATGCGCCCGCGTCCCCTTAACGACCGCAAGCCCCCGAGAATCATCGCTAAGGCACTGTTTTCACTAACCAAGCGACAGTAAAAAAAAATTAATTCAATTCCACGCCGTTATTCGCCGAAAAAAGTAGGTTCTGTCTCTGGTTAACAAAACGCTCGTGAACACATGGCGAAACATTACTATGTTGCACTATATCGAAAATAATCGATAGTCATTACCATGAATACACATACTGGATTCACATGTTTGGAATCGTTGCCTAGGCTACGTATTGTCTTAATTTCCACATTTAGTTCACCCAGTCCTTGGCGCCACTTAGAAAAAAAGTCCTCTCAGTCGAATCGTAGATGGCCGTTGTTGATTGTTGTTAACGTGAGGCTGTGGTGAATATTCGATAACGATTGAAGAGATATGGACCACTTGATGCTGTGAATAATAACTGGCTGTTCTTGAGACCTAACAGTCACTTTGAAAATGCTAGAGAGGAAATATCTGTTGCAGGAAGTGTGTAAGAGGCATATGAAACATCCATCGCGAGTCTTTTCTCTGCTGTGTGGATCTTTTACTGTTAATTTACAGCTGCATTTTCTTTGGTCTATTACCTGTTGAGAGCCATAGGAATGAGAAGGTATGATCTAGATAGATTTGTGTGGATGTTTAATGTGTAACCTACTATTCATCTGTGGCTCAGGAGTAGATTCAACAATCTCTCCATTCATTTGTTATTAAAATGATAGTTATTGGCGCAATTTCTCACCCATAGATGATATTGTCGGATCTGGGCTTTGAAATCCTTATAGTACTTCTAGTAGCCGTCTTCGAATTCATTCCACTTTTTCCACCTCGTATTATTATTAAAATTCTGTAGAATGATATTCACTAAGTGCTAAGAAGTTAATTGTGCATTTGTGTAATTAAATTTGGAGAGAAATTAAATATATCTCTTGATTGGACAGTATTAAGAAAGACGTGTAACTACGTCCCGCGTGTAGTACTACGTTTTGTATCCACTGCAATATGATTACTTTTAAGTAAAACCTGGTAAGACGTGATTATTTACGATCTGTAGACTGTATTCACATTTTAACTGCCGTCTTTTACCACTAGACGGCGAATCAATCGAAAAAGTTGTTTGTTTACGGAATTCTAGGCAACAGTTTTAGGCGACGAGTCGATAATCCAAGGTGTATATTCATGGTCATTGCAAATCATTATGTATTATGATAACGCTGCTCAACACTGCATTTTTTAACATATGGTACAGCATTTTCGCAATAATATCCCATCGCTGAGAAGGTGCTTTCCATAATCGCTAAGGTTACTTGTCAATCCCAAATGATACGTTATCATTGTACTTTGTTCCCTATAAATGCTTATGGAACTCGGTTACAACAATGAGATCTGTCGAAAAGGGGATTTCTTCACAATATCGAAACATTTTTCGCACTATTTTCGATCTCATAACAATTTTTTCGCGGTAACATTATAATAAACACCTCACTGCGTTTGAAAAATCCGTCGTAATTTCGTTTTCAGCATTATTTGGCAGTCCCAGTATTCATTATTTGATAATGACAATCATTATCAAGCTAAAACGTATCCGGGTGCCTAGCAGCTGAGCATTTAAAAATTCCCTTAGATTTCCAGGTTTTTTCAGACGTAACTCTCATTTTTCCAGAGGAAATATTGAGGTTTTTTTTCTCGTTAATGGTAAGAGAATGTTTGGTTTGTTTTTTTGGGCGATAAAACGTAAGGATTATTTTTAAACTTGCATATTTTGAGGAAAATGAACACAAAACTTTAAACCACTTTGAGGGAAAATCACCACACTTTCTTAGATTCAAACGCTGTCATGCTGGTTCTCTGGGAACAACGTTATATTAACTCTGTTAACTAAGGAATTACAAAATACATTACAAATCTCGTTTGATGCCGGAGTCGGATATATACAGGTTGTCCCATAACTATCACACGCCACAGTGACACTGGAGGCCTTAGGGCAGCCTAAGAGGAACCGAACCAGCCTAATATGACCTCAGGAAAAGTTACACGGTTTTCGAGATATCGCCAAATTAAAGCTTTTTCGAAAATTTCACTTTTTTTACATTTCTAGTCCCAGAATTCACTTGAATAGCTCTCTCAAATTAAGTTTTTTCTTTATTGTACGATATCATCAATCGGTTATTAAGCTGACAAAAAGGGTTATTTTATTGATAACCAATGTAAAATGAGGAAAAATACTGAATTAATCTTGACTTAACTTAGCAGCAAAAAAAAACAACTTCGACTTTAACCGCCTGCCGTGAAAAAAAAAATACTAGAAAGTAAATGACATAGTAACTTCAAAAAC
The DNA here is from genome assembly GCA_963169105.1 of Ceriagrion tenellum. Lineage (NCBI taxonomy): Eukaryota > Metazoa > Arthropoda > Insecta > Odonata > Coenagrionidae > Ceriagrion > Ceriagrion tenellum. The sequence continues at coordinate 4,050,139 of OY720645.1, forward strand.
TTGCGTATGCTATGCCGATTTTAAAATGGCATGACGCATGTAACCTTCATGTAACGAAATTAAAACGAAGAAACCCAGCAAGTTGTCACTGTTGTGGTGAGGGTCTTGACGCCACTGATTTACAGACTATGACCAATAAGAACACAATCCGCCTATGTAGATAACACTGTACCTACTGTCGGTGATTACAGGAAACCAAACGCTACAACGCAAGGAAAATTTGACTTGGAAACTCGCCGAAAAAGTGACATTGCTTCCGATGCTGTTTTATACATTGACACCACAGAAAACTCCAGAGTCAAATCGATATCTCACCGAGATTTCCCTGAAGCTTCCTGTGAAAATAAAATTCTTTGACAATTTCCATGTCTTCCCGGATTTCCAGAAAGCTGGACTCCCTGTAAACGTTTCTTTGGGTGGATGAGCGGATCTTAGAACGGATCAGTCAGTGAACGAAAGCGACAAACGAGGAGAACGACTCCATCATGGAGAGGAGTTGCGTCGACATTTGTTGGCTCTGGAATTTAAACCCGCCGTCACTTAACCAGTATCGATATAAATCGATTGCTGCACTGTCACCGGAAGTAGATCGATAGGACACAATTTCCGATCTCTTTTTAAGTATTCGAGAAAATGTCGTTGTTGTCTCTGTTGGTTACACGATTGGACGCAGACAAACATCTCATTCTCAAGAAAACCTCAAGTATTTCGTCAGTCATTTTTTGATCCTCTATATTTTGTCCCTCTATGAACGGAATTATGAAGCATCAGCATGGAAAAAATACTGCTGTGAGTCTCTGGGCATAATTTCATACTTTTAATTGATCGGGAAGTAGTTTAAATATCAATAAAAACATTTGATCCAGGCAAAGAGGCGATACTATGTAAAACCTTTTAAAATACAAAATAGGACATAAAAATACCATGTTTAAAAAAATAAGTCGACAGACATCACAACGCGGGCTAACCAAACTAAAAATGTCTCCTTAAGGAGCTTTGAGAGAAATATCATTTAGGTTAGAAATCAACGAATTTGGTCTCATTTTAAAGAAAAATATACCACCCTTCTATTCGATATTTCCCTGAGATTTCCCTGATATTTCCAATGTCAATAAAATTCGATGAGATTTCTTGGTCTACCCGGTTTCCCAGAGTGCTGGACACCCTGATACCGTATCCAACCTGCGTCATAATTCGTCAAAAAAGTATGATTATTTTTTGTCTGACAATATCATCCGTGAACTTATTATGAAAATATTAAATGCCGATTCGTAAATTCCACACAATTTTTATAAAAAACGACCATGTTTTTTTTAAACAATTTTTTTTGTATCAACGTATCTTCCCAGAAAATATTTCATCGAACCTTCCCCGAAATGGTCGGTGTCACGTGATTTCCAAATATATAAGTACACACAATCTTGATTACGCAGAAAAATTCGCAAATTTGTCAGAAATATTGGCCTAAAAACAGTACCCAGTACACACCTTTGGTTTCCGTGGACACGCAACGTTACACACAGTTAAACTCTGTTATGATAAACTTTTGTTGAGCCAGCCACTCGGCGCGTTACTATTAAAAATAACGATTTCTCCAGTCAGGATCATATAATTGTGCCTGGATAGGGTTCTTGCTCGCTCGGTTCAAAGGTGAGAAAAAAAATTGCCCGTCTTACACCCGTTCGCCGAAAAAAATAATTTTTTCATGCCATCCGCATAAAAATTGTTGACGGTCACAAGCAAAAGTACTTGAATTCACCCATCGTTGCTAAAAATCGTGGTGTGTCATCGTATTTTGACATCAGAGGATGAGATTCTAGCATAATTATATTGGTTATAAAGGATATTTTTGGCAAATCTACTCAGTAGTAGTAGGGAAGTACATCAACATGACATTACAGGGCGAAATTAAGTTACACCCGTGATGATATGTCGATCGAATTGAAAATTTGTACATTCTCACACGAACAGCGTAAACTTTTCCACGAAGTTAATCATGAAAGTTAGAATTTCATATAAATATGTTAATTCGCCCGCGTCCCCTTAACGACCGCAAGCCCCCGAGAAACATAGCTAAGATCCTGTTTTTACTAACCAAGCGACAGTAAAAAAAATTAATCCAAATCAACGCCGTTATTCTCCGGAAAAAGTAGGTTCTGTCTCTGATTAACAAAACGCTCGTGAACACATGGCGAAACATTATTCAGTTGCACTACATCGAAAATAATCGATAGTCATTACCATGAATACACATACTGGATTCACATGTTTGGAATCGTTGCCTAGGCTACGTATTGTCCTAACTTCCACATTTAGTTCACCCTGTCCATGGCGCCACTTAGAAAAAAGTCCTCTCAGTCGAATCGTAAATGGCCGTTGTCGATTGTTGTCAACGTGAGACTGTGGTGAATATTCGATAACGATCGAAGAGATATCAACTATTACTTGATTTTTTAAATAATAGCTGGTTATTTATTGAGACTCCGAAGTTACATTTGTAAATGCTAGAGAGGAAATATCTTCTAGAGGAAGTGTGGATAAGAGGCATATGAAACTTCCATCGTGAGTCTTTTCTCTGCTGTGTGGATCTTTTACTGTTAATTTACAGCTACATTTATTGGTTTATTACCTATTTGAGAGCCTTAGGAATTAGAAGGTATGATCTAGATAGGTTGATGTGGATGTTAAATGTGTAACCTACTATTCGTGTGTGGCCTCGGAGTAGGTTCAACAATCTCTCTTTTATTTGTTATTAAAAAATAACAGTTATTGGCGCAATTTTTCGTCCATAGGTGATATTGTCGGATCTTGGTTTTGAAATCCTTATAATGATTGTATCCGTCTTCTGATTCATTCCACTTATTCTCAATTCGTATTATTATCAAATTGCCGTAAAACTATATTCACGAAGTGCTAAGAAGTTAATTGTGCATTTGTGTAATTAAATTTGGAGAGGAATTAAATACATCTGTAGACTGGACAGTATTTAAAAAGAGTGTAACTACGTCCCGCGTGTAGTACTACATTTGCTATCCACTGCACTATGATTACTGGTATGTAAAACCGGTAAGACGTGATTATCTACGATCTGTAGAGTGCGTTTACATTTGAACTGCCGTCTTTTATCGCTAGACGGCGAATCTATCGAAAAAGTTGTTTGTTTACGGAATTCAAGGCAACAATCCATCATGTACATTATTGTCACAGGGTAAAAAAAGAATCACAATCACCATATCTATGTTGCAGGAATAATATATAAGTGAATTAACGGGAAAAATTATCTTGGATGTCAGAAAAGGTGATCGGATGAGGTCGTAGACGCAAGAAAAAGGCAGGTGCGGGCGTTGAGTAACCCTGGAGTTCAATTAATTGCAAGTGAATTCTTAAAACAAGAAGAGCTATGTTTGTTTTTTAATTGTCATTGCTGAAGATGTATCCAGAATCGAGGAATTTAACTCAAGAATAGCAGTTGCAGACGTGAGATTCATACAGACGAAGAAACTACTAGAGAGCCCTCCAACCATAATCCCTGCAAAAGTTAGTAAACTCTGTATGTTCCCTCGCAGCAGTTTTTAACGAATTATGCAGCTTTTCTCTGCATCATAAATTTTTCATCGTGCATCTACATACCAACCCCGCGAGCCGCCGCATGGTCATGTGGCAGGGGTATTTTTTTTTACGATATATGAGTGTAGGAAAATGCCTCATTTTGCTGATAATTCCTCTCTGGAGTGCATACACGTACCATTTCCCACGTCAAAGGGCTGTTTGTATTTTATGGCAAATATCTCGGAAAGTAATGTAAATAAGGGGTTGAAATTTTGGCGTCATCAAAATGGGGCGAGAAGTTTTTCTTTAAAATGAGATAAAATTCATCGATTTCTTGGTCAAATTATATTTCGCTCAAACTACCTTAAAAATAAATCATTGCAACAATTGGGATTAGTCCCGCCTTGATTTTGATTATCAACAGCCAACGCATTCAACCCGTGAGGGCTGGGTTTTTTAAACAAAAAAAAACATTATAAAAATTAAAAATATTTGAATTTTTTTCAGTCCTTGTTTTGAGTCATGCAGTCGTGTTGCGACCGCCTTAAGCGGTCCTCGCAGAGGAAGCACTGACGCTTCGGGAAACGAAATCAATACCAAGAGAGAGAGTTGCGAACTTTGCAAAGTTTTGCGCCTGATTAATAAACTTTTGCGGAGAGGCCCCCGGGAGGAAAATCAATAGCAACCAAGTCGCAAAAGAGCTCAGACTCCCCCGCCTATAGCGCCCCCTTTCCCCCCCCCCCTCACCATGACGACGAGCCTCTTCCCGCGAAGACGGGAGTTCCATCAACTTTTCTGACTACCGTTCGTGCTAAAAATGGCAATTTGACCCAATGAGTGAACTTACTAGGATAGAATGCACCCCAACGCAACGCGGAAGCCTCCGTGCCAAAGAGACGTGATGTTAGAAACGAGAATATCCGAAAATTCGTATACAGGGTGTCCCATAAATGTCACACGCCGCAGTGACACTGGATGCCTTAGGGCAGCCTAAGAGGAACCGAACCAGCCTAATATGACCTCAGTTGAAAGTTGCACGGTTTTCGAGATATTGCCAAATTAAAGCTTTTTCAAAAATTTCACTTTTTTTACATTTTAGTCCCAGAATTCACTTGAATAGCTCTCAAATTAAGTTTTTTTATTGTACGATATCATCAATCGGTTATTAAGCAGACAAAAGGGTTATTTTATTGATAACTAATGTAAAATGAGGAAAAATACTGCATTAATCTTGACTTAACTTAGCAGCTAAAAAAAAACAACTTCGACTTTAACCGCCTGCCGTGAAAAAAAAATACTAGAAAGTAAATGAGATAGTAACTTCAAAAACTGGCGTATGTTATGCCAATTTTAAAATAGCATGACACATGCATCTTACTAAATAAAATCACGCTACTTTTCCTACTCATGTCATTGTAAAATTGGCATAACATACGCAAGTTTTTGAAGTTACTATCTCATTTACTTTCTAGTATTTTTTTTCACGGCAGGCGGTTAAAGTCGAAGTTGTTTTTATTAGCAGCTAAGTTAAGTAAAGATTAATGCAGTATTTTTCCTCATTTTACATTACTTATCAATAAAATAACCCTTTTGTCAGCTTAATAACCGATTGATGATATCGTACAATAAAAAAACTTAATTTGATAGCTATTTAAGTGAATTCTGGGACTAGAAATGTAAAAAAAGTGAAATTTTCGAAAAAGCTTTAATTTGGCAATATCTCGAAAACCGTGCAGCTTTCACTGAGGTCATATTAGGGTGGTTCGGTTCCTCTTAGGCTGCCCTAAGGCCTCCAGTGTCACTGTGGCGCGTGACATTTATGGGACACCCTGTATATATAACAACTGGATCAAGTGAATTTCTTCACCTATTCCCGGAGGACCACGAAGTGGGGGAGAAGTACATTCGGACATCAATCGGGATAATATTCCGAGGTAGGAAGGCGTTCATGAGGGAAAAAGACAACTGCTTTGATCAAAGAATCTATGCGACTCTACACAGGAAACATTATGTGCCAGGAGTGGGGTTTAGAACTAAATATTAGTAAATGCACCACAGTTCACTGCCTGCAAAAGTCATCACACAAAAGCCATGTCTACATTGAGGGTGGAGTAAACACAAAATCATCAGATACTGTCAAATATCTTTGAATTACCTTAACTTCTGACAGATCGTGGGGATTACACATACAGGACATATGCGGCACAGCATTAAAGAAACTAGGTTTTCTTAAGCGTATATTAATAGAAATTGGTCCTCGGATGATAAAAGCAAACAGAGATGCTATACTTCGCTCTGTTCAGGCCACACCTCGAATACACCGCGAGCATTTGGGACCCTAAGTCATAATGATTTAACCAACATAATTAATAAAATACTAAGGAAAGCAGCGCGCTTCGTTAAAAACTGCTACGAGCGAACATATAGTGTCTCACGACTTTCAGAGAGATTAAATTGGGAGCCCCTAGAGAGACTCGGAGGCTAAACGCTAGGCTTAGGCTGCTTGAATGCAATTCAGAACTGATATTTTTCAGAGCGACACAGAGAGAATACTATCACGACTCCTCACTACATCTCTAGGTCTGACAGATGCGATGAAATAGGAGATGTACTCTGCCATTAACAGATAGGTATTACAAAAACTCGTTCTTTCCGCGAACCATAAGCGACCACAATAAAAAATGATCTCCACTAAATACACTCCTGTAACACGTCACCATTTCATCTCCAAAAAACTTTCACCTTTACACGGCTGGTGACTTAACACCCCCTGCCCCATGCCCATACGGTGACTAGCGTGGTAGTATGTAGAAGCAGATATAGATGTATTCACTGACATATTTTAAGCTCTGGAACGTCAGACCTAATCATCACCATTGATGGTTCAATCCTGAGATTGGTTAGTACATCAATACTTTTACCCTTCCCCGCATCTAACGCAATTTCCCTTCACTTCCTGTACCCTTTCCCTGTGTACTTTCCTGTTTTCTCGGTCCATGAACTTATTCCTGGGTCTTATTCTGTCTGGAGACTCATTCCCTTCTATTTATATCCTCAGTTATCTTCGCTACATAAACTCTTTGTGCCTCTGAAATATGTCCAATCCATCTTGTTCCTATTTCCTGTTTACAGTGTTCCATATAGTCCTTTCCACTTCTACTCTTCAGTACACTTCATCATTTCTTATATTGCCCGTCCATTTTATCTTCAGCATCCTCCAATAGCAACCAGGTATCGTAGGCTTCTGATCTTTTCTGGTCAGGTTTTAGAATTGGTCATGCTCTACATCCATAGAGTTATACGCTCCATAAGAAAGTTTCCACACTATACTACATCCTGGTTTGTAGGGTTATTTATTCTTTGGATTCACAGCAGTTGCCTTTTATAACCATGAACGCCTTCTAAGCTGGGGACATTCCCTAAATGATGTAAGTTCTACATCTACATCAATATTATACCCTGCAAGCTGCCACTTGGGCGTTGGGTCACCAGTCGTGTGAAGGTGTAAGTTTTTGGATATGATATAGTGACATGTTTTATAGAAGTGTATTTAGTGGAGCTCAATCTTTATTGTGGTCGCCGATTGTTCGCGGAATAAACGTGTTTTCGTACCTATCTGTTCGGCAGAGTATCTCTTATCTCATTTTATCACATCTGTCAGACTTATAAATGTAGTGAGGAGTCATGATAATGTTCTCTGTGTGTCGCTCTGAAAAATATTAGTTCTGAATTCCTATCAAGCAACCTAATCCTCCAAGTCCCTATAGGGGCTCCCACCTTAATCCTACTAAAATTTGTAAGACAATATATTTGTTCGTTTGTAGCCGTTTTTAACGAAGCGCGCTCCTTCTCTTTGTAACTTATTAATATTTTTGGTTAAATCTTTATGACTTAGGGTCCCAAATGCTCGCGGCGTATTCGAGGCGGCCTAACCAGAGCAAAGTGTAGCATCTCTCTTTGACTTTTTCATCCGAGGACTTATTTCTAATAATATACGCTTAACTAAACCTAGTTTCTTTGATGCTGCGCCACATATGTTATGCATGTGCATCCTCTCAGACGGGGATAGAATTCAAACGGAGGCATTCAAAATGTACTGGCACAAAATGCTCAGAATACTTTTGACTACTAAAGTAAACAATTGACAAGTATTGGAAAGAGTGAAGTAAGACTGTGGGAAGAGAATTAGCATTGGTGGTCGCCCCTTATGTTTGTTTCATTATCAGCCAGGAAGAACGACGTTTCGAATGACCCCGACAAGACTCCTTTATAGACCCACAAAATTTAGAGGGATTAAGGTGGGAGCCCCTGGAGACTCGGGAGTCTACATGCTAGGCTTAGGTTGCTTGAGAAATTCAGAGCTGATATTTTTCAGATCGGCATAGAGAGAATATTATCATGACTCCACACTGCATCTCTAGGTCTGACAGATGTGATAAAATAGGAGAGATAACACTGCCATTAACAGATAGGTATTACAAAAACTCGTTCTTTCCGCGAACAATAAGCGATCACAATAAAAACTGAGCTCCACTATATACACTCCTATAATTCATGTCACCATTCCATCTAGAAAAAACTTACACCTTTACACGGCTCGTGACCTAACGCCCGCATGCCATACGCCCATTCGGCTGCTCACAGGTTAGTATGTAGATGTAGTTTGGATGTAGAATTGTTATAGTCTGGTTAGTAAAGTTACCTGTACATTATTGTGTAAATTATGCTCCATCTTGTTGATGGTCGGTAAGAGAAAGGAAATCTTTCCTGTTTACTTCCTACCTGGGCGATTTTTTTAGGAGTAACACAAAGAGAATTACGTAACATGGTTGATTTTTTACGGCAATGTGCTGCTTGTACAAGTCACAAGCTTTGGTTATGAACTTAAGATGGTGCTCTCGCCAACTGTACGGCAAGAAAATGGAGGATAAATCTTACCTTGTGACATACAAGACGCGTAGACATCAATTTAGTAGTCTCCTTTCGATGATAACTTAACTCAAAACATATTTACGTTTATCAAAATATGATGGCGGTGTATTTTCCACACAATTTCAAACGGTCCATTGTGATCTTAAATGGAATTCTTGGTAGCTCTCAGGGAAGAGAATTATGGAGAAACCACACCTACTACTTCTTAAACATGAAAAGTTGAATTTTAATACTTCTAAAGATGTTTTTAACCGCTTATAACTTTCGTGAAAAATTTCGTACAACGCAGGATAACCCAGAATTTACAGTGTCTCCAACCGAATATAGGGATTAGATTTGGAGCCTCTATGGAAACTCAGAAGACTTAGTATTGGGGGTAGCTCCCTTACATTTGTTTCATTATCAGCCAGGAAGGACGACGTTTCGAATGACCCCGACATGACTCCTGTATTGACCCACAACGTTTAGAGGGAATAAGGTGGGAGCCCCAAGACACTCGGAGTCTAGATGCTAGTCTTAGTTTACCAGGGATATTCAGAAGACTTAGTATTGGAGGTAGCTCCCTTACATTTGTTTCATTATCAGCCAGGAAGAACGACGTTTCGAATGACCCCGACATGACTCCTGTATTGACCCACAACGTTTAGAGGGAATAAGGTGGGAGCCCCTAGAGACTCGGAGTCTAGACGTTTGTGTAAGTTTACCAGGGATATTCAGAACTGGCGTGTTAGGGAGCGATACTGTGAATATTATCATGACGCCTCACTACGTCTCTAGGTCTGTCAGAGGCGAGAATCAGTTCACCTCCCAAAAAACCTATTATTTCATACTTTTACACGTCTGGCGTCCTAACAC